>CM046667.1:78808966-79438741 GCA_025594165.1 Tamias sibiricus
AAAATGCCTAATATACTGAACAAGGAGAAAATATTAAAAGCCATGAGAGAAAGGAATCAGATTACATATAGAAACCAATTAGATTATGTTCAGATTTTTCAACCCAGACCTTAAAACCTGGAAGATTCTGGAACAACATATTTTAAGCTTTGAAAGAAAAGGGATGTCAACCAAGAATCTTATATCCAGCAAAATTAGGATTTAGATTTGAAGATGAAATAAAAACCTTCCCTGACGAACAAAAGTTAAAAGATTTCACAACTCAAAAGCCTGCACTTCAGAATATCCTGGGGAAAATATTCCATGAAGAAGAAAATAAAAATAACAATTAAAATCAGCAAAGGGAATTACTAAACTAAAGGAAAACGCCAACCAGCGGAGAAACCAAATCAAGTTAAACACGATAAACAAATAAAAATGGATGGGAATATGAATCACATCTCAATAATAACCCTGAATGTTAATGGCCTAAACTCACCATTAAAAAGACACAGACTATCAGACTGGATAAAAGGAAATGACCCAGCAAGATGCTGTCTCAAAGAAACACACCTCATAGAAAAATACATCAACAGACTGAAGGTAAAAGGCTGGGGAAATCTTACTACTCACATGGGCTGCAGAAGCTCACAGAAGTTTCCATTCTCACATCAAACAAGATAGACTTCAAGCCAAAGTTAATCAAAAGGGACAAAGATGGATATTTCTTACTGCTTAAGGGAACCATTCATCAATATGATATAACAATTATAACTCTATAATGCCCCAAATAATGGAGCACCTACATTCATCAAACAAACCCTTCTCAAGTTCAAGAGTAAAACAGACCATAACACAATTATTTGTCAGATTATTATAAGGGGTTGAGGTCTATAGCCCCCCCGTACCTGAGATGGACCTCTTCTGTCTACCAAAACATGCCAGAGGGGCCTACCTCAACGATGAGACAGGATTGGGAAAATAAAGGCCGCCAACGCCTCCTCCCCCACCTTCAAAAGACTCAGAGCCGCGTCGGGAGCCCAGTCATTAGAATGCTGGAGCTTGGTTTATTGAGGAAGTGCACAATGCTTTATAGTGGACATCAGCCAATCAGCAGAAAGATCATAGGGACACATAAGGAGCATGGGCGGATGCCATTGGTGGAGCCATTGGCCTATCCTTGGGGTGGTTTCAGTTCTCACAGCCACGCCCCCTGCTTAGCCTAGGTCTGGTAACAGGATGCGGTAATGTGGCAAGCAGCCAGAAAGCCAGAGATTTTCCACCCCCTTGGCAGACAGTGTTAAGGCCTGACAATTATTTTAGGGGACTTCAACACAACTCTTTCACCACTGGGTAAATCATGCAAACAAAAGCTAAATAAAGAAACTTTATACCTCATTAATGCAATTAATAACTTAGAATTAACAGACATATATAGAATATTACATCCCTCAGTGAATGAATACACTTTCTTCTCAGCAGCACATGGCTCCTTGTCTAAAATAGAACATGTATTATGCCACAAAGCAACTCTCAGCAAATATATAAAAAAAGTAGAGATACTACCCTGCATTCTATCAGACCATATAGAATGAAATTGGAAATCATTGATAAAACAAGAAATAAAAAAAGCTACTCCAACACCTGGAAACTAAAAAACATGCTACTGAATAAACAAGGGGTTGCAGAAGACATCAGGAGGAGTTTAAAAAATTCATAGAGGTGAATGAGAACACAAATATATAGAAATCTCTGGAACACTATGAAGGCAGTATTAAGAGGAAAATTAATTGTATTGAGTTTATTCCTTAAAAGAAAAAAAAATTAAATAAGTGACTTAACGTCACACCACAAAGCCCTAGAAAAAGAAGAACAGATCAACACTAAGAGCAGTAGAAGACAGGCAATAATTAAAATCAGAGCTAAAATTAATGAAATTGAGACTAAAGAAAGAATTGAAAGATTGAAAGAATTGAAAAAAAAAACTAAAAGTTGTTTTTTTGAAAAAGTAAATAAAATTGACAGACCCTTAGCAATACTAATGATAAAAAAGGAGAGAAAAAAACTCAAATTACTAGCATTCGTGATGAAAAAAAACGAAATATCATGACAAACACCTCAGAAATACAGAGGAAAATTAGAAATTACTTTGAAAACTTATACTCTAATAAAATAGAAAATATCAAAGGCATTGACTGATTTCTAGAGTCATGTGAATTGTCCAAACTGGATCTGGAGGCTATGCACAATTTAAACAGATAAATTTCATGTGAGGAAATAGAAGACGTCATCAAAAAGCTACCACCTAAAAAAAGCCCAGGGCCCAACAGGTTCACAGCTATGTTGTAAAAGACCTTCAAAGAAAACTCATACCAATAATCTTCAACTTATTTCAGGAAATAGAAAAAGAGGGAGCCCTTCCAGACTTTTTCTATGAGGCCAACATTTCACTAATTTCAAAGCCAGGCAAAGACACAGCCAAAAAAGAAAATTTCAGGCCAATATCTTAAATGAATGTAGATGCAAAAATCCTCAACAAAATTCTGGCAAATCGAATCTGAAAACACATCAAAAAGATAATGCACCAAGACCAAGTAGGGTTTATACCAGGGATGCAAGGTTGGTTCAACATACAGAAATCAATAAACATAATACATCACACCACCAATAAACTTAAAGAAAAAAAATATAATTATCTCAATAGACGCGGAAAAAGCATTCAACAAAGTACAACACACTCTTATGTTCAAAACAGTAGAAAAACTAGGATAACAGGAACATACCTCAACAATATAAAAGCAATTTATGAGAAGCCCCAGGCTAACAACATCTTAAATGAAGAAAAATTAAAAACATTTTCCTCTAAAAACATAAACAGGACAGTGATGCCCCCTTTCACCACTGTTATTTGACATAGTACTTGAAACCCTGACCAGAGCAATTAGATAGACAAAGAAATTAAAGGAATCCAGATAGGAAAAGAAGAACTCAAATTAGCACTATTTGCTGACTGCAGGAGCCCTGTTTGGGGAGATAGCTAAGATTGCGGTTGACTACGGGCCATAGATATTTTTGGGCATTTCCGCCTTCCATAGTCTCACGGGACTTGGCCCAGGATCTCAAGGGATTTGAGCTGTGACTCAGCAGATCGAGCTAGTGCCATTCCTGCTCCGGCGCATGGGATGAGACCAGAGAGAGAAAGGACAGGGTTATCGCTATTGTATAGATATATTGTAGTATCTTGTAAGAGTAGGTGCCTTGGTTTCTTGTGAGAGTGTGTATGTGGTGTTTAGAAATTACAAGGGACAGAGACAGAAAGATTAAAAAAATTTTTCGTCTCCATTCAGTCTCCAGACTCCTTCCCGCGACTCTGCCGTTCCAGGCTGCAATCCCTTTCCAGCGACAACAGTTGGTGGCCCGTACGGGGCATTCAGCACGGCAGGTAAGAACTGAGAAACCTCGCAGGAGTCTCTAGTCAGAGCGGTTAAAATGGGTTTGAAAATAACTAAGACCCAAGTGTACGAGTCTCTTGATGAGTTCTTTGATATAGATGAGTCTGTCGTTAGTGAGGAGGATTTAGAAAACAGTGAAGGTGATCATGAAAGCGTAGATTCCACTGAGTCAACTAAGACCAGTAAGGAGAGTATTAGAAGCGTCCCAAAAATGACAAAGATCTGAGCTGCTAAAGCTATTCAAGATTTATTAGAGATACTTCAAGGATACATGGTCTCAATTGAACCTGGGACTCAGGATGTTACTGAGTCAGTTAGGACCAATGAGAGTAGTAGTAGTGAGGAGGAATTAACTAAAGGTGATTTTGAGAAAATGAACAAAAGGAAATTAAGGAAGACCAAGATAAGGGATCATCAAGTGGAGGAACTTGTGTCCTCTACTCCCCCACGGGTGAAATCGATTACAGAAAATATGAAGGGTATCACTAGACGTTTGCATACCCTAGAAACAGAAATAAAAAGTCTATCTGAGCGCTTATGTGCTCTCGAGGGTAACTCACAGATACATTGGGAACTGCCAGTATTTGAATATGAAAATGGAAACAGGGGCCACCAGCCAGTAGATTTCAAAACAATAAAAAATCTCAAAGAGGCAGTAATGACTTATGGACCCAAAGCTCCTTTCACATTGAGTATACTGGAGTCCCTTAACACCTTTAGCTTAACCCCCGCAGACTGGAAACGTCTATGTAAAGCAACATTAAGTGGGGCACAATACTTGGTTTGGCGATCGCAATTTCAAAACCTTTGTATAGAAACAGCTAAAAGAAATGCAGCAGCAGGGTTTGGAGACCATAATATAGAAATACTCACAGGAGAAGGGCAATTCGCAGACGTACAGGATCAAAAATATTATACCCCAGGAGTATATGCTCAGATAAATGCAGCTGCCTTAAAGACATGGAAAACTGTACAAGGACCTGGGGATCTACAAGGTAGCTTGTCCAAAGTAATTCAAGGACCTAATGAACCATATGCTGAATTTGCTGATCGACTTTTGAGAAGTGCAGGTAGAGTTTTTGGAGACGTTGATCAAGTTATGCCATTAGTTGTTCAATTAGCATACGAAAATGCTAATAAGTATTGCCAGGAAGCCATCAGGCCATGGAAAAATAAAAAGGATCTTTCCATATATATACAATTATGTAAAGATATAAATGATGCCTTTGTCACAGGGAATATGATTGCAGCAGTTGTGAGAGATGCTGCCCCTCAAAATTTTAAAAGAGCTCAACATAGACATTATAATCAATCAGGATATTCTAGGCAAAAATATCATAATCAATCAGGCTATTCTCGGCAAAATCCCAAAAGAGAAATAAGACCAAATTCATACCGTGCTCCAGGTTGCTGCCCCAGGTGTAAGAAAGGAAATCATTGGGCCAATAAATGCTATTCAAAATTTGACATCCATGGAAATCCTTTGTTCAGGAATTCAAAAAACGGGGCACGGGGCCCAAAGCCCTGGGGCCCACAAATGTACGAGGCATTGGAGGAGGAGTATCCTCAAGCATCCACGCAGATGCTTCCCCGACACAATCCTTATTACCCATCCACTCCCTCGCCAGAGGATCAGGATGAAATGCAGGATTAGACCTCTGTTCCACCGCCCGAATAGTGTTAACACCTCAAATGGGGCTTCAACTGATTCCCACAGGAGTCAGGGGACCTCTTCCCTCAGGGACTGTAGGAATTATTATCGGGCAAAGTCCTGAGAGCTTATTAGGTTTGCAAGTGACCCCAGGCGTAATAAACTCAGACTATAAAGGGGAAATAAAAATAATTCTTAGCTCACCCCAAAGTATAAGTTCTATTAATCAGGGAGATAGAATTGCTCAGCTGCTCCTCCTTCCAAATTTACATAAGTCATTTAAAATAAATATGCCTCTAAATAGGAACAATAGAGGATTTTGTTCCACTGATTCGAAACCCATGGTTTGCTGGGTTCGGGACTGTACAAGAAGGCCTATGTGTAAAATAAGAATCCAAGGAATAGAAATGGAGGGTCTTATAGATACTGGAGCTGATTCTTCCATCATTAATTTAGGTCAATGGCCCAAACACTGGCCTCTGCAAAAAGCTTCAACCAGTTTAAGAGGCTTGGGATATAATAACCTCCCACAAAAAAGTGTGGCAATTTTAAAATGGGAGGATGATAAAGGACATAAAGGCACATTTCAGCCTTATGTTTTACCTAATCTACCGGTTACTTCATGGGGAAGAGATATTTTACAACAAATGGGAGTACACCTTGCAACCAAACCTGCAGGTGTTAAATGTAAAAATCTACAGGGTAATCTTAACCCTATAAGAAATCATCAAAAAGTACAGGGTAAGCTTAACCCTAAAATAAATCATTATCATATAGGAAAAGACATTTTTCTTCGGGGCCACTGAGAAAATAATTTTGAAAATACCATGGCTTTCTGATAAGCCAGTGTGGGTCCCTCAGTGGCCCCTATCTGAAGAGAAATTACAAGTGGCCCACCTACTAGTTCAGGAACAATTAGAAGCAGGACATATAGAACCTTCCACCTCTCCCTGGAATTCCCCCATATTTGTGATCAAGAAAAAATCAGGAAAATGGCGATTATTACATGATCTTAGACAAATTAATAAAACCATGCAAGTCATGGGCCCTACTCAACCTGGACTTCTGAATCCTATAGCTATTCCAAAAAAATTCCATGTTATTAGTCTTGATATAAAGGATTGCTTCTTTTCTATTCCCCTACATCCTCTGGATGCCCCCAGGTTTGCTTTTTCAGTTCCTTCTATTAACAATAATGGCCCTTATCAGAGATATCAATGGAAGGTTTTGCCACAGGGAATGGCTGATAGCCCCACCATACGCCAAATATATGTGGACAAGGCCATCAAAACCATTAAAAATAAATATCCAAACCTCATGTGTCTACATTACATGGATGATATTTTACTGGCCCACCCTAATCAAAAAATCTTATTTAATATATTCAGTGAAGTGGTAGAAAATTTAAAAAAATACGGATTATATATAGCAGAAGAAAAAGTTCAAACCAGATCTCCCATATTATATTTAGAATTTAAAATCATGGATACTTTTGTTAGACCCCCCAAAATTTTAATAAATAAAGAACATTAACCACCCTCAATGATTTCCAAAAACTACTGGGAGACATTAATTGGCTTCGCCCTACACTGAACCTCACTACTGGCCAATTAAAACCTTTATTTGATATCCATCGAGGGGACCCTGATTCATCCTCACCGCGAACATTGACTCCTGATGCTAGGAAAGCTTTAAAGGTAGTAGAAAAAGCCATCAAAGGAGCTCACTGTGACAGATTTGATTTAACTCAACCGCTGATATTGATTATTATTTCTTCACAATATACACCGACAGGAGTATTTTGGAAACAAGGGCCTTTATCATGGATACATTTGTCTGTCTCTTCTAAAAGCATAATTGAGTCATATACCTCCATGGTGGCTAAACTTATTCTTGAAGGACTTAAAACTTCTACTAAAATATTTGGCATTCACCCTGCTACTATTATTACTCCCTATTCATCGTCACAGATTGAATATTTATGCTTCAATGATAATGACTGGGCTATAGCTGGATGCTCTACCTCTGCAAATTTTGATAATCACCTTCCTAAGTCTCCTATATTATCTTTTTGTATTAATCATCCTATTATATTTCCATAGGTAATAAAAAATCAACCTATTCCTAAGGCATTAATGTATTTACAGATGGGTCCTCAAATGGTACTGCTGCAGTAGTCACCATAAAAGAAAATATGACTTACATAACTGCACACAAATCAGCACAACTATTGGAATTGGAAGCTGTGGTAAGAGCTCTGAAAAATTTTAGAGACCAGCCCATAAACATTTTTTCAGATAGCCACTATATTGTACAAGCCGTCGCAAAATAAGGGTTAGCAGGACCAATAGCACCTCATACTCCAGCTTTTAATTTTTTTTATCAAATACAAAATCTTTTGAGGGCAAGAAAAGAACCTCTATTCGTAGGCCATATTAGAGCACATACTAATTTGCCTGGCCCCCTCCATGAAGGTAATCAAAAGGCTGATGAACTTACAAAAACAATATTTATACTTTTAGCGCTACAACAAGCTACTGTATTTCATTCCCAGTTTCACGTCAACAGCACCACCTTGCAACATAGATTTAAAATCACAAAAGAGCAAGCCAGAACAATTGTAAAAGATTGTAAATCTTGTATGACACATTTGCCCAATCCTCATTTTGGTGTTAACCCTAGAGGATTAATGCCCAATCATTTGTGGCAGATGAATGTTACTCATGAGCCAAGCTTTGGAAAATTGCGATTTATTCATGTAACCATAGATACATGTTCAGGCATGATTTTTGCTTCTTTACATTCCGGAGAAAAAGTTAAAGATGTCACATCTCACTGTTTACAAGCTTTTGCTGCATTGGGCATCCCCAAAATGCTTAAAACAGATAATGGCCCCGCATATACGTCCTCATCTTTCAAACAGTTTTGCGCAAAATTCAACATATCCCATAAAACAGGCATCCCATACAATCCTCAGGGTCAGGGCATTATTGAAAGAGCAAACCGCACACTAAAAGTTATGTTGTTAAAACAAAACAGAAAGAAGGAAACTGGAAAAATCCTAAGGACAGATTGGCAGTTGCCCTGTTTACTTTAAATTTTTTAACTTTAGACTCTGATGGTTATTCTGCTGGAGACAGACATTGGAACCCACATCAACAACATAAACCTTTGGTTTACTGGAAGGATGTTCTTTCAGGTACATGGAAGGGTCCAGATCCAGTATTAATTTGGGGGACAGGATCTGTTTGTGTTTTCCCAAAGCACAAATCCTCTCCAACATGGATACCATCTAGATTAATAAAGCAGGTACCAAATCAAAAGGATCAAGATGAAGTTGTTGAGGAATCAAAATTAATAAAAAAGGTACAAAATCAAGAGGACCAAGATGAAGATATGGAATGATTCCCTTAATAGAGTCCTTCAAAATATGTCAAATATGTCACAACTTAAGTGTCATTCCTACCAGCTGGGATGAAGAGATCTCTCTTTAGTGTGCACACAATTGTTTTTTTTTTTTTTTTTTTTTTTTTTTTTTTTTTTTTTACTTTTTATATGTGTGTTTATGTCTGTGTATTTTTCTAAATTTCATGTTAATGTGACATCACAAATATATGTTTGTATATGCGTCTGTCTGTCCAGTGTGACATCAAAAATAACAAAGTGTTTGTGAATATATATATATATATATATATATATATATATATATATATATATATATATGGATCCAAATAACTCTAATTCATTTAAGTTTAAGAATATTCAAATTGGGTAAATAATTTAATAAGTGAAGGTACCTTCAATTTTGTTTTATAGGTGTCCCAGGGCCCTCTCTTAGCAAAAAATATGACTAGTGCTGTAAAACCTGATATTTTGGTGTTTTGACATGAGGTTGCTTATTTGTTATTAACTTCATTTGTTTAATAAATGATTAATTTCAATTATTTCAACAGGTAAAGGACTACTGTGTATGCAGAAACTCGAGAGTTCCAGCTAACAAATTATTTCTCCAAAGTGCTTTTAGTTTTTCTTTAATCTATCTTTAATGCAGTAAATACCCTCAGTCTTTCTTTGTTTTTTTCTAAATATGATGTTTTGCCAGCTTATGTTTGTGGGAGCTCAGGCTGCTATGTGTGTGAGCAAAAATCAACTTTAATTTTCTAATCTAATAATTCTATTTTTTAGTTTGACAATTCGCTCCTTGACTCAGTGCTGGAATAGCACTGCCTTTCCTTTAATAATTGATGCTTGAGTCTCTAGGTAGCGGGCCCTGAAGATTTGCCGGTGGCATTGTCTAGACATAAAAAAGACGGCTGCTGCTACAGCTGCAGGGATCGCGGTCGCTGCAAGCATCCCTGCTGCTCAAATGTCAAACAACCTCTCCAGCAGTCTGGCTTCTGCTCTGCATGCATGGGGCCTCCTAGATCTACGTGTTATATAACAAGTGGACATTTTTATCTTTCATTGTTTGGGACTTCATGGGACAGTACCTTGCGGGTATTTGTTTAAAGAACTCACTGGGTTACTTGATAGAACTTAGGGCAGCTGATTTGTTTAAAGAATTTGATATGCTATGCAATTTGGCTCGTCACCAAAAGGCTTGTTGCCTTAAAACCGCAGCATCTCCTCCCAATTGGACGGCTGTTAGTCATCTTACACAGTCGATCCTAAAGGGCTCCATTGGATGGTTGGTTAGCCAATGACGGGTACGATCCCCAGAGGGCGACAACCTAAGACAGGCACAGTCGCATGGGACAGTCTCATGTGGCCGACATATCAACCTAAGACAGGAGTCAAGGGCACAGCCTTGATTATCCAATGACAGGTAAGAATGTTGGTTGTACATAGACGTACTAGAGCATAGCCTCTTTTAAAACAAAAGGGAAATGCAGGAGCCCTGTTTGGGGAGATAGCTAAGATTGTGGTTGACTACGGGCCATAGACATTTTTGGGCATTTCCGCCTTCCATAGTCTCACGGGACTTGGCGCAGGATCTCAAGAGAATTGAGCTGTGACTCAGCAGATCGAGCTAGCGCCATTCCTGCTCGGGCGCATGGGATGAGACCAGAGAGAGAAAGGACAGGGTTATCGCTATTGTATAGATATATTGTAGTTTCTTGTAAGAGTAGGTGCCTTGGTTTCTTGTGAGAGTGTGTATGTGATGTTAGAAATTACAAGGGACAGAGACAGAAAGATTAAAGAAATTTTTCGTCTCCATCCTGTCTCTGGACTCCTTCCCGCGACTCTGCCATTCCAGGCTGCAATCCCTTTCCGGCGACAACAGCTGACGATATGATAATATAAATAGAAGATACAAAAACCTCTACCAGAAAACTTTTACAACTAGTAAATGAATTTGGCAAAATAATAGGATACAAAATCAATACATCAGTGACAAATCCTATGAAAGGGAAATGATGAAAACTACCCCATTTACAATAGCATCAAAAAAAAATCTGGGGATCAAATTAACAATAGAGGTGAAAGACCTCTATAATGAAAACTATAGAACACTAAAGAAATAAATTATAGAAGACCTTAGAAGATGGAAAGGCCTACCTTGTTCTTAAATAGGTAGAATTAATATTGTCAAAATGACCATACTAACAAAAGCACTATACAGATTTAATGGCACTTCCAATCAAAATCCCAATGACATTCCACAAAGAAATAGAAAAAACAGTCATGAAATTCATCTGGAAAAAAAGAGACCCAGAATAATTAAAGCAATCCTTAGCAAGAAAATTGAAGGAGGTGGCATCACTATACCTGTTGCTGGCTGAAGCGCTTGGAGCAACGGAGCCGCGGGAAAAAACTTCAGAAGCAAACTGGAGACAAACAGCTTTTTATTCTGATAACTTTTCTCTCTGGTTCTAATAACGACTAACACACGCCAAAAACACACCCTAAAATGGCGCTGACCCGATCAGCAATATCGGCCAAGTCACTCGAGATCCCGCAACAAATCCCGTGAGACTACGGGTGGCGACAATGGCCAAATCTCCACGGCTCATAGTCAACTGCAATTAAAGTCAATCCCCAAACAGGGCTCCTGCATTTCCCCCTTTTTGTTTTTAAAAGAGGTAATGCTCTAGGACGTCTATGTGCAACCAACATTCTTACCTGTCATCGGATAATCAAGGTTGTGCCCTTGACTCCTGTCTTAGGTTGATATGTCGGCCACATGAGACTGTCCCGTGCGACTGTGCCTGTCTTAGGTTGTCCCCCTCTGGGGATCTTACCCGTCATTGGCTAACCAGCCATCCAATGGAGCCCTTTAGGATTGACTATATATGATGACTAACAGCCGTCCAAATTGTGAGGAGATGTTGCGGCTTTAAGGCAACAAGCCTTTTGGTGATGAGCCAAATTGCATAGCATATCAAATTGTTTAAACAAATCAGCTGCCCTAAGTTCCATCAAGTAACACACTGAATTCTCTAGACAAATACCCGCAAGGCATTGTCCCGTAAAGTCCCAAACAATGAAAGATCAAAATGTCCATTTGTTATAACATGTTGATGTAGGAGGCCCCATGCATGTAGAGCAGAGGCCACACTGTTGGTGAGGTTGTTTGATGTTTGAGCAGCAGACGTTTTTTTTATGTTTAGACAATGCCACCGGCAAATCTTCAGGGCCCGCTACCTAGAAACTCAAGCATCAATTATTAAAGGAAAGGCAGTGCTATTGCAGCACTGAGTCAAGAGGCGAGTTGTCAAACTACAAAATACAATAATTAGATTAGAAAATTAAAGTTGATTTTTGTTCACATACATCGCTGGTTGAGCTTTTACAAACATAAGTTGGAAAAATGTCATATTTAGAACAAAACAAAGAAAGACTGAGGGTAATTACTGCATTAAAGATAGATTAAAGAAAAGGTAAAGGCACTTGAGAGAAATAATTTGTTAGCTGGAACCCTTGAGTCTCTGTATACAGAGCAATTTTTTACCTGTTGAGATAATTGAAATTAATGAGCTATTAAACAAATGAAGTTAATAACAAATAAACAATCTTAAGTCAAAACACCAAAATATCAGGTTATATAGCACTAGTCATATTGTTTGCTAAAGAGAAGTCCCAGGGACACCTATAAATCAAAAATTGAAAGTACCTTCATTTATAAAATTATTTACCTAAATTGAATACTCTTAACCTAAAATGAATTAAAGTTATTTGGATCCATATATATATATATATATATTTTTTTTCTTTTTCATAAGCGCTTTGTTCTTTGTGACGTCACACTGAACAGACGAACAAACATACAAACATATATTTGTGACGTCACATTAACATGAAATGTAGACAAATGTACAGACATAAAGACATGTATAAAAAGAAAAGAAAAAAAAAATACAATTGTGTGCACACTAAAGAGAGATCTCCTCGTCCCGGCCGGGAGGAATGACACTTAAGTTGTGAAATATTTTGAAGGACTCTTTTGAGGGAATCATTCTATACCTTCATCCTGGTCCTCTTGATTTTGTACCTTTTTTATTAATCTTGATTCTTCAATAACTTCATCTTGATCATTTTGATGTGGTACCTGTTTTATTAATCTAGATGGTATCCATATTGGAGAGGATTCGTCTTTTGGAAAAACACAAACAGATCCTCTTCCCCAAATTAATACTGGATCTGGACCCTTCCATGTACCTGAAAGAACATCCTTCCAGTAAACCAAAGGTTTATGTTGTTGGTGTGGATTCCAATGTCTGTCTCCAGCAGAATAACCATTAGAGTCTAAAGTTAAAAAATTTAAGGTAAACAGGGCAACTGCCAATCTGTCCTAGGACTTTTCCAATTTCCTTCTTTTTGTTTTAATAACATAATTTTCAGTGTTCGGTTTGCTCTTTCAATAATGCCCTGACCCTGAGGATTGTATGGGATGCCTGTTTTATGGGATATATTGAATTTTGCGCAAAACTGTTTGAAAGATGAGGACGTATATGCGGGGCCATTATCTGTTTTAAGCATTTTGGGGATGCCCAATGCAGCAAAAGCTTGCAAACAATGAGATGTAACATCTTTAACTTTTTCTCCAGAATGTAAGGAAGCAAAAATCATGCCTGAGCATGTATCTATAGTCACATGAATAAATCGCAATTTTCCAAAACTTGGCTCATGAGTAACATCCATCTGCCACAAATGATTGGGCATTAATCCTCAAGGGTTAACGCCGAAATGAGGATTGGGCAAATGTGTCATACAAGATTTACAATCTTTTACAATTGTTCTGGCTTGCTCCTTTGTGATTTTAAACCTACGTTGCAAGGTGGTGCTGTTGACATGAAACTGGGAATGAAATAAAGTAGCTTGTTGTAGCGCTGAAAGTATAAATACTGTTTTTGTAAGTTCATCAGCCTTTTGATTACCTTCATGGAGGGGACCAGGCAAATTAGTATGTGCTCTAATATGGCCTACGAATAGAGGTTCTTTTCTTGCCCACAAAAGTTTTTGTATTTGATAAAACAATTTAAAGGCTGGAGTATGAGGTGCTATTGGTCCTGCTAACTCTAATTTTGGGACGGCTTGTACAATATAGTGGCTATCTGAAAAAATGTTTATGGGCTGGTCCCTAAAATTTTCCAGAGCTCTTACCACAGCTTCCAGTTCCACTAGTTGAGCTGATTTGTGTGCAGTTATGTAAGTCATATTTTCTTTTTTAGTGACTACTGTAGCAGTACCATTTGAGGACCCATCTGTAAATACATTAAATGCCTTAGGAATAGGTTGATTTTTTATTACCTGTGGAAATATAATAGGATGATTAATACAAAAAGATAATATAGGGGACTTAGGAAGATGATTATCAAAATTTGCAGAAGTAGAGCATTTAGCTATAGCCCAATCATTATCATTGAAGCATAAATATTCAATCTGTGATGATGAATAGGGAGTAATAATAGTAGCAGGGTGAATGCCAAATATTTTAGTAGAAGTCTTAAGTCCTTGAAGAATAAGTTTAGCCACCATGGAGGTATAAGATTCAATTATACTTTTAGGAGAGATGGGCAAATGTATCCATAATAAAGGCCCTTGTTGCCAAAATACTCCTGTGGGTGTATATTGTGAAGAAATAATAATCAACATCAGCGGTTGAGTTAAATCAAATCTATCACAATGAGCTCCTTCGATGGCTTTTTCTACTAATTAAAGCTTTCGTAGCATCAGGAGTCAATGTTCGTGGTGAAGATGGATCAGGATCTCCACGAAGGATGTCAAATAAAGGTTTTTAGTTGGCCAGTAGTGAGATTTAGTGTAGGGCGAAGCCAATTAATGTCTCCAGTAGTTTTTGGAAATCATTGAGGGTGGTCAAATGTTCTTTATTTATTAAAATTTTTGGGGGTCTAACAAAAGTATACATGATTTTAAATCCTAAATATAATATGGGAGATCTGGTTTGAACTTTTTCTTCTGCTATATATAATCCATATTTTTTTAAATTTTCTACCACATCACTGAATATATTAAATAAGATTTTTTGATTAGGGTGGGCCAATAAAATATCATCCATGTAATGTAGACACATGAGGTTTGGATATTTATTTTTAATGGGTTGGATAGCCTTGTCCACATATATTTGGCATATGGTGGGGCTATTAGCCATTCCCTGTGGTAAAACCTTCCATTGATATCTCTGATCAGGGCCATTATTGTTCATAGAAGGAACGGAAAAAGCAAACCTGGGGGCATCCAGAGGATGTAGGGGAATAGAAAAGAAGCAATCCTTTATATCAAGAGTAATAAGATGGAAATTTTTTTGAATAGCTACGGCACTAGGAAGTCCAGGTTGAGTAGGCCCCATAACTTGCATGGTTTTATTGATTTGTCTAAGATCATGTAACAATCGCCATTTTCCTGACTTTTTCTTGATCACAAATATGGGGGAATTCCAGGGAGAGGTGGAAGGTTCTATATGACCTGCTTCTAATTGTTCCTGAACTAATTGGTGGGCCGCTTGTAATTTCTCTTTAGATAGGGGCCACTGAGGGACCCACACTGGCTTATCAGAAAGCCATGGTATTTTCAAAATTATTTTCTCAGTGGCCCCGAAAAAAAAAATCTTTTTCCTTTATGACAATGATTACTTTTAGGGTTAAGATTACTCTGTACTTTTTGAGAATGAGTTCTTTTATGGTTAAGATTACCCTGTAGGTTTTCACATTTAACATCTGCAGGCTTGGTTGCAAGGTGTACTCCCATTTGTTGCAAAATATCTCTTCCCCATAAAGTAACCGGTAGATTAGGTAAAACATAAGGCTGAAATGTTCCTTTATGGCCTTCATCATCCTCCCATTTTAAAATTACTGCACTTTTATCTGGGAGGTTATTATATCCCAAGCCTCTTAAACTGGTTGAAGCTTTTTGCAGAGGCCAGTGCTTGGGCCATTGGCGTAAATTAATAATGGAAGAGTCAGCTCCAGTATCTATTAATCCCTCCATTTCTATTCCTTGGATTTTTATTTTACACATAGGCCTCCTTGAAGAGTCTCGAACCCAGCAAGCCATGGGACTTGAGTCAGTGGAACAAAATCCTCTATTGTTCCCTTCTTGAGGCATACCCATTTTAAATGAATTATGTAAATTGGGAAGGAGAAGCAACTGAGCAATTCTATCTCCTTGATTAACAGAACTTACACTTTGGGGTGAGCTAAGCATTATTTTTATTTCCCCTTTGTAGTCTGAGTTTATTACACCTGGGGTCACTTGCAAACCTAATAAGCTTTTAGGACTACGCCTGATAATAAGTCCTACAGTCCCTGAGGGAAGAGGTCCCCTGACTCCTGTGGGAATCAGTTGTACCCCCATTTCAGGTGTTAACACTATTCGGGCGGTGGAACAGAGGTCTAATCCTGCATTTCCTCTTGTTCCTCTGGCGAGGGAGTGGATGGGTAGTAGGGATTGTGTCGGGGAAGCATCTGAGTGGATGCTTGAGGATACTCCTTCTGCAATGCCCCGTACATTTGTGGGCCCCAGGGTACTGGGTCCCGTGCCCCGTTTTTTGAATTCCTGAACAAAGGATTTCCATGGATGTCAAATTTTGAATAGCATTTATTGGCCCAATGATTTCCCTTTTTACACCTGGGGCAGCGGCCTGGGGCACGGTATGAGCTTGATCTTATTTCTCTTTTGGGATTTTGCCTAGAATTGCCTGATTGATTATGATAATTTTTCCTGGAATATCCTGATTGATTATAATGTCTACGTTTAGCCTTTGTGAAATTTCGAGAGGAAGCACCTCTCATTGAGGCTGCAATCACATTTCCTGTGACAAAGGCGTCATTTATATCTTTACATAGTTGTATATATACGGAAAGATCCTTTTTAGTTCTCCATGGCCTGATGGCTGCTTGGCACAATTTATTTGCATTTTCATAAGCTAATTGAACAACTAATGGCATAGCTTGGTCAACATCTGCAAACACACTACCTGCAGTTCTCAAAAGTCGATCAGCAAAGTCGGCATACGGCTCATTTGGTCCTTGAATCACTTTTGACAAGCTACCTTGTAGATCCCCAGGTCCTTGTACAGTTTTCCATGCCTCTAAGGCAGCTGCATTTATCTGAGCATATATATCTGAGTCATAATCTGTTTGAGCCTGTAAGTATGCGAATTGCCCTTCTCCTGTGAGCATGTCTATATTATAGTTTTCAAACCCTGCAGCCGCGTTTCTTTTAGCCGTTTCTATACAAAGTTCTTGGAATTGCGATCGCCAAACCAAGAATTGCCCCCCGCTTAATGTTGCTTTACATAGACTTTTCCAGTCTGAGGGGGTTAAGCTAAAGGTGTTAAGGGACTCCAGCATACTCAACGTGAAAGGAGCTTGGGGCCCATAAGTCATTACTGCCTCTTTGAGATTTTTTATTGTTTTGAAATCTACTGACTGATGGACACTCTGTCCATTTTTCTTTTCAAATGCTGGCGGTTCCCAATGTATCTGTGAGTTGTCCTCAAGAGCGCATAAGCGATCAGAAAGACTTTTTATTTCTCTTTCTAGGGTATGCAAATGCCTAGTAATACCCTTCATATTTTCTGTGATGGATTCCACCCATGGGGGAGTAGAGGACACAAGTGACTCCTCTGCCTGATGGACCTTTTTCTCGGTCTTTTTTAATTTCTTTTTCCTCATTTTCTCAGGATCACTTTTACTAGATTCCTCACCACTGCTAATTTCACTGACAGCAATATCCTGAGGCCCAGGTTCCAGTGAGAGCAAGTATCCTTCAGCTTTCGCCAATAACTCCCGAATAGCTTTAATAGCTTGGATTTTTGTCATTTTTGGGTCTCTTCTAATACTCTCTTTACTGGTCTCAGTTGGCCCAGTGGAATCTACACTTTTTTGATCACTTTCACTTTTGTCTATATACTCCTCACTGAGAACAGAGTCAGGTATATCAAGGAGTCTTTGCATAGCCTCTATCACTTGGGATTCAGTTATATTTGAACCCATCTTTAGAGACCTTTCAGTTCTTACCTGTCCGCTCCGAAGTTCCCCGTACGGGCCGCCACCTGTTGCTGGCTGAAGCGCTTGGAGCAACGGATCCGCGGGAAAAACTTCAGAAGCAAACTGGAGACAAACAGCTTTTTATTCTGATAACTTTTCTCTCTGGTTCTAATAACGACTAACACACGCCAAAAACACACCCCTAAAATGGCGCTGACCCGATCAGCAATATTGGCCAAGTCACTCGAGATCCCACAACAAATCCCGTGAGACTACGGGTGGCGACAATGGCCAAATCTCCACGGCTCATAGTCAACTGCAATTAAAGTCAATCCCCAAACAGGGCTCCTGCATATACCAGACCTTAAACTATTCTACACAGCAGTAGTAACAAAACAGCATGGTATTGGCATCAAAATAGACTGGTAGACCAATAGTACATTACTGAGGACACGGAGACTAATACAGGTAATTTCAATGTCTTATATTAGACAAAGGCACCATAAATGTACATTGGAGAAAAGATAGCCTCTTCAACAAATGGTGCTGGGAAAACTGGAAATTCATATGCAGCAAAATGAAATTAAACCCTTATCTCTCACCATGCACAAAACTCAACTCAAAATGGGTCAAGGACCTATGAATTAGACCAGGGACAATACTCCTAATAGAAGAAAAAGTAAGCTCTAATCTCCAACATGTTGGATTAGGCCCCAAGTTCCTTAATAAGAATCCTGTAGCACAAGAATTAATATCAAGAATCAATAAATGGGATAGATTCAAATTACAAAGCTTCTTCTCAGCAAAAGAAACAATCGGTGAGTTTAATGTCAGATAGAGCACTAATCTCCAGAATATCTAAAGAACTAAATAATCTTAACACCAAAAAAACCCCACAGATAATCCAATCAATAAATGGGCCAAGGAACTGAACAGACACTTCTCAGAAGAAGATATACAATCAATCAACAAATACTTGAAAAAATGTTCAACATCTCTGGCAATTAGAGAAATCCAAATCAAAAGTACTCTAAGATTTCATTTCACTCCAGTCAGAATGGCAGCTATTAAGAACACAAACATCAATAAATGTTGGAGAGGATGTGGGGAAAAAGGCAAACTCATACATTGCTGGTGAGACTGCAAAATGGTGCAACCATTATGGAAAGCAGTATGGAGATTTCTTGGAACACTGGGAATGGAACCACCCTATGACCCAGCCATCCCACTCCTGGGTCTATTCCCAAAGGACTTAAAAACAGCATATTACAGTGACACAGCTATCTCAATGTTTGTAGCTGTGCAATTCACAATAGCTTGGTTGTGGAACCAATCTAGATGCCCCTCAGTAGATGAGTGGATAAAGAAAATGTGGTATGTATACCCAGTGAATATTACTCAGCAATTAAAGAGAATAAAATAATGGCATTCACAGGTAAATTGATGAATTTAGAGAATATAATGCTAAGTGAAGTTAGCCAATCTCAAAAATTCAAATGCCGAATGTTTTATCTGATATAAGGAGGCTAATTTACAGTGGAGTTGGGTTGGGGAACATAGAAGAATTAGAGGAACACTAGAAAGGTCAATGGGGAGGGAGGGGAAGAAGAGAGGGAGCAAGGGGATATGAAGGGAAACAAAAAGAAGATGGTAGAATGAGGTGGATATCAGTACCCTAAATTCATGATTGATGATACGATTAGTATGAATATACTTTGTATATAAACAGTGTTATGTAAAAAGCTGCTCTATATATGTATTATGAATTGTAATGCATGCTACTATTATATATACAACAACTTCGAGTAAAGAAAAAAAGTAAATAATCTCTTAGTGATCTCTCCAGTGTTTCATATCTTATAATTGTTAGTAGATTACACATACTCTCTTATTCCTATTACATAGTATTAAAAGCTATAAATAAATTTTTTTCATACTCAAAAAAAATACCACATGATCTCATTTATATACAGAGTGTGAAACAGTTGAACTCACAAAAATAAAGATTAAAATGGTTGTTACCAAAGGATTGGGAGACAAAAAGAATGGTGAGATGTTAAAGAACACAATATTGTATTTATACAAGAGAAATAAGTTCAAGAAATTTATTGTGCATCACATGACTATAGTTAGTAACAATGTATTGTATCTTTGAAACTTGCTAAAAGGATTGATTGTAAGTGTTCTCACTACCCACAAAAGAAGATAAGTATGTAAAGTAATACAAAACAAACAGATGAACAAAAACACAAGGTTAATAGCTTGATTTAGCCATTCCACAATATATACATATGTATAAACATCATAATGTACACCATAAATACATAAAACTTTTACTTTTCAATTAAAATAAATTTGAAAAAATATTGGATTTTCATAACAAAATTGGAGCATTCTATGTCTATTTTATATTTATTTATTTATTTATTTTGCAGTGCTAGGGATTAAACCCAGGGGCTCACAAATATTGGCCTAGCACCACTAAAACACATTCTAGACCTTATCATAATTTCTTTTTAAATTAAGGAATGTCATAGAGAATTTTTCCATGTGAGTATACATAAATTTAACTCATATTTTTTAATAACTAAGTAATCATTTTATGCTATAGATATATCATCACTTATTCTATAGTCATCTCACTGATGAACATCTACAATGGTTAATATATTTTAGATAAAGCTTCACTATATACCCTTGGATTTCAGCTTTTGCTTTTGTGGGAGATATTCCCAGAATTATAGTTAATGGTTCAAAAGTATATGCATTTTAAAGTTTAATATTTACTTCTGTATTAACTGCCCAGATGTAATAGCAATTAACATGTTTCTGAATAACATATGAGAAATAGCATCTTCACATATCTGCAAACAATTGTGTAATAAACCTTTATTTTTGTCAAATCATTACATTTTATTTGTCAGAAATCATTTAGAAATCATTATCCCTTGATGATTCCCAATAATAAATGAGATGTCTATTTCCTTAATCTATTGTGATAGTTAATTAGAATTGTCAACATGATCAATTAAGAAGCTTTTGGGTGTGTGAATGAGGGTATGCCTAGGAATCATTGGCATGTAGGATAGCAAACTGAACTTGAGACCCTCCCTAAGCATGGGAAGCATTGTCCAATAGGATGGTAGCTTGGATGAATAAAGTTGGAAAAAAATGGAAGGAGCAGCAGATGCAAGCTCAATTCTTCTTGAACAGGTTGTTGATTGCTGCTATAATCACTTGTGGACATCAGAATCTTACTCCTTCAGTCTTCCAATGTGGACTCTGCCAGTGATTCTCCAGGGAGTTTCCAGAAGTCATCAGTCTCAAACTGGGGTAGCATTATTGATCCCTCTTGTTCTGAGGCTTCAGCATCTCTGACCTTACAGCTACTGGTTCCTCCAGCTCTCCAGCTTGCAGACAGTAATTGTGGACTATTCAGTATCTGGTTGTGTAAACCAATGTAATAAATATCCTTCTAATAATCATACATCCTGTTTATCCTATTCGTCTAGAGAAACCTAATATATGTCTCATAATTTAATTTCAAGGTAAAAAATGTTTATGAATTAGTAATATTTGTGATTTTTGTAGAGGAAATACTGTAATGAAAGGCCAGGATTATATCCAGCCAAAACTTCACTGAACAATCCAACTTCCACTTCTGAAAGTATTAAATATTTATTGTGAGAGGAAACAAAACCAATAAACATTCCAAAAACTGTTATAGCTGTAACTGGTAAAAATGATCCTGAGACCACGTGGTGATTCACATTGGAAATGTTTACATTTCATTTTTTACACTACATAGAGACAGCAATTTCATGTACTTAGTACTGGAAATATTGGGCTAGTACCTAAAGTTCTTGAGTTATTTTCCTGGCTTGACCAAGGTGTGTGGTTTTGGGTAAATCATTCTGGCTCCATTATCAATTATTTGAAGTTCTCTCCTCAGAGTTTAGTTATCACACTAAGCATACCTTCAGCCTTTGTAGGAAAATACATATTTTCCTGTCAAATGATAAATGGTTATGATATTGTGTAGAAAATTCAGTAAGTAGAAAGAAGTTATAAATGGTCAAATTAGTGACTTTATGAGAAAAAAGCATGAAAACAGTGCATATGTTTAGAGTAAGTGATTTTTACAATCTTGGAGCAAGTAACTTGAGTTTTTGGCAACTGATCAGCAGCTTATTCTTATTTTCTATGTTATCTCTATTTCCACATCTTTAAATAATGGTCCTACAGATTAATCATTAAAGTATAAAATTATACTACAATGTCTTCCATATAATATAACTGTTTTCTAGTAGATTCCTAGGAAAGATTCAAGGGAGTGAATTCTGAGTCCATTTGAATTAAAATGAGTCAGTCCATTACATTTGTGTTTGAGTTCAATTTGAATGAAACATAAAATCCTTGACATATTTTCTTAAGTTACTTGATGCAAAATTGTCTACTGAAATAAACTGCTATAGCTACACAGACTAATGTAAATCTAGTCAACATTACATTACAACTGATTTTAGATTTTTGTCTGGCTATTTTTCCATTAAGTTCAGTAGCTTTACTGAATGTGTCCTGATGATAGCTAACACATGGCAATTTCCGTAGGTATTATTTTTCATTTATAGTGCATAAATGCATTCTACTGTCGTGTATAACTAATTAAAACAAATGAAAAATATTAAAATAAAAACAAAAAATAAATATTTTCAAGTATTCCTGTATGTCAGAGAAGTTGGTTTAAATTTAGTATTTTTAGTATTTCTTCTCTTCCATTACTGAAATTTCCCTTACTTAGTGGTTTTGAATGCATTATTTGCTTATAAGCATACCTTGGTACTGCTGGTTCATTTTCAGACTACAACAATGAAGTGAATATGCAATAAAATGCACTGCAAATTTTTTGGGGATTCCCAATGCATGTAATTTTATGTTTGCATTATAATGTGTACTAGCAAGAGTACAATATGATTATATAAAAACAATGCATATAACTTAATTTTAAAATATTTTATTGCTAAAAATTCAAATGATGATCTGAACCTTCAGTGAGTTTTTACTTTTTGCAGCTGGAATATGTTATCTCAATGTTTATGGCTGCTGACTAATTAGGGTGTTGTTTACTAAAATGGTGGAGTGGCTGTGCATTTTATTGTCATATTTACTTCATTGTTGTAGCCTGAAACTGAACCAGCAGTATCTCTAAGGTATGCTTAATAAGTAACAATCCACTAAGTAAGGGAAATTTCAGTAATGGAAGAAAAGAAATAATAAAAATATTAAATTTAAACCAACTTCTCTGACATAAAGGAATACTTGAAAATATTTAATGAAAGATAATACCTTCAGAAATTGTCATGTGTTGGCTATCATCAGGATACATTCAGTAAAGCTACTGAACTTAATAGAAAAATGGCCAGACAAAAATCTAAAATCAGTTGTAATGTAATGTTGACTAGATTTACATTAGTCTTTGTAGCTATAGCAGTTTATTTCAGTAGACAATTTTGCATCAAGTAACTTAGGAAAATATGTCAAGGATTTTATGTTTCATTCAAATTGAACTCAAACGCAAATGTAATGGACTGACTCGTTTTGATTCAAATAGATTCAGAATTCCCTACCTTGAATCCTTCCTAGGAATCTACTAGAAAACAGTTATATTTTGTGGAAGACATTGTGGTATAATTTTATACTTTAATGATCAATCTATAGGACCATTATTTAAAAATGTAGAAATAGAGACAACATAGAAAAGAAGAATAAGCACTGATTATTTTTATATATCAATTACTTTAGGTATTAATTGTAAAAATAAAGTTGACATTTGTCCACACCAGCTGTTGTGGAATGGAAGGAAGGAGACATTAATTACTAGGTAATTTTGATACTTTTCAGAGGGAACGCATAGGAAATACTGCACACCTCCCCCAAAACAAAGGGTAGATTTAAAT
Organism: Tamias sibiricus; assembly: GCA_025594165.1. Taxonomy (NCBI): domain Eukaryota; kingdom Metazoa; phylum Chordata; class Mammalia; order Rodentia; family Sciuridae; genus Tamias; species Tamias sibiricus. The sequence continues at coordinate 78,832,458 of CM046667.1, forward strand.
CTACAAAGCCATTGGTATAAGAGTAATTGCTTAAATTTTTAAAATTCTTAAATATTACACATACACCAAAAAGGAGAGAAAGCAAAAAGAATAAAATAGACCACAAAGTTAAAGAGGAATTTTCATCATAAACAAAATGACAACATGGGAGAAAAACATGAATTATAAATATGAAAATTGGATAACTTCAGCTATTTAAAGAAAAGTATAGATTGAATAACAAGAAAAATCCAAAATGTTACTACCTATAGCAGATAAATATAAAATAAATGGATTTGAAAGTTTATGAGAAAGAAGCAAAAAGGATATAAAAGTAATTTAGACATAAAATTTTATCTCAATTTTGATATCCAAAACCTGTAGTATGGACAGAAAAGCCCAAAATAGACAGAAAGACATTTTATAATGCAAAATATATAGTTGCCTGTAACAAAGTTTTACTTGTATATTCAACAACTCATCAAAAATATCTTGAGCCTAAGTTAAAGGAGGCATAAAGGAAAATGGGTAAAGTTACACTGATATGAAATTTAACTTTTTTTTCTCAATTTAAGAGAGATCATATGAAATTAAATATACTAGAAAGGATATAAATGGTCTAACTAACATAATTGCTGAGAAAATTTTAATCTAAATATTTAAACTGATCCTTATTGATAGAGAATATAATTTATTTTCAAGTTTATGTGTAATATTCATTAAAATCAATAACCTAGGCTTCAAAGGAAACCACAGTAAAGTGCAAAAAGCAGAAAGAATTCAGAAAGCATTCTCCAACTACAACATAATACCACTAAAAATTTTTATCTATACATTTTAAAAAATATTTTTTAGACTTTGATGGCCTTTGTCTTGTTCATTTATTTACATGCAGTGCTTAGAATCAAACCCAGTGCCTCACATATGGTAGGCAAGCACTCTACCACTGATCCACAACCCCAGCTCCATTAGCTACACATTTTTAAAATCACCCCACTTCAAATTACACACACACACACACACACACACACACACACACACACACACAAGTACTATTTAAGTAACTCTTGGTGTTTTATTCTAAAATTAAGTTTTGGAATTCTTCCCTAGCAGAATTGAAAAAATGGCATATTAAAATCTGTGCAGTAACAGTAAAACAGTTATTGAATAAAAGTTTGTGACATCAAAGAGCTACATCTATAAATATCAAGACAAATGAAAATAAATTACACACTCATTTAACAAAGCTGAAAATAGAACATATGAAGAAGGAACTAAAAATCAGAAGTTAAGTAATTAGAATAAAATCAGTTGTATAAATAGCTTTTATTTTCTAAAAACAAAAATCCACACCATTAGTTAAACAAACTAAGTTAATGGATAAAGAATGTACAAAATTAGAAATTTATCCTTAGAAGGGATAATTAATCATCAAAAGGACAACAACAATAACAACAAAATAAGGGACTGAATTTCTCCATTCAAGAGTACAACATTTGAGAAATCTATTAAATTTGGGTGGATTCCATAACAAATTACTACATACTGGGTTGTTTATACAACAGAAATTTGTTTTCTCATCATGATGTAAACTATAGGTTTACAAGAAAAAATTGTAATAAGTATTGCCTTCTTCTGTGATCTCTGTCCTTGGCTTACAGATGGCTGCCTACTCCATTAGTTCTCACCAATCAGACTGCATTTGAGCCTATCCTAAAGGCCTTTTAATTTTTTTTAAACAAAATCACTGTTTTAAAGGCCTATCTCCAAATATAGTCATGCTATGAAGTACTGGTGTTAGGAATCCAAAATATATGTTTTGAGAGTACATAAATTAGCCCAATACAAGAATCTAAATAAAGTGAATAGTTTTTGAGGGAAAAATGTAATTTAACAAAATTAATTTTAGTTCAGACAGTAAATAAAGGCCATCTGATGTTCATAGCAATATTATTCACAATTTCCAAAAGGTGGAAACAATTTAATTGTCTATCAACAGACTAATGAGTGAACAAAATTGGATACACACACACACACACACACACACACACACACATATGTACACATATATGTGTATATATATGATAGAATATTATTCAGTCATAAAATGGAAAAACATTCTTACACATGTTACAACATGTGAACCTTGATTAACCATATGCTGCATAAAATAAGCCAAGTGCAACAAAAAAATATTGGATGGTTCCAGTTATAGGATATATTAGAAGAGATAAATTAAAAAATGGAAAGTAGATTAATGTCACTGAACTATATGCTTATAAATTGTTAGTGTGGCAAGTTTTATGCATATTTTACTATACTAAAAGTTGATATTGCCATGAATAGACATCTCTCTAAAGTGCATATACATATGACTGATAAGCAAATCAAAACCACAATGAGATATTATTTCACATACAATAGGAATATCATTAATAAAAACTACTGGCAAGGATGTGGAAATATAGGAACTCTCATAAGATTATGGTCGGAATATAAAATGGTGCATCAACTTTTAGAAAAAATAGCCTGCCATTTTTCAAAGTGCTAAACAAAAGTTAACATGTTAACCAGTATAGTAGGCAGCATAATTATCCCCCAACTATATCTATACTCTAAATCTCAGAACCTGTGTATAGGTTCTATCGCAGTGAAGAGATTAATGTTTCAGGAGCAATTAAGTTTGCTGATCAGGTTGTTATAAAATGGTATTTTCTGTGTGAACCCAACATATCCACAAGTTTGCTCATTAAATAATGCTCTCTGATTTATGATGGGGTATATCTCAATAAAACCATCATAGATGGAAAACATGTTATTAAAGTGTATTTAATAAAATTAACATCCCTTAAATCACAGGTTAGAAACATGGTACACTATAATGTATACTCTCATTATCCTGAAACTGATTGAGAGCTGTTGCTCCCAGTCACTGCCCTACATTGCAATAGAGTATTATATCACATATTTTGCCCCAAGAAAGGATCAAAATTGGAAATTCAAAGTATGGTTTCTATTTCATGCATTTTGGTTTTGCATTATTATAAAGTTAATCCTAAATTGAATCAACATAAATTAGAGATCATCTCTAAACAGAAAAACAACAGTGATAGGAGACTGAGATGAAGAGAAATTGGAAGATGAAATATTGCTAATGTTGAAGATAGACCATGGGCAATAGAAACAGGGAGTTTATTGGAGATGGAAAAGACTTGGGAATTCTCCTCAAGACTATCCAGAAAGAACTCAGTCATGTCAAGAACTTCGTTTTAGCTCATTTAGACTCATTTGGGTATCTGAATTCCAGAACTGTAAGGTAATAAATTTGTGTTGTTTTAAGCCATTAATTTGTGCTGATTTTTTATGTAATCAATAGAAATTGATAAACCTAGCATCTGTAAAATTAATACACATCTATGAAAAAAAAAACTTGTACATGAGCACTCAAAATAGCATTGTGCAAAATATCCAAAAAGTATAAATAATTCAAATTTTCATTAACTGATATAAATAATGGTATGTCCATATAATGGAATATTATTAATTAATAAAAGAGAATATAGTAGTATTACGGGCTATTGGATGAATTAACCTTGAAAACACCATGCTAAGTAAAATAGTCATAAAGAATCACATAGTTCATGATTTTATTTGTGTAAAACATTCAGAATAGGCATATGTATCAAGAAAAAAAGTATACTAGAAGTTAAGATTGCAGAATATTATAGGGAAGTGAGTGTTAATGAGGACAGAGTTTCTTTGCTGGGATAATGAAATGTTCTAAAATTGATTGTGATAATAATTGTTTAATTTTGTGTCTATACTGATATAATCCAAATTATGCACTTCAAATGTGTGAATTACAGGATAAATGATTTAAATATTGATAAAGCTGCTGCCAGAAATGAGGGATTGAATTTTCTTCTTAAACTGCACAATTCTTTTAGAAATATAAGAAAATTCATGGGTTTGCAGATTAATATAAAATATTAGAAAAAATACAACAGAAAATTGTTTGAAAATTTGGGTTTCCCCTTTTGACATGTATTTTCATATGGTTAGCAAAATACCTTTGATAGCATTTTAACTCCATTCCTGGCTTGGAAATAAGAAGATGTGAAAGGTGAATTTGGAAACAGACTTTAGTCGTTCACAGAAGACAAGCCCTTTGTTTGCTTTTTTGTTGTTTCTTCAACATTCTTCTTGCTTCAGATTTGGTAATTTTCATTTTGTATTTGTAAATTTCAGCCAACATCCATCTTAGGAGATGAATTTTTTCAAAACGTACTATTGTTATTATTTGTAATATATATAGAATCTGTAGCAACATCTTGTGTTTTGTGATTGTTTTGTCATCCCTGGAATTACTATGTAGGCTTTATTTCTTATATGTTTAATCATTCTATCCAGAAATTTACCAATTTTTGAAACTTCTCAAAGAACAAACTTTGCCTTTATTATTACTCAATCATATTTTTTATTACACAATATTTTATAATTTTTATTTTCATCTTCTTATTTGTTCATTTTTCTTTGGGTTCCTTGGATAAACTTTTTTTAGGTTTTACAGACTAATGTTTGGTTCACTATCATTCAACCTCCTTTCCTAACATATGGTTTTAGATTTATAAATATTCTTCTAAGGGCTGGGCTATAGCTCATTGGTAGAGTGCTTGCTTAGCGCGTGTGAAGCCCTGGGTTTGATCCTTATCACCACATAAAAATAAATAAGAAGAATAAAGGTATTATAAAATAAAAGTTTAAAAAATTCTTGTAAGTCAGTATTTAGCTCTACAGGTGTGTGCCCCTTATCAATGAGGACACATTTTGACAAATATATAATTAGACAATTGTGCCAATATTTAGACATCATGTAGTTTGCTTACACAAACTTAGATGATATAGGTTAATTATTTGCTCTGGCTTTTTCATGCAATCAAAAGATGCCAAGAAAAACCAAGATATATAAAACTGCTCTTAATGACGGGGTTTCTAGCTCCCCCGAACCAGGGTTTGGCCTTCTCTGGCTGGCAGAGAAGGCTGGGGGAACACACCCTAGCAGTGAGAAGGAATCTGGAAGAGTCAGTCAACTGGTGGCCATACTCAGCCCTCACAGTGGAAGAGATTCAGGCATACACCAGGGAGTCTGGTCAAGGCACAAGCTCAATTTAATGAGGAAGTTGAACGGCCTTTATAGAAGACATGGACCAATCAGCAGAAAGATCATAGGGGCACATAGGGAGCATAAGCAGATCACATTGGCGGAGCCATTAGCCTATCCTAGTGGCAGACTGACCTCTTGACATACGTCAGGGGAACACCCCTTGGCTAGGCCAAGTTCCCGTATTAGGAAGTGGGAGACAGCCAGAGAGTTTCTATCTACTGGTGTGTTCTTAACGTCCCCGACATCTCCCCCGTTTTGTATTAATGGGAGCCCACCTTACTTGAGGGTGTGCCTGTCTTAGGTTGTCCCCCTCTGGGGATCTTACCCATTATTGACTACCACCCTAGCACTTGAGGCGGACTTACCCAAGGCCAGCAAGCCATGGCCAGGGGGAAGACATGGGACAAAACAGTTGCCTTTGGGAAGGCTTCCCATGGATGATTTAGACCTCCACATCCTGACAAGGACCATGGCCAAGTTTATAGGTCTCCCAAACAGCATAGCTGAGGGCAGCATATTATTGGCAGACTACCATAAGCTGTACTGATTTGGCCCTGTCCTTAAGGGGGATTGAACAAGCTTGTTGATTACACAGGGCTCAAAGGTGAACACAAGGATAATGGTAACCAGGGGTCCCACAAAGGGGAGAATGTAGGGGAGCCACCAATTTAGTCCAGTCCAAAGGAAGCTGTCTTGGACAAAGCCCGAACAGTTGGCACAGAAACAACATTCTTCTCCCAGGAACAGGCATAGTCCCCCTTCTCCCACTGCAGAGAATTGGAATACTTGCAAAGGGCATCCAGGACAATAGTGCTCCTGATGAATATTAGGAGGGAGATGATGAGGAGTCCAATCACAATGAGATAGAAGGTCCATCACGGTCTTTTCATTCCTGTGGAAAAAGGGTAAAGATCACCCCTCAAGAGAATGTGCTCTTGGGTGGTCATTTTGTTCTGATTGGCAGTATTTGAGGTCCCTGGTGGGTACCCAAATAGGAATTGGTTTCCCAATTGGGAAGACACATCCAAATCCTCTGCCTGCACTTATGAGCGAATCAGGACCACACCAACATCCAGTTAGTGGGTCCTTCCATTGGACCCCAACCTTTAGGTAGGGCGTCTGGTTGGACCAATGTCTCTGAAAAGCAGTTAAGGGCTGATGCTTGGAAAAAATTAAAATATTTAATGTGAGCATCGCTGTTCTCAACTGATCATGGGGTCTGTTGTAAGCTACCTGGTACCGAAAACCGGGAGGAAAACTCTCGGAGGCAGAGTAAAGCTTTTACTACTTTTACTTCTACTTTCTTAGAGAGAGCTTAGAGAGAGAAAGAAAGATTTTTCTTCTTCTTAGAAAGAGCTTAGAGAGAAAGATTAGAGAGAGCTTTTTCTTCTTCTTCTTAGAGCTTAGAGAGAAAGAGAGAGAGCTTGAAAGAGAGAGATTTCTTCTTTAGAGAGAGAGAGAGAGCTTAGCTTTTAGAGCTTCTTTCTTCTTTGTTCTTTCTTCTTTCTTCCTCGGGAGCCTCGGCCTGACTCTGACCAGGAATTACTTCTTCTATCTGGTTTCTCTTCTGTAACCGCTCTGCCTACGTTCTGGCCTCTCTGATTCTTTTCTTCTTCTCCGACCCGAACTCTTCTTCTGACCAAGCGACTGCATGACTGACTGAATGAATTCATTCTTCTCCTCACTCTGACCGCTTTCACCCGGTTATATACCTTTAGCTTTGCGGGTGCCTCACGTGCATTTACAGGTGCGTCACATACATACTTATTATCAGGTGGAACTTATGGCTTCCAGCTGACCGCAATAGCCATCTCCCTAATTGGGGCTCCTTCAGTCTGTTCCCCCTTTTTGTTTTATTAATTGGTCCTTTAGGGTCTTATTATGCCTCTCGATGATGGCTTGTCCTTTTGGGTTATATGGGATCCTTGTGGTATGTTTAACGTGCAATCTTTGAAAAAATTCTTGCAATGATTTGCTCACAAAGCAGGATCCATTATCTGTTTTAACCTCTGTGGGAGGCCTAGGATGGCACAACACTGTAAAAAATGGCTTTCAGCATATAAACTATCTGAGAAGAAATTCATAGGCTCTTGGACATGGGTTAGAGCCAACGCAACAGTATATAATTCCTTGAATTGGGCAGAGCCAGTAACTGCTTCAAAATATTGTGTTCTTTTGCCTGAGGAGGGGTGAAAAACGACTACTGTGGACCCTTCCTTTCCCGCATCTGTAAAGACATTTACTGCCTTGGGGAGTGGTCTGATGGAGAAGAGAACAGGCGGAGCCCACTGTAGCCTGGAAAAGGACGTGGCCCAATTGGTTGACCCGTAGTGGCAATCAACCTTTCTTAAAAACCCCTCCAAAGCATAGGAGGCTCTATAGATAGTTTACAAGGAAAATACAAAATTTGACCATAACTGTAAACAAATTGAAGTTTGGCCTGCCGTGGAGCCACTCTGGCATGCAGTAAACATGGAGGGAAGAGCCTTATTTTAGGCAAGGTGAAACTCTTTTTGAATCTTAGGTCAGGTGTCATAGTTCTGAAGTTGATCTCTGCTTTACATTATTAATCTTTATATAGTTTAGGCTCTCATGAACTTAAAAATTACATTTAACATAAAAACTTATAACTTATTGACAACAGGTCTAGTTGGAGAACACATTTTAAATAATATAAATAAATTTTTAAGGTATTATCTTTATAAGCCTAAAATTACCATACAACTCTAGTTTGGAGAACACCAACTTGATATAATGCTTTTTTAGAGCTTTCATCTCAAAGCTTGTATACCTGAAAGATATGAACATATTTAATATACAAAGAAGAGTATTACTCCACCATAATTACATTGATGTTTTTACATTAATCAAGTTTAGCTTTTAAAGAATTAACATTATAATATTTTAAAATAATAGTTGTCATTCAATCACAGTTGTATAATTTTTAATTTCTTTCAGATTACTTGCTCAAAAAAACAAAACTTAATAAACACAATGTTATGGATAAATTAATGTTTTAAGAAATTCTTGTCCTCTTACCATAGATTAAAATTTGGTTTATATCAGTACATTAACATTTGACCTTAGGAAAAAACCTTAAATAGCTTTTCATGATTGTTCTATATACTTATTTAACCAACTTTTAGAGAGCTTTTACATAACCCCTTTTTGTTCATAATTTCAAATAATTGTAATAATTTGAATTTAGGCAAACTTTTTATCTCAATAAAACTATTTTTATTTATAGTACCCTCAAAGGAAACAGCTGAAACGTTTGAGCCTCTGCATACACAGAAATCTTTTATAAACCTTTATATAGAATCACACATCTGTTAACCACTTCATGAGAACACAATGTTTAAGCATATAGAATTAAACCTGTTGGAACTTCAACCTTTTTCAGTGATGACAAAGCAACCTTAAAACCTCTTTTTTACTTTACCAATTCATGAAAACAATCAATAATGTTGCCCAATGGAATTCAAGGAGTTAAGAGTACTTGATGGTATATTTAACAGCATTTTAACCTTGATAATTAATCAGATGTCTAACAAACAAAGTTACTCACAAATTTACTTTTCTTACATTTACACCAGAGAAGACACACAATGAAAAGGCTGAAGAACCGTAGAACACAGAACAAGACACAAGGGAACAAGAACCAGGAATTCTTTTGATGCGGCAGTACACTCCAGTAATCCAAAGGACGGAAGGCACATCGCGGGGCCTTGGAACTTCCCAAGGTGCGCATCCCCTGGGTGGCATTTCATCCTGGAGTTCCAAAGCGAAGGTCTGGCTTCAGAATTTGTGGTGGTAAAGAAAAGACCACCAACTCTAATTTTAAATCAAATTAAAGGAAGCTTATATTGTGTACCAAAATATCAGACTGAACAGCATTAGCCATTCCTTCCTTGCTGAAGAGAAGTTTTAGGACCAAGATATATTAGACAATATTTCACTAATTTTTGACTACCTAGAGAGACTTGTGAGTTAAGTTTCATTTTAAAGGCACATTTATTTTCATTTGTTTTCCCAATTTAAATTGAACACTTTTAAATCAAGTGAATTAAAGGTATTTGGATCCATTTATAAAATTTTTATAAGCACTCATTTTCTATTTGCCAATCTTTATAACACAAGTGTGCGCACAACACAATAAATAGCAAAGGCCTTGTAGCTTTTTAGGCAATCTCCATTGCAATGGTACAGATGTTCAAAAACGTCATAGTTGAATAAAAAAGAGAACTGATCAAAACAACATTAACCTAGGTGCATAGGATCTAAATCATGATCTCAAAAATTCTTAGAAAAATGAGAGGCTGCTAATACAAGTTCATTGCAAAAAGACATTTTAACCCCTTTTATTCTTTTTTCTTTTCTTTTTTTTTTCCCCCCTGGGGCTTAAGCTTACTTTTCCATTTGCATCTCAATGCAAGTCTTGGCTGAGTTCTGGAAGGGTAGGGACCAGCAATTGTGAGCAGAGACCTTTTGACCAAGGCAGTTTTTTCTAATCTCTGGCTCTTAGAGTTACATTGTCTTCCAGGGGTCCATTCAGTCAATTTCCCATGGCAGCTAGTAAAACTTTTGCCAACTTTCGGGTTTGCCTTTCCTGAGGGGGGGGGGTGTTGCGGTTGTTTTCAGCCCAAGGCGAATTGGGTCCGTCCTCTGAGACAGGATTTTTAAGTTCCTTTAGGTCTTGAGCCTCCCATGGATACCACAGAGCAGGCCTATTGCCTCCAGGATTAACATTTACTGAGAATGCCATTGCGGACAGGAAAGTTCTGGGGAGGGGCGGGTGAGAATTCGCCTGCCAAACAAAATGACTGTGGTGGTGGCATGTCGGCCATACGGGATGGCGGGATGGTGGGTCCTGCGATGGGAAATAGGGCAAGATGACGGACGGCCCTTATCCTCTAAAAACTTCTGAGGAGATTCAAGGGGGTGGGGGCATGGGCCCCAAGGAAGAGGACTGAACCATCTAGTGTAAGTTTGCCCCATTTTTATTAGGGGATACTCCTACCTTGTTAGCCCGATTAGCCACATTCGCTATGGAGACCTTGTGTTGCAATTTCCTTGGGCCCCACATTGTGGCGCCAGTTGCTGGAGTTTCTAGCTCCCCCGAAACCCGCATTTGGCCTTCTCTGGCTGGCAGAGAAGGCTGGGGAAACATGCCTCAGTGGTAAGGCGGAATCGGGAAGAGGCAGAAGTTCACTGGTGGCCACGCTCAGCGCTCACAATGGAAGACAATCAGGCATACACCACGGAGTCTGGTCAAGGCACGAGCTTGATTTATTGAGGAAGTTGAATGGCCTTTATAGAAGACATGGGCCAATCAGCAGAAAGATCATAGGGGCACATAGGGAACATGAGAAGATCACATTGGCGGAGCCATTAGCCTATCCTAGTGGCAGACTGACCTCTGTCATACGCCAGGGGAACACCCCTTGGCTAGGCCAAGTTCCCATATCAGGAATTGGGAGACAGCCAGAGAGTTTCTATCTACTGGAGTGTTCTTAATGTCCCCAACACTTAACAAAATGTAGTGTAATGATTTAGAGAAATAATTTCTAATAGAAGGAGTATATCCTAAATGTATAATATAGTAAATACATAAACCAGTAATAGAGTCATTCATTATCATTATCAAATATTATGTATAATATATAATTGCATATGGTATACTTTTATATAAGTGGCTATGCAATACGTTTGTTTACACTGGTATCACCACAAATATGAGTGCTTTGTTATATTTCTTAACTCATTTTATTTTATTTAGAAGTCTATTTCTTAATTTCAAGCATCTGTGGTTTTCTAGTTATTATTCAATAATTGACTTTTAAAATCATACCCTGTTCAGATGGTGTGTCCATGAAATTTGCTTAGACTCGCATTATGCCTAAATATATAAAGATTTTTTATAAATATTTTGTGCCTGCTTGGTAGCATGTAAATACTGGAACTTTTTGGTTTAGTTTTCTCTTTAAATTATATCAAGCTTCTTAACCCTGTTCATACATTCATTCAATATTTTTCTGTTGGATGTCAATATCTTTCAGTTTGCTTTAGAATTTACACCTTTTTCTTTATAATTCTTTGTATTTCCTCCTATATAAATTTTGAGACAGTTTTATGAAGTCCATAGAAACTAGGAATGGCATATCTACATGTTATTTTACACTTTTATTATTGTCAATTTTCTTAAGTATTGTAAGTAATTAATTTGGGTTAAACACTTGCTTTCTGTTAGTAAAGGTTATACTTTAAAATATTTGTTAATGTTTACCTTGAATACAACTCTTAGCTCCTTATTAACAATTTTTATGTTTCAGTGTAAAAACATGCATTTTGTATGTTGCTAGATTTTGAATTCAGTTTTTGCCACATTTTCTTTCAAATGAAGTCCTTGAATTAAAAACATTTCATCCTAGCAGACCTCTGTAATCCCAGTGGCTTGGGATCATCCCAGGCTGAGGTGGGAGGATTTCAAATTCAAGGTCAGCCCCTAAACAACTTAGAGAGATCCTGTCTCAAACTAAAAAAATAAAAAGTGCTGGGGATGAGGGACAGTGGTTAAGCACCCCTGGAGTTAATCACTGGAACCGAACAACTAACAACAAAAATCATCCCATTTTATATTATTTCTCTCATGTTTTAGTTCTTATTTTGTCTTCTGTTTTATCTTACTTGGATTGCTTCATTTTGACCATTCCATCTCCCTTTAAGTATTTGGGAATTACATTATTTATTTCCTATCCTTTTTTCCTTGAGCTTACATCAAAACATGACTTGAATTCTCAACTTGTTAATGTGAGATACTAAAAATACTTTAGTATGTATTTAATAATTCAAGTTACTTAGGATTCCATTTGATGGTATTTTTACTTTTATGCTATTACTGTTTTGTGTCTTAATTCTATTTATGTTCTATTTACTGAAAATAGTATCATTATTATTTGATCCAACCAATATTCATTTGAATTTACCCATGTCTTAAGACAAGTTTCTCAGAAGCAGCCTTTGAAATGAATATTCCATTAGAAATGATTTGTTAAGGATACACTTTCAGTAGTAATCACAGTAAAGTGGAATAAGTCAAGCACAGGTGTATTTTCCAATGAAGTCCTAGCTATTACCACATTCTACAGGTGAGTTTTCAAGTGTTTGTGTATGTATTAGTGGATATTCTCCTATTTTATCATAGCTGAAAGCAAGGGAACTGGGATTTAATATCCCTGCATCATTTTTTTTCCCATTGCATCACAAAGCCTGGCTTATATAACAATTTGTGAAATGAATGATTAGAAAAAAAGAAAAAAAAATGCTTATTCTGAGCTATGCCACTTTGAACCATTGTAGAGAATTAAAAACTCAATCTTATTTCTTTTATGTCAAATGAAATCTCCTATGTGCAAAAGAATCATCTTAGTTTTTATTGGAACCTCTTTGTAATCATGTTTGATCTTGGAGATTTTCTTCAGCCTCTTTATTAAAACAGTCAATAAGAGAAATATCAGGGTTTAGGACAAATCATTCAAAGTTTTGCTTCTTTTTCACATTCATCTATTTATATTGTTATTGTCAAGAAATTTTGCTTTTTACAGTTTTGATTAGCACATTATAGTTATAGATAATAATGAAGTTCTTTTACATGTATTCATAAATGTGTATAACCATTTGCTGTGTTTCCATCCACAGAAAAAAACCTTTTGTCTTCCCCATCATCCCCCTGATCCCATTACTCTACTCTAGTGGTCTTCCTTCTACTAATTTATGATTTAAATTGGTGCATTTTAGTTATACATAGAAGTGGAATTCATTGGGATATATTCATACATGCCCATAGCATAGCTTGATCAATTCAATGCGAAGTCCCTTTACTTTCCCATTCTTTCTTCCTCCCCCTTGATTACCTTACTATACTACAGTCTTCTCCCTTCTAATTTTATAATATAAACTTTAAAATAATTCTTTATTATTCTCTAGCTTCCCACATATGAAAGAAATATTTAACCCTTGGCTTTCTGAGTCTGGTTTATTTCACTGAGAATTATGTTCTCCACTTCCATTCATTTAACTGCAAATGCAATAATTTCATTCTCTCTTATGGCTGAGTAAAACTCCATTGTGTATATATACCACACTTTTATTTTCTATTATTTAAATAAGGGACACCAAGTTTGGTTAAACAATTGGCTATTATTAATTGTGCTATGCTTCTATAAATGAGTATGCATGAATTGATATAGTATGATGATTTTTAGATCTTTATAAAAAATACTAAGGAGTGAGATATCTGAGTCATGTGGTGGTTCCATTCCTAGGCTTCTTATTGATTTTAAAAAATCTATTTCTCCAAGAAGACTCAATGATTATGAATATATATTCCCCAAATAATGGAGCATCTATGTTCATCAAACAAACTCTTCTCAAGTCCATGAGTCAAATAAACCACAACACAATAATTTTAGGTGACTTTAACATACCTCTTTCACCAATGGAGAGATCTTCCAAACAAAAGCTGAACAAAGAAACTATAGAATTCAATAATACAATCAATAACTTAGGCTTAACTGACATATATGGAATATTTCATCCTTCAATGAGCAAATACACTTCTTTCTCAGTAACACATGGAACCTTCTCTAATACAGACCATATATTATGCCTCAAAAAACTCTTATAAAATATAAAAAAGTAGACATACTACCCTGAATTCTATAATACCATAATGAAATGAAATTATAAATCAATAATTAAATAAGAAATAAAAGATACTCCAACACCTGGAGACTAAATAATATGCTACTAAATGAACAATGGGTTGCAGAAGACATAAAGGAGAAAATTTAAAAAAAATTCTTAGGGGTGAATGAAAACACAGACACAACATATCTAAATCTCTGGGACACTATGAAGGCAGTTTGAAGAGGAAAATTCATTGCGTGGAGTTCATTCCTTCAAAGAAGCAAACATCAACAAATAAATGATTTAAACTCAAAGCCCTAATAAAAGAAGAACAATCCAACACCAAAAGCAATAAAAGACAGAAAATCATTAAAATCAGAACTGAAATCAATGAAATTGAATCAAAAGAAACAATTGAAAGAAATGACAAAACAAAAACTTGTTTTTTTTGGAAAAATAAATAAAATTGACAGACCCTTAGCCATGTTAATGAAGACAAGGAGAGAGAAAACTCAAATTACTAAAGTACATGAGGAAAAAAGAAATATCACAATGGACACTACAGAAATACATAAGATAATTATAAATTATTTTGAAAGCTTGTACTCCAATAATATACAAAATATCAAAGGCATCATCAAATTTCTAGAGTAATACGATTTACCCAAACTGAATCAGGATGATATACACAATTAAACAGATCAATTTCAAGCAATAAAATAGAAGATGCCATCAGAAGCCTACCAACCAAGACAAGCCCAGGACCGAACAGATATACAGTCAAGTTCTATAAGACCTTTAAAGAAGAACTAATACCAATACTCTTCATTCTATTTCAGGAAATAGAAAAAGAGGGAACACTTCCAAACTCACCCTGTGTTGGGACTATGTCTGCCAATGGGCAGGGTTTTGGCTGCTTACCACGCCCTAAAGGACCGGGGCTAAACAAAGGGGTGTGGCTGTGACGTAGCATGAGAGACCGGACTGCCCTGCTGGCTGATTGGCTAGTTCTAGGCCTATTTAAGTTCAGTGCCTTGCCAATAAATCTGAGTGTCTGGATTCTCGCTTGCTATACAGAACTCCCTGGGTGTGGCGTTGTTTTCTGCTCATCAGGCAGAGGTAGGCACCTTGCTATTTTTGCCCTTAAGCTCATTCTCGCCGAGTAAGTTATATTTTTCCTCTGCGGGCAGAGGGGAAACTTCCTTTTAGGGCCCAAAAGGAAGATAGCTTAGAACTCGGCCCCATTCATAACTCAGCAACCCCAGCAACCCTGATCCCAAAACCAGGCAAAAACACCTCAAAGAAAGAAAACTTCAGAACAGTATCTCTAATGAATGCAGATGCAAAAAATCTCAATAAAATTCTGGAAAATTGCAGGAGCCCTGTTTGGGGAGATGGCTTGAAATGCGGTTGACTATGAGCCGTGGAGATTTGGGCATTGTCGCCTTCCGTAGTCTCACGGGACTTGTCCCAAGATCTCGAGTGACTTGGCCGAAATTGCTGATCGGGTCAGCGCCATTTTGGTGGTGTGTGTGTGTGGCGTGTGTTAGTCGTTGTTAGAACCAGAGAGAAAAGTTATCAGAATAAAAAGCTGTTCATCTCCAGTTTGCCTCTGAACTTCTTCCCGCGGCTCCGTTGCTCCAAGTGCTTCAGGCGCCAACAGGCGGCGGCCCATACGGGGAACTTCGGAGCGGACAGGTAAGAACTGAAAGGTCTCTAAAGATGGGTTCGAATATAACTGAATCCCAAGTGATAGAGGCTATGCAAAGACTCCTTGATATACCAGACTCTGTTCTCAGTGAGGAGTATATAGATAAAAGTGAAAGTGATCAAAAAAGCGTAGCTTCCACTGGGCCAACTAAGACCAGTAAAGAGAGTATTAGTAGAGTCCCAAAAATGACAAAAATCCAAGCTATTAAAGCTATTCGGGAGTTATTGGTGATAGCTGAAGGATACTTGCTCTTAATGGAACCTGGGCCTCAGGATATTGCTGTCAGTGAAATTAGCAGTGGTGAGGAATCTAGTAAAAGTGATCCTGAGAAAATGAGGAAAAAGAAACTAAAAAAGACTGAGAAAAAGGACCGTCAGGTAGAGGAACCAATTGTGTCCTCTACTCCCCCATGGGTGGAAGGAATCCATTACAGAAAATATGAAGGGTATTACTAGGCATTTGCATACCCTAGAAAGAGAAATAAAAAGTCTTTCTGATCGCTTATGCGCTCTCGAGGACAACTCACAGATACATTGGGAACCGCCAGCATTTGAAAAGAAAAATGGACAGAGTGTCCATCAGTCAGTAGATTTCAAAACAATAAAAAATCTCAAAGAGGCAGTAATGACTTATGGGCCCCAAGCTCCTTTCACGTTGAGCATGCTGGAGTCCCTTAACACCTTTAGCTTAACCCCCTCAGACTGGAAAAGTCTATGTAAAGCAACATTAAGCGGGGGGCAATTCTTGGTTTGGCGATCGCAATTCCAAGAACTTTGTATAGAAACGGCTAAAAGAAACGCGGCTGCAGGGTTTGAAAACTATAATATAGACATGCTCACAGGAGAAGGGCAATTCGCAGACTTACAGGCTCAAACAGATTATGACCCAGATGTATATGCTCAGATAAACACAGCTGCCTTAGAGGCATGGAAAACTGTACAAGGACCTGGGGATCTACAAGGTAGCTTGTCAAAAGTGATTCAAGGACCTAATGAGCCGTATGCCGACTTTGCTGATTGACTTTTGAGAACTGCAGGTAGTGTGTTTGCAGATGTTGACCAAGCTATGCCATTAGTTGTTCAATTAGCTTATGAAAATGCTAATAAATGGTGCCAAGCAGCCATCAGGCCATGGAGAACTAAAAAGGATCTTTCCGTATATATACAACTATGTAAAGATATAAATGATGCCTTTGTCACAGGAAATGTGATTGCAGCCTCAATGAGAGGTGCTTCCCCTTGAAATTTCACAAAGGCTAAACGTAGACATTATAATCAATCAGGATATTCCAGGAAAAATTATCATAATCAATCAGGCAATTCTAGGCAAAATCCCAAAAGAGAAATAAGACCAAGCTCATACCGTGCCCCAGGCCGCTGCCCCAGGTGTAAAAAGGGAAAACATTGAGCCAATAAATGCCATTCAAAATTTGACATCCATGGAAATCCTTTGTTCAGGAATTCAAAAAATGGGCACAGGGCCCAATACCCCGGGGCCCACAAATGTACGGGGCATTGCAGGAGGAGTATTCTCAAGCATCCACTCAGATGCTTCCCCGACACAATCCCTACTACCCATCCACTCCCTCGCCAGAGGAACAAGAGGAAATGCAGGATTAGACCTCTGTTCCACCGCCCGAATAGTATTAACAGCTGAAATGGGGGTTCAACTGATTCCCACAGGATTCAGGGGACCTCTTCCCTCAGGGACTGTAGGACTTATTATCGGGCGTAGTCCTAAAAGCTTATTAGGTTTGCAAGTGACCCCAGGTGTAATAAACTCAGACTACAAAGGGGAAATAAGAGTAATGCTTAGCTCACCCCAAAGTATAAGTTCTGTTAATCAAGGAGATAGAATTGCTCAGTTGCTTCTCCTTCCCAATTTACATAATTCATTTAAAATGGGTATGCCTCAAGAAGGGAACAATAGAGGATTTTGTTCCACTGACTCAAGACCCATGGCTTGCTGGGTTCGAGACTGTTCAAGGAGGCCTATGTGTAAAATAAATATCCAAGGAATAGATATGGAGGGATTAATAGATACTGGAGCTGACTCTTCCATTATTAATTTATGCCAATGGCCCAACCACTGGCCTCTGCAAAAAGCTTCAACCAGTTTAAGAGGCTTGGGATATAATAACCTCCCAGATAAAAGTGTGGTAATTTTAAAATGGGAGGATGATGAAGGCCATAAAGGAACATTTCAGCCTTATGTTTTACCTAATCTACCGGTTACTTTATGGGGAAGAGATATTTTGCAACAAATGGGAGTACACCTTGCAACCAAGCCTGCAGATGTTAAATGTGAAAACCTACAGGGTAATCTTAACCATAAAAGAACTCATTATCAAAAAGTACAGAGTAATCTTAACCCTTAAAGTAATCATTATCATAAAGGAAAAATATTTTTTTTTTTTCGGGGCCACTGAGAAAATAATTTTGAAAATACCATGGCTTTCTGATAAGCCAGTGTGGGTCCCTCAGTGGCCCCTATCTAAAGAGAAATTACAAGCAGCCCACCTACAAGTTCAGGAACAATTAGAAGCAGGTCATATAGAACCTTCCACCTCTCCCTGGAATTCCCCCATATTTGTGATCAAGAAAAAGTCAGGAAAATGGCGATTGTTACATGATCTTAGACAAATTAAAAAAACCATGCAAGTTATGGGCCCTACTCAACCTGGACTTCCTAGTCCCGTCGCTATTCCAAAAAATTTCCATCTTATTACTCTTGATATAAAGGATTGCTTCTTTTCTATTCCCCTACATCCTCTGGATGCCCCCAGGTTTGCTTTTTCCGTTCCTTCTATGAACAATAATGGCCCTGATCAGAGATATCAATGGAAGGTTTTACCACAGGGAATGGCTAATAGCCCCACCATATGCCAAATATATGTGGACAAGGCTATCCAACCCATTAAAAATAAATATCCAAACCTCATGTGTCTACATTACATGGATGATATTTTATTGGCCCACCCTAATCAAAAAATCTTATTTAATATATTCAGTGACGTGGTAGAAAATTTAAAAAAATATGGATTATATATAGCAGAAGAAAAAGTTCAAACCAGATATCCCATATTATATTTAGGATTTAAAATCATGGATACTTTTGTTAGACCCCCAAAAATTCTAATAAATAAAGAACATTTGACCACCCTCAATGATTTCCAAAAACTACTGGGAGACATTAATTGGCTTCGCCCTACACTAAATCTCACTACTGGCCAACTAAAACCTTTATTTGACATCCTTCGTGGAGATCCTGATCCATCTTCACCACGAACATTGACTCCTGATGCTAGGAAAGCTTTAAAGTTAGTAGAAAAAGCCATCGAAGGAGCTCATTGTGATAGATTTGATTTAACTCAACCGCTGATGTTGATTATTATTTCTTCACAATATACACCCACAGGAGTATTTTGGCAACAAGGGCCTTTATTATGGATACATTTGCCCATCTCTCCTAAAAGTATAATTGAATCTTATACCTCCATGGTGGCTAAACTTATTCTTCAAGGACTTAAGACTTCTACTAAAATATTTGGCATTCACCCTGCTACTATTATTACTCCCTATTCATCATCACAGATTGAATATTTATGCTTCAATGATAATGATTGGGCTATAGCTAAATGCACTACTTCTGCAAATTTTGATAATCATCTTCCTAAGTCCCCTATATTATATTTTTGTATTAATCATCCTATTATATTTCCACAGGTAATAAAAAATCAACCTATTCCTAAGGCATTTAATGTATTTACAGATGGGTCCTCAAATGGTACTGCTACAGTAGTCACTAAAGAAGAAAATATGACTTACATAACTGCACACAAATCAGCTCAATTAGTGGAATTGGAAGGTGTGGTAAGAGCTCTGAAAAATTTTAGGGACCAGCCCGTAAACATTTTTTCAGATAGCCACTATATTGTACAAGCCGTCCCAAAATTAGAGTTAGCAGGACCAATAGCACCTCATACTCCAGCCTTTAAATTGTTTTATCAAATACAAAAACTTTTGTGGGCAAGAAAAGAACCTCTATTCGTAGGCCATATTAGGGCACATACTAATTTGCCTGGTCCCCTCCATGAAGGTAATCAAAAGGCTGACGAACTTACAAAAACAATATTTATACTTTCAGTGCTACAACAAGCTATTTTATTTCACTCCCAGTTTCATGTCAACAGCACCACCTTGCAACGTAGGTTTAAAATCACAAAGGAGCAAGCCAGAACAATTGTAAAAGATTGTAAATCTTGTATGACACATTTGCCCAATCCTCATTTCGGCGTTAACCCTTGAGGATTAATGCCCAATCATTTGTGGCAGATGGATGTTACTCATGAGCCAAGTTTTGGAAAATTGCGATTTATTCATGTGACCATAGATACATGCTCAGGCATGATTTTTGCTTCCTTACATTCTGGAGAAAAAGTTCAGGATGTTACATCTCATTGTTTGCAAGCTTTTGCTGCATTGGGCATCCCCAAAATGCTTAAAACAGATAATGGCCCCGCATATACATCCTCATCTTTCAAACAGTTTTGCGCAAAATTCAATATATCCCATAAAACAGGCATCCCATACAATCCTCAGGGTCATGGCATTATTGAAAGAGCAAACCGAACACTGAAAATTATGTTATTAAAACAAAAAGAAGGAAATTGGAAAAGTCCTAAGGACAGATTGGCAGTTGCCCTGTTTACCTTAATTTTTTTAACTTTAGACTCTAATGGTTATTCTGCTGGAGACAGACATTGGAACCCACATCAACAACACAAACCTTTGGTTTACTGGAAGGATGTTCTTTCAGGTACATGGAAGGGTCCAGATCCAGTATTAATTTGGGGAAGAGGATCTGTTTGTATTTTTCCAAAAGACGAATCCTCTCCAATATGGATACCATCTAGATTAATAAAACAGGTACCACATCAAAATGATCAAGATGAAGTTATTGAAGAATCAACATTAATAAAAAAGGTACAAAATCAAGAGGACCAAGATGAAGGTATAGAATGATTCCCTCAAAAGAGTCCTTCAAAATATTTCACAACTTAAGTGTCATTCCTCCCGGCCGGGACGAGGAGATCTCTCTTTAGTGTGCACACAATTGTATTTTTTTTTCTTTTTATACATGTCTTTATGTCTGTATATTTGTCTACATTTCATGTTAATGTGACGTCACAAATATATGTTTGTATGTTGCATCTGTCTAGTGTGACGTCACAAATAAGAAGCGCTTATGAAAAAAAATAATATATATATATATATACATATGGATCCAAATAACTTTAATTCATTCTAGGTTAAGAGTATTCAATTAAGAGTAAATAATTTTATAAATGAAGGTATTTTCAATTTTGATTTATAGGTGTCCCTGGGACTTCTCTTTAGCAAACAATATGACTAGTGCTATATAACCTGATATTTTGGTGTTTTGACATAAGATTGTTTATTTGTTATTAACTTCATTTGTTTAATAGCTCATTAATTTCAATTATCTCAACATGTAAAAGATTGCTCTGTATACAGAGACTCAAGTGTTCCAGCTAACAAATTATTTCTCTCAAGTGCCTTTACCTTTTCTTTAATCTATCTTTAATGTAGTAATTACCCTCAGTCTTTCTTTGTTTTGTTCTAAATATGATATTTTTCCAACTTATGTTTGTAGAAGCTCAACCAGCGATGTGTGTGAACAAAAATCAACTTTAATTTTCTAATCTAATTATTCTATTTTGTAGTTTGACAACTCGCCTCTTGACTCAGTGCTGCAATAGCACTGCCTTTCCTTTAATAATTGATGCTTGAGTTTCTAGGTAGCGGGCCCTGAAGTTTTGCCGGTGGCATTGTCTAGACATAAAAAAGACGTCTGCTGCTACAGCTGCAGGGATAGTGGTTGCCACAAGCATCCCTGCTGCTCAAGCATCAAACAACCTCATCAACAGTGTGGCCTCTGCTCTACATGCATGGGGCCTCCTACATCAACGTGTTATAACAAATGGACATTTAGATCTTTCATTGTTTGGGACTTTACGGGACAATGCCTTGCAGGTATTTGTCTAGAGAATTCAGTGTGTTACTTGATGGAACTTAGGGCAGCTGATTTGTTTAACAATTTGGTATGCTATGCAATTTGGCTCATCACCAAAAGGCTTGTCGCCTTAAAGCCGCAACATCTCCTCACAATTGGACAGCTGTTAGTCATCATACACAGTCGATCCTAAAGGGCTCCATTGGATGGCTGGTTAGCCAATGACGGGTAAGATCCCCAGAGGGGGACAACCTAAGACAGGCACAGTTGCACGGGACAGTCTCATGTGGCCGACATATCAACCTAAGACAGGAGTCAAGGGCACAGCCTTGATTATCCGATGACGGGTAAGAATGTTGGTTGCACATAGACGTCCTAGAGCATTACCTCTTTTAAAACAAAAAGGGGGAAATGCAGGAGCCCTGTTTGGGGAGATGGCTTGAAATGCGGTTGACTATGAGCCGTGGAGATTTGGGCATTGTCGCCTTCCGTAGTCTCACGGGACTTGTCCCAGGATCTCAAGTGACTTGGCCGAAATTGCTGATCGGTTCAGCGCCATTTTGGTGGTGTGTGTGTGTGGCGTGTGTTAGTCATTGTTAGAACCAGAGAGAAAAGTTATCAGAATGAAAAGCTGTTCATCTCCAGTTTGCCTCTGAACTTCTTCCCGTGGCTCCGTTGCTCCAAGCGCTTCAGGCGCCAACAGAAAATCAAATTAAAAAAATATTAAAAATGTAGCACACCACGATCAAGTGGGTTCATTCCAGGGATGCAATGTTGGTTCAACATACAGAAATCAATAAATGCAATTCATAACATCAATAGACTTATAGATAAGTACCATATGATCATCTCAATAGTTGAAGAAAAAGCATTTAACAAAATGCAGTGCCCCTTCATGTTCAAAACACCAGAAAAACTAGGGATAACAGGAACATATCTCAACATCAGAAAAGATACCTATGCTAAGGCCCAGACCAACATCATACTAAATGGAGAAAAAAATGAAAGCATTCCCTCTAAAAACTGGAACAAGACAAGGATGACCACTTTCACCACTTCTATTTAACATAGTTCTTGAAACACTGGTCAGAGCAATAATAAAGATGAAAGAAATTAAAGGGATACAGATAGGCAAAGAAGAACTCAAATTATCACTATTTGCTGATGATATGATTCTATACCTAGAAGATCAAAAAAATTCCACCAGAAAACTTTTAGAACTACTAAATGAATTCAGCAAAGTATGAGGATATAAAATCAACACAAATAAATCACAGGCATTTCTGTATATCAGTGACAAATCCTCTGAAAGGGAAACGAGGAAAACTACCCCATATAGCCTCAAAAATATACTTGGGATTCAACCTAATGAAAGAGGTATATGCCCTTTACAATTAAAACTACAGAACACTAAGGAAAGAAATCAAAGACAACCTTAGAAGATGGAAAGTTCTACCTTGCTTTGGATAGGCAGAATAAATATTGTCAAAATGACCATTTTACTGAAAGCACTATACAGATTTAATGCAATTCCAATCCACATGGTATATTTTGGAAAAGATTTCATGCGCAGCTGAGAAGAAAGTGACTTTGGTTGCTGATGGATGAAATATTCTCTATATGTCAGTCAACTCCATTTGCTTAATAGTATTGTTCAAATATATATATTTTCAGTTGTCAATGGATATTTATTTATTTATTTATTTATATGCAATGCTGAGAATCAAATACAGTGCCTCACACATGCCAGGTAAGTGCTCTACCACTGAGCTACAATCCCAGTCCCTTAATGGTAATTTTTATGTCTGAAGGGTCTTTATGTTGAAATTACCTAGTAATATGGTATTGGGGTCTAGCTGAGTCTTACTATTTGTAAGATTTTGTTTTGTGTAAGCAGGTGCACCAACATTTCAGTTATTAATATTTACAATCATTGTATGTCATTGTTGAATAGTTCCTGCAATCAGTAGTGAGTGACATTCTTTGTCTCTTCTGATTAATTTTGGCTTAAAGTATATTCTTTCAAATATGAGAATAGCTACTTCTTGTCCTCATTTTCCATTTGTATGGTATGTCTTTTCCCATCCTTTCACTTTATTCCTGTAATGTGAGTCTTTGGTAAAGAATATTGGTTGTTTCCCATTTTTTCACCCACTCTGCCAGTCTACTTCTTTTAATTGGACAGTTGACATTTACTTTCAATGTTACTATAGTAAAGTAATCTTTTTAAAAAATTTGTAAATTTATTTTAATTAGTTATACACAACAGAATGCATTTATGCACTGTGATATATGATACATAGATGGGATATAATATCTCCTTTTTCTAAGTGTACATGTTGCAGAATCATATTGGTCATGTAGTCACATATGTCTGTTTCATTTCACTATCTATCTTTCCCACCCCCACATCCCCTCCCTCCCCTCCATTCATTTCCCTCTACCTAATCTAAGGTAACACTATTTTTCACTAGTGCCCCCTGCCTTATTATGAATTAACATCCACATATTACAGAAAACATTTGGATTTTGGTTTTGTGGGAGTTAATCTTTATTTCTTTATATTTTGATTGATTTCTGAAGTTTAATTCAAACATGATTGTCTTTTACTTGGCTATTCTTCTACTGAGGTTCACCCATTCTTTGAGTGTTTTCCCCCATTCTGCATGTAATATTTCATTAAGTATTTTCTTCAGATACAACATTGTAATCATCAATTATTTTAGTTTCTGATTATCTAGGAAGTCTTTGAATTCATTTTCAATCCTGAAGGAAAGCTTTGCTGGATATAGCAATCTTGCTTGGCAATCATTGTCTTTCAGAGCTTGAAATAGTATATTCCTCCTGACTTTTAGAGTCTGGGCTAAAAGACAATGAGAAAGACCACTACCTTATGTTTATAATTATCTGACATTTTATTTTTATGTTTTAAGAAAATCTATATTTGTTCTGTATATGAGACTTTTTTATAAAAATATTTTTTTAATTATAGATGGACACAATACCTTTATTTTAGATATTTTTATGTGGTGCTGAGGATAAAACCCAGTGCTACACATGTGCTAGGCAAGTGATCTACCACAGATCTACAAATCCAGTCTTTTATATGAAACATTTTAATTATAATGTGTTTTAGAAAGGGTCAGTTTTTGATCTTGTTATTTAGGGTTCTTAATGACTCCTGCATTTGGATTTCAATAGCATTCCCATGATTTAGAAAAAATTCTGATAATTCACTGAAAGATTGTGTATTTCTCTAGTTTGTAATTGATGGCTTTTTCTCAGCCAATGATTCTTCTATTTTGTTTATTAATGTTATCCCCACATTTCTTGTGTATTCTTGTCATGTTCTCTTAATTATTTTCCTTTATTGCTGACCTGAAAATTGGACTTCTACATGAACTAAACTATTACTAATTATTTCAACTGAATTTTAATTTGATTTACTGAGCCTTAATTTCCCAGGATTTCTCATTCTTTTTCATAATTGTTGTCTATTAATTGAAATGTTCTTTTACTTCCTATATTTCTCTCATAGTTTGTTCCTTAAGTCTTCTTTTAGTTCATTGTAGTTTCTAATGTACTTTCTAAATTATTTATCCACTGTTTCCTCCACTGAGGTATCAATGGAATCAGTTGTTGAACTGTTGTGGGCTCCATGGGATGCATTCTTCTCTTGATTTTTCATATTTGTTGCATTTCTGTCCATCTTCTAGGATGATTATCTCTTCTACTTTTATGCAATTGACTTTTTACTGAGTTTCTTTCTTTTTCCTAAGTTTCCCAGGCTGGGAAAACTAAGTGTCAATACTCTCACTCAACATGTACCTAATACTAAGTCAAGTATCCATCTTCTCTTTTAGAAAAGATACCAAACTTTGTTAACTGTAGTCACTTCAGAACAAATCCATTTAATGATAAATTTTAAGAAAAAGCTTACTGAAAATGTCCCCCCAAAAATCTTCTAATTCATGTAATGTTCTTTAATGGGTTGATAAATTAGACATTGAAGAGAGTGAAATTATTATTAAACTGTATAATTTTGGAAAAGGAAAATACTATAAAAATGGACAAAATCAAGAAAGAAAGAGGTGAAAAAGTTAATAAACTAAGTAATACAAGATAAGATAAAAATAAGAAAAATGGTGGGATGAAACAGCATCTAGTTATGCAAGAGGGAAGGAAGTGTACAATTTAAACTTAAGGTAGGAAAAGAACCATGGAAAGAATAATCCTCATTAATGCTTTAAAGTATTAGAAGAAATATAATCAATTGGGTTGATGACCACAATATTGAATAATAAGGGCCTACTTATCAATTCCATATGGAAAATAATATTTGTGAAATCAAACTGACATTACAGCTATTTTTGATATTCCATGCTGAGCTATTTCTTCTCAAGAAGGTACCTAGATGTGATCACTACAAAATTTCTGCTCTCTCCAGCACAGGTTTTGCCAAAAATTTGTGTTGAATTGTACAATCTCCTTCACTGCTTTTGCAGCTCTTATGGAGTGTTTTTTGTTGTTGTTGTTGTTGTTGTTGTTGTTGTTGTTAGTGCATTATAGCTAACATAATACTTGGGTTTGTTTCGACAAAGTCATACATGCATGAAATTTTCTTTACTGCATTTCAGTCCCCAATCCCCTCTCTCCCTCCCTCCTTTCCTCCATCCTTCTATTCTCTTTCCTGTACTCTACTGGTCTCCCTTTTATTTACATTTTTATTTATTTATTTACATGTGTCTTTTTTATTATTCTAATTTGTTATACACATTTGCAGAGTACATTTCATTTCAAGACTTAGTCTGTATTTCTTTCCAACTGTTGTTAAGGAAGTAAGCTTGTGGGTGTTGTCTCTTCCTCTTTTTCCTTTTGTTCCCCCTCACCCCAGTTCCACCCCGGACATGGCTCAGCTTCAAGGGTTTCTTTCTTTATTTTCTGTTCCAGTAGCCAAATTCCAAGTCCTTCCAAGTCTTGAGCCATCCAATATTGAGTTTTTGAGTATTCACTCTGTAACCTGCTTCTCTTCTCAGCTGTTCTTTCACTGCTTTTATTCTGGCCTGCATAGCAAGGGTTACTGCTTAGACCCACTCTGGCATTGTTTCATTTCCAAAGTTTTTTCTTCTTACTGAATATAAAGAATATACACAATCAAAAGTGCACAGGAGCTGAAAAACATAGACACAGACACTGGTTTATTTAAACTATTTGAACATTTAATGAGCCATGTGTTCTTCTCAAATAAATTGTTGCAACTCATATCTTATGATTTGCTCAAAAGGCATGATGAATAAATACATCCTATCTATTTTCAGACCATATTAACTATTGATTTCTATAAGATAAATAATGATGAACTATTGATAATTTATAGGATTCAATTTAATATAAACCAGTCATTTTTCTCTCCTATCACTTATGCATTGGATTTATCACTTCCCATAAGAATATTTGGTCATACTTCCTCAGATTATGTAATTTTAATAGAGTATAATGATAATTAAAATAACAAAGTCTTCTAGAAAATTATTGCTTTTTTATGATAAAACTTTTTCTTTAATAAACTCTTAATTATGAGGAAGATTTTCTATCATGTCCCAATCATCTACATACTCCTTCCATTCAATGTCTCTGATTGGAGATCAGAAGAAATTTCTAAGTGCCTGTATCCATTCATGCACTCTATGGCTTCTCAAATTCCATGGCTTGTATGGTTTTATAATGATTTTTAGACTTTTTTTCTAAAATATGGTCCAAAAATTTTAAGAATGGCTACTGAAATGTAACAGCTCATTTATTTAAATAAAATATAGATTTTTTAATTTATGTGTATTGAAATACTGAGATTGGGATCCTGGAATTATTAGCTTTACAGACCAGTAAATCAGAATTTTTCCTACTCTTCATTCTGCTGATATTTGAATGACCAGCAAATAAATTGACTTTGCAAGTAATGCTGTAAGAAGCTATACTTTCATATTTGCATCAATTAGAATTAAGTTTGAATTAATCAAGATAATCTATTTAGTTCTATATGAAAGAATGTCAGCACTCCAACCTGGTATAGCTGCTTTTTATTCATAAAAGACACTGATTACTTCTAGGTCTCTGTTAAATATTTTACAGAGTTAAGACTGTTTTCATTTAAGAAATGTTCGTTAAAACTCCTACCATAAAAAGGCAGCATGACAAATGGCATAAATTTAAAAATCATACAATCCCTTAAATCCCTTTAAGGAAGACTTTTGAGAAATGCCAATAAGATTTTTCAGTAGACCAGAAACTCTGTGGATGGCCAACCATGGAAGCAAAGGTGTATGTGAAATATAGCAAAATAGCCAGGCTACCATGTGCTAAGTGAAACACTGGGATTCTATCTTTGCAGAAGAAATAGTGAATGAACAACAAAGGCAACCATTCCTCTTCTAACAAAACCAGCTTTAAAATATAACAGTTAATAGTAAATAAAGTACATTTCACCAGGTTGTTCATCTACTAAGAATGATTTTACTGGCATTACTATCCAAAAATGGTGAAATACACAAATAACAAAACCAGCTAATTGTCAATATATTCTTACTGACTGCTAAGTAAAATTTCTTACAAGTTATTTTCTTTACATGTATAAAACAAAATACCAACTTTGAAAAATAATGTTGAAAAATATTGATTCAAAAATGAATTTATAACCCACTGACAGCTTTCAATAATGCTTGGCTTAATAGGGGCATTTAAATGTTGTATTTACTCTGAAGAAATAAAGCAAAACAGTGAAGCTCAAGTCATCAAGATGATTTGAGATTAATTTAAAAATTTGCCTTTTCCATGTGATTCTGCCATCCTGATGACTTGAGCTTAATTTAAAAATGCTATATTTGTTCAAGATTTTATTAAATATACATAATTTTAAAGATAGTAAATACACCATGTAATTTATATGAATGGTGTTATTAAAAATGCTACACTTGCTCTGACATTTCAAAATAATCTAGGATTTCATATAAAACCAATAAAATTAAAAGTTAAATGTGAGCAAACTATAAGAACATATGAAATATGATTTGTTTATTTTGATGGAGGCAGAAGGAAATTCTTATATGGTATACCAAATGTTGTCCATTTTTAGCATTGACTTATGTAAAACATAAACAGCATTAATAAAATTGATTAAAAAATTACAACAGACCTATAACAAAAAGGATAATCTTACTTGGCTTTATATTATAAATTAATTTTTTAAAATTTTTGAACATAATAATTTTGTAAAAAGATATTATAATTTATCTCTTAAATATACCCTCAAGGTAATTTACAAATGGTTGGTGCTATTGGAAAGTGGTGGAATATTTAAGACATAGGCCCTAATAAAATAAAAATAGGTCATTATGGGCATGCTCTTGAAGTTGATATTGAGACCCTGCTCCCTTCCTCTCTCTCTGTTGTTGCTTCCTAGGACCACTAAGTGTATAGTTTTCCTTGTCCATGTGATTTTACCATGATGTACTGCCCTAATAGAGGAACAAAAGCAATGGTTCCAGGAAGCCATTGACTTAAACCTCTGAAACTGTTAGCAACATAAAACCTTGTTCTTTTAACCATTTTGTTACAATGACAGAAATCTGACTAACACACAGGGAATGAAGATTAGAAGTCATTTACATTACTTATGTTACCTAAGTTTTACAAGCCTCTCCATTTGTATTACATGTTAACACTTCAATTTCTGTAGTTTAATTAACAAAATATTCATATTTTTATATTTTTATTGTGCTATATTGTTGTCACTGGCTTCAAAAAACCTCTCCAATGTTACTTACTTAATATATCCTCTCTCCAAATTATCTATATTATTTAGGAAAAAAAAATTGAATAGAAGTATATGCCAGTATGCCTGTTATAGCCTAGAGTATACAAGGTAACAGACTGTGGTTCAACATATCTTCATATTTGGTTCACAATCTGAAGAGCTAAGTCAAACATCAAAACCATACTGCAATATGATAAATAATATTATATATATTATAATATGCTACATGATATTATATTAGATTATGTAGGCTCTGACAGGAAAGAACACCTCCAAACAAAAAGGACCAATGGATAATGGAGTCAGAGAAAGAGAAACTCCAAGAATTAAAAGTGAATACCAGAAATAACTTTAAATAAATCATTGTAAAAGAAGTAAAGATTGCTTTGATTTTATCATTTGTAGACTGAAGAGGGTTAAAGAAAAATACCACTGAATGTGATGATATTTCAACAGATGGTCCCCAAAATAAAACAGAAATGGAATAAATAATGAAAAGAAGTAGCATTATTTAATAACTGTGGGACAATTATGAAAAGTATGACATTTGCATAATTTGAATACAAGAAGAGAAGAATAAAGAGATGAGAAATATTTGATGCTACACAATTAAGTGTTTTCAAGATTTAATGACTAGAGTTTGATGTGTATCTCACTGGTATAGGGCTTATCTAACATGTACATGGTCCTGGGTGTGATCCCCAACAACACTACAAAAAATAGAATTAATAATAGACATCAATGAACAGACATGGGAAGCCCAGAGGACACTAATAAGAAAAAAAATTCTAGAAATCTACAAATCGGTGTATCATACTCAAAATGAAGAAAACCAAAGAAAATAAAATAATGCATCAAAGAAACTGTCTTACCTGGAGAGAATCAAAGATAAGAATTATTTCAGAATTCCCATAAAAATCATACATACAAGATGGAAATGCAATGAAATATATAGTATTAAAGAGAAAAATCAATAATTCTAAAATGAACAAAAGTACCCTTCCAAATGTATAAAGGAATACTTTCTTAAATAAATCAAAAATGAGGGAATTTGTGACAAGTAGACCTGTCTCCAAGGAATGTTAAGTTCTTCACAAAGTAAACACATCCTTAGTCATTCCATGGGATTAGCATTACCCTATTGCCAATGTTGGAAAAAAATACATCACTAAAGATCAATATATCACTTAAAGTTGTGAATGCAAAAATCTATCAAAATACTAGTAGACTATTATCATCAGCTTGCCAAAAGGATTATACACTGTGATGAAGTGGGATTTTTTCCAGAATACAACAGTGGCATAGGAAATGAACATTAATTGATATAATTCATTGCATTAATAGAATAAATTGGAAAAGATAATGATCATGTCAGTTGAACAGAAAAAAATATATAAAAAATTCAACATGCTTTAATGATTAAACAAACAATGAGCAAACAAAAATCAAAAAACCTCTGTAGATGAAGAAAATAAAGATTTTTTTTTTTTTCACTATGATAAAAAAAAAACCTATGGAAAACACACACCTAAAATCTAGTGGTGAAATACTGAAAGAATTTCCCTCCATAACCAAGATCAGGAATAAGAGTGTCTGCTTTCCTTACTACTATACAACATTGTAGTAGAATTAGAAAATAAAAAGACATACAGTTTGAAAGGAATAAGGAATAAGGAAAACTATGTGCAGCAGAAGATAGATGTGATCTTATTCATTGAACATTTTGAAAAATACAAACACATACATACATACAACTATTAGAAAAAAAGTGAATTCAGCTGAATTGCAAGATGATTTTCAGGATCCTTAGGATGACATGGTCTTCATTTTATCTGATCAAAAGATAATGTTCTACTGTCCTGTACATTGGAATGTAACGTTATTATAATTGGGTGGAATATGGTAGAATTCATGTTTCTCACACTTTGAGAGGTAATTTAGAAATGAAGAAGGGTGGCTAGAATGAACCAGTCAGTAATATATTCAAGTTGACATCAGTAATAACTCATTTTAATGTGCTTATATCTAGAAATATTGTAGATATGTATTACATGGCTTAGGATATGCAGAAATAAATATTTATGAGTCATTATTGATATAAAGCAAATGAGTGAATTAATGAGGGAAAGTGACAAATTCCATTTTAAAAGAATTCCAGTTTAATTATGCAGATGCTCTATCAGGCTTTTTGTAGTAATTCTCTTCTAAGGACTACCATGTACAAAAGGGAAAAGTAACTTTATAGTGGAAAACTCTGACAAATACCATGTTAGCCATATTATCAAGTTGAAAAAAATCAATAGTTGCTGGGAGTGCTGGTGCAAGCCTGTAGTCCCAGTAACTTGGAAGTCTGAAGCAGGAGAATCCCAAGTTTGATGGTAGCCTTAGCAACTTAGTGAGATCCTTTCTCAAAGTGAAAAGTAAAAAGAGGTGGGATGTGGCTCAGTGGTTAAGTGTCCCTGGGTTCAATCCCTGTTTAAAAAACTCATTAGTTATGTAAATAATATAACTTAAAGAAAATTGCACTTCCCCTTTGTATTAGTTCTGCAAAAATCCCATAATTTCAGTCTAATAATTAAAAAATCAGACAATTTTCCATAGAGAGGCATCCTACTGTTAATCTGAACAATATTCCTCAAAACTGTCAAGGTCATCAAAAAGTATGAAAACATAATAGCCAAGATGAGTCTAAGGTTATGGAATCTTGGATGGATATTGGAACATAAATGTAATAGTCTATTTAAAAAGCTAAGGGAATCAACAAAATATATAGTTTAATTGATTAGAAAAATAAAAATATGTATCATTTGAAAGAGCACTAGGAAATTTTAATAGTTGCTGCAGTTGACTGATCAGTTTAACCACTGTACTAAATGATCTCCCTACCTTTGTGTATATATGACAAATTTATAATAACATTTTAGTGTATGATTTTAATCACCACATAAGCTCATTTAGAAATTTAATGATTTCTGAGTAGTTTTCCCCTTTAGATTTTACCATCTGTATTGGGATAAAAATCACATACTATGCAATTCACCCACTTAAAATCTAAAATTCAATGTTTGTTAATTTTTGTTTTTGTCTTTTCAGCTATATTCTCAGGATTGTGTCACTATCACCACAGTGAACTTTTAGAATACTTTCCCTTCTTTAAAAGAAAAATAATTCTTATTAGCAGTAACTTCCAATTCCTTCCAACTTCAATATCCCTAGGCAACCACTAATTTTCTTCATCTTTCTCTCTTTCCTTATTTACACACACACACACACACACACACACACACACACACACACACACACATTTCCAATGTTCTTTGAACATTTCATATAAATAGAATCAAACAATATGTGGTATTTTGTAATTGGATTGCGGCAGTCAACATAACATTTTCCAAGCTTAAGTCATCAATATAATCTATGAGGACTTCATTCCTTTTTATGCCCACAATAACAAATTGTATATGTATACAAAAACTTATTTATCTTTTCATCAGCTGACAAAATTTGTAAAGTTTAAAATTTTTGACCATTATAAACACTGTTAATGTTTTGGGGAGGGCATGGAGGGGACTGAACTCAGGACTTTATACATGTTAATGAAACACTCTACCACTCATTACATTCTTAGCTCTTTAATCCATTTGTTTATCCCACTCTTTTCTTTCCTAAGCAAACTTATTGGAAAATAATACAAGTGCCATCTATTTAACATTAAAAAACACAATACAATTCCCTTCTTTAATCATAGAGTTGTGCAACCATCACCACAAAAATTTTAGACCATATTCATCAAACCAACAAAAACCCAACAAACTCCACACCAATTACCACTTATTATTAATTTCTTCCAAAGATCATAGGCCTATGCAACTACAAATGTAATTTTTCTCTATAGATTTGTGTCATCTGGACGTTTCATATAAACAGAAATACACAATCCATGATTTTTTATGACTAATTAATTTCACTTTGCATGGTGTTTTTATTAATTAATTAATTAATTCATTATGGACTCATAGTTTTGTGGGCTATTGGTAGGCAGAGAAAACTGTAGGAGACAGGGCTTATTTGGAATAAATTGGTCATTTAGGGGTGTGTCTTTGAAGATTATATTTTGTCTCCAAATCCTTCTCTTTCCTTCTTACTCTGCTTTCTGGCTACCATGAGGTGATCAGATTTGCTTCACCAAACACTCCTAAGTATGATCATCTGCCTCTCCATGAACTCCAAAACAGTGTAGCAAATTATCATTGAATGAAACCTCTGAAGCCACAAGATAAACTAAAACTTTTCCTCTTTGACTTGCTTATCTCAGGTATACTTTGCAATAATTTCAAGCTAACACATGTTCTTAGATGCACTTATATGTGTCTCACATTTCTCTGAGAACATATTCACTTTTCTTTATTCATTTTTCTCTCTACATTTCAAATTGAATTGTTACTGTTGATTTTTCTTTTTGTTTGCTGATTCTGTCACTCATCAGTTTAACACCTAAATATCACATTTTTAAACATACAGCCTACACATGGATTCAAATAATGTATGCATTAATCTTTACTTTAATTAAGATATTTAATTCTGGAGTTTACAATGAAGTGGATATTTCCAAACTCAATTTGTGAAAATATATATCTTAACAAGCTCAGGTTATCATAATAAAAATACTATAAACCTTTGGCCTAAACAACAGAAATTAATTTTCTCATAGTACTGAAGACTGGGAAGTTGAAGGTCAAGGTGTCAGCAGATTCAGTGTCTGGTATGGGCTCTTTTTCTGACTTGAAGATTTCCTCCTTTTCATTATGTCTTCATGGGGAAGAACGGATATGGAGAGATTAATTTCTCTCCTTCGCTGAACTAATCCTACCATAAAGCTTCTACTCTCATGACATCATCTGAACTAAAGACTACCCAGAGGGTTTACCTACAAATATTATCACAATAGAGGTACAAGAACAGAACCAGGGTCAGGATTAGATTTTAAAAAATAATATTTAATGTTTATATTTTCTTTCTCTCTCTTTTTTGTTGTTTTAATTAGTTTTTTTTTTTGGGGGGGGGAGGTTACTGGAGATTGAAGCCAGGGACACTAAACCACTGAGTCACATCCCCAGCCATTTTTTTAAAAAAATTTTATTTATTTATTTGTTTTTCTATCTGTTTATATGATTGTTTATTTTGTAGTGCTGGGGATTGAACCCAGAATTTGTGCATGCAAGGCAAGCACTCTACCAACTGAGCTATATACCCAGCCCTTCTTTTTTATTTTGAAACAGGGTCTTGATAAGTTGAAACAGGGTCTTGATAAGTTGCTCAGGGCAACATCAAGTTGCTGAGATTGGCTTTGAACTTGCTATCCTTCTATCTCTGCCTCTGGGGCTCCTGGGATTACAGGCCTGTGCCAGGGGACCTGGCTCTTTGTATGTTTCTTAACATAAACAGCCATCAGCATTGATTCACTCAAAATAATTGATCCTATGTTGAACCATTTAGCAGAAGTAGAAATATTTTTTTTAAGTTAAAACAATATTCTCATTGCCTGATATTAGTAGGACATTTCTTTGGGTAGTCTTGAATCAACTCAGTTCTCTCTACTTTCTTGTAGGTAGTTCTTGAGAATAGCTATAACCGTTCTGGAAATGCAACACTGAAGATAAGGATAACTGACTGGAACAACCTGGTTTCTGTTCATTTGCTTAGAAGTAATCCTATATTTTAGCCCAGTGATTCATGTAACCCTATGATACCTCAGGTAGCCTTTCTGCGGTCTATCAGCTGCAGTGCAATTAGGGCACAGGTAGATGATATTCCATCCAACCTGGACAGATTTCCTAAACCTTAAGGAACTTTCTTACTACTTATCTTAGAGTTTCAAAGCTGCTACATACCACTTCTTTGGTGAGAATTATCTCACTAGACTCATGCAAGTAATAAAAATAGCAGCCCAATATAGAGTAGGCCAAAATAGTAACCAATGTAGAGTGATCATGTACATTCATTTACTACCTTGCATAAATAAAGTATTTTGATTATGGTTTCATAATTTTATTAGTAAATATGTGACTCCATGCACTGCAAAATATAAAACAAAACTCTTTTCTAAAAGGAACAGCACGATGGTTCAGCTTCAAATATGGTTCAACAGACAAGGACCACCTGCACAATTTAACAATAGTGATTATTATTGACTGCTATCAAATACTTTCTCTAACATTCAAACATCCTTTCTCTCTCTCTATATATATATATATAGAGAGAGATATATAGAGATATATATGTTTTATAATATATATATATATATATACATATGTGTGTGTATATATATATATATATATAATCCAACATCAATTCAATATGCACATATTTAAGTGAAATTATTAGTCTTAAATATGAATAAAAATACAATGATCACATAATTTTAATAAAATCAAATAGGTGATTTGCATTTGTAAAAAAATATTAGGTTTATTTAGAATTTTTAAAATGTATTAAGCATTCATTCTTTCTTCTGATTTGGCCAATGATGTACAAACCATGTCTTTTCAAAATATATACTCATCATTTGAAGTGAAATAAATGGTATACAACAGTGTTATGTAAGTCTAAACATGTAAAAATTGCTTAACCATTTTATAATGAAAGAGTATAGTATATGTTTTTATTCTCGGTCTCTGTTTCATTAGAATATCCTTATAAAAAGAAGGTAATTATTAATAAATCTTTAAGTATGATTGACTTAAAATACATATACTCATGTACACATACATAAAACATTACAATGTATATAAGGCTGATGTTATTTTAATGAAAGAATATGTTCTCATCTGATTAGCACAAGAAAAGAATAAAAGTGTTTAGGTTTTCCGAGAAAATACCAACTAGAGGATGGGCTAAAATACCACTGGGCTTTTAATTTTGAAAAAACAGAAAATCTTTGTTCTTCCCCAAACTTTCTACATTTATCAAGTATTGATATAACATTTACACACAAAGAATAGCTTTTCCAAAATTAATGGATATTATTTTCCATATGTTTAAAAATGTAAATTAAATGGAAACAAAAAGACATCAAAGAGAAAGTAACCATAATCCCAATACCTACCTCAAAATAGCTACTGTTTACCTTTTGGCACATAATGTTTTCAGTATTTTTGAACACACACATACAACATAAAAATATTGTCCTTCTGATTTTGATATACAAATTGTACTAGAAACAAAGCTTTCCCCTCAACCTAAACAGGCAATTCCAGGTATAGGAACATTTGGTGCCTTATAATCAAGTGTTCTCTTCCTACCAATGTGAAGTAGCACAAGACCTGTTTTTCAAAGGGCATATAATTCTCTAGGAAGATGCCATGTTTTTTCTTCAAAATATTAATGATCTGCTTTGCAATTATCCCACCTGCTTTCACCACAAACTCTACATGAAATATTTTTCTATCAGATGCATCTCCAACACTTCAGGCTCTGCTGAGATCTTACAGTCTAAGTGGTAAGGGTGTTCAAACAATAGCCTGCACTTGAAATCAAACCCATTCCTTCACCAGCCTTAACCCAAAGCTGAATGTCTTCCAAAGCACATATACTTCCAAAGTATATGTGAACTAGTGTAATATTCCTAGGAGAGGAATTTGTTAATTCCAGAGTACAATAAATCTTACTAGATGAAGGAGCCCTAATTAGGAAGGGCTGTTGTAGCTAGCTGGAAGCCATAGGTTCCACCTGATATGTATGTGACGCACCTGTAGGCACCCGCAAAGCTGAAGGTATATAACCGGGTGAAAGCGGTCCGAGTTAGGAGAACGGAGAATTCAGTCAGCCGGGCAGTCACTCGGTCGGTCAGAAGAATCAGAGCGGCCAGAACGCAGGCAGAGCGGTTACAGAAGAGAAACCAGATAGAAGAAGTAATGACTGGTCAGAGTTAGGCCGAGGCTCCTGAGGAAGACAGAAGACAGAAGAAAGAAGAAGGAAGAAAGAAGAGAGAAGAAAGAAGCTCTAATCTTTCTCTAAGCTAAGCTCTATCTTTCTTTCTCTCTAAGACTCTAAGCTAAGAAGACAAGAAGAAAAGCTCGCTTTAATCTTTCTCTCTAAAAATCTTTCTTTCCCTCTCTAAGCTCTAAGAAAGTAGAAGTAAAAGTAAGAAAAGCTCTACTCTGCCTCCGAGAGATTTCCTCCCGGTTTACGGTACCAGGTAGCTTACAACTAGATACTGTGATTCTTGGTTTATGTTAAGGGATACAAGATGTAGCAAGTTGTCTTGTATTTAAATGGGAATATCCTTGAAAGTCCCTGACTACTCAACCCCTAAAAATTTCACAGAGATATATAGTCTCTAAGTTTTAATAAGGTTTGTTTCTCATCTTCTTGAATGCATCTGCTTTATCAAGACATCTAGTTTATTACTCACTTCTTCATATTCCTGACCAATGGGTATGATGGTACTCATGTAATATATCAGTGCTATATTCCTTGGAATGTCAAAGAGCACAGACTGTATTATATCAGAGAGTGTAAAATATAAAACAGCCCCGAGATATAAATACATAATAAATATTCATTACTGTCATATGTGAATGGCAACTGTTTTCAATCACTCTCTTTAGTTATGGAAAAGGATATAGTTGCCACATTGCTGGCCACATACCATATATTTAAGTCCTTATTAATCTTTAAAGCAACAGCACTATGTTTAAATACAGCAGCTGCAATTAAGAATAATATGTGGTTAGTTCTTATAATAGTATACATATATTCCCAATAATCTTACTAGTTCCTATAAGTGATAGGCTAATTACACCAGCTATGATAGGGAATATTATGGTCTGAATTCTGTTCCCTCCAATTTCATTATGAATCTCTTACCCCCAGTATCTCAGAATATGATTATATTTGTAGGTAATGCATTAAAGAGATAATCAAGTAAAAACAAAGGCAATCTGACTGGCACCCTCAAATAAAGAGGAAATTAGGACACACAGATATCAAGGATATGCATACAAAGTGACATATGAGAACACAAAAAGAAAATGTCCATCTGTAAGCTAAGGAGACAAGTTTCAAAAAAAGCCAAACTTTCTAACAACTTGATCACTAACCTCTGTCCTCCAAAACTGAGAAAAATGAAATTCCGTATTTTACTGGCAACCCTAGGCCCAACACCAGTTTATTTTTAGGTTTTTAAAGGTGACATTACTCAAACTCAATCCACCTCATAGGATGCAACGTGGATTTTGTTTTGCTATCTTGCCAGAAATGGGGAATTTCAGGTGTTTGCACTTGGACATCCACTCTAAACTAGGTATCTGTTACCCCACATAGCAATGAGCAAATGCAGTTGTTATGCCAATTTCCAAGCATCACAAGTACAGTTATCGACTCTGGGGATGAGAAAGTATCAAAAAGACAAGATTTTGTGAACCAAACTTTAGCCAACACTTCATTTATTACTTGTCTAATAAAATCTACAACTCTAATAGGGGAATCTTAACATTTTGACTCTCTTGAGTATTAATGTCTACTTAGAACATACAGAGGAAAGACATATAGGGACCTTTTTAGGGATGCTCATGCTCCTTTCACCAGCACATTTTTGATGTTTTTGATAAATGCTTCATCCATCTGACCCCTTGTGAAATATGGAACTGTACTGGATCTTCTGGGCTCACATACTATGTATTTCTGAATCACCACTTCCTTCGCCATCTTTATTTCTTCCCATAATACCTACTATTGCACTTTCAGACATTTATACTTTGTTCAACATGAATCATGTTTTGTCCAGGGTATAAAGCATATGAGTTGTATGTTTACCCCATTTCTAGGGATTTAGATGATGTTTTAAATTCTGTATCCTAGAGAATTTCTTCAAGGTCAAATAATATTTTGTTTATCCATTATTCCTTTATGGACTCCTTCATCAAGCATGCTCAAAATCCAGTCCCAGTTGAATTAATGTTGTACCTGGCAAATAACTTAACTTTTGAAATCTCTTTGCCATATGGTTGCTTTCCTCAAGTATTATTCCCATTATGTTTGTTCCAGGGTTAGATTTTAACTCTAGTTATTGTCTTGGTAGGCAAGAAAGAAGGTAAGGTATTTCTTGAAATGGTCACATTTCATCTCAGTTCTTTTGACATGGAGGTTACAGTGGGTGACTTATGAAAGATGTAAAGTTTTGGTGGTTCTCCAGAGTCGACATCATCAAAGACATACATCCTGATGCTTGTATCCCATGCTACAGGGGTCTAATTTTCCTCAAGTGGGTTACTGACCTTACAAAAACAGACATGAGTTTAATGAGCATGCCTATAACAATGGATATTACTGAACTTTATAACTTAAGTCCTTTCCATCTTAACTGAGTATTTACCACCCACTGAGACCACAGATTTTGAAGTTTTAGGTACCATGCAAAACTAGCATGAATTCTTTTTCCCTTCACAATTTCAAAGATAAAAAATTCATTCTTACCATAGATCTTCATAAACTCCACTTATATATTTTTTTCCTTTTTAAGTCACAAAATTTAATTTTCTAACTTAAGGGAAGTACTTTACAGCTTCTCTTTGGCACTTCCAAATTGCCAACATCATTGTGTTTTTACTTCGGGACCATTATTAAATAAAATAAAGGTTACTTGAATATTAACACAGTGATACCATGATCTGATAACAGAGATAGGTACTAAGTAACTAAGAAAACTACAGCATGGATATGCTGGACAAAGGAATGATTCACATCCTGGAAGTGGAAGAACAGGGTAATGTAAGACTTGTTAACACTACTCATAATGGCATGCTGATTAATATTTATGAATTGTGTACTTCTGATATTTTCCATGTAATAATATTGGACTATGGTTAACTGCTGGTAAATGAAATCACAGAAAGTAAAACTGTGGGTAAGGGACGACAACTGTATCTAATATTTGCCTGCTTGTTAATGACACTCAGTTTTGTTTGTTTTTATCCATTTGTAGAGAGTCATTGCAATTTTACAGCAACCAATTCAATATTCTGCCTATGAGGCATTTCTTCCAATGTCTTTCA
The DNA here is from genome assembly GCA_025594165.1 of Tamias sibiricus. Lineage (NCBI taxonomy): Eukaryota > Metazoa > Chordata > Mammalia > Rodentia > Sciuridae > Tamias > Tamias sibiricus. Next base: position 78,872,903 of record CM046667.1, read on the forward strand.
GATTTCTGAATAATTACAATTGTAAGGGACATCTCCATCAGGCAAATTTCCTGTCACCACTAGTCAAAATTTTTGAATTTTGTTGTCACCTTGTTCCAAGGCCTATCTTTTGCCTATTCAGTATTGCAGCCTTTTTACTTATAGGAAGTGAGGGAGCCAATCCTATATTCACATTTTATTGCCTCTTTTCTTTGAATTACTCTCAGAACCACTTTCATTACTTCAGGTCAACCAATAAGCAGACATCAAGGTAAAATTTAGATGTGTAAGGTATATTTAGGAAAATAGTGCAGGAGATTTTAAAGAGATCTCTAAACTGAAATGCAAATGTGTTTCCGAAAGAAAGAAAGAAAAGAAAGAAAGAAAGAAAGAAAGAAAGAAAGAAAGAAAGGAAGGAAGGAAGGAAGGAAGGAAGGAAGGAAGAAAGAAAGAAAGAAAGAAAGAAAGAAAGAAAGAAAGAAAGAAAGAAAGAAAGAAAGAAAAAGAAGAAAATTTTTGAGTTGGAAGTATCCCAAATTTGAAATGGAGTTTGATGAAATATTCTTCTGGGCTAATGGAGAGTTCTTAAAAAAGAGGTTTCAATATTCTCCTGCCATAGGCTAAGGTAATATGTGAAGACACAATGACCAAGACTTCCAAAATTCATGAATGATTTCATTTCAAAAACATCTGAATTGTTGAGCAGATCTCATGATGGACAAATAAAAAGAAATGCACACTTTAAAGCATATCATAGAATTCAAAGCTAGAGATATTGAATACTGCTAGGTGAAAAAAAATACAATTTGAGGTAACACCAATAAGAATTATGCCTAACTACTGATGAGAATAAATGATAACCAGAATATGAGGTATTATTTTTAAAATGCATAAAAATAAATGCTTCAGTCTAGAAATTTATGGCCCAGTGAAATTAATCTTTAAAAAAGTAATTCCTTTTCAGGCATTCACAAACTGAAAGAATCCATCTGAAGCAGACTGAAAATAAAAAAGCTAAAATAATTTTTTTAGGCTTTAAGAAAATGGAATCAGATATTCGGAAGGAATGACAAACACCAGAAAAAGTAGTATGTTGGTAAATATAAATGACTTAAAAACAATCCTAAAGTATATACATTACTATAATGGATTAATGATGGTTTAAATATAAAAACAATAATGTCTCAAAGGGTTTATAGCATATGTAGAAATAAAATATAAAACAACACAAGAATGAAGAGAAGACAGGTCATAATTAGAAGTATAGAAATTTTTAAAAAATATCTATTTATTTGTTTTAGTTGTGTACAATGCTATTGTTTTTACGTGGTGCTGAGGATCAAACCCGGGCCGTGCACCTGCTAGGCGAGTGCTTTACCGCTGAGTCACAATTTCATCCCAGAAATATAGAATTTTAAGGGTCTTAAATTTTTAAAGAAACCATATAAATTATTTTTGAGAATTGAATTGGTACTGTGAAAATTGTAGATTTTCATGCAGTTGTAAGAAATAAGGTAGAGTTATTCCATGGACACTTTACTTAGTTTCTTCCAATAATAACATTTTTAAAAGGTTGCATACAAAAGCACAACTAAGATAACTGACAATTTTAAAATCCACCTAACTTTTTGAAAACTCCTCCATTTTACTTGAACTCATTTTTGTATATGTGTGTTTATAATCTTATCATAATGCAAATAATTACATAAATGGTACTTTACGCATCTACCAATAGAACCGACATGCAGAAAAGTTCCATTATCACAAGAAGAACTTGGCTCTTCATTTCCACCCTCCACACTACCCGAGCTCTTGTAAACCAATAATCTGTCCTCCACTTTAAAAATGTTATCACTTTAAAAATTTAAAATATTATATAAATGGTCTGGGGATGGTGGCATATGCCTATAATCCCAGTGGCTCAGGAGGCTGAGATAAGAGGATGGTAGGTTCAAAGCCAACCTTGGTAACAGTGAGGTGCTAAGCAACTCAGTGCGAACATGTCTCTAAATGAAATATAAAATAGGGCTGGGGATGTGGCTTAGTGGTTGAGTGTCCCTGAGTTCAAACTCCAGTAACCCCCCCAAAATTATATAAATGGAATCATGCTATGTTGCAATTTGGAATTGGCACTATCCCCAGCCCTCCTTCTTTCACTTTAATTCTCAAAGATTGATTACATAATTAATTAAGTTTCTGAATAATATTTCACAATATAGTTTTACCACAATTTGTTTAACCATTCATAATTTGACAGACATCTAATACATTTCCAACTTTTTGGCTATGATAAATTAAGCTGCTATATACACTCTTGCACAGGTTTATTTTATGAACACAAGTAAAATAAACTTTTTATATAGGAAAAGAGTCTGAGTATAATTGATGGGTTAATATGGATATCATTACCCTAAGTGCAACATACAAGTCACGAATGGTGTCAATATACTTTGCATACAACCAGAGATATGTAAAAATGTGCTCTCTGAGTATAAGATGAAATGTAATACATTCTGCTGTCATTTCTAACAACTTAGAATAAAAAATAAATTTGAAAAAAGAAAAAAAAAAAAACACAATAAACCGTTGTCAAACTCTGTCCTATAAAAAATAGTAATTACTTGTTTCATCTTACAAGAAATTGCCAAGCTATTTTATAGAATGGTTGCACTAATTTATATTCCAACCAGCAAAGTATTAGTGACCCAATTTCTTTGTACTTTCATCAGAATTTGTTATGCTTTTTAATTTAGCAACTTAGGCATATAATGATATACATGGTGTTTTCAAATTGCATTCCCTTAATGGATAATGATGCCAAATATATTTTTTGTGTTTATTTGACATATGTAAACCTTCTTTGATAAAATGAATATTCATATATTCTGTTCATTTAGATTGTATCTTTTTTTTTACTGTTGATTTTGAGAGATTTTATGGGATCTACACAATAGGCCTTTGGTAGATATGTAGTTTTAAAATATTTTCTATAAATATGTAGCTTCTCTTTTCATTCTTTTTACATGGGAATTCAGAGAGCAAAATTTTTAGTTTACAGGATGTCTAATTAATTTTTTATTTTATAGATCACACTTATGGAGTCAAGTGTAAAAGCTAGTTGCTTAATAATAAAACCCATGGTTTTTCTATTTTTATCTTAAAATTTAGTCATATTTTACATTTAAATATATGTATTATTTAAATTTTGTATAATGCATGAAGTTTGAAGCATTTTTGGTACTCTTTTCTTTTTTCTTCCTTTCTCTTCTCCTCCTTATTTATTTATTTATTTTTTTAATTTGCCTGTGGTTGTCCAATTGCTATATTTCCATTCATCAAAGACACATTGCTTTCCCCATTGGTTGCTTCTCCACTTCTATGAAAAATAAATCATCTAGCCATATTTTTTACAATTCATTTTCAGTTCTTATCTATGCTTAATTGATCTGTTTGGCTATCCCTTCACTAATACCACACTGTCTTGATAGCTCTAGCTGTACAATAATCTTAATATTATGGCAATTAATTCCTCCTAATTTATCAGTCAATATTATTTCAACTCTTAAAATTTATATACCTTTCCTTATAAATTTTATAAGCTTATCTGTCTACGAAATCCTTGTTACATTGAACTTATAGGTCAAGTTTATAAGAATTTCATCAAAACTATAGATGGGTTTGGGAATAATTGATAGCAGCTATGTTCATCCTTTTATTTAAATAACATGATATAACTTTTAATTTATTTAAGTCATTCTTGATTTCTTGTTTCAGCATTATGTAATTTTTAGCATACATATCTGTTACATGTTTTGTTAAAAGCATATTTTAAAATTTCATTTTATGTGGATCAATTAAAATGGTATAGTGATTTAAATTCAGTTGCAACATTGTCATTGGTAATGTGTAGAAATATAATTGAATTTTTATGCTGATATATATCCGTGAATTCATTAGTTTTACACATTTTAGTTTTTTTATATTATTTGGGATTTTTTGTATGTATGTAAACAATTATTTCAGCTGCCAACAAAGACATTTTTATTCTTCTATTCCACATAATAATGGTTATTTTCTGGACTTGTTGCAGTGAAAATAAATTTAAATAATATGTTAAATAAGAGTATTGAGAACACATTCTGGTTAATACACTAACTTACAGGAAAAGCATTCATTGTTACAAAGTTTATTGAGGGGGTACTGAGGATTGAACTCAAGGGCACTCAACCACTGAGCCACATCCCTAGCCCTATTTTGTATTTTATTTAGAGACAGAGTCTCACTGAATGCTTAGCATCTTGCCTTTGCTGAGACTAGCTTTGAACTGGCTATCCTCCTGCCTCAGCCTCCCAAGCCACTGGGATTATGGACATGCACCACCATACCCTGATGTTACAATGTTTAGTATGGCATTAGCTGTAGAATCATTGTAGACAGTTATTTATCAGGTTGACATAGGCCCTAATTTGCTGAAAGTTTTTACCATATGAAAAGTTTTTCTCAACCAACTAAGTTGATCATGATTTTTCTTCTGCATGCAACAGCATGAAATAGTGGGATATGTAAATTTGCATATGTTGAAAAAATAATCTTGCCAATGTAGAATAAAGGCCACTTAGTAATGATTTTTAATTTTTTTACACACTACTTATTCCATTTCCTAATATTTTTTTTAGATTTTTTTTTCTACTTTTGTTGGTTTTCTTGGTTTTTTTTTTTTTTTTTTTTTTTTTTTTTTTTTTTTTTTTTTTGTCTACCTTTAGTGTCAGAGTAACACTGTCTTTAAGAAAAAAAATTGGGATGTAGTCCCTACTCTCTTATTATTTGAAAAAAATATGTAATGTAGATGTTATTTCATATTTAAAATTTTGATTGTATTATTTGATGGAACCATCAGAGTTTGGAGATTTGTTTTTTAGCACTAATTTAAAAAAAATAGAAGGAAGACCAGTAAAGTAGAGGATGGATATTGGGGGCAGAGAGGAGAGGAGGGAAAGGGAAAATACTAGAAAATGACATTGATCAAATTTTATTACAATTCACACTACTATTGTGCATAATTGTAATGTATCAATAAAACATTAGAGATGTTTTAGGACAACTTCAGTTTTTTTTTTTTTTTAGGGATTATAGAGCTAATCAAATAGTCTATATTAATTGATATGTTTTTGTAGTTCTGGGTTTTTAAGAAGTAGATCCAATTCTTTTAAATTGTCAAATATATAACAAAATGTTTATAGGACTTTCTTATTGTATTTTAAATGTATGAAGAATGTGTAGAGATACACTAACACTTTATTTTACATGTACAGATGATTTGTATCCTCTAATTTTTTCAGTACAGAATATTTTATTGTGTTTTTAAAAGACCAGCTTTTATTCAAATTTCCTTTATCAAATTTTCACTCACATTGATTTCTGCTATTTATCATTTCTTCTTTCTATTCATTTTTGGTTTATTTTACAGTGTCTTTTCTAGTTTCTTGAAGCATGTACTAATATCATTGATTTGAGATCTTTTCTCTTTCTAATGTAAATATTTAGTGCTATAAAATCCTCTCTAAGCACTGTTTTAAATGAATCACATACATTTCATTATGTCTTTTTTTAAAAATATTGATTTATTTGCGTTAGTTGTACACAATACATTTTTATATGGTGCTGAGTATCGAACCCAGGCCACGCACATGCTAGGCGAGCGCTCTACCGCTGAGCTACAACCCCAGCCCCTCATTATGGCTTATATTCATTTCAGTAAGTACTTTATGTGTTTTTATCTTATTGGAGACTTCCTCCTTTACTAATACATTATGTAGAATTTTTTTATTTAATTTCCACTGGTACAAAGGTTTTCATGTTGTTATTATTTTTACTGACTTTGAGTTTGCTTCTGTTAGGATCAGAGGACACACTGTGTATGATTTTATTGTTTTAAATGTATTGAGCTTTTTTTTTTTTTTTTTTGAACAGAATATGGCTTTATTGTTGAAGGTTTCATGTGTCCCTGAAAATTATTTATAAAGACATTTATGCCAACTGTGCAGTGCATGTCTGTAATCCCATAGTATTATTTGTAGCAGTTATATATATGTAATCAATAAAACAAATATTAAATCTGTGTATGTGAAAATCTATGTAGAGTGCATTATTATCCAATTTCACATGACATGAAAAGATCTGAATAGGTTCTTCATATCTTTCACTGAGGTGGGCAAGAACTGAAGAGGAACACATACACACTTATTTGGTGATTTAAAATGGTTGAGATGAGATGCCTCAGTCATGGTTCCATAACAGCTATAAAAAAGATCCACACATTTCCTTTAACCTTGAGAACTTGTAGATAGGTCAATGTTCCTGAATCTAAAGATGTGTTCAATGTTTATTATATTTCTCCTTTGTAAGTTCAATAGAAATGAAAAAGTAATCATAAGTCACATTTAGTACACACGAATTATAAAAATTAAATGGCTTAATAAACAGAGGAAAAGAGATAATATTTTTCTCCAATTACGGTTGCATGTCAAAATTTCCAGTATTTTAAGCTTAAAAATGAGTCTTTCAGGTGAGATATTTTACACATTGATAGATGAAGTTTTGAGACAGACGAGAAATCAATAGCCCAGCATTTATGTTATTGTTTAAGGGAATATTGAACTTAGATTTGTTGATGCTCCTGAAGGAGAATAAAATTTTAATGAGGTTTTTATAAGTTCACATCCAAACCTATCTGACTCTTATTATTAAATAGAATTCATATGAAAACTTAACTATTGATATATACATATATATATATGTATATATATATATATATTCTTTTTTTTTTTTTTTTTTTTTTTTTTTTTTTTTTTTTTTTTTTTTTTTTTTTGGTACCAGGGATTGAATCAGGGACACTGGACCACTGGGCCACATCCCCAGCCCTTTTTTGTATTTTATTAGAGACAGGGTCTCACTGAGTTGCTAAGTGCCTCGCCATTGCTGAGGCTGGTTTTGAACTTGCAATCCTCATGCCTCAGCCTCCCAAGTGCTGGGATTACAGGCGTGTACCACCGTGCCCGGCTCAGTATTGATAATTTTTGAAGTAGCCTCAATTATACTACTAAAAGGAATCCACTGTGAAAAAGCATTGATTATCCATATAAAGACATTAAGTACTTCTGTTCATAGGTTTCAACTTCAAGTAACTCAGATTACTTTTATGTCTATTATGTATACACCACTGTGTTTTCTGGTATACAGATAGCAAATGCTTGAAAAAAAGCCAGAGAGTACAATTATTTAAAGCCATGTTAGAATCCTTAATAATATTCATTTCTATGTCGATGTATGACAGGGACTGGAGATTCTCAAAATAAAGTGACTATGGTCTAATCACACATTATATTGTCCATGATAAATGCCACAAGTATCAATACAGATTTACCTTAATAACATATTTTACCTTAGGGAGTACTTTACTATTTATTTACTTATTATATTTTAAAAATTTCCCTTTTTATAGGAATGGAAAATAGAATAAAAAATTCTAATTAAACTTATAGGAAATATAGATACATTAAGAAAAGAAAATAGAGGTAGGGATATGTTATGTAAGGTGACATCATTTGCACTTAGTGGGTTTGGGCATAGAGATAATAGGGCAAATATTGAGATTTTGTTTCCAAATATCATATGCCATCATATATTTCTATTGCTTTAACAAGAATAATTAGTAGTAGCTTATTGTAGACATTATGGAAACTGTTTTATTGAAAACTATATTAAATTTGTTGGTTAACAAATTGTTTTCAAGCAAAGATACGTACTGAATTAAATTGCTGCTAATCATCTAGGACATTTATCAACACAGGAGAGCATAAAATGCACAAATGAGAAAAAAAATGTAGTTGAATTCGGATACTATCAATATCTATAATACCATGAAGGTATTGATAATATTTTGAATCATTATATTCTTCTTATCAATGACCAAATGTGTTTTAAGTACTTCGTCAGTTAGTCGCAAGTATCAACTGAATGAATGCATACTAAAGGACAATTAAAACTCTAAAAAATGGTCGTAAAATGCACTTTAGAAACACACTTAGGTGGTAAAATGGTCAACTGATTATATTACTTTTCTAGAATGACAAGTAAATTGCTAAGTTTATGATTTTGTCATTTCAGTAAATTTAGGTTGGGATCTCATTAAAAAGGAAGAGGTCAATGAACACACTGGAGATGCTGCCATCCAATTCATTTGGTTTCAAGTATTAGACACAAGATTTTGGGGGACAACTTTAGTTTATGATGCTATTTAATCATAATTATTGCTTCTTCTTTTTACTTTTTAAAAAGTAGAAGTTTTAATAATGGTCACTCTGATATTGCTTGCCAATGCCAGTTTTCATTACTAGGAAAGTAGACCTTTAAGAATAATTTGGAAGATCAGCATAACATTGGTAGATAAAGCAACTTGCAGAAAATTTATAAATTCTACATATATTATGCATTGGTTTCTTTTAAACTTTATTAAATATTTGTATAATATTCAGAATTTTATGCAGGTATGTTACCATTATATTGGCAATGTCTCCAAATAATATTTTGTCTATCACTAATGTAAACAGAGTGTAAATCTTTCTACCAACTCATGCCCATAAAAAATTCCATTTCTTTTTGGCACTAGGGATTGAACTCAGGGCATTTGACCACTGAACCACATTCCCAGCCCTATTTTCTATTTTATTTAGAGACAGGGTCTCACTGAGTTACTTATCAATTCACTTTTGCTGAGGCTGGCTTTGAATTTGTGATCCTCCTGCATCAACCTCCTGAGCCACTGGGATTACAGGCATGTGCCACTATACCCAGCTGTCGGGCCTTATAGACACTGTCAGCCGAGGGAATGGAAAGCTCTGGCTCTGGCTGCTTGCCATGACCTGTTACAGACCTAGGCTAAGCAGGGGGCGTGGCTGTGACGTATCGTGAGAACCGAAACCGCCCTACTGATTGGCTGATGTCCACTATAAAGCGTTGTCCACCCCCTTCAATAAACGAGTTCCAGCGCTGACCACTGACAGGGCTCCCCAGTATGTTCCTGTGTCTTTTGAAGGCGGGGGAGGGAATGCCGGCGGTCTTTACTTTCCCAATCTAGTCTCATCATTGAGGTAGGCCCCTCTGGCCTCTTTTGCTGGACAAAAGAGGTCCATCCCGGGTACGGGGGGCTAAAGACTTCAACCCTTATAAAATCCTGACACCCAGCAAAAATAATTCACTTTTTTTTAGTTATATACAATTTTAGGATTCATTTTTACATAATTATAAAATATGGAATATAATTTATTCTAATTTAGCTTCCAGTACTTCTCTCAACTCCTCCCTTCCCCATTTCCCTTCCTTTTATGCTACTGATATATTTTTTTTTTTTTTTTTTTTTTTTACTATTTACATCTAAAAATTCCTGTATTAGTAAGACAAATTTAGTTTATAAATCTTTTGGCCAGGTGTGGTGGTGCATGCTTGTAATGACAGAAACTTGGGAGACTGAGATATGGGATCATAAATTGGAGGTCAGCCTCAGCACCTTGGTGAGGCCCTGTCTCAAGTTGGAAAAAAAATAGTTATTAAAGGACTGGGGATATAGCTTTGTACTAGAGTGAACCTTGATTCAAACCCAGTGTAAGAATAAATAAATAAAAGTTCTAATAAGCATTTTAAAACATACATATTTAATTTTTTCATTGTATTTCCATAAGTTTATGAATCGAGGACTAGGTTTTGAGAACTAGACACAAAACTCCCTCAACCATTGAAAAGGAATTCCATAAATTACTTAAGTTTTATCTATCCATCTTGTTCCATTTTAACCAAAAATGTTTTAGTTACTGTTCATCTATTTTTTAATGCTACTTTGTTTTAGTCAGTTTTTTCAGTGTTTCGAACAAAATAGTTAACAAAAACAACTATAACAGAAAGTTTATTTGGGGGCACATAGTTTCAGATGACTTGTTCTGAGTTGGCCAACTCTGTTGCTCTGATCCTTTGGTGCATCATGGCAGAAGACTGTGGTGGAAGAAAGCAAGTCAGTACTTGAAACAGGGAAGCAGGGGTGGGGAGAGCAACTCCCTTCACCACAGAAAAAATGTATACTCTAAAGGCAGTGAGTCACCTCTTCTGGCCACAAACTACCTGCCTGGAGTTACCACCTAGTTGATCCATGTAAGAAGATTAAAACACTGATTAGGTTAAGGCACTCATAAACCAATCATTTCACTAGTAAACATGGCACTGCTTAACACACGAGCTTCTGGGGGACACCTCATCTGAAGCACAACATTCAACCCCTGGTCCCCAAAACCTCATGTCCAGTCCACAATGCAAAATACATTTAGTCCATTTTCAAGACTCCCAATAGTCTCAACAGTTTCAGGATTTCCCAAAAGTACAAAATTAAAGTCTCCTCTGAGATACAAGACAAACTCTTAGAGCATGAATCCTGTAAAAATCAAAATCAAGTTGCATATATGCAATATATACTGGAGTATAAAGGAACAGAGTATGTTTCCATTTTATTTCATTTTTATTTGAGTTTTATGCTTATACATATTAATTGAGTTCATCCTGACAAGCTCATGTATGCATGGAAATTCAGTCCTTGATCCCCCATTTTCCTTCCCCATTTTCCCTTCCATCCTCCCTCCCCTCTCTCATTCTCCTGTCTTTACTAGTCTTTCTTTTGCTTGTCTATTAATTTATATTTGATTGGTTCTTTATGTTATTTTATCATTTCCTGCCCATTTTCTTTAATTTACCTGGCTTTCACATATGAGAGAAAACATTGATCTTTAAGTTTCTGTGTTTGGCTTATTTAATTTAGCAGTATATTCTCCATTTCCATCCATTTGCCAGCAAAGGTCATATTTCCATCCTTCTTTATGGCTGAATAGTACTTCATTGTATGTGTATATATGTGTACATATATATGTATATACATATATGCACACACATATATACACACACATCAGGAAGCAGACATATATATGCACTTATATATGTATACACACACACACATATATATTCTTCCCTGCATATTTCACAATATGTATATTGTGATATATGTGTGTATCTCTCATCCTTTAAGAATTTAATTTAAGAATTGTTTTCTTTACTTGTGTGAAGAATGTCATTGTTATTTTAATGGAGATTGTTTTAAATCTGTATATTGCATTTTGTAGTATGGCTATTTTGACAATATTGATTCTCCCTATCCAAGAACATGGGATATCTTTCAACATTCTAAGGTCTTCTTCAATTTCTTTCTTCAGCGTTCTACAATTTTTATTGTAGAGCTTTTACTTCCTTGGTTAGATATATTACTAGGTAATTTTTTGAAGTTATTGTGAATGGAACGGGTTTCTTCTCAACTGAATCACTGCTGAAGAATAGGAAAGCTATTGATATGTGGGTGTTAATCTTGTATCCTGCTACTTCTGATGGAGTTATTTTGGGGTTTTCATGATATAGGATCATACCATTTGCAAAAATGATAGTTTGATTTCTTTTTTTTTCTCTTTGTATCCCTTTGATTTCCTTTCCTTGCCTGATTGCTCTGGCTAATATTTAAATGACTGTGTTTAATAGGAGTGGTGAGAATGGACAGCCTTGTCTTATTTCAGAATATAGAGGAAATGCTTTCAGTTTTTCTCCATTTAGTAGGGTGTTGGCTTTTGGTTTCTCATGAATGGCCTTTACAATGTTGAGGTAAGTTTATTCAATCACTCATTTCTACAGCATTTTTAACATGAATAGGTGTTTTTAGTCAGCTTTCTTTTGATGCTGTGACCAAAATACTTGACAAGAATAACATGGAGGAAGAAAAGTTTATTTCAGAGCTCACAGTTTTAGAGGTCTCAGTCCACAGACAGCTGGCTCCATTTCTCAAAGTTCAAGGTGAGGCAGAACATCACGGCAGAAGAGTGTGGTGGTGGGAAGTGACTTAAATTAAGGAAGCAGAGAGAAAGACTGCAGTTGCCAGATACAAAATATATACCCCAATTAACTACTTTCTCCAGTCACAACCTACTCACCTTCAGTTACCACTTACATAATGCTATCAGGGGATTAATTCACTATTGGGTTAAGGCTCTCATAGTGCTAAACTTTCTTGCATTGTCTTACACATGAGCTTTTGGGAGACACATCACATTCAAATCATAACAGTGGTAAATTTTATCAAAGACTTTCTGCATCTACTTAATGATCTTATACATTTTGTTCTTAATTCTGTTTAAGTGGTAAATTACATTTAGTGATTTGAATATATTGACCAACCTTGCATCCCTTGAATTAAATTTATTTGGTCATAGTGTTTTGGGTTTTTGAATGTGATTTGCTTATAATTAACAATTTTCATCTATGTTTATCAGGGATATTGTTCTTTTGTTTTCTGTCCGTGATGTGTCTTTGACTTCGGTATCAGGGTTATTCTGGATTTCTAAAGTATATATAGGAGTGTTTTTCCATCCTTTTCTATTCCATGGAATAATTTGAGAAAAAACTGGTGTTTTTTCTTCTATAAATGTCTGGCAAAATTTACCCAAGAATCCATCAAGCCCTGAGCTTTTCTTTTTTTGGAAGACTTGCAATTGTTTCAATTTCATTAGTTAATATTGATGTGTTTAGGTTTTCACTATATCCCCAATTTAATTTGTATAGGTCATATGTGTGTAGAAATTTGTCAGTGTCTTCCAGATTTTTCAGTTTACTAGAATATAAATTTTCAAAATAGGTTTTAATAATCCTCTGGGTTTCAGAAGGATCTGTGGTGATGTCTCCTTTTTCATCTTTGATCCTGTTCATGTGAATCTTGGCCCACTTTCTTTTGATTAGTTTTGCTCAGAGTTTGTCAGTCTTATTATCTTTTCAAAGAAAAAACTCTTCATTGCATTGATCCTGTATGTTGTTTCTATTTCTCAATTTCATCTATGATCTTAATTACTTTGTCTTCTATAGGTTTGGCGGTTATTTTATTGTTCATTTTCTAAGGCCTTGATGTGTACCATAAGCATATTTATTTGAGATATTTAAAGTTTTTTTTAAATATATGTACTCAATGCTATAAAATTTCCTATTAGAAATACTTTCATACTTTCCCAGATGTTTTGATATGTTATATCTCTGTTCTTATTCATTTCTAAAAATTTATTGATTTTTACTTTCATTTTCTTTGATTCATTCTTTAAGAGAGCTTTGCTCAATCTCCATGTGTTTCTATGTTTTTTTTAATTATTTTTCTTGCTTTTGATGTGTAATTTTATTACATTATGATCTAATGGGATACATGGGATTGTTTATTATTATTATTGTTTATTTTGTACTTGCTAAGATGTACTTTGTGGCCTAGAATATGCGGTATTTTTTTTAAAAAGTCCATGTGTTGCTGCAAAGAAGGTCACGTCAGCTCTTTTAGGGTGGCATATTCTGTAGATGTTCATTAGGCCCATTTGATTTATAGTGTTATTTTGGTTGGAGATATTTTTAATGATTTTATGGTTTGATGACCTGTCTATGGGTAGTAAGTGTGTACTGAAATCATGCCTCATTATTGTGTTGGGAGTCCATGTGGGATTTAATGTCATGGACTACATTTTTCAAGCAATTTTGTACATTGACATTTGGGGCAGAAACTTTACTATTGTTGTATCTTCTTTATGGTTTCTTCTTTTTACTAGAATTTAGTGGTCTTCTTTGTCTCTTTTAATGGAATTTTGCTTGAAATTTCCTTTGTCAGATAAGAGAATAGCTGCTTCTGGTAGTTTTCATGATCCATATGCATGGAATATTTTTCCTTCATTTTATCTTTAGCCTATGAATATCTTTGCCTATAAGATGAATCTCATGAAAATCATGTAATTCAATGTTCTTTTTTGTTTTTGTTTCTTTGTGATGCTGGGGATTGAACCCAAGGTTTTGTGCATGTTAAGCAAGTAATCTAACAACTAAGCTATATCCCCAGCCCATTGATCTTAGTTTTGATACATTCTGCTGATCTGTGTCTTTTAATTAGGGAGTTGAGACCATTAACATTCAGCATTAGTATGGATCTGTGTTTGTGGTTTTCTGCTTTTTTTTTTTTTTTTTTTTTACTACATTTTATCTCGATTCACAGTTAGTGGATTATACTTCCTTTGAACTTCCTCTGATGCTTTGGAAATTGTTTTATCTATCTATCTATCTATCTATCTATCTATCTATCTATCTATCTATCCATTGTTCCTCTGTGTGCAGTTTGAGTATTCTTTGCAGTATTGGCTTCATGCTCATGAATCTTTTATTTTATTTTATTTTTTTATATTTTTAGTTATTTTCATCTGTGTCACTGTTATTTTATTTATTTATTTATTTGTTTGTTTGTTTTTTTAGTTTATTCTTGTATTGGAAAGTTTTGCTTTCCCCTTTGGATTTTAAACTGGGATTTAATGGGTATATTAATATTGGCTGGCAGCTGTTTTAAAGTTTGAAATATCTCATTCCAGGCCCTCCTTGATTTTAAGGTCTAAACAGATATCAGATGTGATCCTTATTGGTTTGCTTTAAAATATGACCCAATGTTGCTCTCTTGTAGCTTTTAATGTTCTTTTCTTCTTTTCTATTTTAGACATTCTGATTATGATATGTCTTGGCAAGCTTCTCAATTAACTAGATCTATTTGGGGTCCTATAAACTTCCTGTAAATGGTTCTATCCCATTTCTGTTATGTGAAAAGTATCCTGTAACTACTTCATTGAAAATGTTTTTTATTTCTTTAGTTTGCATCTCCATGTTCTCTTCTAGTTCAATGATTCTCAGGTTTGGTCTTTTAATATAATCCAAAAGTTCCTTTACAGTCTGGTCATGTTCTATTTTTTACCCCTTTATTGCATTCTGTGTACTCAAGTTATATTCCCTGTCTTCAAGGTCTGAAGTTGTCTTTAAGAACTGAAGTGTTATTTTATATGCATTCTAATCTATTAGTGATGACTTCAATTGAGTTTTTAATTTAATTAATTGTATGTTTCATTTTTGTGAGTTCTGCTTTGTTTCTTTTCACTATTTCTATTTTTTTAAATAAAGTGGTCTTTTTTCTCTTGTAATTGCTTTCTATTTTAAAATTTTTAGTTGTAGATGGACACAATACTGTGCTGAGGATTGAACACAGTGCCTCACATATGCAGGGCAAGCACTGCACTCTACCACCAAGCTACAGCCCCAGACTGGTAATTGCTCTCTTAATACTTTCCTTAGATCTTCTTTAATTCATTTAACATTTTAATAATCATTTTTATTATAGTTCTCCAAGTGTTCATTACCCTCACAATCAGTGGGATGCTTTTATGGAAGTTTGTGGATTTTGCAGGTAGATGTCTTGTCTGTTTCTTCTTGTTTTCTGAGGTCTTGAACTCATACATCCATTAAGATGGATTTTCCTATTTTTTTTTCTTTTTTGCATGTGACTTTTGGTGTGATTCTATTTTATTTGTTCTGGGACTTTTCACTGTTTTTGATGTATGAGTAGATGATCCCTCCCTGATTCCTTCTCCTTGGGCATTGGTTGTTGGTTTGAGGCTTTAGTCTGTTTATTTCTTTGAGGTGAAGTAATATCAGGGAATGTTTATTTCAGCAGCAGAGTCTCTAATCTGTAAAATTTTAGTGTCCCTGTAGGTTCCCAGAAACTCACAAATTGGGGCAAACTAAAAAATAATTTAAAAATTGCAAATAAAACAGAGTATCAAATAAATACCCAGTTCATATTATGACTTCCTCAACATTAATTTCCACCAATATATAGGAATGGTGGGTTCAGCAATTGTAAACATAAAAGCAATAAGCATGAACTAGATTAGGCTTTAAAGCAAACAGCAGGTGTCAACAATATCATCCACAGAAATTATGAGAATGTATCAGCATTAATGTTGGGGGTAGGAGATACATAGGACAATTAGTTTTGAAAGACAGCAAAAATACAATTAATTAGGGAAAAAGATAATGTGTTAAAAGTTAGAAAAACTTTACAAATTTAAAATAAGAAGAGAGAGCATGCAGAGAGATGTGTCAGGTGATGTTTATACAAAAGGAGGGGCGATGTAGAAAAGACAAGTTATTGGGAGAGAGAGTGAACAATAGAATTTAGTTGTTAGCAGGAGAAGATAAGAAAAAGAGAAAAAAAGAGAAATATACAAAGAAAAAATAATATAAAACCAAACAAAAATATGCAATCACAAAATCATGAAACCACAAAAGACAATGCTAGAAAAAAGTAATTACATAAAAAAATGCTAAAAATTAACCAGGCATGGTGGCTCACATCTTCACTTCCATCAGTTCTGGACACTGAGACAGTAGGATTGCAAGTTCAAAGCCAGTCCCAGCTAATCAGTGAGACCCTAAGCAACATAGAGAGACACTGCCTCAAAATCAAAAATAAAAAGGGCTTGGGATGTGACTCAGTGGTTAAGCAAAATCCCAGGTACCCACAAAAAAAGCAAAAGCTAAAAATGATAGAAAAATAAACAAATTTTTTTAGCACTTGAGAAATATTTATTTTATTAATACACAAATCACTAAGAAGATACAGTTCTCAGTATCTCCTTTTCAACTCTGAATAGAAGCAGAGGGATAGTGTTCTTTACAATAAGGCACTTTTATTCAAAGATGGGTACATGCCATTCATTTGGAAAAAGGCAGCATTTAGTGAGATTTAATCCATGTATATCCCCTCTTGGGGACAACTTGTTATTAAGAATAACACAAATTATCAGGTAGAGTCTCTCAAATCCATATTGCTCAGAAGATGTTTATGAAGGTTGCAAGGTCAAGTGAAAGAGAATAAAACAGGTAATACAGGAAGCAAAAGGATGCTGAGATGAGTCATGTTTCAACACTAGGATATCACCATTTGTGTTTAAGGAAGTCTTTCATATTCTTTCTCCACAATTTGCTAATTATGTGCTATTTCTATTTTAATAAACTTCATTTCTTTGTTCATTTGTTATGTTTTTTGTGTGACTAATAACTGAGCAATTCAGGCTCAGTGTTTAATAAAAACTAAATAAACAAAACCGAATGAATAAAATAAAGGGATTTGTTCATATACAACTTTTAAAAATTAAAATAAAACTTAGCAACTCTTATTTGTAGCTCATTACCTAAACAACATACCTAGACTTTAAGATATACTGGCAGTTATCAAAAGCTTACATGTTTAAAATATTTTAGAATGTAACATAAGCTTGTGTTTGTACATAGAGTAAACCATGTGTTTATACATGTGTAAATTACATGTGATTTCATACCTGTGTGTAGATCTTTATTTTTTTTTTACCAAACCCCACATGGTTTTAATGATAATGATAAGATTTATTGATTTATACTCATATGATAAGGCACTTTTTAAAAAACATTCTTCTAGTAAACTAAGCTTATTATTGGGAATCTGGAATTTTCTACCCCCTACCCATCTTCTGTTTTCTCTAATTGACAATTTTTTGTTTGTTTGTTTGTATACAATGTATATCCGTACCATTCAAATCTTCAGTCATGCATTTAGGATAATGATATCCATCTTATTCATACACCTTTTCTTTTTTCCCCTCCATCCCCCCTTGCTCCCTTCCTTCCCCTCCCTCCCCTTTGACCATTCTAGTGTTCCTCTAATCCTCCGATGTACCCTGACACCCAAACAACACTGTGAACTAGCCTCCTTATATCAGAGAAAACATTCGGTATTTGGATTTTTGAGATTGGCTAATTTCACTTAGCATTATATTCTCCAACTTCATCCATTTACCTGTGAATGCCATTATTTTATTCTCTTTTATTGCTGAGTAAAATTCCATTGTGTATATATGCCACATTTTCTTTATCCACTTATCTACTGAGGGACATCTAGGATGATTCCACAACCTAGCTATTGTGAATTGTGCTGCTATAAACATTGAAGTGGCTGTGTCACTGTAATATGCTGTTGTTAAGATCTTTGGGAATAGACCCAGGAGTGGGATGGCCGGATCATAGGGTGGTTCCATTCCCAGTTTTCCAAGACATCTCCATACTGCTTTCCATAATAGTTGCACCATTTTTATTCTACCAGCAATGTATGAGTGTGCCTTTTTACCCACATCCTCTCCAACATTTATTGTTTGTATTATTAATAGTTGCCATTCTGACTGAAGTGAAATGAAATCTTAAAATAGTTTTGATTTGCATTTCTCTAATTGCCAGCGATATTGAGCATTTTTTTCATGTATTTGTTGATTAATTGTGTATCTTCTTCTGAGAAGTGTCTTTTCAATTCCTTCACCCATTTATTGATTGGGTTATTTGGTTTTTTTTTTTTTTTTTTTTTGTGTAAAGTTTTTGAGTTCTTTATATAGTCTAGTAATTAGTGCTCTATGTGATGTGCATGTATTAAATATTTGTTCCCAATTGGTTGGCTCTCTATTCACCTCACTGATTGTTTCTTTTGCAGAAAAGAAGCTTTTTCGTTTGAATCTATCCCTTTCATTAATTCTTGATATTAATTCTTGCACTAAAGGATTTTTATTAAGGAACTTGCAGCCTAATCCAACATGTTGGAAATTGGAGCTTACTTTTTCTTCTATTAGGCATATTGTCTCTGGTCTAATTCCTAGGTCCTTGATCCACTTTGAATTGAATTTTGTGCATGGTGAGAGATAAGGGTTTAATTTCATTTTGTTGCATATGGATGTCCAGTTTGCCCAGCACCATTTGTTGAAGAGGCTATCCTTTCTCCACTGTACATTTTTGGTGCCCTTGTCTAATATAAAATAGCTGAAATTATATGTATTAGTCTTTATGTTCTCAATTCTGTACCATTGGTCTACCAGTCTGTTTTGGTGCCAATACCATGCTGTTTTTGTTACTGTTGCTCTGTAGTATAATTTAAAGTATGGTATGGTGATGCCACCTGCTTCACACCTCTTGCTACGAATTGCTTTAGCTATTCTGGGTCTCTTATTTTTCCAGATGAGTTTCATGACTGCTTTTTCTATTTCTTTGTGGAATGTCATTGGGATTTTGATTGGAATTGCATTAAATCTGTATAATGCTTATGGTTGTATGGACATTTTGACAATATTAATTCTGCCTATCCAAGAACAAGGTAGGTCTTTCTATCTTCTGAGGTCTTCTTTAATTTCTTTCTTTAGTGTTCTATAGTTTTCAATGTAGAGGTCCTTCACCTCTATCGTTAACTTGATTCCCAGGTATTTTATTTTATTTTTTGATGCTATTGTAAATGTGGTAGTTTTCATCATTTCCCTTTCAGAGGATTTGTCACTGATGTACAAAAATGCCTTTGACTTACGGGTATTGATTTTGTATCCTGCTACTTTGCCAAATTCATTTACTAGTTGTAAAAGTTTTCTTGTAGAGTTTTTTGAGTCTTCTAGGTATATTATCATGTCATCAGCAAATAGTGCTAATTTGAATTCTTCTTTTCCTATCTGGATCCCTTTAATTTCTTTCATCTGTTGAATTGGTCTGGCCAGAGTTTCAAGTACTATGTTAAATAACAGTGGTGAAAGGGGGCATCACTGTCTTGTTCCAGTTTTTAGAGGGAATGCTTTCATTTTTTCTCCATTTAAGATAATGGTAGCTTGGAGCTTTGCATAAGTAGCTTTTACAATGTTGAGATATGGTCCTGTTATTCCTAGTTTTTCTAGTGTTTTGAACATAAAGGGGTGTTGTATTTTGTCAAATGCTTTTTCTGCGTCTATTTAGATTATCATATGGTTCTTATCGTTAAGTCTCTTGATGTGATGTATTATGTTTATTGATTTCCGAATGTTGAACCAGCCTTGCATCCCTGGGAAAAACCCCAATTGATCGTGGTGCACTATTTTTTTTTTGAGATGTTTTTGTATTCAATTTGCCAGAATTTTGTTGAGGATATTTGCATCTATGTTCATTAGAGATATTGGCTTGGAGTTTCTTTTTTGGCTCTGTCTTTGCCTGGCTTTGGAATTAATGTAATATTGGTCTCATCGAAAGAGTCTGGAAGAGCTCCCTCTTTTTCTATTTCTTGAAATAAGTTGAAGAGCATGGGTATTAGTTATTCTTTGAAAGTCTTATAGAACTCTGCTATAAATCCATCAGGTCCTGTGCTTTTTCTACTTGGTAGCTTATTGATGGCATCTTCTATTTCCTCTCTTGAGATTGATCTGTTTAAATAGTGTATAGCTTCCAGTACCAGTTTGGGCAATTCATACAACTCTAGAAATCTGTCAATGCTTTCCACATTTTCTACTTTATTAGCGTATAAGTTTTCAAAGTAGTTTCTAAATATCTTCTGTATATCTGAGGTGTTTGTTGTGATATTTCCTTTTTCATCAATGATGTTAGTAATTTGAGTTTTTTCTCTTCTTCTTTTTGTTAGCATCGCTAAAGGTCTGTCAATTTTATTTATTTTTCCAAAGAACCAACTTTTAGTTTTGTCAATTCTTTGAATTGTTTCTTTAGACTCAATTTCATTAATTTCAGCTCTGATTTTAATTATTTCCTGTCTTCTACTGATCTTAGTGTTGATCAGTTCTTTTTCTAGTGCTTTTAGGTGTGAAGTTAAGTCATTTATTTATTTGTTTCTTGTTTTGTTTGTTTTTTCTTTTAAAGAATCAACTCAGTGCAATGAATTTTCCTCTTACTACTGCCTTCATAGTGTCCCAGAGATTTCTGTATGATGTATCTGTTCTCATTTACCTTTAGGAATTTTTTAATCTCCTCCTTGATGTCTTCTTCAAATGCTTATTCATTCAGTAGCATGTTGTTTAGCTTACAGTTGGTGGAGTAGTTTGTTTTTTTTTTTTTTTTTTTTTTAATTTCTTGTTTTATCATTGGTTTCCAATTTCATCCCATTATGGTCTGATAGAATGCAGGGTAGTATTTCTATTTTTTTTTTTATTTTCTGAGAGTTGCCTTGTGACATAATATATGGTCTATTTTGGAGAAAGAGCCAAGTGCTGATGAGAAAAAAGTGTATTCACTTACTGAGAGATGAAATATTCTATATATGTCTGTTACGTCTAAATTATTAATTGTTTGAGTGAGGCCTTAAGTTTTGTTCTTTTTTTTTAGCTTTTGTTTGGATGATCTATCCATTGGTGAGAGAGGTGTGTTGAAGTCCCCTAGAATAACTGTGTTGTGGTCTATTTTACTCTTGAACTTGAGAAGAGTTTGTTTGATGAATGTAGGTGCTCCATTATTTGGGGCATATAGATTTAAAATTGTTATATCTTGTTGATGAATGGTTCCCTTAAGCAGTAATAAATATCCATCTTTGTCTCTTTTGATTAGCATTGGCTTGAAGTCTACTTTATTTGATATGAGACTGGAAACCCCTGCTTGCTTCCTCAGCCCATGTAAGTGATAGGACATTTTCCAGACTTTCACCTTCAGTCTATTGTTGTCTTTTTCTATGAGGTGGGTTTCTTGGAGACAGCAAATTGTTGGGTCATTTTTTTTTTTTAATGCAGTCTGACAGTCTGTGTCTTTTGAATGGTGAGTTTAGGCCATTAACATTTAGGGTTATTATTGAGATGTGATTCATATTCCCATCCATTTTTATTTGTTTATGATATTTAACTTGATTTGGTTTCTCCTCTGGTTGGTATTTACTTTACTTTAATATCTCCCTTTGTTGATTTTCATTTTTATTTTTCTTTTCTTCTTAGTGGAATATTTTGCCCAGGATGTTCATAAGTGCTGGCTTTCAAATTGTGAAATCTTTTAACTTTTATTTGTTGTGGAAGTTTTTTATTTTATTTATGAATCTAAAGCTCAGTTTTGCTGGATATAAGATTCTTGGTTGACATCCCTTTTCTTTCAGAGCTTGAAATATGCTATTTCAGGATCTTCTAGCTTTTAAAGGCTGGGTTGAAAAATCTGAACATAGTCTGATTGATTTTCCCCTATATGTAATCTGCTTCCTTTCTCTCTTGGCTTTTAATATTCTCTCCTTGCCCCGTATATTAAGCATTTTTATTATAATGTGCCTTAGCATGGATCTGTTGTGATTTTGTATGTTTAGTGTTCAGTAAGCCTCTTGAACTTGGTTTTCCCATTCATTCCTCAAGTTTTGAAAATTTTCTGCTATTATTTCATTGAATACATTACTCATTTCTTTGTCTTGAAACTCTGCACCTTCCTCTACCCCAATCACATTTAAATTTGGTCTTTTAACTTTGTCCCATATTTCTTGAATGTTCTCTTATTGATTTCTCACCATTTTTGCTGTGTAATCTACATTTTTCTCCATTATATATATTTTGTCTTCATTATCTGAGGTCCTTTCTTCCAATTGGTATAATCTGTTGGTGATGCTTTCAATTGAACATTTAGTTTGGTTTATTGCTTCTTTTATTTCCAGAACTTGTGTTTGGTTTCTCTTTAGAGCCTCTATCTCCATATTAAAGTAATTTTTTGCTTTTTGTATTTGTTTTTGAAGTTCTTTGTCAAAATGATCTTTTACCACCTGTATTTGCTCCCTCATTTTATTTTTTAGTTCATTCTTAAGTTCCATAAACATTTGCAATATATAATTTCTTAATTTCATCTCTGGCATTTCACCAACTGTGCTTGCCATGGAATCTACTGAGGAGCTATCTTGATTTGTTTGAGTCACTTTCTTCCCTTGTTTCTTCACATTGCTTTTTTGACTTTTCTTCCAGCACTGTGGAACCTCGACTATTTTTTTAAAATAGAAAATTATTTTCCATATGTCTTTTTTTTTTAGTTTTATTTATTTGCTTTAGTTGTACACAATACATTTATTTTTACGTGCTGCTGAGAATTGAACCCGGGCTGTGTATGTGCTAGGCGAGCACTCTACCGCTGAGCCACAACCCCAGCCTGACTATTTTGTTTTTACCTTAAAGCCTTATGATGTTCCTGTAGTACAATGCTATCGGATCCCCTTATAAATACTTTACACTTTTACAGGCACTATGAATTGTAAGTATTATAAATTAAAAAATAAATTAATAATTAAAAAAGGAAAATACTAAATAAAAAAAATAAATAAATACTTTACACTTTAAAACCAGACATTTTCTATTCAGATAATCACAGTTTGATCACAATGTACATATTTAGTTAACTCAGATATTGTCTTCAATTTATTCTGTATGTTTGTGATGGGGTTTATAGTTTCAAGTATTGGACACAGAGGTGATATGTTTAGGAAGAAGAAAGTGAGGGTATTGAGTTGTTCTTTCTTAGGAAGTGTGAAAAGAGAATTCTATGGAAGTGGTTTAATATCCACAGACAAGAAAGGAAAGAGAATGGTGTGAACAATTTAGTGGAAAGACCAATTTATATATAAACCAAACTTTTGCAACTGCTGCGAGAAGAAAGAAAGAAAGAAGGAAAAGAAAAATAAAGATGACAAAGAAGTAGGAATTAGTGTAAAAGAGAGGAAAGAAAAAGTGAGTAAAAAAATAGAGAATAAACTATATATAACACCGCTTTGCTCTATAGTTTAGTTGCCCCAGTTCTAGAAACCCCAATTTCTGCATATAACTTGTTTTTGCCTCTGCTGAGAATGCAATGGCAGGGTGTAAATAGAAAAGATGAGGGAAGAAGAAAGGAGACAAAAGTGAGAAGGAAGAAAAGAAAGAGTGAAAAGAGCAATAAAAGCAAGCAAACACACAATCAAAGAAGAAAAAAAAAAAGTCGAACCCAGGAATAAATCTAAGGAACAAATCTCAGACAAGCAGCGTCCTGTGAAGCCCTTCTTTTTCCCTTCCGGTTTAAGCCAGTTGTCCCGGATCATGTCCAGGCAGTCACAGAGAACCTGGAAAGCTTGCAGACCAGGGCATGTTCCCCTGCTGTCCCACGCTGAGATCGTGTCTCTGTGGTGGGCTGCCTGGGAAATTCAGCTGGGGGGCCTAGCTGGAAAGCTTGAATATCAGGCCTTGTTCCCCTGCCTTCCCACACTGGGGTGGCATCTCCAGGTGGCAGGCTGGGAAAGTCCCCTGGAGGGCCTAGCTGGAAAGCTTACAGGCCGGGGCTTTTCCCCCTGCAGTCCTGTGCTGGGATGGCGTCGTCCTCTGCTGGGATGGCTTCTCTGCAGTGAGTGGACTGGGAAAGTCTACAGGTGGGGACCTATCTGGGAAGCTTGCAGGCAGGGGATTGTTCTCCTGCCTTCCCGCGCTGGGATCACTTCTCTGTGGTGGGTGGGCTGGGAAAGTCTGCCAGTGGGGGCCTACCTGGGAAGCTTGCAGGCTGGGGCTTTTTTCCACCTGCTGTCCTGTGCTGGGATGACTTCTCCACAGTGAGCTGGCTGGGAAAGTCTGCTGGAGGGCCTAGCTGGGAAGCTTTCAGGCCAGGGCTTTTTCCCCTGTTGTCCTGCACTGGGATGGCGTCTCTGCAGTGGGCGGGCTGGGAAAGTCTGCTGGTGGGGGTCTACCTGGGAAGCTTGCAGGCCGGGGCTTTTTTTCCCCTGGTGTCCCGCGCTGGGATGGCCTCTCGGTGGTGGGCTGGCTGTGAAAGTCTGCCAGAGTGCCTAGCTGGGAAACTTTTAGGCTGGGGCTTTTTCCCTGCAATCCCGCGCTAGGATGGCGTCTCCGCGGTGGGCTGGCTGGGAAAGTCTCACAAATATTTGTAAGCATATAAGTTCCTGAACCAATCAGCAGAGGAAGAATTTACATATGCTCACATGCACATACAAATGCATATCCCCCACAAACACACATGTAAAAAAAAATCTTAATAAAGAATGAAGGAACCATTGGTTATGATTTGGGTCTTAGGCATCATCCCAATGCTCTTGTGTGAGGCAAGCAAGAACATTCAGAGGTGAGATAATTGGGTTGTGGGTGCCTTAATGCAATCAGTGACTTAATCCCTTGATGGTGATTTGCTGAGTGGTAACTGAAAGTGGGTATGTTGTGGCTGGAGGAGATAGAAATTGGGACTATGGCTTTGGGGGTATTTATTTTCTATCTGGTAAGCATAGTCTCTCTTCTTCCTGATCATCATTTGTGCCACTTCCTTCCATAACTCTTCCACTATGATGTTCTGCCTCATCTGGAGCCTGAAGGAATGGAGCAGGGCTTCTATGGACTGAGACATCTGAAACCATGAGCCCCCAAATAAACTTTTCCTCCTTTTTGCTATCCTTGTCAGGTCTTTTGATCACAGCAATGAAAAAAGCTGACTAAAACACGATATCCACTAAGGTGTTCAAAATGTTGGACCACACTGGGTGGTCACTGTTTATATCCAACAGTCTTTCTTCCAAATTCTTGAGTTATGTACTGATAGAGCAAGGGCTATGGGTTGTAAACTCCTTCCTGTTTTGCTCTCACAGCTGCAGTTTGGAGAATTTTAAGATTGAAGCTCTTTGATATAAAACAGCTTCCTTCTCACCAGTGTGAAATGAAATGGGTTCAGAAGTACTGTCAGTTGGCATTTTTGTTTATTTAGACCAGTTCAGTGCACTCTCAGGGTACAACTTCTGCAGAGTTCTGAGGGCAGTTCGAGCAGGTGGGACTTATGTCAAATCAGGCCTCAGGGGTTTGCTATATGGTGTCTGTTTTAAAGGGATTATATTGACTTGCCCCTACTACTTAGCAGTAGCTGATCTGTGATGGCAGGTCTGGTTCTCAGTAGCAACCCAAGAAATCCAGTCATGTCTGGGGAAGAATGACTGATCCTGAAGTCCCTACTGCCTATGAACATAGCTTTCCTGGGCTTAGTCCTTAAATGTATTCATCCCTGCCTGCTCAGACTCCCAGCCCTCTTTAGCTGATCACGTGGGCCACCAGACACAAAGAGAAGTGAGTTTGACTCCCTTTCACCCTTTCACCCTTTCAACTAAAATCCCTGTGGGTACATTCAAGTGCCAGTTTCATTTCCTTTTCACCAGGAAAAGTCTTAGTCACATTACAGGCACCTGCCAAGATATTGTGGCAATGTTTCATTTTTTTTTTTTCCTGATCTCTTGGGTTCTGCAGTCACTGCTATGGTGTACTCACCCCAAGATGGCTCCCACCTCAGCTCTTTGTGGAGAGTTGAGATACAGACCACATTTTCATTCACCAGCATAGTGTAGCCTCTACATCAGTTAACATTAGGCACCATTTTTGATCTCAGGCTTTTCCATACCAAAAGTCCTTTTCTCCTCCCTCTGTATGTTGGGACTATGTCTGCCAAGGGATAAAGATGTGACTGCTTACCACACCTTAAAGGACCGGGGCTAAACCAAGGGGTGTGGCTATGACGTAGCGTGAGAGGCTGAACCACCTTGCTTGCTGATTGGTTAGTTCTAGGCCTATTTAAGTCAATGCTTGTTCAATAAAGCGAGTTCTTCGGACATCCCGTGCTATATACAAGACTTTCTAGGTGTGGCATGTTTTCTGTTCAAACAGACAGAGGTAAGGCATCTAGCGATTTCTGTTCTTAAGCTCGCCCCGCCGGGTGAGTTGCAATCCTTCTTGCAGGCAAGAGGAATTCCCTTTTAGGGCCCAGAAAGGGAAGCAACTCAGAACCCGGCTCCATTCATAACTCGGACCCCGGCATCTGTATGTGTTGAATCCACACCTGTGATGTCAGTGTACCAGCCTAGTCAGCTCTGATGTGTTCTTTCTATTTATTGTGCCCCAATTTTTTATTTCTTAAGCCACTTTGAGTGTTCAATATAGAATTTTAGTGAAATTCTTCTTTTGCCCACCTCACTGAGAAGCTGTGTACAAAGAGCTTTGGTCCCAGCCACAGAAATTTTTGGAAAAGGAGCTTTCCTCTACTCTTCCAGCTTCTATCCCACTAAATATTTTCATTCTAAAAGGAATAAATAGGGTCATAGAAGGAAGGGATAGGACCAAAGCAAAGGCAAAATCCAACTGGGTAAACAAATCTGTAGCTCCATGTCCAGCATATGGGCACATAGCATTCTGATGTTCACTCCAAAAGGTTTGAGTTGCTCCACCTCTATGACTTTGCTGGTTGTAGCCCATGTGACCTTTCTTGGCTTGTCTCTGACTGATTCCTGAAGCTTTCCTTGGCATATGTTCTATGGTATTGGCATTTCTTAATCTTGGGGGTCTCCAGAGCTGCATGGGCTTCCTCCTCACTTCTCTATGCTTCACTCTTTCAGGGATTGCCTGTGAGGACTCTGACTCTACTGCATTTTGCCTGGGCCCCAGGTATTTTAAATCTCAGGGAAAGATTCCATGACCCCCTAATTCCAGCATCTTGCATTCCTGTAGAACCAGCACCACATGATTGTCACCAAGGTCTTCCACCATCTTGAGCAGTAGCCAGACCTAAAGTAAACCACAGCTGCAGCAGCATCTGAGTGCCTGGGTAGCTGAAGTGAAACAACTTCTTAGGGTTCCAGTACATGTAGGGTGCCTCACTGGTCCCTTCTCAAAGGACTTTTTATTTCTACAACCCTTGAGCTGGGTGTGATCTTGCTGATTTCTGATATGCTCTCAAACCATCCTTCTTATTGTCTCTGGGCAAAGTGTTTAGCTTTCCTTTAGTGACTGTAATATTTTTAACAATCACATATTTCTTAGCCTCATATTTACTTACAGTTTTCTGGTCAAACTGAAAGTTTTTCTAGTATTTGTGCTTTGCTTTGTACTCCTGCTTATAAGAAATTTTGCTAAAAGCTGCCAGGAATAACCACACCACTACCTGAATGCTATTTTTCTAAAAAATTCTGCCAGATTAAGAAGTCCATCACCTTTAAATTGAGGCTCACAGAAAATCTCAGGACATGGGCAAAATGCAGACAACTTCTACCCAGGATGTAACATTGATACTGCTGGTTACCAGTTACCTTGATGAGCCCTGCTTTCTCAAATATTGAACTATAACACCAGAGAAGCATGCTGAGGCAAGTGTAGAGTAGAAAGTAAGAAGCTTTATTAAAGGATATTAAAACAGACTTCTCCTTTTTGGAACAAGGGGACCTAAAGGAGGAATCTGTGGAATGAGCTAGTTCTGGCCCCCTTATATTTAGTTTCCTTTGTTCTTTTGCATTCTTCTCCCTTATCTTGTTCATTTCCCCTCATCCTGCATAGTGACTGTGGGATGTCTGTGGAATAGCCAGGGTTGAGCAGGTGGGCTGGAAGGGCCTAGGGGGAATGTTAGGCAGGAAGGGAGCTGCAGCCTAGGGGGCATCAATTAGCAGTTCCCTGTCTTCTCAGGAGTTGCTTAATTAACAACCTTTTGGGGAGGGGTAAAGGGCTCTGGATAAGTGAGCATTCCAAACTCTCAGGGGCAATTTCTAATTTCTGGACTCAAATCAGACTCCATTTTCTCCATCAGACCCAATTTACCTAGCTACACTAACTACCTGTCTTTAAATCTGGCTTCTACATGTCTTTAAATCTGGCTTCTAGTCCAATTTCCAACATAATTTTCATGTTAGTTTGAAACTTCACAAATCTAGTCTTTACCATCTGAATTCCTATGGGCATTCTGATTTTGGGGGCTCCCACCAGAATTGCCTATTAAGCTCCACTTATTAAAGTGTAAAACTTTTCCAGCTTGCATGTCTAAAATTTTTTAATATTTCTCCAACAAATTCCAAAAAACTGCCAAAGCATTTGAACCATATCGTCAGTTTAGTCACAGCAATGACCCCACATTTTTGGTACCAATTTTTGTGTTAGTTATCTTTTTTTGCTGCTGTGATCAAAAGACATAAAAAGGATAAATTTTATTAAAGAAGAAAAGTTTATTTTGGGATTCACAGTTTTAGAGGTCTCAGTCTATTTCCAACTTCATTCTTTGGGGCCTAAGGTGAGGGAGACCATGGTAGAAATGTGTGGTAGAGAAAAGCAGCTCGGAATGTGGAACCAGGAAAGAGATAGAGATAGAAATAGAGATGGGGATAGAGATAGAGATAGAGATTGGGGGGAGAAAGAGCAAGAGGGAGAGTGTGTCCCCTCATCGTGGAGAAAAATATATACTTCAAGGGCATGTCCGCAATGACCTACCTCACCTAATCACACCCTATAAGTCTACAATTAGCTCCCTGTTAATCCCGATCAGAACATTAATGCAGTGATTAAATTAAAGCTCTCATTACCCAATAATTTCACCTCTAAGCCTTTTTGCATTCTCTCACACATGAGTGTTTTGGGTCAACTCATCCAAAGCAAAACATACTTCAACTATTTTATCAACCTATATTCATCACCTATATTTTTCTTGCTTATGTAATACTCTCCATAATGAATTTATCATTGCCTCTTAGTTGATTGAGGAAGTAGGAATGACTTTATAAATCAATAAATCCATAAGGAATGAAATCATCCTCCTAATACTAAAACAACATAACTGTTGAAGTCTATGGAAAACTCCATTTCATTCTTTTCCAGAATCTTAAGAGATTGAATATGGTTGATGTTTGAGAGTTGAAGTAAGTTTATAGGGATTATATTAATATTATATCAAATTATCAGGACACTATAATTTCAGTGGCTTAGGAGGATTGCAAGTTCAAAGCTAGCTTCAGCAATTTAGCAAGGATTTAGCAACTTAGCAAGACCCTTTCAATAAGACATAGAAAGTTCTACGTATGCGGCCCAGTGGTCAAGCACTCTTAGGTTCGGTCCCTGGTATGAAAAATAAAAAAAGAAAATTATACTTCTAACCCTACTACAGTATGAAAAACTATTGATACTTTCCCAAAAATACATTTTTGGATATTATTATGGACACAAAATAACCAGGAATTGAACTTAAGAGGACTCAGGAAAATAAAGAAAACAGAAAATCTGCCATGTTCTAAATTTTTCTACATTTTTTTTTTTTACACAGAGATATGTTCTTCTAGATTCAATGTAAAAACCATATGCCTTGTAAATTACAAATTTAATTTTCCTTAAATAAATGATATATGGCATGAGGGCTTTGAGGATATATGCAATTATGAGAGCTTTTGGTACAATGTTCAATGAATAAATATTTTTAACATTGTGAGACCGAATTTTCATTACACTACCTTTTAGTGTTTCTAAAAATTAAGAGCACTTATTCAAATATGTTTGGCATCTGGGCATGGTGGTGCATGCCTGTAATCCCATTACTTGGGAGGCTGAGGCAGGAAGATTGCAAGTTCAAAGCCAGCCTTAGCAATGGTGAGACACTTAGCTACTCAGTGAGACCCCTGTCTCTAATAAAATACAAAAAAAAAAAAAAGGGCTGGGGATCTGGGAATGTGGACCAGTGGTAGAGTGCCCCTGAGTTCAATCCCCGGTACAAAAAAAAAAAAAAAAAAAAAAAAAAAAAAAAAAAAAAATATATATATATATATATATATATATATATATATATATATATGTTTGGCAATGAATTTTAACATTTGGTTTATTCTTTATTTTTTCATTTTTTAAAATTTTGTATTTGTTTTAATTAGTTTTACATGACAGTAGAATGTGTTTATGCACTGTGATATATCATACATAGATGGGATATAATTTCTCATTT
Source organism: Tamias sibiricus (assembly GCA_025594165.1). NCBI lineage: Eukaryota > Metazoa > Chordata > Mammalia > Rodentia > Sciuridae > Tamias > Tamias sibiricus. The sequence continues at coordinate 78,903,362 of CM046667.1, forward strand.
TTTAAGTGTACATGTTGCAGAATCATATTGGTCATGTAGTCACATATATAAATACAGTAATAATGTCTGTTTCATTCCACTATCTTTTCCATCCACCCATCCCCTCCTTCCTTTCCTTTCACTTCTCTCTACCTAATCTAAGGTAACACTATTTTTCCCTCGTGCCTCCCAACTTATTTTGTATTAGCATCCACATATTAGAGAAAACATTTGGCCTTTGGTTTTGTGGGATTGGTTTATTTCACTTAGTACGATATTCTCCAACTCCAACCATTTACTGGCAAATGCCATAATTTCACCCTCCTTTAAATCTAAGTAATATTTCATTGAGTATATATACCATATTTTCTTTATCCATTCATCTATTGAGGGACACCTAAGTTGTTTCCATAGTCTGGCTATTGTGAATTAAGCTGCTATAAACATTGATGTGGCTGTGTCAACATGGTATGCTGATTTTAAGTCCTTTGGGTATAAACCATATTCTTTAACATTATGCTAGCAGAACAATTTTTGTTTTGACATAACATTTCTTTAGTCCTGGGAGAAAATGGTTTGTTATGTGTGCTGTGTAGTCATTGCATTCAAATTGGAGGAATAAAGTTATGACTGTTTACCAACTTATTTCTATGAAATTCATTTTGGTGGAAAATATGTCTCAAGCCCAAAGTACATTACATAATTCATGCATTTATAGTCTGTCAAATTATTAGGGAAAGACATTGCAACTATTCTGCTAAACAGATGGTTAAGAAAATAATAGAAACTTAGTTATAAATAGCATGTTGCAGAAACTAAGTGTTTTAAGGTACACATGGATATCAATGAACTACATCAACACATAATTGCTGTACTAAAAAACGCAGTAATCTAGTAGTGGTCATAATAACAATCTTGAATATAATGTCAAAGAAATCATTAGAGGCACAAAAACATTGAAATGATAAATATATATTTTTCTCTTCTTTTCTTTTAGGGGGAGTACTAGGGATTGAACTCCTGGGCACTCAACCACTGAGACACATCCCCAGCCCTATTTTGTCTTTTAGAGAAAGGGTCTCACTGAGTTGCTTAGAACCTTGCTGTTGCTAAGGCTGGCTTTGAATTTGTGATCCCCTCCTGCCTCAGCCCCCTGAGACACTGGGATTACAGGCGTGTACCACTGCACCTGGAAAATATATCTTTTTCTTATACAACTGTGTTTTTTCCTTAGAGGTTATTAGTATAACTATAAATCATTCTGTTTGTCATCCAAATTAACTACTTCAATACCTAGAGCAGTATTATGCTTAATAGAAAAATAAGTGATTATTGGTAATTCTATATGTATTGATGTATAATTTTAGCAAACTATTATGATTTGCAGTATTTTTGCTGTTTTCCTGTAATGAATTCTTGTATTCTGGTGACAGATACCAGAGAAATAAGGAAACCATTGTAATATGCAATGATGAATGATACAAAGAGGGAAAACTGGGTAGTTATGACACAGAGGATAGGTATCTCTTATGATTTAGATATTGAATGATCCCCCAAAACTCACATGTGAGACAATGCAAGAAAGTTTATAGATACAATAAATGATTGTGTTTTGAGAATTTTAAAAAAATCTGTGCATTTATCCTGATAGGGATTGATAAGTGACAACTCTAGGAAGGTAGGTTGTGTCTGGGGTAGGTTGGTCATTGGGGCATGACTTTGGTTTATGTACTTTGTCCTTGTTCAGTAGAACTCTCTGCTTCCTGTTTCTATGTCCTGAGTTGCTATCCTCCACCACATTCATCTGCCATTCTGCCTCACCTTGAACTGTTAGGAATGGAGCCAGTTGTCTATGGACTGAAAGCCCTGAACCTATGAGCACCAAAATAAACTTTTCCTCCACTAAAATTGTTCTTGTCAGATCTTTTGGTCACAGCAATGCAAAAGCTTATTTAAATAGCATCTAACTGAATGGAAGTGTCAGAGAAGGCTTCCTGGAGAAAATGATGGCTAGACAAATCCTAAATACGGAAGAGTTTAGGTAAAATGGTGTGTCGTGTGTGTTTGTGACTTGGATATTGAGAATGAAGGTAGAGTGCAAAATCCATGACAAAGTTTTCTTTCTTTCTTTCTTTCTTTCTTTCTTTCTTTCTTTCTTTCTTTCTTTCTTTCTCTTTCTTTCTTTCTTTTTAGCAAAAACATCCAAAATAAATGAAGATTAGATAAAATTTAGAAAAATTTTAAAGTCATGACTGAATTATGCCAAAAATTATGGCTATTGTTTGACACACCACTAGAGATCATTAATAACACAAAAAAAAAAAAAAGTATATACTATATTATGTATAGTATACATTATATTACATATGTTTTCTAGAATCAAAAAAGTCAAGCTGTCATTATTTACAAATATAAAAATTAAACACATATGGAATTCAAGTAGATGAATCAATCATAAGATATTGCCATTACAAAGAGAGTTTAGATGTGTTAATATAACAGACCACTCCTTAAAGTGTCCATTTCCATATGCAGTAATGATTTAGAGAATATGATGGATAGCATTCTAAAATTTGCAATAACATCAAAAACTATTTTGTATATAGAACATAATGTACCCATATATACCTAATGTCTCTTATGTGATACATGTACAAAAATGTAAGTAATAAATATACCACTTATGAAAATGCTGAAATAGTTGCTATGTTTGTAGAATTGAAAACGTGGGACTTACAGGGATACTAGAGTTTGTTCTTCAATTTAGTGTTAAAAATATGGTCTGTTAATGAATCTAAGTAAATTAGCAGTACTAATTACAAGCCTAAAATATTAAAATCAGAACCCAATTGAAAACCATATGTACAAATGAATTCCTAGCCTGGCGTGGTGGTGCATGCCTATAATCCCAGTGGCTCAGGAGGCTGGGGCAGGAGGATTGTGAGTTCAAACCTAGCCTCAGCAAAAGCGAGGTGCTAAGCAACTAATTGATACCCTGTCTCTAAATGAAGTACAAAATAGGGCTGGAAATGTGGCACTGTGGCCGACTGCCTCTGAGTTCAATCCCCTGAACCAAAAAAAAAAAAAAAAAAAAAAAAAGTAAATAAATAACTGACTTCCTAGTGTGAAATATAGGAGTGGGTTAAAAGTTATTATTCAATGTTAGAAGTAAAATTTATGTTGAAGTGTTTAAAATGTTGAATTTATATGTAAAATTATATTATCAATAAATCAGTAGGTAAACTATATATATGCATTTATATATGTGTGTATGTACATAAAAACAAAATATTTGTAACAGATAATAGACATAGTGTTGTATTGCACAAAACTTTTTAAAACTGATAAAAATGGAGTTGAAAAAATTGTTAGAAAATTTTGAAAAAGGACATGAATAGAAAGAGAAAGAAATTCAAATGGTTAAAAATGAATTAAAATACTCTTCATTTATAAATAATTAAAAATACAAATTAAAACAGGAGTGAAATATTCTTTTATGTTTTTTTTGAGTGGCAAAAGTTTAAAACATATATAACACTTTTTATTAGTAGGACTTTGTTTTAAATTACTCTCATATATTTCTATTAAAGAAAAATGTTGGATTGTTATAAGTTTTGGGGAAACAAATATAGAACATCCATTTTGACAATTATGTAAAGTTTTTGCTAGTTAGTTTTCAGAAGGAAGAAAATTTTTTCATTTCTAAAAACATGGATGAAAATAAAGAACATTTTGCTGAATGAAATAAGATAGGAACAAAAAGACAACTACCATACAAATTCTATGTCATCTCACCTATATGTAGGATTTGATAAAGCCAAACTCATAAAAGCAGAATTAAATGGTAGGTACCAGAAGGTAAGGGGATAGAAAAATTGAAGGAGGTTTGTTAAGGGGTAAAATGAGTTAGGAAGTATAGGCTTTTGAGACCTATTGTACAGCACAGTGTCTAAAGTTAAAAATAATTTTTGGTGTATTAAATTTCAAGACTCACCATGAAATGTGATGTGAAATGACAAGATATATTAACGAGCTTGTTTTAATCATTCCTTAAATTAAAGCACTAGTACCTGAGCATATGGGACATGAAAATTAGGGTTCCAAATGGAAACAAATTAAATGCTTGTTCTATATGGGATAAATTTAAATAATTATGTTATACCCACACCATGAAATATAATGGGGCAAGGCCATGGGTTCAATTCCCACTACTACTGGTAATATTACTAATGGTAATAATACTAATGCCAGATATAAAATCTGAGTGCCAATAATAACAATAATGATAATAATAATAATAATAATTAGCTGGACATGGTGGCACACACCTGTAATCCCAGTGGTTTGGAAGGCTGGGGTAAGAAAATCACTATTTCAAAGCCGGCCTCAGCAAAAACAAGGAGCTAAGCAATTCAGTGAGACCCTGTCTCTAAATAACATACAGTGTAAGGCCATGAATGTGGCTCTGTGGTTTAGTTTCCCTGAGTTCAATTCCTAATACCTCCCCAAAATAATAATAATAATAATAATAATAATAATAATAATAATAAAACAGATGTAGCAGTCTGAATTTTCGAAAGAATATGATTGAATAAGACAAACATATATCTCTATGTATCTATCCATCCAGTTCATTCTCATTATTCATGGTAGTTATTTCTACAAAGTTACCATGAACATTGGAATTTGTAAATACTGAACCATCTCCCTTTGGGGAAATACACACACATGCACACACGTACACACACACCTCCCATTAGTTGTAACTTAAATCCCTGAAGAACTCACCCTGATATATTTTATTTTACAAAGAAGAAAATCAGTTGTAGAAATGTTGAATTACATTCCTGAGGCCAGTCCACTAACAGATATGAGAATTGGCATTAAAACCTTGCTTAATTGTCTCCAGAGTCAGAGCTTCTTGCAACACATTTTATTACATACTACTTTCTGCATCATCTGCTAATGTCTGTACTATTGATAAAACAAAAAGGCAGACCATATCTTTATTTACTCTGTTGAGAATGTGAACATTTGACAATAAAAAAATTTGCTACTATGTATATGTCCAAAACTACCCAAAAAAGTACTTTTTAATGTTTATTTGGGGGTTAGAAATAAATTTTTGTTATTATGTAATTCCACAAATATGGAATGAGAAAATGACAATAATCAACTGTGAGTGTGTGTGTATGTGTGCACATTTTAAAGATTTGTTTAATCTCAATATAGAAAATTCTAAGTAAAAAATCCATAGCAGAAGTTTATGCAAGCAACATTTTTTCTTCTATGTGAATCTTCTCTTTTGCTCATAAGGCCTTGAAATAATTGATTGTTTTTTTATTTATTTATTTTTTTTAGTTGTCAATGGACCTTTATTTTATTTATTTATATTCAGTGCTGAGAATCCAACCCAGGGCCTCACACATGCTAGACAAGTGCCCTATACCCCTGAGCCACAACACCAGCCCCACCAAATAATTGAATAAGATACAGCCACATTGAAAGTAATCTTTTTACTTAAAGTAACTCATTGTATTTTTTGCTGCATTTACAAAGATCTTTAACAGAAACAACTAATTAGTGTTTGCTTAAATAACTGGACAAGTTGACAGATAAAATTGAAATTAACAATTATACCAGATGATTTAGATTGGAATTTAATATATATTATTGAGGTAGAAAGAAGAAGATTCAGAAAGATATGTAAAGGCCGTCTAATTTTTGTGACAGACATGCCCTATTTTTACATATGTTTAAATATATATATATATATATGTAATTCTATACATATTTATATATATATATGTAAATGTAGCATTTATTTTATGATTATATGGTCAAATAGAAATGTAATAGAACATGTTGGTTGACTAGAGAAAATAGTAATGGAAGTTACAGGGAAATGAGGAGGAAGCTACCAGAAAGTCAGGAAGAAGAAAAGAAAAAGGAAGAGAATGGGCACAGGTATGAAAGCAGGAAGAAAGGAAAAGTAATATAAGAAGGAAAAAGTAAAAAGGGAAGGAAACAAAGGAGAGAAGAAGGAGGAAAAGCTCCACTAAAAATAGTGTTATCACATAAATAAATGTATGTAAAATCATATATATATGTATAAAAATATGATGAAATGTTAGAATTCAAGATTTATATAAATAACTGTCTATATGGAAACAGCAAAAGTCATGAGTATTTAAAGAAAAATTACCCATTACATTAGAACACATTAAACCATGGTCACAAAAGTGTATGTCACTAGCATAGGGACAGACAAGAACACCAAATAAATAAATAAAAATGTTCTAAAACATAGACATTGGTACACACACACACACACACACACACACACACAGAAAATATTAGAATGTGGGAATATGGGGAAAATGAAATATTTAATAAATGTAATTGTGAAATTTACTAAATGGAAAATAAAAATAGACCCATGATTTTCTCCTAGTAGAAAAATAAATTACTGAGTGATTAGAGAATTAAATATGAAAGAAAACTGAGTAAACCTATTTTTTTAAGTTATACAGAATAAAATCATGAACTTTGAATTACAAACCAATTTCAACAAAATCACTATAAACAACAAAAAATTGTGGCAAAAAAATAACTGGTATGACTACATCAAAAGGAAAAAATGTCTGCACAATCAGAATGTTTAGCAAAGCAATTTTTATTTAATTTAAGTAACTCCTGCAAATAAAAAGGAATATAGAGTACAGTCAAAAACAGCAAAGTAGGGGGCTAGGGATATAACTCAGTTGGTAGAGTGCTTGCCTTGCATGCACAAGACCCTGAGTTTAATCCCTAGCCCCACCACCAAAAAAAAAAAAAAGGAAAAAAATAGAAACCCACAAAGTATCAGAAGTTGAAAACCAAATGGTTATAAACAATATAAAAATATGCAATTGCTCACTAAATAGCTGAAATGCGATAGAAAACAAAAACTTCATTAAGGAAGATATATAATCCCCAAGCCATGCCAAAAGTGACATACTTCATTCATCACATTAGGACAAAATTTTGTCAAGTAACACCAGTTACTGATAGCAATAGAGAAAACAGGAAGTATTATTCATTGTTGATAGAATCATACAATTTTGCAGCCAGTTTTAGAAGCAATCTTATTGCAAGTAGTAAAGTCAACTTTTGTATACCCTACAGTTTACCAGTACCTCTATTTTGTGTGTAACCAAAAGAAACACTTATACAATGTGTTCAAAAATTTTTCATTATGTTATTGTTTGAAGTAGCAAAACATTGTCGGTAACCTAGGTGACTATAGGGAAAAGTTTAGGTAAAATATAATAATATGAAATACTTACACACATGCAAATAATGTATAAAAAACTACCTTGAAAGATTTTTCAGTCAAAATTGTAAAAATCTACTACAATGGCTTACTAAATTGCAATGATTACAATTAGAGATAAACAGTCTCCAGATAGTGTGATTGCTCCTCTACCTTCATACTCAGTCACCATAGGTATTTGGCTTTGCTTTGTTACAAGTGCAAGATAGCTGCTTACCTTGAGACATTACAGAAGCATTCCAGACAGAATATGAGAACAATTTAGGGAAATGGGGCAAACTAGATAAGTTGCTAGCCTTTCAAGCTGGAAAATAGCATTTTTCTTGAAATCTCCTCATATCACTCTAATATTACTTTGTCAAAAAGTTAATCATACAGACACTACAAATGGCAAGTATGTATAGAGAAAAGAATATTTTAACTGGGGACACTGCCTCCTGAATCAAAAAAGGAATCTGTTAGAAAGGGGACAAACTATTTTTGGCAGGTAGTTGGTAGTGTCTGCTCCACATGAATAAATAAATATATATTAAATACAAAATGGTAGATGAGTTCATGGAAATGGAATGAAATCTTAAATGTGGAGAAAATAATAGTAAATAAGCAAGTAAAAATATCATCATATTAGGCAGCTTTTGATGCTGTGACTAATATCTTTGACAAGAACTACTTTGAGGAGGAAAGGTTTATTTTGGGATCACATTCTTCAGAGGTTCAGAACACAGTCAGTTGGCTTCATCATTCTGCACCCAGGATGAGGCAGAATATCATGATGAAAAGGCATGGCAGAAGAAAGCTTGTTAGTTCACGGCAGCCAGGAAGCAGAAAGAGAATGAAGATGCAGGGAGAAGATATATAATCACCAAGCCATGCCCACAGTGACACACTTCCTCCAGCTCTACCCCACCTGCCTACAGTTACTGCCAAGTGATCCGTTCAAATTATTCATCCATTAAGTTGGTTAAACCACTTATTAGGTCATAGCTCTCATAATCTGCTTATTTTATCTCCTGCATTTACAAAGAACCCTTTCAGGGAGTTCTCATATTCAAACCATAAGGATCATGTACAGATTGTGATATGGTAATGTTGAACTGAGAAGTACAGCCAGCATGTTTACGCTGAATTGAGGCAAAATAAACAACAGATCAACCGCACCATAAAATAATGAAAATAACAAAACAGGGACAAGATTGACACATTAAACAAGATAGCACTGAAAAATATTTAATATTGTTTCAATATAAAATTGGTAGTGGTGAGAAATAGTGCTACAAAGACCTTATGAGTAAGACTAAGGAGTTGGGTTTTATCCTAAGATCATTTAGGAATTTTTTGAATGTATTTTCACCTTCAGCAACATCAAACACATGTAAATAGGGTATATAATGGAGTCTATATTTAATAACTGAGGCAGACTAAGATTTGCCAATGTGAGAATTAAGAAAAATAATGAAGCCATGTCTCAATTGCTAATTCTCATTATAAATTTTTTTCTTCATATTTAAATAGGCTATTTGGAAGATATTACAAGATAATATTGATATTATATGTAAACTATGCTTATTTTTCAATGTATGTTTATAAAAATTTATTGGCAAGATTAAAAAGTGCACATTTTGGAATTAGATATTGGTGATGGTTGCTCAATCCTCAATCTTGTGAATATAATAAGTAAAACATTGAATTGTATAATTTAAAGGATGGATTTTAATGAATTATATCTTAATAAGGTGTAAAATAATATTATTTTAAGACTATATTGTGTTTTATTTAGCCTTTTTGCAGCTGTGAAAAAAAGACCTGACAAGAACATCATAGAGGAGGAAAAATTTTTTGTGGCTCACAGCTTCAGTGGTCTCAGTCCATAGATGGACAACTCTATTTCACGGAGCCTGAGCTGAGACAGAATGTAGTGGTGGAAGAGTATGGCAGAGGAAAGCAGGTCAAGACATGACAACAAAGAAAAAGAGAAAGAACTTTTCTCAAGAGGTATATAAAATATATACCCCAAAGGAATGTCCCCAGCCACACCCTCTCTGCCTACTTTTACCACACAGTTAATCCCTATTAGAGGATTAATGTACTGATTAGGGCTCTCATAACTCAATCATGTCATTTCTAAACCTTCTTGAATTGTTTCACACATGAGCTTTTGGGGAATACTGCATATAAAAACCATAACATCCTCCCTCGGCCCCCAACATTCTTAACCATCTCACAGTGCAAAATGCATTTAGTCCTCTTTCAAGAGTTTCCATAGTCTTAATAGTCCCAGCATTACCCAAAAGTCCATGTCCCCAGTTTCCTAAGACTCAAGGCAAACTCTGTGAATCCATGTAAAACTCAAGTTACATATATCTAATTTAAAGATACAGAAAAAATATTTCTATCCCAAAGGGAATATACAGGGTCATAGAAAGAAGGAATGGAGCCAAATAAATACCAAAACCCAGTTTACCAAACAAGTCCAAATCTCCACATGCTGCATCTGGAGCACATGGTATCATTACATTTTCTTCAAGGGGCTTGTGTAGCTTTGTTCCTATAGCCTTGTTGGTTGCAGCCCACAAGGCCTTTATCTTGGATTGTTTCTGATTGGTTCCTTCAACTTTCATTAGTAGAATTCTTGTGTTACTGACATTTCTTAATCTTTGGGGTATCCAGTGCAGCTTCAGCTTCCTTCTCACTTCTCCATGCTTTACCCTCTCTGGGGCTACCCACAGGGACTTCAACCACGGTGTACTTTGCCTGGCTTCCCAGGATTTCCTTTGAAATATCAGCAGAATCCTCCATGACCTCCTAACTTCATCCTGCATTTCAGCAGAACTAGCACCACATGGTTGATACCAATATCTTCTGCCATCTTGGGCTATAGTCAACACTTCTAGATATTGCACCAGCTGAGTTTGTGGGCATCTGAGCATATTGAAAAAATATCCTAGGATCCCTGTGTAAACAGAGTGCCCCACTGGTCTTTTTTTGAAAGAAAATTTTCCTTTTCCTTTTACACCCTTACATTTGAGATGAGTGTGATCTTGCTAATTCCTGAGAAGTCTTCAAGTCATCTTTCAATTTTCTTTTCTTTTTTTTTTTTTGCGGGGGGAGTAAAGTATTTAGCATTTCTTTGGTGGCAGTGATCCTCTAATAACCATTACTTCCTTAAATACAGACTTGGTACCACGTTTCTTGCCAATTTGTAAAGATTTTCAAACCTTTTTATTTGGCTTTCTGCTTCTAACTATTAGAATAAACTTCCCTAAAAGCATCCAAAATATCCATGCCACCACGTGAATGCTATGATGCCTTGAAATTTCCTCTGCCAGATTTATTACTCCATCATATTAAAATTAGCCTCATGAAAAGTCTCAGGACATGTGAAAAAATTAAGTAGCTTCTTAGCTGGAACATAACACAAATGGCATCCAGCCCAATTTCCAATAGAGTCCTTCTTCTCCTCTGAAACCTCATGAGCCCTGTCTTTACACTCCATAGTCCATCAGCATTCTTGTCTTTTTGACTTTCTACCAGAATCATCCAATTACCTTGTTATTAACTTTCTAAAAATTTTCCAGCTTGCATCTCTAAACTTTTCAAAATTCCTCCCACAATTTCCAAGAACTCCAAAAATTTCTGAACCATATGATTAGGTTTGTCACACTACATCCCCACTCTTAGTACCAATGATTGTTTTCGTCAGTTCTTTCCACTGCTATGACCAAAATAAATAAAAAGAACAGCATAGAGGTGAAAAGGTTCACTTGGGACTCACAGTTTCAGAGGTCTCAGCCCATAGATGACCAACTCTATTGCTCTGGGAAAATGGTGAGGCAGAATATCATGGATGAACAGCATTGCAGAAGAAAGCACATCAAGACATGGTGACAAGGACACAGAAAGAGAGCTCTGCTGTTAGGGGACAAAATATATACCCCAAAACATTCCCCAGTGACCCACCTCCTTAGCCACACCATCTCTGTATTCAGGCACTACCTATTTAATCCATTCAAGTGGATCAATGCATTGATTGGGTTAAGATTCTAATGATCCAATCATTTCACATCTAAAGCTTCTTACATTGTTTCACACATGAGCTCTTAGGGGATACTACAAATCCAAACCATAATATTTGGGGCTGAGAATGTATCTCAGAGGTAGAGTTCTAGTCTAACATTTGAAAGGTCCTAGGTTCTATGCCCAGTACCACATAAAAGAGCATAAAATACTAGTGGGGTGGGGTGTAGTGGTGCATACATGCCTATAATCCCAGTTAGTAAGAAAGAGGAAACATGAGGATTCCAAGTTTGAGTTCAGCCTCAGAAATTTAGTGGCACTCTCAGTAACATAGTAAGAACCTCTCTTAAAAAAATAAAAATAAAAGACTGGATATGTGGCTCAGTAGTAAATCACCACTGGTTTCAATCCTCAGTACCAACATAATAACTGACGATAATAATAGCAACAACAATAATAATAATAATACACTGTACTTAATTTTTCTTATCATTGAAATCTGGTCTGAATAATGAAAACAGAAATCCCATATGTATGATTATACCAACACTTTATAAAAAAAGAGTTTCAAAGATTTTTTCTTTGAGATATTTTTCTAAACATGTTTACAATTTTGCTCTTTAATATTTGAAAGCCAAACCACAACTCCTGATCAAGAAATATTTAATTACTTAGTAATCTTTTTTTTTTTTTTTGGTTAGGTGAACCAAATGTATTTGTAATATCTCAATGAGCTATAAATATTGATAGTAGATTAATGTGAGGGGATTTTGACAAAGCAATTATATGAAATTGATTTGAAATAATTGATCATGCAAAAAATAGGTTTACATTGAAAAATGTTAATATTTTTATATGAAAACATAAACCCAAATTTATATTTAGTTAGTGAGGCAATATGAATAATAGACTATATTTTCTTGAAGCTATCTACTTGGGCTGGGGTTTGTGGCTCAGTAGTAGAGTGCTCACTAACATGTGCAAGGCACTGGGTTCAATCCTCAGCACCACATAAAAGTAAAAAAAAAAAAAGGTATTGTTTTCAACTAATATATATATGTATGTATATGTATATATATATGTACATATATATGTATATATATTATACTTAAAAAAGCTATCTACTTAACTGTACAGTCAGAAATTGAACTAAGTTTACATAAAGATCATGATAATTAGGTTAAATAGCATATGTAGTACTTTAGGACATCAGCAAAACATAAAATGGGAAAGTGTTTATTTGTATTTGACCATAAGCTTGCTGATGGTGGAAGAAATAATACAATTTTAATTTCCCATATAAGGTCATTAATTCATTGATACCTGCCTTGTTCTTCAGTTTTACTTCCAGCTGCTTCACAAGAACGTTTACTATATCCAACAATTGTATCAGTTACGTAGTGTTAATGTACCAATTTACAACATACCCACACAAGTTCATCTTATGTACTATATTAAAAATATTTTAATAATGAAAATAATTATAAGTGTAGTCATATTTGGAGAATATGTATTTTTGAAATATTTTGGTTTGGAAATTTTTTTATAGCTATAGTTACAGACAAAGGCTTTTTCTGACTCTATTGCTCCATCTATTCAATTATTTTGAAGGGATTTTATAGCTCAAAAATCTACTTACATATTATTTATGAGGAATTCTCTATGTGCTGTGGGAAAATGTCAAGTAATGACAGTGCAGTGAGTTTAGATTCAAATGTCAAGCTTTTTGGTACTAATTTATCAATTATTTGCTATTTTCCTTAAATAATTAAATATGATTTATTTTTTCTTTCAAGGGCAATAAGTATGTAAAGAATAATTATATTGTGAATATTTAGTAAACTTGTGGAAACAACTTCAGTTATCTGAAAAAATGCAAATTTAAGATATTTTTAAGAAAGTAATTAGCCAAAAGTATTTCAGGTATCTGTGACAACAATATGTTTTCTTCACAAACAGATTTAGAATAATTTATTTCAATCTTTGCTTTTGAAAAGCTTTCTAAATGCATCAGTCTAATTTGTGATCCTAGTAAATATGTTTTTGTGAACATATCAATGTTTGACCTTGCTGAATTTGGATCTTTTAAAAAGTTTTAGTTATTGACTATTAATTGTAAAGAATACTGGGATTCATTGTGGCATATTTGTGAATACATATAATAACATTTGGTCAATTTCATTCCACAGTTCCTCCCTTTGCATCCCTTCTTCTGTCCCAGTAATACCTTCCTCTCCTCTAATGATTCTATTTCTATATTCATGAGATTAATTTATTTCCTTTTGCCGCTCTAACTTCAACTTACGAGAGAGAAAAAAAATTGTGTCCCTTGTCTTTCTGAGTTGGGCTTATTTTGGTTAATATAAAGCTCTATAGTTCCATTTGGTTTCCTTCAAATCATACTGTTTTGTTCTTTATAATCAGAAAAAAATAAACCTTCACTGTGCATGTATACCACATTTTAAAATCCACTTACCTGTTAAATTGGTCCATATGTGTATTTTTATGCAGGTACAATTATTTTAAACCATGATCAGAGTATAATTTGAAAATAAGTATTATGATGCTTTCAGTTAACTCTTTTTGTTCAGAATCACTTTAGATATTCTGGATTATTCCATAATAATTTTAGTATCTGGTTCTGAGAAAAAAAAACATTTGGTTTGAGACAGGAGAACTGTGAATTGAAAGCCAGCTTCAGCAGCTTAGCAAGGACCTAAGCAACTGGAGACCCTGTCTCTAAATAATATGGAAGAAAGGGCTAGGCATGTGGCTTAGTGGTTAAGTGCCCCTGGTTTCAATCCTGGATTTAAAAAAAAGAAAAAGGGGAAAGAAAAGAACAAAAAGTAAAACATCATTTGTAATTTGAAGGAGATTACATTAAATCTGTAGATTAAATTTGGGAATATGGCCATTTGAATAGCATTAATTCTGCCTGTCCAAGAACAAGAGATGTTTCCATCTACTGGTGTCCTTATTAATTTCTATTTTTCAGCATTATATAATTTTTTTTTCCTGTGGTCTTTTGCCACTTTAGTTAGAATTATTCCTATGTATTTTAATTTTTGAAAGGTAATATGAGTGGAATTGATTTCCTAATTATTTTCTCAGCAGATTCATTACCATTGCATAGAAAAGTTATTGATTTTGGGGGGCTGGGGATATAGCTCAGTTGGTAGAGTTCTTGCCCCACATGCACAAGGCCCTGGGTTTGATCCCCTGCACCAGAAGAAAAAAAAAAGAAAAGTTCTTGATTTTTGTATGTAGATTTTGTATTCTACTACTTTGTTGAGTTTGTTTATCAACTCTAGATATCTTCTGGTGGAGGGCTTAGGATCTACTACATAGAGAATCTTTTTATCCAAAAACTTGACATTTTCCTTTCTTTTTCTATCACATTTGTGTCATTCTCTTGACTAATTGCTCTGGCTATAATTTCCAGTACATTCTCTGAATAGGATTGGTGATGGTGTACAGTCTTGTTTCATTTGTGATATTTGAGGAAATGCTTTCATTTTTTCCCCATACACTACTATGATGGTCTTGTGTTTGCCACATGTAGACTTTATGATGTTTATGTAAGTTCTTTTCATCCCTTTTGTTCTGGTTTGAACATAAAACGTCCTCCCAAATCTTCTGTATTAATTCAGAAATATTTGGAGGTGAAATGATTGAATTGTGAGAGCTGTAAGCTAACCAGTTCATCCCAGTTTGAATACAATGACTAGACAGTAACTGTAGGCAGTTGGAGCATGTCAGAAGTGTGTCACTGAGGGTTTTCACTGGAAGGATTTAAACTTCTTTTGTCCCTTTCCCTCTTCCCAATCTCTGCTTCCTGGCTGCCATAAGATAAGCAGTTTTTTACCACCATGCCCTACCACTGTGATATTCTGCCTCATCTTGGGCCCAGAACAATGGAGTAGGCCATATAAGGACTGAGACCTCTGAAACCATGGTCCCCAAATAAGCTTTTCTATCTCTAATGTATTATTGAATTTGATTTTATTTTAATAAGGATTTGTTCATCAATGTGTATGAATGATATTGGTTTGTAGTTTTCTTACTTTGAAGTATCTATCTGGCTGTGATATTATGGTGATACTGGCTTTGAAAAATATCTTTGCACATGTTGCCTTTCTATTACATGGAATTCAGGAACATTGGCATTAGTTATTCCATAAAGGTCAGTCAGAATTCAGCTATGAATACATCTAGACCTAGGTTTTCTTGAAAGCCAGTTTATTACTTTATCTCTATGCCTGTTATAGGTTTGTTTTTGTTTTCTACCTACTCTTTCTTCAATTTTGATAGGTTGCGTGAGTCTAGAATTTATACCTTTCATCTAGATTTTCCAAGACATGAGAATATGTATTTTCAAAATATTCAGTAATAATCTTCTGTTTTCCAGTGTTGTCTTTTGTAATATCTCCTTTATCATCTCTAAATACATTAATTTGAATATTTTTTTCTTATGGTTAGTTTGGCTAAGTATATAATAATCTTGTTTATGTTTTCAAAGAACCAAGTGTCTATGAACCTTTTAATTGACCTTACATTATTTAATTTAAGGTCTTTTTCTTTATTATTTATTTCCTTATACTGCTTTTGGGAATGATTTTTCTTGCTTTGCTAAGTCCTTTACATTCACCATTAGTTTATTTTGGGGATCATTTTTATTATTTTCTATAGGCACTCCTAGCAATAAATTTTCCTTTTAGAAATGCCTTTACTATGTTCTTGAGATTTTGGTATGTTGTATCTCTGTTCTCATTTGATTCTAATAATTTTAAATCTCTCCACTGATTTCTTCAATAACGCAATTGCCATTCAAAAGTGTATTGTTTGATCTACATGTGTTTGTATACTTTCTGAAGTTTTGCTTTCCTTTTTTGAATATTTTTTTAGTTGTAAGTGGACACAATACCTTTATTTTATTTACGTGGTGCTGAGGATCAAACCCAGGGCCTCACACATGTGAGACGAGCACTCTACCACTGAGCCATAGCCCCAGCCCCCTGAAGTTTTTCTTGATGTTGATTTTCAACATCATTTCACAATTATCTGATAAGAAGAAAGAAATAATTTAACTTTTTTTTTTAATTTACTAGGACTTTTTTTGTGACCTAAAGTATCATCTATTGTGGAGAAATTTCTAAAAGCTGCTGAAAAGAGTCTATTCCACTTTTCTTGAATGAAATATTCTGTAGGTGTGTTAAATTCATTTGATCTGCAATGTTTTAAGTCTGAAGTAACTTTTTAATTTTATGTCTGAATGACCTATTAGTGAGAGAGGTGTACTGAATTCACCAGTATAATTTTACTGAGGCCTATCTGAGTTTTTATGTTGAAGAATATTTGTTTTATGTATTATGGTGCACCAGTATTTGGGGCATAAATATTTCCTATTGTTATATCTTTTTGTTGTCTTGTCCCCTTTACCAACAAGTAATGACCTTCTTTGTCTCTTTGAACACATTTTGGCTTCAAATCTGCTTTGGCAGAAATAAGACTAGCTACTGCTACTTGGTTTCAGTTTGTATTTGCATGGAATATCATTTTCCACACTTTAACTTTTACTATGAAATGTGTTTCTTGCAAGCAACATGTATTCTGGCCTTGCATTTTCAATCCAGTCTTCTTATCTCTTTCTTTCAATTGGATAATTGAGACCATTAATGTTCAGTGTTATTATAAAGAGGTATGTATTATTTATGTCATTTATTTTTAATGTTTGCTTCAACCCTAATTCTCATTTGCTTATCTCTTCTTCTTATGAGATTTAATTTTCCCAATCTGTATTGGTTGTTTTTATTTTCATTTCTTTGTGCGATTTTTTTAAGTGTCTTCTGTAATATTTTGTTAGTAATCATGAATTTCTTTAGTTTACGCTTATCTTAGAATGTTTTTATATCATTTAGTTTTGAACACGGCTTTGCTGTATATTATAATCTTTGTTGGTAGTTATGTTTTTTCAGGCCTTGAACTATATCATTCCAACTTATCTTAAACTTTAGGGTTACTTATGAGAAATCTACTCTAATTATAACTGATTATAGAATTATTGTAATCTGGAATTTATCTCTTGCAGATTTAAATTTTTTGTCTTAGTTCTTGATTTTGGGAATTTTATTTATAAAATGAGATGAAGCATTTCTTTGCTAGTCTCATCTGTTTGGTATATTGAATATCTCCAGTGTCTGGATATCATCTCATTTACAAAGTTACAATTTTCTATTATTATTATTATTATTATTACTATTAGAGGGGGTATCAGGAATTGAACCCAGGGATGCTTAACCACTGAGTCACATTTCCAGTCAATTTTTATATTTTATTTAGAGACAAGGTCTTGCTGAGTTGCTAAGTGTCTTGCTAATCTGCTGAGGCTGGCTTTGAGCTTGTTATATTCCTACCTCAGACTTCTGAGTTGTGGAATTACAGGCATGAAATTTTTTCTAATATTATTTTAATGAATAATTTATTAATGCCATTAACCTATATTCATTTTCTTTCCTCAATACCTATAAGCCTTAATTTAGGTCTTTTAATGTTATCCTGGACTTCTTGTATATTTGATAATATTTTCTCATTTAAAATCTTGTCTGAATGATCAAGTTAACCCCCATATTGACTTTAAGTTCTGAGATTCTGTCTCCTACTTGATCTAATATGTTAGAGAGCCTTTCAAATAGTTTTCTATTTGACTTATTCTGCTTTTCATTTCAAAGTTTTCTGTTTAGTTCTTTTTCAAAGTTTTAGCTCTTTATTAAAATATCATTACTATCCTAAATTTTCTCCCATTGTTAACAAGGATTTCTAATATCTCATGTAGACAATTTAAACACAATGATTTAAGATGTCTCCACTTCCCCACCTTCCCTAAATCCACTAGGAAGCGCTGTGACTGTCTCTTGTGTCAACTCATTTGCCAGTATCTGAGACTCTTATTCTCGCAATGTGGTTTTGCTGGATATCAGAGCCTGCTTTTCTGTAGGAAAATTTCTTTCAGCCTATTAGAAGGGAGCTTGTTTTAGTCCACTAAGCCTCTGCACACCCAGCATTTGTATTCATTCTCTTTCTATTCTAAAAAACTAACAATTCTGAGTTTCAACTGGTTGCTGACTCTCTGCATTGCACTCTGGTGCCTCCACAGCCTTCCCACTTCATCATGTAACCACAGAACTGTTGCTTTGATTTAATCTGTAGAAGAGGTACTATATGGTGGGTTCCTATAGATATCCACATTTCCCTTCTCCTCTGCCAAATTTGGATTTTAGAGGCACTCAATATTGTTCTCAAAAATATAGGAAAGTGCCGGGCGCGGTGGCGCATGCCTGTAATCCCAGCACTTTGGGAGGCTGAGGCAGGAGGATTGCGAGTTCAAAGCCAGCCTCAGCAATGGCGAGGCACTTAGTAACTCAGTGAGACCCTGCTTCTAATAAAAATACAAAAAAGGGCTGGGGATGTGGCCCAGTGGTCAAGTGCCCCTGAGTTCAATCCCCGGTACCAAAAAAAAAAAAAATATATATATATATATATATATATAGGAAAGTATATGAAAATTAAACTTTAGCAAAAATCGTTCCACTTGAGTTTTACTTTATTCAAACTATGATATCCATTACACAAGAGAAAACTTAAATGTGACACTTTTCCTTACCAGGCACCCACTTTGTATGTTCTCTCCAAAGCAAATTTTTTTTTCCCTTCTGATCTACAGTTAGAAACCTTTTATTCTTTGTAACAGCACAGCAGGTATTCTCCTAAGTCAGCAGGGTAGAACTTAGTTCACTATTCTTTTCCATTCTACTCAGTTGGGGGAAGATAAACAATTGTAGTAACTCTTAAGCTAAATGTCAGGAAAGCCCATGTCTACATATACTTTCCAGATTTATTTTAAAGGGGTAGCTGGTCTAATGGAGAATGTAAGTAAAGAAGATAGTAGTTGCAGGTGTAAGGCTTGAAATCTAAAATAAACAGGGTGGATTAATGTATATCATATGCTCTAAGGTAATCCCTAAAATACTTTGTTTTAAGATAACCAGTTCATATATTGAGATGAAAGTATGGAATTATTAAGTTAAAATGTTCAATTAAAACTTGGAAATAAAGAAAGAATAGGAGGAAATGACAAATGAAAAGATAATGTATACAAAACAGTTGCAAATATGGTCAATATTTTATCAACTAGATCAGTACAAATTTAAACATGTCATTTAAATATACCAACCAACTAGAATGCAGTAACTAAAAAATGAAATATAGTCAGGCGCAGTAGTAGTTCCAGTAGTTTGGGAGGCTAAGACAGGAGCATTCAAAGTTCAAGTCCCACCCACGTCCCACGGTGGGCAGTGGGAATGGGTTCCCCTGGGTGTAATGGGCTAGCTGAGAAATAAAAGCTAAGAACAAGAAAACCACAGAACACAGAATGTAGTTTCAAAAGTGAGGGCAGGATGGGCAAAATGATCAGACAGATCAAGTTTCTGACAAAAATAGAGGCTGCTCCTGCTTTATTTATATCTATCAGGAAAAATCAAAGACCTTCCATAGGATTTCTTCACCAAAATAGGATAAATGTGAGCTGTTCAGTTCCTAATGGGATATGCTCATCTCTGGCTAGCAGAGTAGAGGGGAAGGTCACATGCATTGGGCATTCTATTTCCCTGGGAGAGCCACAGAATGTTCCCAATGCCATGGCTATCCCTCTCTGTCTCCCATGGTGAGAGGAAGGTCCTCATCTATTTTATGGTTGGCTTCCCATGTTCAAGGCCAGCTACATATATTTAGTGAGGTCCTACACAATTTAGTGAGACTCTGTCTCAAAAAAAAAAAAAAAAAAATGGCTGGGGTTAGGGATATAGCTCAGTGGTAAATTGTTCCTGGTTTCAATCTCCAGTACCAAAAACAAAAACAAAACAAAAACAAAAAAATATATGTTGTCTAAAAAAATTTTTAAAAAAATCTCACCTTAAATATAAACATACAGAGCCGGGCGCGGTGGCGCACGCCTGTAATCCCAGCACTTGGGAGGCTGAGGCAGGAGGATCGCGAGTTCAAAGCCAGCCTCAGCAATGGCGAGGCACTTAGCAACTCAGTGAGACCCTGTCTCTAAATAAAATACAAAAAAGGGCTGGGGATGTGGCCCAGAGGTCGAGTGCCCCTGAGTTCAATCCCCGGTACCAAAAAAAAAAAAAAAAAAAAAAATATAAACATACAGACAAATCAAAAAGCCAAGGTATGACAAAAAAATATACCATGCTATGCTAATACTAATCAAAAATTTAGAAAAAGCAGGTTACAAAACAAGGTTTCAGTGACAAAGAAGATCATTATATGTTAACATAAAATTTTTCAAAGAAGACATAGTAATATTTAATGTGTATGCATCTAATAAGACAGAATCAACTTATGTGAGGTAGCAACTAGTAGAAATGTAAGGAGAAATAATTAAATAAATTATTATAGTTGGATATTTCAAAATGTCATTAACAATGATTGGTAGACCCAGCCTACAGAAAATTAGTCAGAATGTAGTTCAACTCAACAACACCACTAATCAATTAGATCAATTTGACATTTATATAATCCAGTAATGGCAGTACACATTCTTCTAAAATTGACATGGAAATTTTATCAAATAAACTTATACTGAGCCAATGTTCACAAGGAAATTTCACAAAATAGGTAATATCCTGCATCACCTTAAAACTGTAAAGGAATAGATGTCATATAATATATGCTCTCAGTTTTCTGTATGCAACAGAAATCAGTAATTTAAAGATACTAAAGCAATCCCAAAATACTGTGATATTAAATAGCACACTTCTATATACCATGTGAGTCAAAGAATGTCTTAGAAAAAGTAAATAATGAACTAAATGAAAGTTAAAATACAAGTTGGGCACAGTAGTGCACTCTTGTAATTCCAGCTGCTCAGCAGCCTGAGGCAGGAGGATCCCAAGTTCAAAGCCAGACTCATTAACTTAGTGGTATCCTAAGCAAATCAGTAAGATACCTTCTCAAAATTATATATTATATATGTGTGTGTGTGTGTGTGTGTGTGTGTGTGTGTGTGTGTAGGTAGCTCAGTGTTAAACAGTTCTGTGTTCAATCAATCCCTGGTGCCGGGAAAAAAAAAAAAAAAAAAAAAAAACTATTAAAATTTGTATGATGTAATAAAATCAATACTTAGAAGGCTTAGAGGGAACTGTATAGCATTAAATGCATATAGTAGAAAAGAAAGATCTAAAATTATTACTCTGTGCTTCAATTTTAGAAAACAAGACAAAGATGAGCAAATTAAATGCAAATTAAAAAGCAAAAAAGATACAAAATTAAAGCAGGAGTTAATGGAATTAACAGTAAGAAATTAACAGAGAAAATCAACAAAACTAAAAAGTTGATTTTTTTAAAAATATCAATAAAGTTGATTAGCTAAACTAATCAAGAAATAGAAATAGTAAACTCTTTTTAATATTACAAACAACTCTAGGTCTACAAATTTGATAGCTTAGACAAAATGATACAATTCCTTGAAAACTGCAGACTGGCAAAACTCACACAGGAAATGATAGATAATGTGAATAAGCTTATATGTGTTGAACAAATTGAATTTAAAAATTGATAACATTTTAAACAAGCCAAAATCAAGACTAAATAGATTCAATAGTAAATTCTATCAAAACTTTTAAGATGAAATTATACCAAGTGTATACAATCTTTTTCCAGAAAATAGAAGCAGATGTGATAATTTTCAACTCATTCTGAGGCCATCATTATCATAATAGTGAAATCAGAAAAACACGTTACAATAAAGAATTACTATGCACATACACAGTACTACTCCTAAACACAGATGAATTTTTTTTTTAACAAAATGTTAGTAAATAATTTGAGGAATATACAGAAAAAATTACATTGTGGTCAATTGGAGTATATTAGTCTGAGTCAACATTCAAAAAACAATTTATATAATCCTGCACATCAAGAGACTTAAAAAGTAAAACTATATCATATCAAAAAATGTAAAGTAAACATTTTGTAAAAGTCAACACACATTCATGGTAAAAGCACTCATTTGGCAATAGACAAAAACTTCCTTGACATGATCAACATGAAAAAAAAAAAAATAATAATCTGTGCAATTAATATTGTACTAAATGGTGAGAAACTACATGATTTCCTCCTAAGAATAGGAAAAAGGCAAGGATGATATCTGTTATTACTTATATTTAACAGTACTTGAAGTCCTAGATAATACAGTAAGATAATAAAGGAAATAAAACTTACATAGATTGAGAAAGAAATAAAACTTTTTCTCAAATAAAGGATTAACTCTTTAGAAATTTCCAAAGAATAGAAACAAAAAGATCTTGAAACCAGTAAGTGATGATAATAAATTTGCAAGATAAAGAGTTTATGTATAAAAGTCAATTGTTTTCCGATATACCAACAGTGGTAGTTATAAGCTGAAATTTAAACTATATTAGCATGATAAAAATAAAGCACTTAAGTATGAATTTAACAATATATGCATAAATCTATATGAGTAAAATTACAAATCTCTTGAGAGAAACCAAAGAAGGCTTAAATAAATGGAGAAATATTCTGTGTTTGAATAAGAGGACTCAATGGTAACATATTAGTTTTCCATTAGATCTATATATTCAAATCATTTCCAATTAAAATTCAGCAAGTTATTTTGTGGATATAAGCTAACAAATTTGAGAGTTTGTTTAGAAAGGAAAAAGATAGAACAGCCAACACAATATTTATGAAGACAAAACCAGATTATTAAACACTACATGGATTCAAGACATACTATAATCTGTGCAAATCAAGATATCATGGTATTGCTAAAAAGTAGAGAAATTTATAAGTAGAATAGAACAGAAAGCATAGAAATAGACTTGCACAAATATAGTCAACAAATCTTTCACAGAGCATAGGTAATCCAATGGAACTCTAGTCTTTGATAAATGGTCTGACACAACTAGATATCCACATGCAAATATGAAACGCAAAAATGAATCTAAAACAAAATATTTATGCCTCAGTAAACTCCAAATGTATCATGAAGAAAAGTAAATGGAAATCTGCAAAACTTCTAGAATATAACACAGGAGAAAATCTAGGAGATTTTGAGTTTGGCAATGCCCTTTGGGATTCAACACCAAAAAGTACTATCTATGAAAAAAAAATATCAATTGGAATACATTAAAATTATAACTTTTGTTCTATAAAGGTATTGTTAAGAGAATGATGAAACAAGTCATATCCTGGGATACAATATTTGTACCATATATATTAGATTAAGACCTTGTACTAAAAATTTAAAGAACTCATACATCTTATCAACAATAAAACAAACCCAATTTAAAAATTGGCAAAGATCTGAAGATAACATAGCAAAGGAAATATATGCATGATGAATGAATCTCTGAAAAGATGCTCAGTATCCTATGTCCTTAGTAAATTTCAGATAAAAATAATAACATAGTACTCCACACCTAAATGAATGGCTGAAATACAAAACCTGACAACATTTAGTCCTCACCATGATTTTGAACAAATGGAATTTTTAAAAATTTAATGTGATGATTGATATAGTAAGGTTTTTTTTCAAATCTATTTTTTATTCTAAGTTGTTAGAAATGACAACAGAATGTATTATATTTCATATTATACTTGTAGAGCACATTTTTACATATCGCTGGTTGTATGCAAAGTATATTCGCACCATTCGTGACTTCATACATGCACTTAGGGTAATGATATCCATCTCATTCTACCATCTTTTTTTTTAATTCACCCTTTTGGCCCCTCCCTTCACCTCCCTCCCCATTGGCCATTCTAGTGTCCCTCTAATCCTCCTATATGCCCCATCCCAATACCACTGTGAATCGGTCTCCTTATATCAGAGAAAACATTTGGCATTTGGCTTTTTGGGATTGGCTAAGTTCACTCAGTATTATATTCTCTAACTTCATCCATTTACCTGCGAATGCCATGATTTTATTCTCTCTTATTGCTAAGTAATACTCCATTGTGTATATATACCACATTTTCTTTATCCATTCATCTACTGAAGGACATCTAGGTTGGTTCCACAATTTAGCTATTGTGAATTGTGCTGCTATAAACATTAATGTGGCAGTGTCCCCATAGTATGCTGTTTTTAAGTCCTTTGGGTATAGACCGAGGAGTGGGATAGCTGGGTCATGAGGTGATTCCATTCCCAGTTTTCCAAGGAATCTCCATACTGCTTTCCATATTTGCTGCACCATTTTGCAGTCCCACCAACAATGTATGAGCATGCCTTTTTCTGTACACCCTCGCCAACATTTATTGTTGTTTGTATTCTTAATAGCTGCCATTCTGACTGGTGTGAGATGAAATCTTAGAGTGATTTATATTTACATTTCTCTAATTGCCAGAGATGTTAAACATTTTTTCAAGTATTTGTTGATTGATTGTATATCTTCTTCTGAGAAGTGTCTGTTCAGTTCCTTGGCCCATTTATTGATTGGGTTATTTTTTTTTATTGGTGTTAAGATTTTTGAGTTCTTTATATATTCTAGAGATTAGTGCTCCATCTGACATGCATGTGGTAGAAATTTGTTCCAAATTAGTAGGCTCTCTATTTACCTCACTAATTGTTTCTCTTGTTTATAAGAAGCTTTGTAATTTGAATCTATCCCATTAATTGATTCTTGATATCAATTCTTGTGCTACAAGAGTCTTATTAAGGAACTTGGGGCCTAATCCAACATGTTGGAGATTAGAGCTTACTTTTTTTTCTATTAGGTGTAGTGTCTCTGGTCTAATTCCTAGATCCTTGATCCACTTTGAGTTGAATTTTGTGCATGGTGAGAGATAGAGGTTTAATTTCATTTTGTTGCATATGGATTTCCAGTTTTCCCAGCACCATTTGTTGAAGAGGCTATCTTTTCTCCAATGTACATTTTTGGCACCTTTGTCTAATACAAGATAACTAAAATTATATGCATTAGTCTCTGTGTCCTCTATTCTGTACCATTGGTCTACCAGCCTATTTTGTTGCCAATACCATGCAGGTTTTATTACTATTGCTCTGTAGTATAATTTAAGATCTGGTAGAGTGATGCCACCTGCTTCACTCTTCTTGTTAAGGATTGCTTTAGCTATTCTGGGTCTCTTATTTTTCCAGATGAATTTCATGACTGCTTTTTCTATTTCTATGAGGAATGTCATTGGAACTTAGATTGGCATTGCATTAAATCTGTATAGTGCTTTTGGTAGTATGGTCATTTTGACAATATTAATTCTGCCTATCCACAAACAGGGTAGATCTTTCCATCTTCTAAGGTCTTCCATAATTTCTTTCTTTAGTGTTCTGTAGTTTTTATTATAGAGGTCTTTCACATCTTTGGTTAAGTTGATTCCCAAGTATTTTATTTTATTTTATTTTATTGATGCTATTGTAAACAAGGTAGTTTTCCTCATTTCCCTTTCAGAGGATTTGTCACTGATATATAGAAATGCCTTAGAATTATGGTTGTTGATTTTGTATCCTGCTACTTTGCTGAATTCATTTATGAGTTCTAGAAGTTTTTTAGTGGAATTTTTTGGATCTTCTAAGTATAAAATCATATCGTCAGCAAATAATGATAATTTGAGTTCAACTTTACCTATCTGTACCCTTTAATTTTTTTCATCTGTCTTATTGCTCTGGCCAGCATTTCAATTACTATGTTAAATAGAAGTGGTGAAAGAGGGCATCCTTGTCTTGTTCTAGTTTTTAGAGGGAATGCTTTCAATTTTTTCTCCATTTAGAATAATGTTGGCCTGGGGATTAGCATATATAGCTTTTATGATGTTGAGATATGTTCCTGTTATCCCCAGTTTTTCTAGTGTTTTGAATATGAAGGGGTGCTGTATTTTGTCAAATGCTTTTTCTGCATCTATTGAGATAATCATATGGTTCTTATCTTTGAGTCTATTGATGTGATGAATTATATTTATTGATTTCCATATGTTGAATCATCCTTTCATCCCTGGAATGAACCCCACAAAATAGTCTTCAATAAGTAAATGTATAAAATGATGTGGTGTATCCATACAAAAAAATGTATCATTAAGCAAAAAGAAGAAATGAACTATAAATCCATGAGAAGCTATGGAACATCCTTAAACATATATTGCTAAATGAAAGAAGCAGATTGGAATAAATTACATACTATATGAATCCAACCAAATGACATTTTAGAAAAGGCATAACTACACATACTTTTTGTTTTGGGTCTGGGGTTCTGGAAGAGATAGAAAAGAAGATAGAGCACTAAAGAATTTTAGGGAGGTAAAACTATTATGCATGAAAACATAATAGTGGATACATGACTTTCATTATTTGTCAAAACCAATATAATTGTACAGAACAAAAGATGAACACTAATGAAAACTATAGACTTTAGTTAATAATTATGTATCAATATTTGTTTGTCCATTATGACAATTTTACCACTAATGCACAATGCTAATAATAGGAGATATTTTTGTAGAGGAGGACTATAGAAACATATAGGAAATATCTATACTTTCTGCATATATCTTTAGCAAACGTATAGTAGCTGAAAAAATGAAGGTCATTAATAAAAATAAAATGAGGTAAATCTGTATGTGTCAATATGTAACAATCTCTAAGATTCAACCTTTGAAAACAATATGTAGATCAAAGCATATGTATTATAACACTTTTAAAATGTATTTTTAATGGTGCACTATAATTATACATAATAGTGATAATCATTATGCTATATTTATACATGCACATAATGTAATTTGATCAATCTCATTCCCTATTATTTTCCCTTTCTCTTCTCTCCTCTCTCACCTGGGTCTGATTGCTCTACTCCACTGAACCCCCTTCTATGACCACTATTATAATTAACATTATTATTTTAATTAGCATATTATAATAATATATAGCACTTTTATTTGAAAAAAGTAATAAATATTTACCTAGAGACCCAAGCACATACAAGTGTGTGTGTGTGTGTTTATGTGTGCATGTGTGTATACTATATGTTCAAAGATGCAAAGAAGACACAAGAAATTTTTAATTGTATTAGCCTCCAGAAAGGAGAGAATGTCCTATTAGAGATAGGGAAGATGATGCTTTTCAATTTTTTAACTCTTTATAAAATTTGCTGTTTTTGCAGTATATGAGCTACTTTTATTTATAACAAGTTAATTATTTTTAAAGCAAAATCAAAAGAGAACAAAGATCTCAATGAAAACATTTGATTCAAAACTAAATGTGTATATTAAAGTGGAATTTATGATATCATAATCAAACATCTCAAAAACATAAAATACTGAAAAATGTCCAAGAATTAAATATGAAGAAGCAAATAGGTCTGAGATAAAAGGTAAATAAAGTATGTGCTGCAAGAGAGAGCTGCACATTTAAACAAATCTGTGCAAATACCACATAAAGTCATTCATTCATTGATACCTGCACAAATCTGTGCAACTTTCTTTCATTGTTTTGGAGGCAGATACGTGTTGAACTTCCTGTCAAAAGTTAAATGCTGTGAAAAAAACCTATCTTGACTGTACAGTGCTAACTGATAGTATTTTATAATGCTATTAGGTATCAGCTTTTTGGGGGCAATAACCATGCATATTTTAGTATATTCCAAACCTCTCACTGAATATAGTACAACATTGGTTCTCAACAAATATTTGTTGAGTGTGTGACTACAGTTTGTTTTAATGAATGCTTGAAGTTTTAGTTATGTTTGCATTTTTCTCACAAGCATGCCTCTAACAGGTGTTGTTTCACGTTTTGAAAATCTTGGTCTTTTCTTTGATTACTCAAGCAATTACTTATTTAAGAAAACTTCTCATGCTGAAAATTGATATATTAAGTTGTGAATAGTTTATTTAGGATGTTCTGAATTAAAAAAAATGAGTTTTCAAGCAGTTTCATGTTTTAAGTTCATACAAGTACCCTTTTTATGGAAAATAATTAACCAAATAAAAAATAATATCCAGGACTGGTGGCACACCCCTGTGATTCCAGGGCCTCTGGAGGCTGAGACAGTAGGATTGCAAGTTCAAAGTCAGCATCATGCAACTTAGCAAGGCCCTAAAGCAACTCTAATAGAACCTGACTATAAATAAAATAAAGGGATGGAAATGTCATTCAGTGGTTAGCTGCCTCTGGCTTCAGTCCCCAGTACACCTCCAAAATATGTGATTGAAAAATGAACTGAGGTCAATAATTCATAATAGAAAAATGAATTTCAGGACAGATCATTAATTCTGTTACACATACACACACATACACATATACCTCAAAAGTATAATTTTGCAATTAGCTTTTTTGTTTTAGATCCAGGTAAATGAGAATATAAATAAGAGTGTGAAAGTTTGCTACAATGAAAATTTGTAACATATATATATTGTGCACAAAAAATTATGAAATGAAGAAAACTTATGGTTTTAGGGAGCTTTTTCACTTCTGTAACAAGAAGACCTGAAAAGAACAATTTTATAGAAGGAAAAGTTTATTTGGGGGCTCATGATTTTAGAGATCTCAGTCCATAGATGATCTACTTGATTCTTTGGAACCCTAGGTGAGGTAGAACATCAAGTGAAAAGGGTATAACAGAGAAAAGCAGTTGGGAACATGGCACCAGGAACCAGAGACTCTACACACCAGGGACAAAATATATATTCCAAAGACACCTATCTCCTTCAGCCACATCCTACCTGCCTTCATTTGCCTCTCAGTTAATCCCTATGAAGGTAATAATTCATTAATTGGGTTAAGTCTTTCATAACCTAATCATTTAATCTCTAAACCTTCTTGCATTGTTTCACTGATGAGCCTTTGTGGAACATCTCAAATCCAAACCATAACATTCTGCTTCTGCCCCCCCCCCAAAAGCTCATAACTATCTCACAATGCAAAATACATTTTCAAGAGTCCCATATTCTTAACAGTTTTAGCATTGCCTAAAAGTCCTAGTCCAAAGTCTCCTCTGAGTCTCAAGGCAAACTCAAGGTATAAGCTCCTGTAAAATCAAAAGCAAGTTACACATACCCTATATATAAAAGCATAGAGTAAACATTTTCATTCTAAAAAGGGAGAATTTGGGGCATATAAAGAAGGGATGGAAGCAAAGGAAAACCAAACTCTAGCTGGGCAAACAAATCCTATATTTCCATGCCTGGTATCTGGAGCACATGACATCATAATATTTTCTCCAAAGTGTTGTAAAGCTCTGTCCCTATGGCTTTGCTGATTGCTGCCTTTATGGTGTCTCTCTTGGCTTGGTTGTGCTCTATTTCTGCAGCTTTCCTAGGCAGACATCTCACAATATTGGTATTTCTTAATCCTGGGTGTCTCTATTGCAGCTTTGGCTTCCTTCTCACATCTCTACACATCACCTTCCAAGGGGCTGCCCACAGGGACTCCAACTCTGCTGAACTTTTCCTAGCCTCCCAGGCCTTCCTTTGAAATCTCAGTGGAAGACTCCATGATCCCCTAACTTCCGCATCCTGCATTTCTGTAGAAACAGCACTATGTGTAGTTAATGCCAAGGTCTGCCACCATCACAAGCAGTACTCATGCTTCCAAGACCATTTTTGTAACATCCTCTGAGTGCCTGGGTGGCTGATCATGGTGAGACAACTTCTTAGACGCCCTGTGCAAGTGAGTTGTCCCTGTGTTCTCTTCTCAAAGGAAGTTTTACTTTAGCTCCCTTGAACTTGAAATGGGTGTGGTCTTGCCAATTCCAGAAAAGCCCTCAAGCCATCTTTCCTGTTGTCTCTGGGTAAAGTATCTCATCAGTCTTTAGTGGTTGTAATGTCTTTAACAAACACAACTTTCCCAGCTCCAGTCTTACTCAAGTGTTCTGGTTAAACTGCAAGTTTTTCACTTTTTGCTTTAGCTTTCTTATCCTCATTATCACAATAAATGCAGCTAAAAGCTGCCAACAATATCCATGCCCCTGGCTGAAGGCTATGCTGCCTAGAAATTTCTTCACACCAAATTAAGAAGCCCATTACTATTAAATTCAGCGTCACAAAGAGTCTCAGGACATGTGCACAATATAGACCACTTCTTAGCCACAGTGTAGCATGAATGGTCTCGAGTTCAATTCCCAATAGAGTCCTTCTTTTCTTCGGAAACTTCATGAACCCAGTCTTTACTATCCAAAGTCCTATCAGCATTCTGGTATTCTGAATTCCCACCAGAATGGCCCATGCAACTCCCCTTATAATAATCTAAAATTTTTCCAACTTGCATTGCTAAACTTTCCAAAATTTCTCCCACAAATTCCAAAAAGCTATAAAAGCTTCTGAACCACTTGGTCAGGTTAGTTGCAGCAACAGCCTCACTTCTGATACCAATTTCTTTATTTGTCCTATTTTTTCACTGCTACAAACTGAAAACTTGACAAAAACAATTTTAGAGCAGGAAAAGTTTACTTTGGGGCTCTTAATTTCAGATATCTCAGTTCATAGATGGCTGCCTCCATTCTTTAGGACCCTAGGTGAGAAAGAACTTCATGATAGAAGGGTGTTGCAAAGGAAACCAGCTGAGAACATGGAACTAGAAAACAGAGAAAGAGTCCACTCACCAGGGACAAAATATATATCCTGAAGACATGCCTAAAATGACTTAAATCCTGTAGCCATACCCTACCCCTGATAGCAATTAACTGAGTGGTAACTGAAGCAGGTCTATTATGTTTCAATAATTACCCAAATTTTTGTAGACTAATGGACTCAATATATGATGTTCCCAGTCCAGTGTGGTCAGAAAATATGTAAAATAATAAATATTACATTACTCAATCAATAATACAATTACAATAATTTTTAAGCTTCTGTGGACACGTTTGAGACAGCATTGAAGTCTACCTGAGCTAATTAAGAAGATTTCACAAAGTTACAATTTAAGTAGATTTTAATGATGTGGAATTTCCCCCAGAGGAAAAGAGGGAGAGGGACTTCTGTTGGAGGAAAAGTCATTTAAAAATGAAAGAAAGCATGAGGATTTAATGGGATTTTAAAATAGATGCCTTTTTATAACTGTCATGTAAGGAATACTACAAATACTCTGAAGTGGTATTTCTATTAGATTACTGTAGAGTGTTTTTTTAGTTTCCTTAATAATGTACAATTTTATCATAGACTATGTTATGTGAATCTTCAG
This sequence comes from Tamias sibiricus, assembly GCA_025594165.1. Taxonomy (NCBI): domain Eukaryota; kingdom Metazoa; phylum Chordata; class Mammalia; order Rodentia; family Sciuridae; genus Tamias; species Tamias sibiricus. Next base: position 78,934,882 of record CM046667.1, read on the forward strand.
TAGAATGTTATATACAGGTAGAGTTAAACAACTTGAATTCTGAAACACTTAGGTAGTTGCTGTGCATATCATTCACTCTTGTGGCATAGTTATTTGTTCATAAGCATGCTAATGTTTAGTCATTTTCCTGGAAAGATCATAAATCTGATATACTTAGATTCAAAAATCTTATATTTGCTAAACTCTCTGTAAACTTACCCTATTTATTAATCTTTATGAACCTCAATTTTCAAGTTATTAAATAAAGATAATGACCTCTCCTTTTACAAAATATTTTATAAAAAAATAAGTATAATAATCTATATGAAAGATTCTGGCTCACAATAGAATAATATATATGTAAAAAACATAATTAGAAATAACTACCATCAGGCTGGGGTTGTGGCTCAGGGGTAGAGTGCTTGCCTGGCATGTGTGAGGCACTGGGTTCAATTCTCAGCACAGCATATAAATAAATAAATAAAGTCATTCAACAACTAAATACATATATACATATGTATATATATATATATATATGTATATATATATACATACAACTAAACTGTATATATATACATACAACTAAATAGAACTAAACACATATATATATGTGTGTGTGTATATATATATATACACATATGTATATATAGCACTTGCCTGGCATGTGTGAGGCACTGGGTTCAATTCTCAGCACTGCATATAAATAAATAAATAAAGTCCATCAACAACTAAATATATATACATATTAAATATATAAACATAATTATATAAATACATATATAAAATATATAATATAAATATTATTTATATATTCTAAATATATATTAATATATTATATAAATATATATATATACACATAAAGAAATACAAGTTTTAAAAAATAATAATTACCACTTAGTGAAAATTATGTGCCAGGCATCATGCTAACCTCTTTATATAGATATCCCTTAATTCTCAGAAAAATCTCAAACTGAAAAAAATATATAAGTATATATAAACAAAATTGTTAATATAATTTGCTACTGGAAAAGAGTAAAACATAGTAAGTAGCAGATACAGATTTTAACCCCTTCATTACTAAACTATTGCATGTTATATATACCATTGATGAAAATAAGACATGAATTTAGCTAGAATATTCAAAGAATCTATCTAGAAATTAGATATTGAATTATAAGAATCAGTTTATATTGCATTTGTTTCAAATTCTTAAATTCTTCCATAATTGTGAAAATTAACTAAGTACACTTATAATTCGGGTTACACAATTACTGTAGTGTCCAGAACATTGATACTAAGAGCCTCTCTAAGAAATGACATAAGCATTTGATGAAAAAATAAACATGCTTGCAAAAAAATATGAAAGAACAAATTATAGAGATGTATTTATTTTTTGGTAAAGCACAAAAAATGGGTTATTTAAGTTGTCCTGGTCATGGAAATGAAGTGTAATCAACAATATTTTAAAGTTATTAAATTTTCTCATCAGAAAAAAAATTAAATTTTAAATTATGATCATGAGAAATTCTTGAAGTTGCTCAAATTTTAGGAAAATATAGTTAAGAAAATAATTTTTTTCTCAAACAGGTAAAACAATTTAATTCCTGGTTTTAATCTTAAGTGCAAAGTTTAAGGCAAGTTTTCAACTTTCTTTATGGTGGAAGAACTGAAATCAGGATTTTTTGCATGATGGTACATGCTCAGCCACTGGGCTATTTCCCCAAATTTGATTGCATTTGTTTTTATTATATTAATATGTCAAGTCATGTGAACTTTAGTTTACCTTAAAATGTTTATTACTGAATTTATAAATTTGAAGAACAAACAAAAAGATTTACTTAGTTTTTTACCATTATGTAAGGAATTATTGTAAATAACAGTTCAATTTAAGACTGCATAGTTGGATAATGATTGTTAATGTTAGCATTCATATTGTTATTAAAGGATCATAAGCTCTTGTGAAAACTATAGCTTTTACAAAAATTTGTTTGATGTCTTCCAGAATAGAATTAAACTATATGCTTTACCATGCACCTAGAGACTTTCTAAATACACTTTCTGAATTTCAAGGAAATGGAACAAAAGAGGGATGTTCCTTTCCCTCATTTGAACCTCATGTGCTCATCTGGGATCACAAGTCCCTCTGTCTCTCCACAGGGAACTTGGTACACCCTAATGACAAAAGAACTCAAAATGCTTACTCAAAAGCCCCTTAATATTGACTGCAGCCAGTAATGCATCACATCTAATAATTACAAGCTATCTAAAAGTGTTCTCAGTGGAGAAATAAGGACAGGAATCAACCATAAGAATAACTCTAATACCTAAACTTACACTAGATGCACAAAATGACAGAAGTATCCTATTTCTTCCTGTGTATGTGAGACTTTTTGATGGCTCTTCAAACATTGTCAATCGGGTTTCATAAAGCAGATTGTGGAGAAAGCTATGGTGCTTTCATATCTTCCTTTGTACTGCTGTAAGAAAGGATATCATCAAATAAAGAAACTCTAAAAGCACATGCCAAAGACTGTATGCATCATTTAGATACTGAAGAAAACATTAATGAAATGTACAATTCTAAATAATTGGGTATATAAGTAAGAAGTATAAGAAAAAATTGAAAACAAAAACACCTCCATTTATTGGTTTGAACCAAGTTGCTGATAAATAAAATTGATTTTTATCATAAACATATGTATACGTGTACACACTTATATGCATATATACATATACAAAAAATATAAGACAACCAACCAATCATAGATTATAACTATTTTAATCAGCGTTTAGATCTTATACCTGTTTTATTTATATAATGTGTCTTGTAAAATGAAACAGTCTGATAGAAATGGAGTCAAATATTGTAAAAAAAGTTTTTATTGTGGTCAAAATTTTTCTTTATTGAAGTAAATTTTGTATGTAATTAAATTCACTCTTTACCAGGCATAGTGATACATGCCTGTAATCCAATGGCTCAGGAGATGAAGGCAGGAGGATTTCTAGTTCAAATACAGCCTCAGCAACTCAGCAAGCTTCTACGCAACTTAATGAGACCCTGTTGATAAATAAAATATAAAAAAGTGGTTGAGGATGGGGCTCAGTGGTTAAGTGCCACTGAGTTCAATCCTTGGTACCATGAAAAATATCTATCTTTAAGTCAATAGTTTAATGAGTTTGAGTTTGGACAGATTACATTGTGTACAACTCTAATAGATCTCTTCCATCACCTCAAAATGTACCTATACGTCCTGATCTTGGTTTTGAAATACCTACTATTCTACAAATGGAAGAGACCAGGGCTCATTGGAAAAATGGAAAATTCTAGAATTATGGAGGGGAAATACAAAATGAGTCTGGAGTACATAAGGTAGTACCAGAATGTAAGGAAATGCTAAAAGAATATGAATGGGGACTTGAGGAAAGAACACAGTAGTCAATTTAGAACAGTGCTCAATATCAAATCTGGATTTTACTTTAAACAGTAAGTGAATAAAGATAATATTGAATTATAACTCAAAGAATAAAATCAATATACATGAATCTACACTAATATACACACATTATTAAGTAAATAATTCTTGCAGAAGAATTCCAAATAATCTTTAATAGAATCTCCCATATTCTTGAGAGTGGGTTGAACACTTCTAAAGAAGATTATGGAGAGGGGGGAAAAATTGTGACTTTATAGTGCATAAAAACAGCAGACACTATATTGTCAAGTTATCCAAATAATTATCACCAACAAATCATGTTAATATCATGTATGCCCTAATATAATGTTATGAGTGATTTACTTGTGTTCTATTCTACACCTCTAACCATTAATTCCAATATATGCAAGAATAAAACATGAAACAAACCCAAATTCATTAATATTTTACAATATACCCAATTAACACTCCACATAACATAAAAATAATGGATGAATGAGAAAAAGTCAGAAATCAGAGGAGACTAAAAAGTCATTATGTCTAAATGCAAAGTGGTACAGGGAGTTGAGTCCTGAAAACACAAACATGGCAGTATGTGAGGAAACTGACATAATCCAGATAACACATGTAGTTCATGTTGCACCAATGTCAATTTATCAGAGATGACATAAACATAATTATTATGTAATACAATAACTTTATCAAATTTTGGGCAAAGAATATATAGGAATTCTGTATAATATATTTGCACCTTTCCTGTAAATATAAAATTCATACAAATTTTAAAAATAAAATTCTCCTCACAACTTTTCATATTCTTTCATTATCTCTAGGATCTAGAAATCATTTATCTATTTTTTATTACTTTGGTCTTGCTTTTTCTAGACCTTTTTAATAAACATGTTTAATAACCATTTTTTTTACAGCAGGCTCTTTCTCTTAGCGTATTTTTCTGAGAATATTATGTGTATCATTATAGTATGTTTTTTTATTTTCAGTTGTGCTCTAATGTGTGACTATACCATTTTTTCCATTCATTTAGAAAAGGGGATTTGTGGGCTTTCCAGTTTTTGTCTACTACATAAAAGGCCACTGTGAAATATTTCAATTAAAGTTTTTGTATATACATGTTTTCCTTTTTCTCATGTATTTTACACCTACTATTTTTGCTTTAATGAAGCAAGCTTTTCAGATTAAGTTCATGATATGCTGTAATTAATATCTTGGTTTTGTGTTATTAATCTTGATTACCTTCAGAGGAATGAAGTTAACTACCTCAAAATAACTTAGGAATCTTAGTCTAGACTGTATTAGAATAAATGTTCTCTGTTTTTGTTTGTTTGTTTCTTTGGGTACAGGGATTGAACTCAGGGGCACTTGACCACTGAACCACATCCCCAGCCCTGTTTTGTATTTTATTTAGAGACAGGGTCTCACTGAGTTGCTAAATGCCTTCTAATCTGCTGAGGGATTACAGGCAGTGCCACTGCGCATGGCAAATGTTCTCATTTTTATAATCATTAAATTTATGGCAAGAAACTAGAAAAAATAAGTAAATTTAAAGGTTCATCAAATGAAAAAGATTTCTTCATGTATTGAGAACATTTACTATTATTTACATCAAATATATTTCCACTTTCTGCCATCCAAGAATTGTGAATAATTTTAAGTAAGTTTTACTTTTATCTCTTCTATGCCTAAATGATATAGATTACATTCACATTCAAGCAACCCTCACAAACAGAAGTATGCACATGCCTTTTTTTCTGTGCTTAATTCTTACCTCTTTAGAAAGCACAATTCCATACTGCTGAAGTTTAAGAAGATTGTTTGAAGATGCACAAACTCTCAGCAATGATTAGAAAGTTAAAAGAAGCATTTTGAAGTCAGCAGAAAAAATATTTTATGCATTTTAATATTTTCTTTTCCTTCCTCAAGTTACAAGGTCACTTTTGTGTGTGTGTGTGTGTGTGTGTGTGTGTGTGTGTGTGTGTGTGTTTAAATTTGGAAGATTAAGTGATATTTTTTTTTCTGGATGTGAATGTGGTGATCAGGATATTTTAGATGAGGAGAGGGGGTAATTGAATAAAAAATCAATATCTTGCATATATATTGAGCTTAACTTTTATTTTATCAGCATTGCAGAATGGACAAAAACATGAAGCTAAAAGTAGAATTTGGAAGATATGACACATTCACAAAGTATGGATAACAATATTGGATAATGTGCATAATTGTAAATCACAATTATATTCTCTAATGCACCATTATGAAAACAAGTCTTGTCATTGTAGGTACTGCTTCATGACAGAACAAAAGAAGTACAAAACATCTGTTCCTCCTTCAGGGGAAATAGCATAGGGCAATTAAGGAAAGTGACAATTACATGGACATGAAACAACTCATTGGAATCAGAAGTTTAATTGTTGTGAATAGATAAACAAAGTGGCATTGCATGGGTCTCTAAGAGGTTAGTGGTTTAGTTTTATGACAGAATTTCGTGCTATTATGCTGCTGGTACAACAATACACTATCTGAACTTCTTAACAGTTTTAAAGTTAGCAGAGATGTCAAAATTATTGCTACTCCATTCTTACCCATAATTCTTCTCTAAATTTGCCATAGATTACTTTATCCACTAACCCATATCAGATGGAAAGAATATTAGTCATTAAATAATTCACAATTTTGTTATGGTGTACAATAAAATGTATCATGCATATTTCAAATATCTTTAATATGCATCCATGAAAATAAGATCTTCACTTTAACTGACTCAGTTTTGGAAATAAATTTACATATAAATTGGGGGAAAGAAGAAATGAACAGTCTTAGATAAGTGAATTAAGGGGAATTATCATCAAACCAGAGATTGGGTTTCATTATACATAAAAATTTGTCAGTACAAAAAGGTTTTCATCTGACCTGGAACAGAGATCACTGGGTTGAGAAATGCTAAACATTGTATTTTCATTCTTGTTTAAAGAGAAAAAGACAACTATTTTGGAGCCTGCCTGCCTCCAATGTGACTAAAATTTAATATTTTAAGAAATACATTATTTAGAATTTTATATCTGGTCACTTTGTGACAGATCACATAGATCTGAAATCAATTATATTCATATTCTCATCTGTACAGTCCTGGGCATTATTGGTTCTTCTTAAGAATTTTTCTGAGGGAAAAATTCTGGTGTTAAATAATAACACAAAAATCAACATAATAAAAAATGAATACACAAAATATTTAAGAATTGTTGATCTAGTTCAACACCCACCTTCATTTTATGGGTAAAGCAAATGATATTTATTGAGATTAAGCAACTGAAAAGTTACAGGGCTAGTTTAACTTCAGAGAAGAAATTGGGATTCACAGTCCATCCATTTATATCTTTTCCCATTAGTCCACAGTGCTTCTTAGATTAAAGACTTCTTAAGAAAGAATCTTATATAATTTTAGTAATTCTTATGAAGAATACATTTATTTGAGGCATGATTAGAGGTATTTTTTTTTTTCAAAATCCATACTATTAATAAGGAAATAATTCACTGATAATACCTAGAATATTTTCCAGTCATAGTGTTAAGAAGAGGCATATATAGATATAGATATAGATATAGATATAGATATAGATATAGATATAGATATAGATATAATTTGAACATAATGATGCATATTGTGATGTTTAGAGCTCAAACTCATCCTTAAACACATTTCTTAGATGATTACAAGGATACCTTAGTTTGGTATCTGAGTTTGCTTTAAATAAATGCATTATCACTCAGCAATAGTGGTATTATATTTGTCATGCTTGGAAGTAATATTTACTTACACTCCAGTGCTCGTACTTACTTAAGGTAATTTTAAAGTTCCTTAAGATGGATATAATAAATCAATAGCATATTGTTGAAAATTTAATTCATGCATGTTAACCAACATTATCTCACTGCTTTCCATTTACACAAACATAGCTTTAATTTAGCAAATTGCATTCACATGGAGGAAAAATCAGAGATGGTATTATGTCTTCTAACATAAGAGACATTCAAGATATTCATAATTTATCATAGATTACTTTGGCTAATTTTCTCCTTGAATTCACTATCCAAGAACATGATCTTAAATTTTATACAGAGAAATCATTCACCACTGTAAATATTCCCTGTAATACTCCAAGCACACTTAGCATGTATTCCTTTTTTCTAAGATTTATCAGAATTATTCATATTTTTTATCTAGTACCAGAAAGGTACTAAATGGAAAAATAATCAATGAGTTTTAATCAAGGACTGGTCTTATCAAGGCAACAAAACACTGCTTTCATGTCAATATTGGCCTGGCTTATTAAATAAGTTATTTATTTATTTTTATATTAATTTAAATTGTCATTAACTGTAAACTAAAAACTTCTACTTAGAAGATCCTGTTCAGTTTAGAAAATTAAAATATAAAATTATCTAACATACATAATATATTTTCTTTCATCATACTGATCAACATACACACACACACACACACACACACACACACACACACTTCATCTCTCTATGTTTTGTTTCCAAGTATGAAAATAAAAACTGTTGCAGAATAAATTCAAAATATTGAAAGATCAAGAAAGTCAAATTAAGCTGGATTCTAGAACCAGAAATTCATATTTTCAGGGTCCCAATGGCAGAGAAGCTACATGACTACTCAAAGAATATAAGAAAACCTTGATAAAAGGATTGAACTGTTCATGTTGCCATACTTTCCCATCTCAGTTCAAAACCTGGTGTGCAATTTACATTGATAGCACATCTCAACTTGGTACCACATTTTAAGTGTACTGCAGTAACATGTGACCAGTAGACATATTGAACAATGCAGTCTGGAATTCTTATCTTTCCAATATAGTTGCCATACACAATTAATGTAGAATGCAGGTATGAATACTCAACATAATTTTACTCTTACCTCTGTAATATGAAACAACACTTTCTCTGATATTAAGACCCCTTTAAATCTACTCTGATTTTCCCCATGCCAACCCTGGTTTTGAGGGTTTTAAATAAGGGAGGAAAATTTTTCCTCTAACATCTTAAGGTCTAAAAAATTTAAACTTATTTATTTAATATTAATTTTCCATGACATTGAAGCATTCACAAAGTAATGAAGACAAAAAGATGCAGTAAAATTCTGACATTTATATGTGGGGTTGAACCGAGTGGTAATATGAATATACAAGTAAAAAATATTTAGCTAGTGATGTTAATTGTGCAAAAATAACAAGGAAGATAAAAGTTTTAACATGTTTGCACAGGTTCCTCTCCATCTCCATCATCAGAGGTAAGGATGTAACCTATTTTCTAGGTATGGGGAAGGCACCTCTCACATGATGCTTTTGTAATGTGCTTTGGAGCAGAAGGACAGGAATGTCAGATAGCCCTTCTTACCATTTCAAAAATTCCTTCAGCTTAAGATATCTATACATCAACTTGCCTTATTTTGAGTAGTGTGTCCTAAACCTTATTACCTACAACTCACTGATAGATTGAGCTTAGTTCAAGGCAAGTGTCATACCTCAAACAATCAGAAATTAAACATTTTGCGTGATGAGGATTGGAAATTCTGTCTGCAATAGCTAAGGGCACAATAGAATGAATACTTAAAAAGTCACAGGCAAATGAAATTTTCCAAATAGATTCTATATAATTATATATTTACATAGCAAGTAACAAAGAATTAACTTCATGTCCCAATTGAGTAAATTACATGAAGAAATAGGTAGTTAGCTGCCTATCTACCTAAATACCAAATTTTCATGTGTGAGTTCAAGAGGAATATTTTTTTTAATACAAAGGCATCGGAAAATTAAGGTGATGTTAATTAAGGATATGCCTTGTAAATATTATACAGGCTTACTAAACAAATGGAATCAAAGCAAATAGCAGGTTTTTCTCATAATTGAATGGGTTCTACCTATATGTATACTGGAAGTCCTCTCAATGGTTTTAAACAAGCAAAGTGCTGTTCTGGTTGTTCTTTTATATATAATGAAACATACTTCTTTGAAAGATCAGTGATGCTCCTGTTTCAGTTTTAAGATCAGCATGTTTCCTTTCTGGACAAATTTTCTGAAGTTAGGAGGCCACTTTATGATCCTAAGAATAATCTGAGTTTATAAACATTCCAAAGATAAAATTTAGTAAAGAAAATGTCAGAGCTTTGTACTATTTGAGAAGACCTAAACAATGAGCATTGAAAGTTGACACTTCAGAAAACTGAGAATGAAACTCATTATTCCAAAACTAATATTGAAACCTGATTTTTAAAAGCCATATATAGTTCCCAACTTTTTCTTATTCTACAATGTACTACATTTGGTTTGTTCTTAATGTGAAATTAAAAATGAAAACAAAAGACAGCCTTAGATTTAGCTACTAGCTCTCCTTATAAACAACTATCATGCTGTATAACATATATTTGACTCTTTTTTTTTCCTACCAGAAATTGAACCCAGGGGCACTTAACCACTGAACCACATATTACCCTTTTAAAAATATTATTTAGAGATAGTGTTTCTCAAGTTGCTTAGGACCTTGCTAAGTTGCTGAGGCTGGCTTTGAACTTGCAATTATCGAGCCTTACCCTTCAGAGCCAATGGGATTACAGGCACCGCCCCCATGTCCCCATGCCTGGCTGTAGCAACTATTTTTATATATTAGACAATGGGTAGTTTGGGAATATGATTGTGAAGAGAGGAAAAATACAGGAGTGAGACATGTGTCTAATTATCCTGCCTGAGGGAACCTTTTAGACAGACACATTACTGAAATTAAAAAAGAGTATTTTTTTAATGTTAACCAAGGGCTATAATTGGATGTTGAATTTCTCCCAAAGTATTATGTTTTAATGGTTTAATAATGATGATATTTGTAGGTGGGGATAATGAAAAGGCAACACAAGGAAGATGATCACACTTCCTTTGCTGGGTCACAGCACAATCCTATGGTGTTACCTTTTCATTGGAACATTATAACTCACTTTGGGTAAATGATAATTACTAAAAAGTGGTATGGATAGAAAACAGTAGGTTTTGTTAGGAATATGGTAAGAGTTGGGAGTCATCTATTTGTTGGATTCCAGGCAGGAGGCCACACCTCCCCAGGTACTTTGTTAAAAACTACACCTCCCAAGATCCTCAGCGTGACCAAAAAACCTGACCAGCAAGTCCCCTGTCCACTACCCCCCCTTGACCTCTGCTGGCCAATAGGGCAAGAACTCACTCCAAGGGGGTTTTATGACCCCTACTCTATTTAAACCAGCCCCGGACTGAAATCGCTCTCTGTTCACGCTTGCCTCGGTTCCTGCCTGTCCCTACTCCCATCCATCCCTTCCCTACCACCCTTCCCTTCCTTTCCCTACCCTTGCCCACGTGGCACCCCAATAAACCCTTTTATTTCACTAACACAGTGTTCCCGGCTAAGTTAACTATGTTTCAGCATTTTTCTAACACTATTAAGTAGCAAATATGTGCTACATATTGAGGAAACCTGAGAACAGTGGCCAATTGTGATGATGAGATGACCAAGATGCAGAGGAGATGCCAGTTTAGAAGAAGTTTTAGTTTGTTAATGTTTTCCATTTTAAGGCCATATAAGAGCTTAATAAATGTTTAGTGTAAGATTGTGAAAATAGTCTAGTGATAAATAGTGACAGTTATGGACAATGTTAAGATGAAATGATATGAGGATATCATTTTCAACTAAACTTCTACATTAGCCCCCAACAGATCAGAACAAACCTAAATGGAATCTCTCACTCTAAGTGCTGCATAATTAAACTGAAAATTTAAGGAAGCAGATAGATCCTAAGCAGTTTTTCCTTAAAACAGATGATCTCAATCTCAAATTTACACAGGATTAGAGGAACACTAGAATGGTCAAATTTACATGAGCCAGCATAATCAAGAAGCTCTTTTTGCTTTAACATTTATAAAATAAATAAATAAAAGACAAAAAGTAACTTGAAGTATCCTAATGAAAACCAAACAGCTCTTTTTATTTCTATTGGGTTTACTTATTACCACCTTAGATATCTCACCCTTCTTTTACATAGTGGGAACTCTCATTTTGCTTTGTAGAATGGAGGGTGTCTCAATTCATAAAGCATGAATATAAAAATCAATTAGATCTGTAACTAAATGTGTTATAATTTTGTATTTTGGAAATAGTCAATACACGAAAAGCCTAGTTTGATTAAGTGTGTGTGTGAGTGTGTGTGTGTGTGTGTGTGTGTGCATGCACGCTCACACGTGATGTCTGTATAAATATCCAAGGGCTTGCCGCAATGGGTTTGGATATACTTGTCATGTAGTGTTTTGAAGGGTGTGGAGGTGTGGATAACAATAATGAGGGGAAAATGGGAAAAAAATGGATGGAAATTAGTGGTTTGTGCACTGGGAGGTCAACAGAATTATTCTGCTATCTTAGGAGAACACACAGTGTGAATCCTATGTAAGGTCACTTTTAGAATTAAATAGGTGATAATAGAAGGAACCTAAAGATTGGAGACATTAGACTTCAATTCATAGTGCCTTAACATGCCAAAAAGATGTAATTGTAATCCACAGATAGTAGAACTTAGTTTTATAGGAATCAAAAATCAAGATCCAGTCAGAGCTAGGAAACTGCAATGTCTAGAAAGTAACTGAAATCTGGCGCTTCCCGTATTTTATGTCACGATTTGTCAGTGTTATTAATCACTGGAGACCAATGGTCTAGAGTTTGTATAAATGGCAATATTTTGCCATATTTGTTTTGGTTGGGGCACCCAGTAGTTGGTTAGGAGACAAGTATGAAATCATCTACAACAGCTAGATCTTTGGCTGGGTCAATGTTGTTTGAGGTGAGTCCTCAGTAACCACCTTCCTCTAGCCATCCCAAATTGTCTGCAGTTACTACCCAGTAGTCCATTAAAATTATTAATCCATCAAATAAATTAATCTGATGAGGTTATGGCTCTTGTAATTTAAACTTTTCACCTATTATCCTTGATATATTGGTTACCAACAAATGAGTTTTTCAGGAGTACAATTCATATTCAAACCACACACACCCATCATTCCCTGAATAATGTGAAAAAAAGTTCTAGGTGGTGTAATTTAGGTTCAAAGGGTCTCAGAATAAATTTGCAGGTAGTAAACAGGCAGGGCAATCTATCATTAATGGGTACAAAGAGAATATCTTGCCTTCAAACTTACCTCATTCTTTATGAGATGGGGACAATATCAAAAATCCTTATTCATATTAGGAGTTATTATCAAAAGGCATCACATATAGAGAATCCTTATCAACATAAAGAGAATATATTTCAACCTTTAGATATAGGAAAATATAAGATTTCTTTAAAAATTAATATTGGCTTAAATTGTCCACTGGTCTTCAATTAAGAGCAATAGGGACTTATAAAACAAAATAATTCTCATTTAGAGACCATTTAATTAAACTGATCACCTAGTGGTGATAAGCGAAGTAGAAATTCCAGTAAATATCTTGTTCCTGAGCCCATGGTTGCACTGACTTTACTGTACAATTGCAACCCTAACCAGAATAAAGACTGTTGGGAGTTTATTAAGGCCAGTGATTGTGATTTTCTTCTTCATACATCTAACTAGAATTAAGAGAAGGAGGTCAGTATAGTTATCTACTATAGTTTGAACAAAATGCATGACAAGAGCTGAAGCCAAAAAAGGGCAGGTACAATCTTCTTATCATCAACTACAGTGAATGTATCCCAAGAAAATATTACCATATATTTTATGAGTAATCAGTGCTAAGTTTGATTACAGAGTACATAATTATTAATAACTATATTTGTTATGGGTTGTTTTAGAAGAAGCCCTTTAACTTTGGCCCAGTAGCAAAAAAAGGATGCACCAATGGCCAGAAGTCTCATGGTCCCAGATGGACAGCTACAAATGGCCAAAGGAAAGAATAAACAAGGGAAAATTTGGGATAGTTTTCAGCTTGATCATTGTGGAAAGACTTAGACATATTGGCCTTATTATGAGCAGAAACATAGAATACCCATATTTCAGGAGGTGTACTAACAAGTTGCTGTCATATACATCATCTCAATAGTTCTTTAAACTGGATAATGAAATTGTTGTTTTCCATTGGATAAAAAGGAAAAAGTGAGACCATGGGTTATTTTATGATAATCTGTGAACAAGGTAAATGGCTGAAAATCCTCTGTCCCAGACATCCTGAGGTGATTCTAGTAATTGAGCAAAAATGTTGGTGCCAGATAATATAAAAGAGATGACAATGGCCAGGAGCAGCATAGTCATCCTTCTGCAAATTCTATCATACATCATGTTGGTGCTGCCATTAATACAATACACTGATTCAGTTTTCTCCTCAGAGAGTTGGTACCAAAAGGCACCCTCCTGTGCAATGTGGTTATCCAATGAAGACATAATTGTCATGTCTGAAGCCTCAGTGGGTAAGCAGGTAAGCACAAAAGAAGCCACATACTCCTATAATTTGCAAAGACCTTTGGTGCCAACTCAAGCCTTATCCTGAACGTATAATTTTCATTAAAAGAGTTAACTTTTTGTGACTGACCATATAATGCCCATAAATTTAACAGAAGTCACTAATATTTGAATTTTATGTGGGAGAATAGCCATGAATTTGACTTGGAGTCTGACCACTGTGCTATTCAGGTCTGCCTGGATAATTTCTAATCATATCAGATTTTAAGAGAAAACTGTCTATGTGATGCCAGCAGCAAGTAAAAGTGGAATGGGTGTATTACCCAGGAGATGAAAACAAATGTTTTAAACCATGTAAGTGCTATTTAAACATTTCAAAGAAAGCAGGTAAAAGTATATTCAGTGCCTTCAAAGGAAAAAGCAAATTACAAATGGAAAAGTGCAGTGATAGAAACAGAATAAAACATATTATTCAGGTCAATGTTAGCAGAATATTTTCCAAGAGCCCTTTGTATATTTACAGTAATCTCAACCATTTTAGCCACAAATAAAGCTATAGATTTCTATTTCTTCCATCAGTAGATAACCCTGAAGTGATGTTCATTTTGATTTAGACAATTTGTGTTTGAGAAATGAAATAACAACAAGAAGTTTACTCAAATCATTTTGTAAACTTACCTAGAACTTTGCAAGCAGCAATCACTTGTGAGAGCTCTTATTTTTAGAGGGATCCCTGGAAGCACGTTTATCTTTTTTAGAACCAAGAAATTATGGGAGTTGTGATGATACCAATTGACCAACTAGGTAGTGTAGTTACAAATGTCTTTCACTTGTGACAGAGTTCTAGGGGACACATTGAATTTACATGGTGGGACTAAGATTGTTGTCACTGGCATAAATCAGGTTAAGGTACTTCACGCAGAGGCAATGACATCAGAATTCCAGGGAACTGTTGGGGCCATGGTTGGAAATAACTCTGAGGAAGAAAATGAAAATTAGAATGACTTATAATTTAATAGTGAGCTCTCCAAAATAAAATATTTAGGCACTCCTAGATGCCTTTGTTTCCAGTAAAAGGTATTCTAGGTACTTTAAGATGGTGGACAGTGAAGAGACTGAGGAGCCTGAGGAGTGTAACATTCATTGCAAGGACATTGGAAGTTATCAAACTTGCTTCCAGTAGGGTAGAGTCTTGGGAAATTGGGCAGCTCCTCTATGGTCTACAAACATCAGTATGCTATCAATTGTTTCTCTAATTGTATGAGTAGAAGTTAATAAAAGGAGTAGGGCTACCCACTCTTAAGTAAGGGTGTCTTGTACCAAGAACTCTTTTACCTAGACAATCTAAAGGAACTTATCCAGGTGTAATATAATATCCACTCCCTTGAGGTATTTTGCAAAATAATACACGCCTGTACCGAGCCAATTTTATGTAGCAAGGTACAAATTTCCTTCAAAGTTTCCCAAGAGGAGAACCTTCCAGTTCATAAAAACTCAGTGTATAGAGGGCAGAGAATCTTGAGGTAATAACTCATTGGAGGAAGCAGAATATTCTATTTCTGAATATCCTGTCTTTTCATTACTACTAGGAGCAAGACTGCATGGTGGTTCTTCACAATCATGGAATATCTGACCAAATCAGAATTTTTGGATCTGTATACAAACCAGATAATTTTATCATTTCAACCACAATAAGCAATAGCTCTGACCCCATGTTACACAGTCATCAGCAAGGCACTTTCTCCTTATCTTTTTGGACAAAGTCTCTTAAATAAGCTCTGTGTTTTAGTCTATTAAAATGGAGGACTTCCTATTTATTTTCCCACTGATTGACTATTCACACCTGCATGCTAAGAGAAATTACCTTTGGGGACTTTGTTCTCTTAAGAAACTGTCTATCTTCCACTCCACTCCACCTTCCTTTGAGGTTCCATAATTTTCAGTCAATAAAAATATATTTGATTTTTCTAAAACAAGGCGTTTGATTCTCCTTACTATGAAATATTACACTTTTAGTATGTTGATATGCAGTAGTCCATGCATACTGGCTGTGGCCATTATGTAGAGTAATTGGTTCACTTTATATATTGTTTTAGGAAACATGAGGAGAAAATATGCATGTCTTTAATGTCTTGAAATTGACCATTGAGTCACAAATCTCCATGAGTATGATTCACTATACCCCTAAAAGAGTTCATTGGTAACAGCAGCCAGGTATACAGCAGTAAATAAGATGAACAAAGTTACTGCTCCCTCTGAGTACAATTGCCAAGGAAGCTGGGGTACAGTTTCTCTACCATGGGAAAACCCAAACAATAACTTCCTTCACAAGGGAAGATCTAGTGTCCTGCCCCCAAAAGAATAAGCAAATATTTACACTAAAAAATATGACAGATTCATAGAATAGGCCTCTACCTAGTACACACTATCAGGAGAAATAACAAAACACTCTATCTAAGAAATATGTAATATAAAATTTGTTTCAAGTAGCCTATCTATCCCTATTACTCTTAGGACCAATTCTAAGCAGGTCTCTAGATCCTGGAATTTCACAAATTAGCATTGTTCCTTTTGAATATTCCTCTTTTATGGATTTTGAATAAGGAGAGACTTGGTGACATCTGTAGATACACATCAACAGACAACATCAATTAAAGTGCTGACTGGCCAACAGATGGAAGTTCTGTCCAAGCTGTTTTCACCGTAGTCTGGAATCCAATGGAATTGGAATTTGTTGGTTAAAAACAGGACTCACCAAAAGCTATTCAAGAATTCATAGTCATGGTCATGCTGTCTTGATCACAAAACTAATTATTTTGTAAGATTTAAAAGTTAATTAATGGGATAGCAAAATACATTGACACTTTGGTAGATGAAAGAAAGAAATCTGTTTCTTATAACTCCAGAGGAGAGAATGCTGCTATGCCAGGACCACTCAGAGGTATGTGCCTAGGAATAAGGTAACAGAAAGCTGGAAATATAGAAGGAAATTTATGTATGGCAGATGAGGTTGAACAATTTTGTGGGCCATAGGTCATGGAAGCCTTCCCTGATTCATTAGAACTTGGCTCCAGACAATAGGAGCCACTTAACAGGATAAGTTGTTTATTAGTTGCCTTGAAGTGTAGGACTCAACTAAGAAGAGAGATTGGTGTTTGTGTATAATGGCCTCAGAAAGTCAGTCTAATAAGTTATATGTTAGAAGTGGAGGCTCATCAAATTGCCTAAGAAGGGAAATTAAAAGCTTTTAATCATAACCTGTCGGGAAAATATGGTAGTGGGCTGAAGTTTCTAGCTCCTCATAGACCCAGGATGGACCTTTCTTTGTCCAGCAAAGAAAGGTAGGGAAGCGTACCTCAGCAGTGAGAAGAGACTGGGAAGGTAGAAGTCGCTGGCGCCCCCTCCTCCACCTTCAAAAGACCCAGGGACACACCAGGGAGCCAGGTCAGCGCTGAAACTCAGGTTTATTGAGGAAGGTGGACAGTCTTATAGTGGACATGAGCCAGTCAGCAAAGAGATTATAGAGACAGGTAACGAACATGGGCAAGTCCTATTGGCAGAGTCCCCTATCCTATCCTTAGGGTGGTTTTGGTTCTCACAATATGTCAGAGCAACGCCCCCTGCTCAGGTCAGGTCCCTAAGAGGGCGTGGAAAGCAGCCAGAGAGTCAGAGCTCTCCACCCCCTCTGCCGACGTGTTCCAAAGACCCTGACAATGACCTCAATACAAGATCAAGATTACACTTTTGAAATATTATATTAGACGCTTGGGATATCAACAAGATACACTATATTCTAGAGTACAAAATCAAATTCAACAAACTAAAATAAGTAGAATGTACATCAGACAGTTTCTTGGTGCATAGCTGAATTATACTACAAATTAATAATAAAAAGTTGTATGATAAAAATATTTTTAAATTAATCAAGCTCATATGAATAACTTATGGATAAATGAAAAATTTCAAGAGTAAAAATACAATTTTTACTTACTGAGGTTGAAAATATAACATATAAGAATTTGTTATGGATCTAATATTGTGTTTTATAAAATATATAGCCTAAAATTTATATCAGTGAAAGTGTTAGTTTAAGAAAATCATTAATACAATTAAATATATACTCAGGATAATCTGGAAAATGCATACACAAATAACCAGTATCTGAAATTAAAGAGGAAAGGAAAATATTAAACACTAGATATTTTGACATGTATTTTAAATTTTAATTTTATTGTAAGAACAATTAAAATGAGATTTATTTTCTTAAAATATTTAAGGATATGATACAGTGTTTTTGATTACAAGATCAATATTCTACATATCTCTAGATTTTATTCATTTTGCATAATTGAGACTTTTGTCTATAGATTAGCAACTTCTCATTCCCCCTTCCTCTCAGGCTCTGATGACTACCATCCTACTCCTGGATTCTATAAGACTGATTATTTTATGTGCCCCGTATGAGTGAAATCATGCAGTATTTGTTCTTTGTATCTGGCTTATTTCACCTACATAATATACTCAAGGTTCACCCATGTTGTTGCATATTGTATTTTTTCCTTATTTTTATGGACAAATAATATTCTATCACATATATATGTATACACACACACACACTGGATTTTCTTACTTCATTCATCCCTTAGTTGATATTTATTTCTTTTTACAATTTGGCTGTTGTGCATAGTGCAGCAATGAACTATGGAATGCTATGGTTGCTTTGAAATCCTGATTTCATTTCTTATGGATAACCCAGAAGTACAGTTTCTGGGTCATGTGGTAGTTCTATTTTGACACTTGTTGAACAATCTCCACAGTGTTTGTCATAGTGGCTTCATCAGTTTGCATTCCACAAAAAGTGTACAGTGATTCCAATTTCTCTACATATTAAACACTTGCTTTTTTATAAATAGTTGCCCTAACAGGTATGAAATGATATGTCACTGTGATTTTCATCTGCATTTACCTGATGACTAATGATGTTGAATATCTTTTCATATACCTGATATTCATTTTTTATATCTTTTTTGTGGAGTTGTCAAATTATTTAAGTATTTAGCCCATTTTAAAAATCAGATTATGTGGTTTATTACTATTTATTTGTGTTTCTTGTGTATATTGGAAATACCCCCAATTTGAAATATGTTTTTTTTAAATCTTTTGTCATTTACATACATTATCTTTTCATTGTACTGATTCCTTCCTATGTTGTACAGAAGAACTACAGTTTGATATATGCCGGGGCTGCTGGGGTATGAATGGAGCCGGGCTCTAAGTTGCGCTTCCCTTTTTGGGCCCTAAAAGGGGTTTTTTCCTGCCTGCAGGAAAAACTGCAACTCACCCGGCGGGGTGATCTTAAGGACAGAAATCGCTAGGTGCCTTACCTCTGTTTGTTTGAACAGAAAACACGCCACACCCAGGGAGTTTTGTATAGCACGCGGGATGCCAGAAGAACTCAGATTTATTGAACAAGCATTGACTTAAATAGGCCTAGAACTAACCAATCAGCAAGCAAGGCGGTTCAGTCTCTCACGCTACGTCATAGCCACACCCCTTGGTTTAGCCCCGGTTCTTTAGGGCGTGGTAAGCAGTCAAAACCCTGCCCTTTGGCAGACATAGTCCCAACAGATATAGTCTTAATTTTCTATTTCTACTTCCATTTCCTGTGTTTTTAGTGCCACTTTAATTATGTTTTCAAGACAGATGTGAAGGAGCTTTTCTCCTATGTTTTCTTCTATGAGTTTTAGAATTTAAAATCTCATGTAAGGGCTATGGTTATAGATCAGTGGTAGAGCACTTGTCTTGCATGTGTGGGACACTGGGTTTGATCCTCAGCACCATATAAAAATAAATAAAAAAAATAAAAGTATAAAAAAGATAATAACATAAAAATCATAAACAATAAAAAAACTCACCCATCATGAGATAATTGCTGTGTATTGTTGTGGTTTGTATATGGTGTATCACCAAAAGCTTCATGTGTTAGACAATGCAAAAAAAGTTCAGAAATATGATTGATCAATGAGAGCCTTAACCACTCCTTTAATCCACCTGAATGGATTTGCTTTGTGGTAACTGTAGAAATGTAGGGTGTAACTAGGGGAAGGAGGTCACTAAGGATTTTTATTTTTCTTCCCCTGGAGAGCAGAGCTCTCTGTGCTTCCTGTTTGCCATGCCCTTGAATGATTTTTCTTCCTCCACATCTTTCCACCATGATGCTCTTCCTTACCTAGGGCCTCAGAACAATGAAGTCAGACATTTATGTACTGAGATCCTCTGAAATGGTGTGCTCCGAACAAATTTTCCCTCATCTAAAATTGTTCTTGTGAGATCTTTTGGTCAGAGGATAAAACACGTATAGTTTGATATAAGGATGCCATTTCATCAGTTTGAAGATGAATATTCCATTTTCCCACCATTATTTTTGAACAAACTGTCCTTTCCCCATTTTGTGTTCTTGGCTTCCCCAGGGAAAATCAGCTGACTATGTGTGCTTGTATAGATTTGGGGGCTTTATTCTCAGTTACGTTAATAATATTTCTATTTTTGCCAATACCCTTCTGTTTTGATTAATATAGTTTATAGTTTATTTTGAAATCATGTAGTATGAAAATTAAACATCATTCATTCCTGAAGTGGTTTGACTATTTTTCGTCTTTTTGGCTCCATATGAATTTTAGGATTGTGTTTTTCCTATTTCTGTAGTAAATGCCAGCTTTTGATATGGATTGCATTAAATCTCTGTATTTCTTTAATAAATATGTACTATTAGCCATATTAACTATTCAAATCTGTTAACACAGGATATTTTATATCTAATAGTGTCTTCCATAATTTTATTAATATTTTGTAAATTTTCAATATTCATCTTCTGCTTTGTTTTTTTTTAAATATGATTTATTTACAGTGACAGTATAACTAGAATTTTTCCTAATTTCTATTTTTGCTAGTTTGTTGTTATTGTAGAGAAATAAAATAATTTTGCACATAATTGTGTCTTCCATAATTTTATTAATATTTTGTAAATTTTCAATATTCATCTTCTGCTTTGTTTTTTTTTAAATATGATTTATTTACAGTGACAGTATAACTAGAATTTTTCCTAATTTCTATTTTTGCTAGTTTGTTGTTATTGTAGAGAAATAAAATAATTTTGCACATTGATAGGAATTCTGCTATTTTGCTGAATTCATTTATTACTTCTAAAAGATTTAGGGGAGACTTAAAGATCCTATTTTATGTGTATGATATTTTTTTTTTTTTTTTTTTTTTTTTTTTTTTTTTTTTTTTTTTGTGGTACCGGGGATTGAACTCAGGGGCACTCGACCACTGGGTCACATCCCCAGACCTTTTTTGTATTTTATTTAGAAACAGGGTCTCACTGAGTTGCTAAGTGCCTCGCCATTGCTGAGGCTGGCTTTGAACTCGCGATCCTCCTGCCTCAGCCTCCCAAAGTGCTGGGATTACAGGCGTGCGCCACCGCGCCCGGCGTATGTGTATGATCTTGCCATCTGGATAGGAACGATTTAACTTATAAAGATTCCTTTCATTTCTTTCTTTCTCTCTTCTAATTGTATTGGCTAGGATAACCAGTACCATGCTGAATCAAAATAGCAAGCATGGGAATCCGTGCTTTGTTTCTAACTGTTCAGGAATATTTTTCATTTTTTATCACCACAGAGTATGATATTAGATGTGTGCTTTTCAAATATGGCCTGTATTTTCCCCTGAGAAAATTACCTTTATTCCTAGTTGGTTAAGAAGTTTTATAAAGAAAGGTGTTGAATTTCATGAGTGCTTTTTCTATTTCTTTGAGAAATGTCATTGGGATTTTGATTGGAATTGCATTAAATCTGCATAATGCTTTTGGTAGTATGGACATTTTGACAATATTAGTTCTACCTATGCAAGAACAAGGTAGGTCTTTCCATCTTCTGAGGTCTTCTATAATTTCTTTTTTTAGTGTTTTATAGTTTTCATTATAGAGGTCCTTCACCTCTTTCGTTAAGTTGATTCCCAGATATTTTATTTTATTTTTTTGATGCTATTGTAAATGGAGTAGTTTTCATCATTTCCCTTTCAGAGGCTTTGTCACTGGTGTACAAAAAAGTCTTTGACGTATGGGTATTGATTTTGTATCCTGCAACTTTGCCAAATTCATTTACTAGTTGTAAAGTTTTCTGGTAGAGTTTTTTGGGTCTTTTAGGTAGATTATCATGTCATTAGCAAATAGTGCTAATTTGAGCTCTTCTTTTCCTATCTGGATCCCTTTAATTTCTTTCATCTGTCTAATTGTTCTGGCCGGAGTTTCCAGAACTATGTTAAATAGCAGTGGTGAAAGGGGGCATCCCTGTCTTGTTCCAGTTTTTAGAGGGAATGCTTTTGATTTTTCTCCATTTAAGATAATGTTAGCTTGGGGCTTTGCATAAATAGCTTTTATGATGTTGAGATATGTTCCTGTTATTCCTAGTTTTTCCAGTGTTTTAAACATAAAGGGGTGCTGTATTTTGTCAAGTGCTTTTTCTGCATCTATTGAGATGATCATATGGTTCTTATCTTTAAGTCTATTGATGTGATGTATTGTTGAGGTCTTTATAACACGTCAGGAGAAAGGGTAAAGAACTCTAACTCTCTGGTTACTTTCCACATCCTGTTACTGACCTGACCTAAGCAGGGGTGTTCCTCTAACGTATCATGGGAACCGAAACCAACCTAAGGATAGGGTAGGGGACTCTGCCAGTAGGATATGCTTATGTTCTTTATGTGTCTCTAAAACCTCTTTGCTGACTGGTTCATGCCCACTATAAAAGTTGTCCACGTTCTTCAATAAATGATTTCCAGTGCTGACCTGATTGGGCTCCCTGGTATGTTCCTGTGCCTTTTGAAGGTTGAAGAGGGGACACCAGCGACCTTTACCTTCCCAGTCTCATCTCACTTGTTGACGTATGCCCTTCTAGCCTACTTTGCTGGACAAAGAAGGCTCCCCCCGGGTCACGAAGGGTTAAAAAGCTCAACCCCTTTATAAATTCTCGACAATGTATTATGTTTATTGATTTTCAAATGTTGAACCAACCTTGCATCCCTGGGATAAACCCCACTTGATCGTGGTGCTCTATCTTTTTGATATGTTTTTGTATTCAATTTGCCAGAATTTTGTTGAGGATTTTTGCATCTATGTGCATTCAAGATATTGGCCTGAAGTTTTCTTTTTTCACTGTGTCTTTGCCTGGCTTTGGAATTAATGTAATATTGGCCTCATAGAAAGAGTCTGGGAGAGCTCCCTCTTTTTCTATTTCTTTAAATAAGTTAAAGAGCATTCTTATTAGTTCTTCTTTGAAGATCTTGTAGAAATCAGCTGTAAACCCATCAGGACCTGGACTTTTTCTTGATGGTAGCTTTTTGATGGTGTCTTCTATTTCCTCGATTGAAATTGATCTGTTAAATTGTGTATAGCCTCCCATTCTAGTTTGTGCAATTCTTACTACTCTAGAAATCTGTCAATGCCTTCAGTATTTTCTATTTTATTAAAGTACAAGTTTTCAAAGTAACTTCTAATTATCTTCTGTATATCTGAGGTGTTTGTTTTGATATTTCCTTTTTCATCACGGATGCTAGTAATTTGAGTTTTTTTGTCTTCTTCCTTTTGTTAGCATCACTAAGGGTCTGTCAATTTTATATATTTTTTCAAAGAACCAACTTTTAGTTTTGTCAATTCTTTGAATTATTTCTTTAGTCTCAGTTTCATTAATTTCAGCCCTGATTTTAATTATTTCCTGTCTACTACTCTTAGTGTTGATTTGTTTCTCTTTTTCTAGTGCTTTGAGTTGTGATGTTAAGTCATTTATTTGTTGGTTTTTTTTTTTGTTTGTTTGTTTTTCTTTTAAGGAGTGAACTCAGTGAAATTAATTTTCCTCTTACTACTGCCTTCATAGTGCCCCAGAGATTTCTATATGACGTATCTGTGTTTTCATTTACCTCTAGGAATTTTTTAATCTCCTCCTTGATGTCTTCTTCAACCCCTTGTTCATTCAGTAGCATGTTGTTTAGCTTCAAGTTGATAGAATAGTTTGTTTGTTTGTTTCTTGTTTTGTCATTGATTTCCAATTTCATCCCATTATGGTCTGATAGAATGCAGGGTAGTATCTCTACTTTTTTATATTTGCTGAGATTTGCCTTGTGGCATAATATATGGCCTATTTTGGAGAAGGAACCATGTGCTGCTGAGAAGAAAGTGTATTCACTCACTGAGGGATGAAATATTCTGTATATGTTCGTTAGGCCTAAGTTATTAATTGTTTTAATGAGTCCTACAGTTTCTTTATTTAGCTTTTGTTTAGATGATCTATCCATTGGTGATAGAGGTGTGATGAAGTCCCCTAGAATAACTGTGTTGTGGTCTATTTTACTCTTGAACTTGAGAAGAGTTTGTTTGATGAATGTAGGTGCCCCATTATTTGGGGCATATAGATTTAAAATTGTTATATATTGTTGATGTATGGTTCCCTTAAGTAGTAAGAAATATCTATCTTTGTCCCTTTTGATTAGCTTTGGCTTGAACTCTACCTTAATTCATATGAGAATAGAAACCCCTGCTTGCTTCCTCAGCCCATGTGAGTTATAAGACTTTTCCCAACTTTCACTTTCAGTCTATTGATGTCTTTTTCTATGAAGTGGGTTCAAGAATCAATGAATGGAATAGATTCAAACTAAAAAGCTTCTTCTCAGCAAAAGAAACAATCAGAGAGTTAAATAGAGAGCCAACTATTTGGGAACAAATATTTAATACATGCACATCAGATAGAGCACTAATTTCTAGAATATATAAAGAACTTAAAAAACTTAACTCCAAAATACCAAATAACCCAATCAACAAATTGGCTAAGGAATTGAAAAGGCACTTCTACGAAGAAGATACACAATTAATCAACAAATACATGAAAAAATGCTCAACATCGCTGCCAATTAGAGAAATGCAAATCAAAACTACTCTAAGATTTCATTTTACTCCAATCAAAATGGCAGCTATGGAGAACACAAACAACAATAAATATTGGAGAGGATGTGGGGAAAAAGGCACACTCACATATTGCTGGTGGGTCTGCAAAATGTTGCAACCATTATGGAAGGCAATATGGAGATTTCTTGGAAAACTGGGAATGGAACCACCCTATGACCCAGCCATCCCACTCTTGGGTCTATTCCAAAGGCCTTAAAAAGAGCATATTACAGTGACACAGCCATTTCAATGTTTATAGCGGCACAATTTACAATAGCTGTGAATCCAACCTAGATGTCCCTCAGTAGATGAATAGATAAAGAAAATGTGGTACATATACACAATGGAATTTTACTCAGCAATAAAAGAAAATAAAATAATGGCATTTGCAGGTAAATGGATGAAGTTGTAGAATACAATGCTAAGTGAAGTTAGTCAATCTCAAAAATCCAAATACTGAATGTTTTCTCTGATATAAGGATTCTGATTTACAGTGGGTCGGGGTACATAGGAGGATTAGAGGAACACTATAATCATCAAAGGAAAGGGAGGGGAAGGGAGGGAGCAAGGGGGGATGGAGGGGAACAAAAGAAAAAGTGGATGAATAAGATGGATATCATTATTCTTATGCTCTATTGTTTATTATGAATTATAATGCATACTACTATTATAAATACAACTTTGAATAAAAAGAAAAAAAGAAAGAAAAAGGATGTTGTTGAATTTTGTCAAATATCTTTTCTGCTTGTATTAAGATGATGTGATTGTTTAGGGGGAGGGAGTAGTGGGGATTGAACTCAGGGGCACTTGACCACTGAGCCACATTTCCAGCCTTATTTTGTATTTTATTTAGAGACAGTGTCTCACTGATGTAAGAGCCTTTAATGAGGAAGTAGCTAAGATGGCGGCTGGCTGAGAGCCAAGAGGAGGCATTTACTTGTTTACACCTGACCTTAATGAATTTGACTAAGAATCTTTCTGTGCCACACCTGTACATGTGTATGCTTAATGGGTGAAGAGTATTTAACCAGGCCAGGGATGTTAGAGAGGGAGAGAAGAAGAAGCAAGAATAAAGAAACCACTCATTCACAGTCTGCCTCTGATTTCTTTCGTGTGGGGAATCGGCATGGCAGGTAAGTACTGAGGAACCTCACAGGAGTCTCTAGTCAGAGTGGTTAAGGGCGAGGGAAAATGGGTTCGAAAATTTCAAAGATCCGAATTGTCAAGGCTATTGAAGATTTGTTAGAGATAGTTAGAGAATGCCTGCTCTCTTCTAGACCTATGATTCAGGAAAGTGTTACTGAGTCAGTTAGGGCCAGTGAGGGTAGTATTAGTAAGGAGGAATTAAGTGAAAGTGATCTTGAGAGCACAGTCTCCTATAAAATGAGCAAAGGGGAATTAAAAAGGACCAAGATAGAGGACCGTCAAGTGGAGGAACCACTTGTGCCCTCTGCTCCCCCATGGGATGAATCAACTGTAGAGACTATTAGGGGTCTTTCTAGGCACTTGCGTGCCCTTGAGTGTCAAAATTCACAGGAACTATGGGACCTGCCAGTGTTTGAAGATCAAAATGAACAAAGATACCATCAATATCTAGATTTCAAAATTATAAAAATTTTTAAAGAAGCAACAACGATATATGGGCCCCAAGCTCCTTTCACTATAAGCATGTTAGAATCTCTTAATACTTTGAATTTAACTCCTACAGATTGGAAAGACTTATGTAAGGCAGTATTGAGCGGGGGGTCAATATTTATTTTAGAGGTCGCAATTTCAAGAGTTCTGTGTTGAAACAGCTCGAAGAAATGCAGCTGCAGGATTTCGAGATCGTAACGTAGACATGTTAACTGGAGAAGGGCAATATGCTGATTTACAGGTTCAGATTCAGTACGATCCTGGAGTTTACGCTCAAATATATGCCGCTGCTGTTAAGGCATGGAAATCATTACAAGGATCTGGTGACTTACAGGGTAGCTTGTCTAAAGTAATTCAGGGGCCCAATGAACCATATGCCAAATTCGTTGATTGTCTTTTACAGACAGCAAGTAGGGTTTTTGGAGATGTTGATCAAGCCATGCTGTTAGTTGTTCAGCTGGCATATGAAAATGCCAACAAATATTGCCAAGACGCTATCAGACCTTGGAAATTTAAAAAGGACATTTCTGTTTATATAAAGCTTTGCAGGGACATAAATGATGCATTTATTACAGGTAGTGTAATCGCAGCAGCCATGAGAGGTGCTTCTCCTCTTAATTTTACAAGAAAGGCTCCACCTAAAAGTTATTATCAGTATAGTCAACCAGGTTATTTTAGAAAACAATATCCCCAAAGAAGGCGAGAGACAATAGAAATAAAACCAAGCTCGTTTTGTGCCGTAGGCCACTGCCCCAGGTGTAAAAAAGGAAACCATTGGGTTAAGTGAGTGCAGATCCCAAACTGATATTGATGGTAACATTTTGTCTGGCAATTAAAAAAATGGGGCACAGGGCCCAATGCCTCGGGGCCCATGAATATACGAGGCATTAGAGAAGGAGTATCCTCAAACATCTATCCAGATGATTCCTCGACACAATCTCTTTTACCCATTAACTCCCTTGTCAGAGGGACAAAAGGAAGTGCAGGGCTGGACCTCTGTTCCACTGCCCGAATAGTGCTAACACCTGAGATGGGGGTTCAACTGATTGCCACGGAAGTCAGGGGAGTTCTTCCCTTAGAGACTGTAGGACTTATCCTGGGGCAAAGTCCTAAAAGCTTATCCAGATTTCAAGTTACTCCAGATGTGATAGATTCTGACTATCAAGGAGAAATCAAGATTATGCTCAGTTCACCTCGAGGCATTAACTCTTTTAACCAATGTGATAGAATTATTCAGCTGTTTCTTCTTCCCAGTCTACATGACTCATTTAACTGTATGCCTCAAAATAGGAAGAATAGGGGATTTGGTTCCACTGGCTCAGGATCTATGGCTTGCTGGGTTCAGGATTGTTCATAGAGGCCTATGTGCAAAATAAAAGTGCAGGGAATGGAAATGGAAGGGTTGATTGATACTGGGGCTGACTCTTCTATTATTAACTTCCAACAATGGCCCAAACATTGGCCTTTACAGAAGGCTTCAACTAGTATGAGAGGCTTATGATATTCTGATAGCCCAGAACAAAGTGCAACAGTTTTAAAGTGGGAGGATGATGAAGGGCATCAAGGAACATTTCAGCCTTATGTTCTGTCCAGCTAGCCAGTTACCTTATTGGAAGACATATATTAAAACAAATGGGAGTACACCTTGCAACCAAGCCCACAGGTGTTACAAGTAAAAGCTGGAGTCTCGTGGAAAAACAGGGATATATTCCAGGAAAAGGACTAGGAAAAAATTTACAAGGTGATCCTAACCCTATTGAGCTTAAAGGAAATTGTCATCGAAAAGGTATAGGATATTTTTTCTAGGGGCCACTGAGAAAACAATTTTGAAAATACCATGGATTTCTGATAATCCAGTTTGGGTCCCTCAGTGGCTCCTATCTAGAGAGAAATTACAAGCAGCCCACTTACTAGTCCAAGAACAACTAGAGGCAGGACAAACAGAACCTTCTACCTCTCCCTGGAATTCCCCCATATTCGTGATTAGGAAAAAATCAGTAAAATGGAGATTGTTACATGATCTTAGAGAAATCAATACAATTATGCAAATTATGGGCCCTACCCAACCTGGGCTTCCTAATCCTATAGCTATTCCTAAAAATTTCCATCTTATAGCCATTGACATAAAAGATTTTTTTTTTCATTCCTTTACATCCTTTGGATGCCCCCAGGTTTGCTTTTCCAGTTCCCTCTATTAATAATGATGGACCTGACAAAAGATTTCAGTGGAAAGTTTTACCCCAGGGTATGGCTAATAGCCCCACTATGTGTCAAATCTATGTAGATAAAGTTATTCAGCCTATCAAGAACAAATACCCAGAGCTTATGTGCCTCCATTATACGTATAATGTTCTGCTTGCTCATCCTAATCAAGAAGTCTTATTCACCATATTTAGCGATATATCAGAAAACTTGAAATGGTATGGACTAAACATTGCTGAAGATAAGGTTCAAACTAGATCTCCAATATTATATCTAGGATTCCAAATTATGGATACTTTTATTAGACCTCAAAAAATCTTAATAAATAAGGAACATCTAGGTACTCTTAATGATTTTCAAAAATTGCTAGGAGACATTAATTGGCTTCACCCTACACTAGGCCTCACTACTGGCCAATTAAGACCCTTATTTGATATCCTTCACTGGAACCCTGATCCATCTTCACCGCGAACATTGACTCCTGATGCTAGGGAAGCTTTAAAGTTGGTAGAAAAGGCCATGGAAGGATCCCAATGTGATAGAATTTATTTTACTCGACCGCCGATATTGATCATTATTTCCTCAAAATATACACCCACAGGAGTATTTTGGCAACAGGGGCCTTTATTATGGATACATCTGCCTGTCTCTCCTAAAAATACAATTGAGTCTTACACCTCCATGGTGGCTAAACTTATTCTCCAAGGACTTAAATATTCTATTAAATTATTTGGCATTCACCCCGCTACTATTATTACTCCCTACTCATCGTCAAAGGTTGAATATTTATGCTTCAATTATAATGATTGGGCTATAGCTAGATGCTCTACTTCTGCAAATTTTGATAACTGTATTCCTAAGTCTCCTATACTATCTTTTTGTAACAATCATCCCATTATATTTCCACAGGTAATAAAAAATCAACCTATTTTAAGGCATTAAATGTATTTACAGATGGGTCCTCTAACAGTACTGCTGCAGTAGTCACTCAAAAAGAATATATGATTCATATTACTGCCCATGAATCAGCTCATTTGGTAGAGTTAGAAGCTGTTATTATAGCTCTT
This sequence comes from Tamias sibiricus, assembly GCA_025594165.1. Taxonomy (NCBI): domain Eukaryota; kingdom Metazoa; phylum Chordata; class Mammalia; order Rodentia; family Sciuridae; genus Tamias; species Tamias sibiricus. Next base: position 78,964,670 of record CM046667.1, read on the forward strand.
GAAAGTTTTAGAGAACAGCCCATAAATATTTTCTCAGATAGCCACTATATTGTACATGCTGTCCCTAAATTAGATCTAGCAGGTCCAATAGCACCTCATACTCCAGCCTTTAAATTGTTTTTTCAAATTCAAAACCTTCTATGGGAACATAAAGAACCCTTATTTATTGGACATATCAGAGCTCATACTAATTTGCCTGGTCCTCTCCATGAAGGTAATCAAAAGGCCGATGCCCTTACTCAAACAATCTTTATATTTCCAGCAGTCCAACAAGCTACCTCACTCCATTCTCAATTTCATGTTAATAGTACTACTTTACAACAAAGGTTCAAAATAACTAAAGATCAAGCTTGAACAATTGTGAAGGCTTGTCAATCTTGTGTGACACATTTGCCCAATCCTCATCATGGTGTTAACCAAAGAGGATTAATGCCCAATCATTTATGGCAGATGGATGTCACTCATGAGCCAAGTTTTGGAAAATTGAGTTTTATTCATGTGACTATAGATACATGCTCGGGCATGGTTTTTGCTTCCTTACATGCTGGAGAAAAAGTTAAAGATGTTACATCTCTTTGTTTACAAGCTTTTGCTGCATTGGGCATTCAAAAAATGCTTAAGACAGACAATGGCCCTACATATATGTCCTCATATTTTAAACAGTTTTGCTCCAAATTCAACATACTTCATAAGACTGTTATTCCATATAATCCTCAAGGCCAAGGTATAATTGAACGAGCTAATCACACACTCAAACTTATGCTTTTGAAACAAAAAGAAGGAGATTGGACGACTTCTAAAGATAGATTAGCCGTTGCCCTTTTTACTTTAAATTTTTAAACTTTGGATTCCAAAGGATATCCGGCTGGAGACAGACACTGGAATCCACGTCAACAACATAAACCTTTGGTTTATTGGAAAGATGTTCTTTCAGGCACATGGAAGGGCCCAGACCCAGTATTAATTTGGGGGCGAGGATCTGTTTGTGTCTTTCCACAGCATGAGTCCTCGCTGGTGTGGATACCATCAAGATTGATAAAACAGGTGCCAAGTCAAAAGGGCCAAGATGAAGTTGTTGTGGATCCTCCTCTTAATGATTCCCTTAGGCTGCGTGCTTTTTCCTTCAATAAACTCACAACTTAAGTCTCATTCCTCCTGTCCGGGATGAGAGGATCTCTCTCTAATGTGCGCACAATTGTGATTTTTAATATCTTTATGTCTGTGCGTCTGTCCAGATTTCATGTAAATGTGATGTCACAAATAACAAAAACTGAGTGCTCATGAAAATTAATTTAAAAAAATGGATCCAAATACCTTTAATTCATTTAAGTCAAAAATTTTAAAATTGGGGTATACAAATAAAAAATGAAGGTACCTTCAAACTTAATTTATAAGTATCTCTAGGACTTCTCTTCAGGAAGGAATATGACTAGTACTGTTCAGCCTGATATTTTGCTATTTCACATGGGATTATTTATTTGTAACTAACTTTGTTTATTATTTTACAAAGTTAAATTGTTTCAACAGGTATATTCATAAAAGGTTGCTGTGTATGCAGAGGCTCAATAGTTCCAGCTAACAAAATATTTTTCTAAAATGCTCTTAGCCTTTCTTTAATCTATCTTAAATGTAATATTTTGTCAGCTAAATACCCTCAGCTTTTCTTTAATCCGTTATGAATGTGATATTTTGCCAGCTAATGTTCGTGGGAACTCAAGCAGCAATGTATGTGAGCACAGATCAACTTCAGAACTAAAACACCTGACCTAACATCTAATAGTTCTATTTTTTTAGTTTGAATTGCACTCCTACAACTCGCTTCTTGACTCAGTGCTGGAATGGCACTGCCTTTCCTCTAACGATTCTTGCTTGAGTTTCTAGGTACATCCCTATGCCAGTCTTAGTGGGCCCTGAAGACTTGTCGGTGGCATTGTCTAGACATAAAGAGATGGCTGCTGCTACAGCTGCAGGGGTCGCAATCGCTACAAACATTCCTACTGCTCAAGCATTAAACAACTTCACCAGCAGTATGGCATCTGCTTTGCATGCACAGGGCCTTCTAGATCAGCACCACATTTTGAAATTGTAAATCAACGTGTTGATCTTCTCCAAGAGCAAGTGGACATTTTGGCAGATCTTTCTACTATAGGATGTTTAGGACATTACACTGGACAATACCTCATGGGTATCCCTTTTCTTAACCTTAATAGGGCAGCAGATTTGTCTAGAGAACTCAGTACCTTACTTAATGGAACTTAGGACAGCTGTTTTGTCTAGAGAACTTGGTACGCTACTTAATGGGACTTGGCTCGTCAGAGCAAAGCTTGCCGCCTTAGAATCTGAGCATCTCCTCATGATTGGTTGGCTCGATTGGATGGCTGGTAGTCAAAGATGGGAAAGTCTCGTGTGACTAACATATCAACCTAAGACAGGATTCAAGGTGACCTTATTTACAACCTTGATTATCCGATGACGGGTAAGAATGTTGGTTGTACATGCAGACGCCTAAGACAGGTACAGTCGATCCTGATGTGGTGAGGGTCGTCACCCATCCATTTAAGCTATTCCCTCTTTTAAAACAAAAGGGAGGAAATGTAAGAGCCTTTAATGAGGAAGTAGCTAAGATGGCGGCTGGCTGAGAGCCAGGAGGAGGCGTTTACTTGTTTACTCCTGACCTTAATGAATTTGACTAAGAATCTTTCTGTGCCGCACCTGTACACGTGTATGCTTAATGGGTGAAGAGTATTTAAACAGGCCGGGGTCGTTAGAGAGGGAGAGAAGAAGAAGCAAGAATAAAGAAACCACTCATTCCCAGTCTGCCTCTGATTTCTTTCCTGCAGTATCGTTGCTGTAGACGGCAACACACTGAGTTCCTTATTGCCTTGCCATTGTTGAGGCTGGCTTTGAACTCATAATTCTCCTGCCTCAGGCCCCCTCCCCTGTCCCCAACTTCTGGGATTATAGGCATTCACCACATCACCCAGCAGATGATGTGATTTTTATTCTTTATTCTTTTACAACCTTATTCGTTATTCTTGTACAACCTTAATTCATCTGCATATGTTGAATCATTTTTAAATCCCTAAATCCCACTTGCACATTGTGTATGAATCTTACAATATGCTGTTAAGTGTTCATTGTGCAAGTATTGAGTTATGGATTTTTGTATCCATTTGCATCAGTGATATTTAAAAGAAGTTTACTTTTCTTGTGGTGTCTTCATCTGGCTTTGGTTTCAAGATAATGTGGGCTTTATAAAATTGCTTTGGAGATGTTCTTTCTTCTTCAGACTTTTGGAAGAGTTTGAGAAGGGTTGGAATTTAATCTTCCTTAAAGATTGGTTAAAGACACTAGTGAAATCATCTACTCTTAAGCTTTTTCCTGGGATTTTTAAAAATTATTGATTCAATATCCTTACAAGTATTTCTATTCAGAATTTTCCATTTTTGATGTAATCTTGGTATGCTGTATATTTCAGGAATTTGTCTATTTTTTTTCTAGTTTGCCAAGTTTCTCTGCATTTAAATATTTATAATATTTTTTTATGATTCTTTTTTTAAATTATTTAATTTTCCTTGTGCTGAGTATTGAAACCAGGGCTTCAGGCATGGTAGACACACCGTCTACCACTGAACTCAATCCCCAGCCCCATCCTTTGTTATTTTTGTAGCATCAATCATATTGTCTCCTTGTGTTAGTGAGCTTTTCATTGCTATGACCATACTACCCTACTATAACAAATTAGAGATGGAAGTATTTATTTGGGCTCAAAGAGTCACAAGATTCAGTCCATAGTCAGCTGGCTCAAAGGCAGAAATATCATGGCAGAAGATCATGACAGAAGAAATCTGCTCTACTCTTGGTGTTTAGCAAGGGGTTGGAAGGAAAATAAACTTTTCCATAGCACACCCCCAGAGACTTGTTACCTCCAAATAGGTTTCATCTCTCAATAGTCCATGCAGATATCAATGGGTTAGTCCACTAATGAGGTCAGAGTTCTCTTTATCCAATCATTCCCTAAAAGACCAACCTCTGAGCTTTGTTCTAATAGGGACCATGTTTTCAACAACTGAGTTTAGGGGGAATTTTACACTCAAGACTTAATATTCCTCTTCCATATGTCTTTATTTATTGAGTCTCCTTTTATTGTGTGCTTGATAACCTATTTAGTTAAATATTATATGTGCATCTATTAGTACATATGCAGACACACACACAATTCCTAGTGAATTGACACTTTTTCCTCAGTGTTCTTCTTTGTATTTTTTGACAGTTTTGTCTTAAATTCAATTTTGTTTCATGTAAATGCACACACTTCTTCTTTCTTTTTTATTTTTAATTTTTTTAGTTATACATGGCAAAAAGCCATTTTATTTTTTAAAAAATTTTAAATTTGTTTTAATTAGTTATACATGACAATGGAATACATTTATGCACTTTAATATATCATACATAGATGAGATATAATGTCTCGTTTTTCTGAGTGTACATGTTGCAGCATCATAGTGGTCATGTAGTTATATATATATATATATATATATATATATATATATATATATATATATAATATCTGTTTCATTCCACTATCTTTCCCATCCCTCCTTCTTTCTTTTAGTTATTATTTGCATGAAAAAAATTCCCATTCTTTACTTTCATTCAATTTGGATTTAACTTTAGAAAATGCCTCATAGACAGGGTATTATAGAGTATTTTTTTTATCTATACAGCCAATGTTTTTTAATTAGTGAGTTAAATCTTCTTCCATTTCAACTAGTTTATAATATAGAAGGATTTACTTTTTCCATTTTGTTAATTGTTTTCTGTTTGTCTTTTTGTTACTTCTTTTTCTCATTTGCTGTCTTTTGTATTTTGTTGCCTTTTTGCATTGTATATTTGATTATGTTATCTTTTTTTTTTGTTTACTATCTGTTGGCATTTCTTGTAGTTATTTTGAATATTACAAAAATATAGATTAACAGTCTTATAAGGTGATAGTTTAACTTTGATCATATTAAAAATCTGTTTCATTCAGCTTTTTTGTTTTTACTGCAGTGTTCAAAAGACCTGACAAAAACAATTTTCAAGACAGAAAACTATTTGGTGCTGACTGTTTCAGAGGTCTCAGTCCATAAACAGCTGATTCCATTGGTTTGAGTCCAAGGTGAGACACAACATCATGGCTGGAAAGTGTGTTGGAATGAAGCAGCTCAGGACAAGGCATTCAGGAAAAAGATAGGCTAAGCTCAGCCCAACAAGTTCAAAAAACACACCCAAATGCATGTCCTTGTTATGGTTTAGATGTTAGTTGTACCCCAAAACCTTATGTGTGAGACAATGGATGAGAATTTAGAGGTGAAATGACTGGAATATGAGAGCTTTAACCCAATCATTAAAATAATCCCTTGATAGGAATTAACTGAGTGATAATTAAAGTTTGGTAGGGTGTGGCTGGAGGAGAGGGGTCATTAGGTGAGTCTTTGGGGTATATAATTTGTATCTGGCAAGTGGAGTCTCTCTTTTTGCTTGCTAATCATCTTGTGAACCACTTTCTTCTGACATACTCTTTCACCATGATGTTCTGCCTCACCCCAAGCCCCAAGGAATGGAACCAGTTGTCTATGGACTGAGACCTCTGAAACTGTGATCCTCCAAATAAACTTTTCCTCCCTTAAAACTGTTCTTATCAGGTCTTTAGGACACAGAAGTAAAAAAGCTGACTAAAACAGCCCCCAGTGACCTACTTCCTCTGGTCACATTGTACTTGCCTACAGTTACTGTGCAATTAAACCCTATCAAGGAATGGATTCATTGACTATGCAAAACCCCTCATAACTCAATCATTTTACATTTTACTGTTTTTGAATTGTCTTTTTTACATGAGATTTTGGGGGACACCTATAATCCAAAATGTAACATTCTGTCCCTAGCCCCCAAAATTCATGCCCATCTCACAATGCAGAATACATCTATTTATTTCCAAGAGTTCTCATAGTCTCAACAGTTTCAGCATTATCAAAAGTCGAAGTTGAAAGCCTCTTCTGAGACTAAAGGCAAACTCTCAGAATGAGCCCCTGTAAAAATCAATAGCAAGTTATGTATATTCAATTTACAAAGGCACAGAATAATGTTTGCATTCCAAAAGGGAGAAATCAGGGCATAGAAAGAAGTGATGGCACCAAAGTAAGACCAAATTCTAGCTGGGTAAACAAGTCTTATAGCTTCATATCCAGCATCTGGGGCACATGGCATCATGATGTTCTGAACAAAGGGCTTGTGTAGCTCTAACCCTAGGGCTCTGCTAATTGCAGCCCACATGAACTCTTTTGGCTTTATTCTGCTCAGTTCCTCCAGCTTTCCTCAGCAGATATTTCATGGTACTACCATCTATTAATCTCAGGAGTCATTACTGCAGCTGCAGCTTCCTTCTCATGTATCTATGCATTGCCTTTCAGGAGGTGCCCAAAGGAACTCCTACTCTGCTGCATTTTGCCTGGTCTCCGAGGCCTTCCTTTGAAATTTCAGTGGAAGCCTCCATGATCCCCTAACTCTGGCATCCTGCATTCCTGCAGAAGCAGTGACACGTGGTTGCCACCAAGGTCTGCCACCATCTCAAGCAGTAACTCTCTCATCAGACCTCAGCTGCACTAGCTTCTGAGCATCTGGATGACCGAGCATGGTGAAATAACTTCTTACACCCCACCCCCACCCACATGCAAGTAGGGCTTCCCACTGGTCTCTTCTTCTCAAAGTAATTTTAGTTTTACAACCTTGAGCCTGATATGGGTATGGCCTTGCCAATTCCTGAAATGATCTCAAGCCAATTTTGCTACTGTTTCTGAGTAAAGTACTTAGTGTTTCTTTAGTGACTGTAATCCTTTCAATAATCACATTTTCTTTAGTCTTTTTTTACTTTTGGTTTTCTTACCAAATTGCAAGTGTTTTAAAAATTTCCTCTTTGCTTTCTGCTCCTGATACCACCAGTTATCAGTGACAAGTTCTGTTTCCTCACATTTTGAAGTTTAAATATTAGTGAAGTACACCAAGGCAAGCATATAAATCAGAGTTTGTTTAAAAAGGAATAATACAGACTTTTCCCAGAAGGAAGAAGGGGGCCATAGCTGGTGTCCTGGCATCCCAAGAAGTGAGGGTTTTCTGCCTTGTTTATACATTTTAGACTTTCTTTGTTCTCCTGTCTTTCCCCTCTTTTCTCTATCCTTCCTACATAAATGACAAGACTCAGGAGATGGCCCAGGTGGGATAGTCAAAAGGTGAGAAGCAGATGGGCAAGGGGAAGGGCCAAATATAGTGATCCAGTCAGGAAGCAGCCCAGGAGACATTAAATAACAACTTTTATAACTCCCTGTAAAGTGGGACAATTCCTGGGACAGGTTACATTAGCAACATGCAGTGACAGCTGGAAGAAGGGTTCTCAAGGCATTAACATTTCAATTCCTCAGGGAAAGTCTTCAACTTCCCAGACCCAAACTGGACTCCATTATCTCAATTACACCCAAGATTGTCTATCCACATTGACTGCCTGTCTTTACTTTTGGCTTTACTCCTATCACAATAAACTTGGCTAAAAGCTGACAGAAATACCCACTCCACAAACTGAAGCCTATCCTGCCTTGAAATTTCTTCTGCCAGATTAAGTAGTACACAACCTTTAAATTCAACCTCACAAAGTCTCAGGACACTGGCAAAAAGTAGACAACTTCTTAGCCAGAACTTCACACAAACAGCATCTCTGACAATAAAATGAAACTAGAAATTGATACCAAGAAAAAATTTGTAACCTACACAAATACCTGGAAATTAAGCAACATACTTTTAAACAGTCATTAGATAAAGAAGAAATCAGGAAGAAAGTTCAAAAAAATGCTTCATATATGTAAAAATTGAGAAAGAACATCCCAAACCTATGGTATACAGTAAAAGCAGTACTAAGAAGGAAGTTTATAGTACTCAGCTCTTGAATCAAAAGAGCTGAAACACCTCAGATAAACCACATATTTCTGTATGTCTAAGAACTTGAAAAAGAAGAATAAATCAAACTCCAAATTAGAACAGAAAAAAGAAAGAAGCGGTAAAAATCAGAACAGAAATAAGCAACAAATAAAGAGAAACAAAACAACACAAAAAATCATCAGAACAATCATCTGGGTATTTGGCAAGATAAACAAAACCTACTAAATAAAAGCAAGAGAGAAGATTTATATAAGTAAAATCAGAGATGATAAATGAGATATTATAACTTACACAATAGAAATATACAATAGAAATATAAAGAATAATTAGTGATTATTGCAAACAATATATACCTAGAAATTTGATAACCAAAAAGAAATTGACAAATTTCTAAGCACATACCTTTAATAAGATTTAACTATGAAGAAATAGAAAACCTTAACAGAACGATAATAAGTAATGGAATTGATTTAGTAATAAAATCTCCCATCAAAGAAAAGCCTAGGACCAGATGGCTTCACTGCTAATCTCTGCTGAACATTTAATAAGGAATGAATACCAATTCTTCTTAATGGATTCCAAAATGTACAAAAAGAAGGAATTATTCCAAACACATTCTATGAGGACAGTATTGCACTGATACCAGTATCAGCAAGGGCACAACAACAACAACAAAGAAAATTAATGGCGAATATGCTTGATTAATTTAGATATGAAAATCTTCAACAAAATTCTAGCAAACCAAAGCCAATAGAATATTAAAAATATTATTCATCATGATTAACTGATATTCATCCCAGGGAAGAAAAGATAGTTTAACATATGCAAAACAACATATGGGATACATCAACAGGATGAAGGCCAAAATCATGTGATCATTTCAGTACATGGAGAAAAGAAATTTGACAAAATTCAATAATATTTAATACTAAAAATAGTGAATAAATTAGTTGTAGAAGAAACATACTTCAACATATAAAAAACATTTAAAATAACATGAGAGGTAATAAATATTAAACTGAATAGAGAAAATTAAAAGTTTTCTCTCTAATATCTGGAATAGACAAATATCCCCACCCTAAGCTTTTATTTAACACACTGCTAGAAGTCTTAGAGCAATCAGGCAAGAGAAAAAAGAAAAACTGACATCTAACATAGAAAGCAAATCAAATTGTAACTGTTCGCAAATGTTGTGATATTATATACACAAAACTCTGAAAGACTTCACACAAAAAATTAGAACTTGTTGGGGGTTTTGTTTGAGTTGATGGGAAGCGGGTCAAAATGACCCTAGTTGAGTACAAGTTAAAGAATGGTTACTAATGTCTAGACAATCATTATCTGACATAGTACATTGTCCAAGAAAATTGGTAACCAAAAAGAGAACAACTTTACATTGTATAAAAATTGCCATTTTGTGTTGCCAAACATGCTATGCTAAGCAACTCTTGATGGGTACAGAGCCAGGGTGTTCTCATGGGAGAAGCATTTCTTACATGATGTGGAGTCTCAGGATAAAATGGAGTTTGTTTAGTCATTGCCCATATAGCCTGGCCCATAACAATAATATACTTTGTCCATTATCACAAAACTAAAAATATGTGTTGTTTTAAAATTGTAGAGAACTAAGATGAGCATGGCTGAAGTTATCTGGAGTTCATGCTATTTGGCAGGCTGACACTGTTTGATCAGTTGGGCCCAGGCACTTGATACTATGCTGGGCTATATAGTGTGATTCTGTTTCAAGACAAATAAATAAATAAATAAACAAATAACTCAAAAATCTATCCTATTATATCTACTGACAAAAATTGATAAAAATTGAAAAAAAAAATGTTCCTGCGGTAAATGTAACAGTGGTTCTTATTTCACTATTGACTTTGGAGAAGCTGGTAAATCACTTAAATTTCTGTTAATTGACCATAGTGATTAGAATGTAAAGTAACATATTCAAATTTTAAATTTTATGTCTGTATTGTGTTTGTACTTTTTAACTTTGAAAGAATCTCAAATTTAAAGAACAGTGGCAAGAATTATATAATAAACATTTTTCCTGAAATAGTTAATTATAGGCTCTAAAAATGACTCATAACTTGTGAAAATATCAATATAATCATCATAATTAAATATTTAAATGGATATATTATAAACACATAATCCTCAGACCTCATTCAAGTTATAGAAACTGTCCACAAAATATTTATTCTTTATAGTAATGAGTTCAGAATAATGTGTTGAATTTATTTTTCATGTTTCTTTAATTTCCTTCATGAATTAGTTCTCAGTCTTTTGCTGATTTTCATGAAGAAAACAGGCTTGATATCTGAGGATGTTACTTTCCTTTTGATGATATTCATGATATGCTTCTTTAGCAAGGATGCGACAAAAGTAATATGGAGTCTTTCTTATTATGTTGTATAAAGATGCAGAGGATATCAATTTGATCACTTGACAGGCTTATATGATGCAGTTAATTATTTTTCTTATGTACTTTAAAAGCATTTATATGGACGTACTTTGAGACCATGTAAATATCCATTTCATTATGCTTTCAATTTATTATTTTAATTTATTAAATATGAGTGATTCTCATGTAATACAATAGAATTCAGCTTGTTATTATTATTAACTTTTTATATCTCTTGATTGTGTATATTGAAGTTTTACCACAAGATTTTTCAATTGGCAGATAATATTGTATTTTTGGTGTGTACAATATGATGATTTGAAGTAGTTTTGCATTGTGGAAAGATTAAATCAGCTAATTTACAATGCTTCATTCAGTTATTTTTGCAATGAGAGCACTTAACATGTACCATCTTAACATTTTCCACAAATACAATATATTCACATTAATTAAAATCTTGTAAATTTGATCTCAACATTTATCTTTCTATCAAATTTAACTATGTATCTTTTAATCAAGATCTTTCTAGTCCCTTTTCCTCACTAACCAGCCTAGCCTCTGGTAACCACCATTATTATCTATACTTTTATGAAATTAACTCTTTTAGGGTTCACTGTGAATGAGATCATGTTGTATTTTTTTCTATCTGTGACTTATTTCACCTAACATGATACTTTCCAGGTCAATCCATATTGTTAAAAGTGGCAGTAGTTAATTTTTACTTTTGAGTGAATTATATTCTATTATACATATGTAGATATTTCTTTATTCATTAAGGCTCACTTAAGTTCACTCTATACCTTAGCTATTGTGAATATTATTATGACAAACAAGAGTGTGGATATCTGTTCCACATACTGATTTCATTTCCTTTATTATGTAATTTATGACAGATTTATTCAGATATAATTCACATATAATAAATTTCTCTTTTTTTCAGTATACAGTTAAATAATTTTTAGTCTATTCCAAGAGATATGCAATTATCATTGTTATCTAATTACAGGACATATTTTTATTATTTGCATACTTATTCACAGTCATACCAAATCTCCCTCTTCTTTAGCCAATGGAATAAATTAATTTATATATCTATGAGTTTGTCTATTCTGGATATTACATATAAAAGGAATCATGAAATATTTTGTGTCTTATGACTGGCTATTTCATCTATCAAATATTTTAATATTTATTCACTTATAACATAATTATAATACTTAATAACTAAAACATAATCATATTTGAAAAGATACTTGAAACTAAGAATATAGAAAATATCAGTATCCACAATACTTAAAATTGGCAATCTGAGACAAATAACTAAATGGAAAAGGGAAAGAGAATTAATATTATTCCATCCATATCATGTCATAAGCCTCTACCATGTTTATTTGTGCACAACTTTGTTAATATGCTTTCATTTCTCATAGTCAATATCTGAAATTTCTATTGAAAATTCACAGGCTGTGAAACTTAGTTTTGCTAGGATGAAAGGAAAAAAGAAGAAAACTGAGAAATAGTGTTGCCCTGCTAGCTCATCTTAACCAAGAAGTTTGGTGTGGTGGCATGAATGTTTCTTGTGTCATTCTGGATCCCAAAGCTATACTACTGATTGTATTTTGGGAATATGGCCTAATAAAATGCTATTTCCAATTCAGGGTTTGCTTCCTTGAGCTATGTAATGGTTTGGATCTGGAATGTCCTCCCAAAAGTTCATCGGTTGAAATCATTGTCCTCAAAGGTTCAGGGGTGTGGGTTTAAGGCAATGATTGGACCATGACCGATCTAATCTCATCAGTGGATTAATCTATCACCATTGATAACTGAACAGACTACTGGGAGGTGGGACATAATTGGAAAAGTAGGTCACTGGGGACATGACCTGGAAGTTTTATATTCTCCCTAGCCCCTTCTCCTCTCTCTATTTTTCTTTCTGTGCTTATTGGCTACTACATATTGATCAGGTTTCCTCTCCCATGCCTTTCCTCCATGACATTCCTACCTTGGAGACAGCCATCCATGGACTGAATCCTCTGCAACTGTGAACCAAAATAAATCATTCTTCCTCTAATTTGTTCATGCCAGGTCACAGTTAAGTCATAGTGGTGAAAAACATAATGACACAAGGTAAAACTAAAAGATACACAAAGTAATGTTTTTTAATAAAATAAAAGGAAGAGCAAATGGCAAGCAAATATATGCAATGAAGCAAAACTTTAATGGTCAGGAAAATGCAAATCAATTTTATAATTAGGTCCATAATATACCCATTAAATGTAAAATGAAGATGTTTGAAAACAGGATTGATGAGATTTTGAATCTGAGAGAAAACAATAAATCAATGGGAAGGGTATACAATGGAAAAACTACATTGGCAAATTAGTTGACCTTGTTTGCTAAATGGAATATTCACATACACTATGATTAAGAAATTTAAATATATGCAATCTGAAATCTTGGTACCAAAAATATGGATTAAAAACAGAAGTATCATCATCACTTGGGATATTGTTAGAAAAGCAGAATTTTAGTTGACACCTCTATAAAAATAGCATCTGCATTTTAACAAAATCATCCAGTAATTTATGCATGCATTATATTTGGGAGCACTATCCCAGAGAAGTGGGGTATAGACATTTTATATATGTGGAATATCTATGTATTCCTCTATATTTACCTTATAGTTAGTTAGGGTTAGGTGAATAGATATGGTTAATAAACTGAATAGAAATAATTATTGTGTCACTTCTGGAACGATGTATTTAAAAGCATTGTATGAACCATTGATTTCATGATGTGGTGATTGGAAACCAAGTTGCTATAAGGGGGTGTCAGAATGACAAATCTGCTTTAAACACTGATTCATTCCTTGGGGATAATCTAGACTCAGAATAAGTGATATCTTAAATAACATCTTAATTCACACTAATTTCAGGTCTTGCAAAATGTTGAAGTTGTTCTATTTATCTTAATATCTAGGATATACTTAAAATATTTGAGATGTAAGTCTACAACAAGAAATATTTTTGATTGGTTCATATAACCTTTTCTGAAATTTTCCCTAAATATGTTTGTTTATACATTAAAAATAAGTGATCCAGGTGCAATGGTGCACACCTGTAATTCCAGCACTTGGGAGGCTGAGGCGGGAGGATCGCAAGTTCAAAGCTAGCCTCAGCAATGGCGAGGCACTTAGCAACTCAGTGAGACCCTGTCTCTAATAAAATAAAAAAAAAAAAGGGCTGGGGATGTGGCCCAGAGGTGGAGTGCTTCTGAGTTAAAAAAAAAAAAAATAGTGGTACACAATATTGACATTTTATGCTTAGATATAGACAGTAAATCTGCACAACTGCTATAATTCTTTATCATAACAAAACAGACAGAAAACTGTTAAGGAAAGCTGCACTATAAAGCCAACACAAATGAGCTGCATTCATCTTAATTTGCTCCACTAAGCTATATATAACATTTGACATTTTGCCCTAATTTTACATTTATGGGGATTAACTCTTAGACTACTGTTTTTCTCTCTGTCGTTAATATGTCAAATTATTAGAATCAATATTAAGTAACATGTGTATTTCTGATTTTTCCTGATTAAATATAAATTATTTAAAGTCATAGTTATTTAGACATTTCTGTTTGCCATTAATTGATAGAATATAAGCAAATGTTTTCCAATTATTCGTGTGTTATGTAAAACAAATAGCTGTACTAAACTATGACCTATAATGTGTATTTTTATAAATAACTCTACAACTTTTCAAATTGTTATTAATTTTTTACAAGTTTCACACAACCATTATCATTTGATATGTTAAAATTAAGGAGATTTTGATCATATTTCTTAACTATAGAAAACTTTAGAAAAATCATGCTTAGCAAAGTTATTATCTTTAATCTGGACTAAAGGTGTGGTTTGACAATACTTTTTCTTCAAACAGTAGTTAACCTAAGTTATTTTACAAATGACACTGTAAGTACTGAAAAATCCATAAGATTATTTAAAGAACAGTTTTTTTTCAAAATTCATAGGATCTTATTTTTCTTCATGAGTATCATAGTAGTTTTAAAATTTCATAGATATATCTGGTTACTCATTGCTAACCATGTTTACAGATCATTTTATGGGTATGGTTTTGGATATTGCAAACCAGCAAAGAATATTCCAGATAATCATGTTTTTTGTTTTTTTTTCCCTGAGTGGCATACTGTTCTGCAATGTATCTCTACATTCCTGCCAGAAGTAAGTAAGCTAATTTAGAAACATAAGAAGCATTTCCCAAAAGAGAAGAGGAAAGGGGCTAAGAAGTAAGAGGAAAAGAAGAGGAATTACACAAAGTAGGAAAGAGTTGCAATCTGAAGCCTCATTTTTGTGTATACTCTATTATTTTCCACTTTTAACTATAGTTAAAAATAAAACATCTTCAACACTATGCAATATCTTTCCCTAGACATTGCCCTATCTGTTAATACAAAACCACAGCATGCTTTAGTCTCTCTAGAAATATATCTAGGCATTTCCAGGGAGTGGTTGCTTCAACTTAGTATTATGAAACTTGTGTTGAGCAAAACTGTCTCTATTCGACATAGTAGCCAAGGCAACTAATTTAAACTATTATAAGCTTCCAGGTTTTGCTGCCACTATTCCTGGTTACCACTATGCCCTCTGCACAGTATAAAGAATGCCATGTTAAATTCAGTTACCAACACTAATTTTCTGGAACCCTGGTGTAGTTAAAACTTTACAGAGTTTTCTGATGAAATGAGAAATAAATTCACTTGACCCTACATAGATGTAAATCAAAGTTTTAGATGTCAATGTATTAGAAATTTTCATGAAACTTATTTATTTTTTATCTATAATATATGTGTTTTTAGAAGATCTAAACATGTTTTTATAGAATTAAATAAATTATAAATTAATGGACATTCAGAATGGTTTCTTCAAAATTACTACTCCTTTCTTACTTAAAAGCTTGCTGTGTTCTACATCCTATTTATTAAGATTAATTTACTATTTAGATGTCTCTACTGACATTGTGCAAAGAGATGCTGACAGACTTACCAAACCAGTTTATTTGTACTAGTCAGGTATGTAAATAGAAGGACAAACAATAACAAGTAATGGTATCCTCTGATTATGCATGTGTGTGTGTGTGTGTGTGTGTGTGTGTATGTGTATTTTATGTCTGACTTACTACACACACACACACACACACACACACACACACCCCTCAGTCTTTCTGAAAAGAATTATTTGGTATCTTTTTGTTTCCTCTGTGGATATAATAATGAAATTCATAAATTCTAAACTATATCATAGGGCTGATTATACTCAGGGTCAATAACATCAAATAAACACATACAGTTTAAAAAAAGAACATTGTCCAAGAGTTTTAATATTATTTCAATGTTAGTCAAGTAGTTCTTAAACTTTAGCTTCAATTAACTGTACATATGAATTTTTTTATTCAGGTATTAAAAAGACTAACATTTAATTCTTTGCCCTTGGCTAATTTTTATAAAATACGGAGATCTTCCTGTCAATGTGATAAGACTGTAACTTTTTTCTTTCCTAGGAGAATTTGAAGATGTTTTAATCAATTGGTGAGTTGCCTAACTTTTATCTAGATAAGACATCTCTATCAGAAGAAGAGAGAATAATGGTGATAAAAGGATATGTACTTATGCTAAATATTTTTTCTTGAGTGTTAGTTTTCATTCCATTTGGATAGAAAAATCACTATTATTAAATTCCAGATTAGCTTAGCAATTCATCTTAAATCTTTCTGGAATGGAATAGTTTAATTTCCTTTGTTCTGCTTCTATTCTTAATATGTCACAGTCCTGGTTTAGCACTAGCAAAGTTAGTAGTGTCTTATTCTTAAAACCAGCAGTGTTTTCTCCAAAACTGTTTTTGTGTAAAAGTATTTAATCTGCTTTATGTTAATCAAAGTCATTATGGGAGACTGAAATAGCAATTAACCCCACATTCTCATAAAGTTATTTCCTCCTTGAACATAAGTATGTGTTTTCTTTGCATTCTTCTGATGATGGTTTGCAATCAGGGAAAAGTAGAGAATTTGTTGGTCAAACTATCACCTCACATCATGCTTTTTAACAGTCATTTGAGGCAGCTGGCAATTATTTCTCACTCCCTTTTTCTATGAAGTATTGACTTTACTAATGTGATATGGATAGAGCATTAAAAATCTTAGTGAGCAATAGACAGTCAGATGCAATAGATGAATACTGGGTGAGTATGACTTTGTAAGCTAGATATAGGAGAAAAGATTGTGATTGAAGAAAAAAGGCATACAATTTTTGCTGAAGTTTCTATAGCAATAGACCTTCCCACAAATATTATTTCTATTTTGGATATGAAAAACTATTGGTTACATTTATGTTTATGATTATGATTCATGATTATGCCTTTCTTGCAAATGTTATTGGAACAAGGGATGGTAGTTAAGATTAGAAGTATCAAGAAACATTATCTCTGTTCATAACTATTTGATAACTTGGACATAAGTTTTACTATCTTATAGAGCTTATAATTAAAAGAATCAGCATCAGATAGAAGAGTACAAATTGAGTACAAAATGTAGAACAAAAAATTTCATTTCCTAAATATAATCCACACAACCAACAATGAACATATCACCTCAGTACTTTAAGATTGCTTAAGAAACACTGACCAAACATGGTATTTGGTATACTCAAAGGCAAAGAGGCAAGTTGTTCTTGACTTTCTCTATTTTTTCATTAACATGGCTCCCAACACACACCTTCTTTTGAGTTTAATAGCATCATGCTGTTCCTTGACACTATGTCATTGAAAATTTTATGAACACATCATTCCACAATATAAACATAGATTTTCATGAGTTGTTTTTTATTTGGCCCTGGATTATCTGACATATGATCGAGTTTTTCTAAAACTACTTTTCACATTTTGGTATTAGTATACTATACATCAATATTCATTCAAACATAACTAATGAGTATCTCTTATTTATCATATATCATGTTACATGATGGAGATATAAAAACAAATATAATTCAATGATTCACCTTCACCTTCAGGATCTTAGAGTCCAATTGTAATATCAGACAAGTGTGCCAAATGCTATGAAATTTGCATCTCTGGGAAATAACGGAGACTGTCCTGACTCCAGGGAGATATTTCTATTTTTTAAGATTCCCCAGGATATACTTTTCAAGTACAATATTTACAGGTCAACAGAAAATATTCCATATATATACAAATATATATATATACTTCATTATGTTTCAAGCAAGTTATGAACATTTATGTTTTCAAAACATTTATGATTTATTGTGAAAACTTTCTAAATGATTTATTCCTTTTTTTTTTTTTTTTAAGT
Organism: Tamias sibiricus; assembly: GCA_025594165.1. Lineage (NCBI taxonomy): Eukaryota > Metazoa > Chordata > Mammalia > Rodentia > Sciuridae > Tamias > Tamias sibiricus. The sequence goes on from CM046667.1 coordinate 78,982,436, forward strand.
CTGCAGTACATAATTGTCATCTATAGTCATCTAATTATAGCTTGGCACCCATTGATTGAAATCTCCACCTTCCTTCTCCCATCCAACTCTCCCTCAGGTTCTATGATATAAATTTTTTATAGCATATATGTGAGTGAGGTCAAGCACTATTGTTTTTCTACGCCTGGTTTATTTAATTTAAACTAAGGATCTTCACTTCCATTAATGTTGTTACAAATGACAGGATTTCATTTTTATGGCTGAAGAATGTTATATTTTTATACATACCACATTTTTTTTTATCCATTTATCCATTGATGGACATTTACATTATTTCTTGGCTACTGTCAATAGTGCCACAATAAAAATTGAAGTACAAATGTCTTTTCAAGTAACTGATTTTTTCCTTAGATATATACCCAGTATTGGTATTTCTGAATCATATGATATTTTTAGTTTTTTGAGAAACTTCCCTCCTGTTTTTCATAAAATAGCTCAATGAAATTGTGATAAAAATTTAAGGTAGCTTTTTGTTTCCTTTTTATTACAACAAAATCACAATATTTGTACTAGCTAATCTTCTACATTACAGAATTTCCAACTTTCATTGAAGTTCCACATTAGAAACTGATGAAATACGAGTGCAAATGTCTGAATTTTTGAATAATTTTTTCAAACAACATGGTTTTATTGTTAAGAATGACAGAATGTTTGCTCTAGGATTTGATATATTCAAATATTCAAACTATGATGATTACTGCAATATGTTAATAGACAAGAGGATTGATCCTAGCACCTCGCACATGCTAGGTGAGAGCTCACTGAGCCACAATCCCAGCCCCCAGCCTCATCAATTCTGCTAGGCTTTCCACAAATTAATGAGAGCCTGTCTTAAAAAATAAAAACAGCATGGAATATAGCTCAGTGGTAAAGCTCCCCTGGGCTCAATTCCTAGTACCACCACTCCCAGGCAAAATAGCAGTTTAGTAGAGTAGTAAAATAGAAGCCACATTGTACAATGAGGTAAGTAGAGTATGTGTGAGAAAATGGAGATTTCATGAGCAGATAGGTGATTTGTATGTTTAACAATAAAATAAATAACTCGATGAGTACTTAATGAGTACTTAGCATGGAATTCAAAACAGGTAGAATTTCCATTTTTCAAGGTCAGAAAGATAGCTTTTCAGAAGTACCAATCACCTTTGATCTATAAAGTTATATTGAAGTGAAAACATGAGGTTTCCCACAAAATTTTTTAAAAATCATTTTAGGCATCAAAATCCTCTGCGACCTTTTTTTTTTTTTTTTTTTTCTAATTAGGTCAAAGCCAGTTCAGATGTCAAGATTCATTTTACACAAACTATTTAAAGCAAACAATATTAGACAGGATCATTTACATAAACCTGTAATCCCAGAGGCTCAAGAGGATGGGGCACGGAGCATCACAAGTTGAAACCCAGCTTCAGATTTAGTGAGACCCTGTTTCAAAAAAAAAAAAAAAAAAAAAAAGGTGAGGATATGGCTCAGTGATTGAACCCCTGTGGGTTCAACCCTTGGTACCAAAAGAAGAAAAAAAAAGAAAGAAAAACTCAGACCAATTATATCTTCAAGAATTATTGATGCAAAAATGTTATTTTAGAGAAAAAGTGGTTTTAATCTCTTCAATCTTTACAGAAATATTTTTATATAATTCATTTGGTAAATTACACTCATCAATAGTGGTAAACCATCTCCTCAGCAAACACTATAATTGCTTCCCAGCATCACATCCTTTCCTTATAATGCCTGATTCTTGTCTACCTTTGCGTTGAGCTGATCAGGAAAATCACCAGGATATTCACTGTGACATTGTCTTCTCTCTCCAGAAATTGTACTACTATATTTGGACCATCGATTTTTGGATATGATTCAGGGGCACTCTGGAACTAAGTAAGAGTCAATGAAATAGTAACCAATTGATTTTCTTCTAGGAAAGGTAGAAAATAATGTCAGATAAACGATTTGTTATTTTCAATTTGATTTTTTGCAAACTTTCTACCAGACTTCAGCAGTTTAATTAGTCACGTTTCCTTATGCAACATCGTGGAAAATATGGGTTTCTAGTGAAGTCAAAACATTTTAAGCTGGGAACACAAGGATAGACTGACATCAAATTACACTGATAGCTAATCATTTCCTCATTTGCAGCTGATTTTCTGCCTGTATTCATTTGAAAACTTAAAATTTAATATAGTCCAAAAAAGTAGTGGTACTATTGAACATTTTGGATAATTTAACTTTTAACATTTATAAAATAATATTTTTAATAAAAATATCACTCATTGTCAAAAAAATAAACTCTATTAAAAACATCTTTGGAAATCTCCCAACTGAGCAATTTCTATTTCAGTACATTACAAATAATCTGCCTCATTCTGTACCAGGAGTCTGATTTGACAAGTAATAATATTTATAAAATAAGGAGTCATAAACTATTATGTCACCTACTTATATATCTTTATCCAGAGTATAAAAATAATAGCATTGAGAGTCAAATGATTTATGTTTAAATATGAGTTGATTTGAAAAATGGGCATTACCTACTATACAGCCTTAAAATTTGTTTTGTAAGGGTTTTCCTATATATGAAAATGATGATGTAAAATGTAAAACTATTTGAACAATACAATTTATATACAGTTAAATGCTACCATGTTTGAGTTTAAAATAAAGTAAAAATTTTAGAGACAAAAATACATACCACCTTCTTTATATTTTAATTTTTTTGTTAGTAGCGTATCTACATGCCTATTTTTTTTTATTTCTTCTGCCAGTATTCCAATATTATGTGGACATAAACTTGAATTCATTTTGCTATTTGAGAAAATACGCATTATTATTTCTATCATTTTGAAAAAGGATATGTTCCTGACTCTCTTTCATTATATTAAACTTTCACAAAACATTATATATTTTGTTGTGTGTATGTGTGTGTGGATATGAATGTGTGCATGAGTGTGTGTGTGCACATGTGTGTAAAATATAGTTTATTTTCAGTAGAAACAGAACTTGTAAAGGAGATTAGAAAATAAATTGAATAAACCTCACTATTTGATCTACTATTAGTTTGTTTTTTTAATTTTTTATCAGTCCATTAAAATCATATATAACAGTGAGATTCATTTTGAAATATTTGTACATGCATATAATATAATTTGATGCATTTTATTTCCCAATTCCTCTGCTCTCCTTATTCTACTCCCTCTCCCTTATACCCAACCTCTACTCTACTGGTATGTGTGTGTGTGTGTGTGTGTGTGTGTGTGTGTGTTTTTTAGAATCCATTTTTTTCTTTCTTTTTTGCCTCTAACTTCCATATTTTTTTTTTAGTTGTTGATGGACATTTATTTTACTTATTTATTCATATGTGTTGACCATTTTCTTCTTTGATTAAAAATCAAGTCACTAATTAACCTATGCCTTTCCCCACTCAAGGAAAGAAGACTGTATTTCATAATATATTACTCACCTTAGTTACAGAAATATTGGCACTATTCTGTGAAATTGTTGTCTAATTTTGAAATGACATGCCAGAATACAATATAAAGAACTCTCACATGTCCATCTAAAAAAGAGTAAGACCAAACTCCAGAGGATAAAAAAAAGCCCTTACCAGATTTTAGAGTCTCTGATTCACATAATATCCAGAGCTAGATCAGTGACGTAATACACTTTCCCTTTTTCAATTCTCTTAAATTATATATAGTTAAACAATTCCCAGCTGCACCTATTCAAATCTTTTTTTTAATTATTTATTTATTTTAATTTGTTATACATACTTGCAGAGTGCAATTCTTTTCATATTACATATAAAGAGCACAGGTTTTCAGGTCACTGGTTTTACTTTAAGTATTTTCACACCTTTTCTGTTTTTATATATGTGCTTAGTGTATTGAGGTCTAACTCATTCTGCCATTTTTTCTATCCCCTTGCCCCTCTCTTCCCTTCTCTCCCCTTTGTTCTATTTAACATTCAAATCTTACATAGCCCTCTGTCTAATTTCAAGACAAGTAGCTCTTAAAGAAAAGATAATATTTCAAGATTGGACCTTGTGGAGTTGTTTTTCATCCCTTAAACACTGTCCCAGATGTAGCAAAATGGTTGAATTTACAATTATGCAACTGTAAGTCCCATGCAACTTGTAAAATTACCTATAAAAATAATAATTATGAGATTTTTCACTTCTTTGGTATTGTCCCTTAAGATAAAATGTTATGATGAAAACAAATGAAGAAAAATGATGCCTGCACTGATTTCTGCCTCAAGTGAATAATGCAGATTAGTTCTAACAATATTTCTAGATCTCTTAGGGAATGATGTGAACCTGATAGTTTGGTTCAAGTTTTGAAACTCAAATTAAAACTACAAATAGTAAGTGGTACCTGAGAAAAAGAGCAAACACTAAATTAGAAAGATTCTGTATGTGAAGCATAGATAATTCTACTTATGCATCGGGATATAAATAAATCATCTTCAGTATGGATCAATCTGAATCATCAACTGAATTCTGAACCAAAATCATTTCCCTACAGAGAATAAGTGTATCATTTATGTGCACACAAATAATTTAGAACAGTTAGATATAAACATCACATTAAAAATGTTTCATTTAACTGGTATAATAGAAAAGTAAATTAAAACATTATTTCCTCAGGCATTATATAAAATATGATGCTTTTTTCACATAAATGTGGCATAGTTTAGAACAAATTTCCCAGCTCACATATTCATGTCATATATATGCATATACAAACACAAACACACATATACAAACACACACACACAAAAAAAAAAAACAACACATATACACAGGTTGCATTTATATAACTGTAAAATATCAAAGGTTATGAAAAATAATTATTACTTTGTTAGGAACCTTATATTTTGAGTGCATATAAAAATTTTTGATCCAAATTCATGAAATATATTACAAATTTCAAGTACAGACCTTATGATTTCTGAAGATTGAATATACATCTATAATGAAGGGCAGAGGTACAGAATAGCAAACTCAATCACCATTCATTGCACATGTGAAAGCATGTATGAAATCTTAAAATTAATGTTGTATACCACATAGCTAATAAAGAATAAATTTAAAAATCATAAAACAGGTGAATTTATTTGTTCAAATTCTCATTTAATGTCAATTATTTTGTACAAATTATTCTGATAAGTACTGATAACAGAAAATGAAATGTCCTCCTTTATGATAAAGAAGATTTATAAAGAAATAGGTACACCTCTCCAAATGTCCACTTGGGACTCTTTCACAATCCTATTTTGTTTTCACAAAACAACATGTTTCAGTATCTCAACTAAACCTGGTCAGAAAAAATTGAAATTGACAAAAAAAAAAAAAAAAAAAAAAAAAAACAAGACAAAAATTTCTTTGGAAATATATAGCAAAGTGGTGTTATATATAGTTTATTCTCTATTTTCTAGACTCACTCTCTCTCTCCTCTCTCTTACACTAACTTCTACTCCTTGGTCATTTTTTTTTCTCTTCTTTTTTTCTTTTCCATCTTTCTTTATTTCTTCTCTCAACCGCTGCATAAGTTAGGTTTATATATAAATTGGTCTTTCCACCTAATCATTCACTCGATTCTCTATCCTCTCTCATCGGCTGATACTAAACCACTTCCATAGAACTCTCTTTTCATACTCTCTAAGAAAGAACAAGTCGATACACTCACTTCCTTCTTCCTAAATATATCACCTGTGTGTCCATTACTTGAAAGTATAAAACCACATCAGAAGCATACAGAGTAAATTGGAAACAATATCTGGGTTTACTAAATCTGTACATTGTGATCAAACTGGGATTCTCTGAATAGAAAGTGTTTGATTTTAAAGTGTAAAGGAAATATAAGGGGATCTGAAAGCATTGTACTACAGGAGTAACCTAAGGTTTCAAGGTAAAATCAAAATAGACAAGGTCCCACAGTGCAGGAAGAATAGATGCACAAGCAATATGAAGAAACAAGGGAAGAAAGTGACACAAACAAATCAATATACCTCCTCAGTAGATTCCATGGCATGCACAGTTGGTGAAATGCCAGAGATGGAATTTAGAAACTACATATTCCAAATGTTAGCGGGACTTAAGAATGAACTCAAAAATGAGATGAGGGAGCAAGTACAGGAGGTGAAAGATCATTTTGACAAAGAACTCCATAAACAAATACAGGAAGTAAAAGATTACTTCAATAGGGAGACAGAGGCTCTAACGAGAAACCAAACAGAAATTCCAGAAATGAAAGAAGCAATGAACCAAAATAAAAGCTCAATCGAAAGTATCACCAAAAGAGTAGATCACTTGGAAGAAAGAACCTCAGACAATGAAGACAAAATATATATCCTAGAGAAAAATCTAGATTACACAGCAAAAATGGTAAGAAACGAAGAACAGAACATTCAAGAATTATGGGACAACATAAAAAGACCAAACATAAGAGTGATTGGGGTAGAGAAGGGGGCAGAGTTTTAAGCCAAAGGAATGAGTAATTTATTTAATGAAATAATTACAGAAAATTTTCCAAACTTGAGGAATGAATGGGAAAACCAAGTTCAAGAGGCCTACCAAACACTAAACATACAAAATCACAACAGATTCACACCAAGACACATTATAATGAAAATGCTTAATATACTGAGCAAGGAGAGAATATTAAAAGCCACAAGAGAAAGGAAGCAGATTACATATAGGGGGAAACCAATCAGACTATGTTCAGATTTTTCTACCCAGACCTTAAAAGCAAGAAGAAGCTCTGAAGGAAAAGGGATGTCAACCAAGAATCTTATATCCAGCAAAATTGAGCTTTAGATTCGAAGATGAAATAAAAACCTTCCACGACAAGCAAAAGTTAAAAGATTTTGCATATCGAAAGCCAGCACTTCTGAACATCCTGGGCAACATTTTTCATGAAGAAGAAGAGAAAAATAACAACAAAAATCAACAAAGGGAGATATTAAACTAAGGGAAATACCAACCAGAAGAGAAACCAAATCAAGCTAAAGATCATAATACAAACAAAAATGGATGGGAATAAAAATCACATCTCAATAATAACCCTGAATGTTAACGGCCTAAACTCGCCATTCAAAAGACACAGATTATTTGAAAGGATTAAAAGAAATGACCCAACAATTTGCTGTCTCCAAGAAACACACCTCATAGAAAAAGACATCAATAGACTGAAGGTGAAAGGCTGGGAAAAGTCTTATCATTCACATGGTCTGTGGAAGCAAGCAGGGGTTTCCATTCTCATTTCAAATAAGGTAGACTTCAAGCCAAAGTTAATCAAAAGGGAAAAAGATGGATATTTCTTACTATTTATGGGAACCATTCATCAACAGGATATAACAATCATAAATGTATATGCCCCAAATAATGGCGCACCTACATTTATCAAACAAATTCTTCTCAAGTTCAAGAGTAAAATAGACCACAACACAGTTATTCTCAGGGACTTCAACACACCTCTCTCACCAATGTATAAATCATCCAAACAAAAGCTAAACAAACAAACTTTAAGCCTCCTTAAAACAATTAATAATTTAGACCTAACAGACATATATAGAATATTTCATCCCTCAGTAAATGAATACACTTTTTTCTCAGCAGCACATGGCTCCTTCTCCAAAATAGACCATATATTATGTCACAAGGCAAATCTCAGCAAATAAAAAAAAATAGAGATACTACCCTGCATGCTATCAGACCATAAAGGGATGAAATTGGAAATCAACGACAAAACAAGGAATAAGAAAAACTACTCCAACAACTGGAAACTAAACAACATGCTACTGAATGAACCAGGGGTTGAAGAAGACATCAAAGAGGAGATTAAAAAATTCCTATAGGTAAATGAGAACACAGATACATCATATAAAAATCTCTGGGACACTATGAAGGCAGTAGTAAGAGGAAAATTCATTGCACTGAGTTCATTCCTTAAAAGGAAAAAAAAAAAAAAAAAAAAAAACAACAAATAAATGACTTAACATCACACCTCAAAGCACTAGAAAAAGAAGAACAGATGAACACCAAGAGCAGCAGAAGACAGGAAATAATTAAAATCAGAGCAGAAATTAATGAAATTGAGACTAAGGAAACAATTCAAAGAATTGACAAAACTAAAAATTGGTTCTTTGAAAAAATAAACAAAATTGACAGACCCTTCGTGATGCTAACGAAAAGAAGAAGAGAAAAAATCAAATTACTAACATTCATGCTGAAAAAGGGAATATCACAACAAACACCTCAGATATACAGAAGATAATTAGAAATTACTTTGAAAACTTGTACTCTAATAAAATAGAAAATACTGAATTCATTGACTGATTTCTAGAGTCCTATGATTTGCCTAAACTGCATCTGGAGGCTATACACAATTTAAACAGATCGATTACAATCGAAGAAATAGAAGATGTCATCAAAAAGCTACCAACAAGGAAAAGTCCAGGACCTGATGGGTTTACAGCAGAGTTCTACAAAACTTTCAAAGAAGAACTAATACCAATGCTCTTCAAACTATTTCAAGAAATAGAAAAAGAGGGAGCTCTTCCAGACTCTTTCTATGAGGCCAATATTACATTAATTCCAAAGCCAGGCAAAGACAGAGCCAACAAAGAAACTCCAAGCCAATATCTCTAATGAACATAGATGCAAATATCCTCAACAAAATTCTGGCAAATTGAATACAAAAACATCTCAAAAAGATAGTGCAACATGATCAAGTGGGGTTTATTCCAGGGATGCAAGGCTGGTTCAACATTCAGAAATCAATAAACATAATACATCATATCAATAGACTTAAAGATAAAAATCATATGATTATCTCAATAGACGCAGAAAAAGCATTCGACAAAATACAGCACCGCTTTGTTTTCACAACACTGGAAAAACTAGGAATATCAGGAACATATCTCAACATTATAAAAGCTATTTATGCAAGGCCCAGAGCTAACATTATCTTGAATGGAGAAAAAATGAAAACATTCCCTCTAAAAGCTGGAACAAGACAGGGATGCCCCCTTTCACCACTGCTATTTAACATAGTACTGGAAACTCTGGCCAGAGCAATTAGACAGAAGAAAGAAATTAAAGGGATCCAGATAGGAAAAGAAGAGCTCAAATTAGCACTATTTGCTGATGACGTGATAATATACCTAGAAGACCAAAAAAAACTCTACCAGAAAACTTTTACAACTAGTAAATGAATTTGGCAAAGTAGCAGGATACAAAGTCAATACTCATAAGTCAAAGGCATTTTTGTACATCAGTGAAAAAGCCTCTGAAAGGGAAATGATGAAAACTACCCCATTTACAATAGCATCAAAAAAAAAAAAAAAAAAAATACCTGGGAATCAACTCAACAAAAGAGGTGAAAGACCTCTATAAGGAAAATTATAGAACACTAAAGAAAGAAATCATAAAAGAACTCAGAAGATGGAAAGACCTACCTTGCTCTTGGAAAGGTAGAATCAATATTGTCAAAATGTCCGTACTACCAAAAGCATTATACAGATTTAATGCAATTCCAATCAAAATCCCAATGTCATTCTTCAAAGAAATAGAAAAAGCAGTCATGAAATTCATCTGGAGAAATAAGAGACCCAGAATAGCCAAAGCAATCCTGAGCAAGAAAAGTGAAGCAGGGGGCATCACCATACCAGACTTTAAATTATACTATAGAGCCACAGTAACAAAAACAGCATGGTATTGGCACCAAAACAGACTGGTGGACCAATGGTACAGAATTGAGGACACAGAGACTAATACATATAATTTCAGCTATCTTATATTAGACAAAGGCGCCAAAAATATACAGTAGAGAAAGGATAGCCTCTTCAACAAATGGTGCTGGGAAAACTGAAAATCCATATGCAACAAAATGAAATTAAACCCTTGTCTCTCACCATGCACAAAACTCAATTCAAAGTGGATCAAGGACCTAGGAATTAGACCAGAAACAATACGCCTAATAGAAGAAAAAGTAAGCTCCAATTTCCAACATGTCGGATTAGGTCCCAAGTTCCTTAATAAGAATCCTGTTGCGCAAGAACTATTACCAAGAATTAATGAATGGTATAGATTTAAACTAAAAAGCTTCTTCTCAGCAAAAGAAACAATCAGTGAGTTGAATAGAGAGCCAACTAACTGGGAACAAATATTTAATACATGCACATCAGATAGAGCACTAATTTCTAGAATATATAAAGAACTCAAAAAACTTAACACCAAAAAAGCCAATAACCCAATCAATAAATGGGCTAAGGAATTGAAAAGACACTTCTCAGAAGAAGATACACATTTAATCAACAAATACATGAAAAAATGCTCAACATCGCTGGCAATTAGAGAAATGCAAATCAAAACTACTCTAAGATTTCACTTCACTCCAGTCAGAATGGCAGCTATCAAGAACACAAACAACAATAAATGTTGAAGAGGATGTGGGGAAAAAGGCACACTCATACATTGCTGGTGGGACTGCAAAATGGTGCAACCGCTATGGAAAGCAGTATGGAGATTTCTTGGGAAAATGGGAATGGAACCACCCTATGACCCAGCCATCCCACTCCTGGGTCTATTCCCAAAAGACTTAAAAACAGCATATTACAGTAACACAGCCACTTCAATGTTTATAGCAGCACAATTCACAATAGGTAGGTTGTGGAACCAACCTAGATGCCTCTCAGTAGATGAGTGGATAAAGAAAATGTGGTATATATACAAAATGGAATTTTACTCAGCAATAAGAGAGAATAAAATAATGGCATTTGCAGGTAAATGGATGAAGTTGGAGAATATAATGCTAAGTGAAATTAGTCAATCTCAAAAATCCAAATACTGAATGTTTTCTCTGATATAAGGAGGCTAGTTCACAGTGTTGTTGGAAGGGGGTACATAGGATCAGAGGAACACTAGAATGGTCAACGGAAAGTGAGGGGAAAGGAGGGAGCAAGGGGGGAGAGGGGGAAGGAAAAAAAAAAATTGGTGGTTGAATGAGATGGATATCATTATCCTAAATGCATGATTGAATATCTGAATGGTACTTATATACTTTGTATACAAGCAGTTGTATGTAAAAAGATACTATACTTGTGCTTATGAATAAGTAAATAAATAATTAAAAAAGAAAGAAATAGCAGTAACTGGCAAAAATAAAAATAAAAATAGCCGGGCGCGGTGGCGCACGCCTGTAATCCCAGCACTTTGGGAGGCTGAGGCAGGAGGATCGCGAGTTCAAAGCCAGCCTCAGCAACGGCGAGGCACTTAGCAACTCAGTGAGACCCTGTCTCTAAATAAAATACAAAAAAGGTCTGGGAATGTGACCCAGTGGTCGAGTGCCCCTGAGTTCAATCCCCGGTACCACCAAAAAAAATAAATAAATAAATAAAAATAAATAAATAAATAAATAAAAATAAAATATATCAAGTACATTATTATTTATTCCAGCAGCCTAAGGGGAGGTATAAGATATACATGTCTAATTATTTTATGGTCCTGTGCAGGAAGATAAAAAAATTACTTACTTATTAAATAAAATTTAAACATTCTAAAAAAAATATTCTTTGAATTCTTTCAACTTTAATTCTGCCAGCTGCACTTTAGAGGATGTTTGAATAATAATAATAATAATAAATCATTATATCTAAGCCTTCTTCATATTGGAACCTGGGTTATTTTTTTCATTACTGTACTCCAATAACTTTTATCCACACCCTTTTTCTGTAGAATTATAGATGAAGAGGATGCTTATATTTAAATTATCTAATATAGGTATAAATCAAGTAATAATTATGGTTACTTTATATATTCTTCTTAATTCTTCATAATAATCATAAAATATCTCGAAATATATGAATAACTGTTGGGAGCTGCAAATGAATTATAGGTTTCTTTGAACCAGCTCAAGGCATATGTGATGCTCTTCTGAGAACTCTCATTGGAAACACACCAATTGAGATTGCTCAGTCACTGGTGATGCCCTGTTCAAAGGGGATTCTGTGCAGCTCATAGAATTTATTGGTTCATGGCTTTGAGTTCAAATGCCAGTTGCCCAGAGATAGAAGTGATTTGGGCACAAGTAGATAATTTTTAATTGGGCTGCTTTTGCTCACAACTTCGTTTTATTTATTTATTTATTTATTTAGTACCAGGGATTGAACTCAGGGGCATTTGACCACTGGGCCATATCCTCAGCCCTATTTTGTATTTTATTTAGAGATAGGGTCTCACTAAGTTGCTAAGTGCTTGTCCAGCTTTGAACTCAGGATCCTCCCAAGTGCTGGGATTACAAGCGTGCGCCACTGTGCTGGCGTTTTGTTTATCTTTAAGAAGACTTCTCACACTAAATCCTTTTGGTATTTAAACTGTATAATAAAAGGTGCAGAGGCTGCTCATGGCCAGACTCTCTTCCATCAGGAGTTTGATTGGTCCACCAAGTCCTGCTTTCTCTATATGTTGTGTTTGTTTGTCTTATTACCAATCCCTTTCCCTCTCTTTTCGAGAAACTGAGGAAGTGTCAGGCGGGCAGCAAAAAATAATATTTAGTAGTTTGCTTATATACCTTCTTTAATTAACAACAGAATCACCTCAACTTAAAATCAACATAATTACTTAAAAAAGCTGAGTTCAACAGGGAAATGAAAAATTAATGGTAGCATTAGGAAAATTTAAGTATGTATCTATCAAAACACTTCAACCATAATTATACTTGTATCTTTATGTATTTTAGCATTGCATAACGTATACAAAAAGGCATGTGTTTCACTTCCCTTGAAATTCTGCTTCTTTGAAGATCTCATTAAAATTTTAGAAATCAAGGCAAATATTATCTCATATAATATTAGCATCCAAAAGAAGAAGCACTACCCTCAATTTAATTTTTTTCAGAGCACATTAGTGTGTTTTTCTGTTTGTTAAAAGAGTAAAACTTGCCTAGTTTATAGCCTGTTAACACTGCAAATATTTATTCATGTATGTACATTGTGCCCTGTAACTAAATATGAATTACCAGTTACGTTATGGATTTAAAATAGTCTTAATATGCAAATACAAATATTTTTGTTTCTCTCCATAAAATAATACATTGCCTGAATGAGGTGTGCTGAAACTTAAATAGTTATGTTGGTAGAAGTTTCATACTATATATCTCAAACATATTAGAAAAAGATGGCAGTAATTTATAGGTCACACTTTGACAAAGCAGAGACAATGAATGTTCTAATTCTTTTGTTAACGTAGAATAAATACTTCAGAGAAATATTATTAAATGATACAAATACAAGACATGAAACAGAACCTCTGGGAAAGCTTTCTCCTCATACTGTCATCTCCCATATCATCCTTAGAGGTACTCTCCCCTACCTGCATCCCCCAGCACAATCCCTCTATACAACTATCAGCAGTTGTTCAAAAGAACATGAACTGAGATCATCTTCTTTGCCCTTCAGTTTTAAACTTATTAAATAATTTTTAGGGGGGCTGAAAAGATGGCAGAATAGATGAGGTCACATTCAGGGCTGCTCCGTGGAATGAAACCAATAAAGCAGAAAGATAGCTTATCAGCAAGTTTATATAAAATGAGACTATTCAACTCCTTGATGCTCTGAAGAACTGTTTTGAAGAAAAGTTCTGGGCGGGGACACAGGTGACCAGGGAGCAAACAGGGCACACCAAGTGCAGCACCAAGCGCTGCGTGGCCTCAAGGATCCACAGAGCACGGGCACTTTGGGACCCAGCCATAGCTGGGAGGTAAAGGCAGCACTGGCCCCAGCTTGAATCCGCACCCTTCCGGCACAGCCAGCAGCAGTGGAGTCAACGGGAAGAATGTGGTAAGACAAAGTCCCTGGAGCAGCACGGGGGATTGGTGGAAAATTTGGACTCTGAGAATGATCGCTGACTTTTTCTCTGTGGCTGCAACAGACACAGAGGGAAGGAAGAGGGGAGAGACTGCTGTTTGGATACCAGCGGGCATATGGGCAGAAATCTGAGAGTATTTGATTTTACATACAGCTGGGCGGACATGGTCAGCCAGCATGAGAAGGCATATCTGAGTACCGCGTGATGGCTCCCCATGACTCTGAATTTGTGTAGGAGCGTAGAGAGTAGACAGTTAGTGGGGAGATCCTTTTTCAGAGCCATTCACCAAAAGGCTCAACCCCCAAAGCCATTCATCAGCTAACCAGGTATGCAGACTTGATTCCACCCACAACTACACTTCAACAGCCAGGGCATGTACTGTGACAATTAAACAACTGGAGAGTGAAACAGAAAGGCTTCCGTAAAAGTTGCTTGACTGAGACTTACTTGTGAGTTTGACTTTGACTTTTTTTTTTTTTTTTTTTTTTTTTTTGTGTGTGTGTGTGTGTGCATTTTAACTGTGTGTGTGCATGTGTGTGCACGCGAGCGCTTTTACCTCTTTCCTTTAGTCTCTATTGTTTTGTCTTCTTCCTCCCCCCGTCTGTTTTTTCTATTGTTATTACTTTTATTATTTTTTTTTCTTTCTTAGCTCTCTCTCTCTCCTTCTTCTCTCATCTTTCCATTCCCTAGTTACACCCCGCCCTTGCACTCTCAACAGAGGCAAAAACAAGTTTTATATGGGAATTAGGATTTTGAGAACTGGGGAAACTGAATAATACATCAAAGTGTCTTTATATATAGTTTCTTCTCTATTTTATTCATTCACTTTCTCTATCTTCACTTTTTCAACAATTTCTAATACTTGGACATTTTTTTCTCTCAACGATTACATAAGTTTTATATATATATATATATATATAATTTTGTGATATAATACATATCACTTTTCCCATTAAATTGTTCGTTCCAATTCTTTTCCTTTCTCTTCTACTGTTATTCGACTACTTTCATAGATTACTTTTTTCACAATTCCTAAGGGAAAAAATATGCAATATCCTCATTTCATTCCAACTAAGCATATCACCTCTGAATCCAATATAAGAAATTATAAACCCCTTCACAAACACACAGAATATATTGGAGACAATATCTGAATTCACTAATTCTGTACCTTGTGACCAAATTGTGATTATCTGAATAGAATATGTCTGGTTTTAGAGTGTAATGTGTTTATAAGGGGAACTGATAGCATTGTACTACAGGAGCACCATAAGGTTTTAAGGTAAAAATGAAAAAGTCAAGGTTCCACAGCACTAAAAGAAAAGTCACACAAGCGATATGAAAAAAGAGGGAAGAAAGTGTCCCAAACAAATCAACATACCTCCTTAGCAGACTCTCTGGCAAGCACAGTAGATGGAATGTCAGAGAAAGAACTCAGGAGATACATAATCCAAATGCTCATGGAACTCAAGAATGAACTAAAAAATGAAATGAGAGAGCAAATACAAGTAGTAAAAGATCACTTTGACAAAAAACTCCATAAACAAATACAAAAAGCAAAAAATTACTTCAATAGGGAGATAGAGGTTCTAAGAAACCAAACAGAAATCCTAGAAATGAAAGAAACAATAAACCAAAATAAATGTTCAATTGAAAACATCCCCAACAGATTAAACCACTTGGAAAAAAAGACCTCAAATAATGAAGACAAAATATATGATCTGGAGAAAAATGTAGACTACACAGCATAAATGGTAACAAATCATGATCAAACATTCAAGAAATATGGAATAGCAAAAAAAGACAAAATTTATGAGTGATTGGGGTAGAGGAAGGGGCAGAGTTCCAAACCAAAGGAATGAGTAATTTATTCAAAGATATAATAGCAGAAATTTTTCCAAACATGAGGAATAAATGGGAAAACCAAGTTCAAGAGGCTTACCGAACACCAAATGTACAAAATCACAACAGATCCATACGAAGTCACTTTATAATGAAATTGCCTAATATACTGAACAAGGAGAGAATATTAAAAGCCACAAGAGAAAGGAATCAGATTACATATAGGGGGAAACCAATTAGATTATGTTCAGATTTTTCAACCCAGACCTTAAAAGCTAGAAGATCCAGGAATAGCATATTTCAAGCTCTGAAAGAAAGGGGATGCCAACCAAGAATCTTATATCCAGCAAAATTAAGCTTTAGATTTGAAGATGACATAAAAGAAAAACAACAATGAAAATCAGCAAAGAAAATTATTAAACTAAAGGAAACAACAACCAGAGGAGAAACCAAATCAAGTTAAGTACCATAAACAAATAAAAATGGATGGGAATACGAATCACATCTCAATAATAACTCTGAATGTTAATGGCCTAAACTCACCATTCAAAAGACACAGATTGTCAGACTGGATTAAAAGAAATGACCCAACAATATGCTGTCCAAAAGAAACCCACTTCATAGAAAAAGACATTAATAGACTGAAGGTGAAAGGCTGGGAAAAATCTTATCACTCACATATGATGTAAAAGCAAGCAGGGGTTTACATTCTTATATAAAATAAAGTAGACTTCAAACCAAAGTTAATCAAAAGGGACACAGATGGATATTTCTTACTGATTAAGGGAACCATTCATCAACAAGATATAACAATTATAAATCTGTATGCCCCAAATAATGGAGCACCTACATTCATCAAACAAACCCTTCTCAAGTTCAAGACTAAAATAGACCACAAAAAAATTATTCTAGGGGACTTGAAAGAAAGGGGATCCACTGGATAGATCATCCAAACAAAAGCTAAATAAAGAAACTTTAGACCTCATTAAAACAATTAATAACTTAGAGATATATAGAATATTTCATCTTTCAGTGAATGAATACTTTTTCTTCTCAGCAGCACATGGCTCCTTCTCTAAACTAGACCATATATTATGCCACAAGGCAACTCTCAGCAAATATAAAAATGTAGAGATACTACTCCCGTATTCTATCAGACCACAATGGAATGAAATTGGAAATCAATAATAAAACAACAAAAAGAAAAAGCTACTCCAACAACTGGAAGGTAAACAACATGCTACCAAATGAACAAGGGGTTGAAGAAGACATCAAGGAGGAGATTGAAAAAATTCCTAGAGGTGAATGAGTACATCGTATAGACATCTCTGGGACACTATGAAGGTGGTATTAAGAGAAAAATTCATTGCACTGAGTTCATTCCTTTAAAAAAAAAGAGAAAACAACAACAACAACAACAAATAAATGACTTAACATCACACCATAAAGCACTAGAAAAAGAAGAAAACATCAACACTAAGAGCAGTAGAAGACAGGAAATAATTAAAATCAGAGCTGAAATTAATGAAATTGAGATTAAAGAAACAATTTAAAAAATTGACAAATCCAAAAATTGGTTCTTTGAAAAAATAAATAAAATTGACAGACCCTTAGCGATGCTAGCAAAAAAAGGAGAGAAAAAAACTCAAATTACAAGCATCTGTGATGAAATGATATATCACAACAAACACCTCAGAAATACAGAAGATAATTAGAAATTACTTTGAGAACTTGTACTCTAATAAAATAGAAAATATTGCAGGCATTGACAGATTTCTAGAGTCATATGAATTGTCCAAACTGGAACTGGAGGCTATACACAATTTAAACAGATCAATTTTAAGCAAGCAAATAGAAAACACTATGAAAAAGCTACCAACTTAAAAAGGCCCAGGACCAGATGGGTTTACACCACAGTTCCACAACACCTTCAATGAAGAACTAATACCAATACTCTTCAACTTATTTCAAGAAATAGAAAAAGAGGGAGCTCTTCCAGACTCTTTCTATGGCACCAACATTACATTAATTCCAAAGACAGGCAAAGACACAGCCAGAAAAGAAAACTTCAGGCCAATTTCATTAATGAACATAGATGCAAAAATCCTCAACAAAATTATGGCAAATCGAATACAAAAACATATCAAAAAGATAGTGCACCACGATCAAGTAGGTTTATACCAGGGATGGAAGGTTGGTTCAACATACGGAAATCAATAAACATAATACATCACATCAATAGACTAAAAGATAAAAACCATATGATCATATCAATAGATGCAGAAAAAGTATTAAAAAAATACAACACCCCTATATGTTCAAAACACTAGAAAACCTAGGGATAACAGGAATATATCTCAACATTATAAAAGCTATTTATGCAAAGCCCCAGGCTAACATCATCTTAAATGGAGAAAAACTGAAAACATTCCCTCTAAAAACAGGAAAAAAACAGGGATGCCCCCTTTCACTACTGTTATTTAACATAGTACTTGAAACTCTGGCCAGAGCAGTTAGACAGATGAAAGAAATTAAAGGGATCCAGATAGGAAAAGAAGAACTCAACACTATGTGCTGATGATATGATAATATACCTATAAGTCCAAAAAAACTCTACCAGACAACTTTTACAACTAGTAAACGAATTCAGCAAAGTAGCAGGATACAAAATCAATACACATAAGTCAAAGGTATTTATATACATTGGTAACAAATCCTCTGAAAGGGAAATGATGAAAACTACCCCATAAAAAAAATTAAAAAAAAAATTAAAAAAAAAAAAAAAACACCTTGGAATCAACTTAAAGAATGAGGTGAAAGACCTCTAAAATGAAAACTATAGAACACTAAAGAAAGAAATTGTAGAAGACATTAGAAGATGGAAAGACCTACCTTGTTCTTGGATAGGCAAAATTACTATTGTCAAAATGTCCATACTACCAAAAGCATTATACAGATTTAATGCAATTCCAACCAAAATCCCAATGATATTCCTCAAAGAAATTGATAAAGCAGTCATGAAATTTATCTGGAAAAATATGAGACCCAGAATAGCTGAAACAATACTTAGCAATTAAAGTGAAGCAGGTGGCATCACCATACCAGACTTTAAATTACACTATAGAGCAATAGTAACAAAAACAGCATGGTATTGCCACCAAAATAGACTGGTAGTCCAATGGTATAGAATTGAGGACACAGAGACTAATACATATAATTTCAGCTATGTTATATTAGACAAATGCACCAAAAATCTACAGTGGAGAAAGGATAGCCTCTTCAACCAATGTTGCTGGGAAAACTGGAAATCCATATGCAACAAAAAGAAATTAAACCCTTATCTCTCACCATGCACAAAACTCAATTCAAAGTGGATCAAGGGCCTAGAAATTAGACCAGAGATAATACGCTTAATAGAAGAAAAAGTAAGCTCCAATTTCCAACATGTCGGATTAGGCCCCAAGTTTCTTAATAAGACTCCTGTAGCACAAGAATTAATATCAAAAATTAATAAATTGGATAGATTCAAACTAAAAAGATTCTTGTCAGCAAAAAAAAAAAAAAAAAAAAAAAAAAATCAGTGAGGTGAACTCAAAAATCTTAACACCAAAAAAACAAATAACCCAATCAATAAATGGGCTAAGGAATTGAAAAGACACTTCTCAGAAGAAGATACACAATCAATCAACAAATACATGAAAAAAAGTTCAACATCTCTGGCAATTAGAGAAATGCAAATCAAAACTACTCTAAGATTTCATTTCACTCCAGTCAGAATTCAAACACAAACAACATGGAGAGGATGTGGGTAAAAAGGCACACTCATACATTGCTGGTGGGACTGCAAAATAGTGCAGGCGTTATGGAAAGAAGTATGCAGATTCCTTGGAAAACTGGGAATGGAACCACCTTATTACCCAGTCATCCCACTCCTGGGTCTATTCCCAAAGGACATAAAAGCAGCATGTTACAATGACACAGCCACCTCAATGTTTATAGCAGCACAATTCACAATAGCTAGGTTGTGGAACCAACCTAGATGTCCCTCAGTAGATGAATGGATAAAGAAAATGTGGTATATATACACAATGGAATTTTACTCAGTAATAAAAGAGAATAAAACCATGGCATTTACAGGTAAATGAATGAAGTTGGAGAATATAATGTTAAGTGAATTTAGTCAATCTCAAAAATCCAAATGCTGAATGTTTTCTCTGATATAAGGATGATGATTCACAGTGATGTTGGGTCGGGGTACATAGGAAGATTAGAGGAACACTAGAAAGGTCAAAGGGGAGGGAGGGGAATTAGGGAGCAAGGGGGTATGTAGGGGAAAAAATAGAAGGAGGTAGAATAAGATGGATATCATTATCCTAAATGCATGACTGAAGATTTGAATAGTACGAATATACTTTGCATACAGTGGTATGTAAAAAGATGCTCTATATGTGTATTATGAATTGTAATACATGCTACTGTTATAAATACAAAAAACTTTGAATAAAAATACTAAAAAAAGACATGAAACAGAATGTTTGCATTAAATAAGTTAGACTTAAAAAAAAACTAAAAGAATATAACTTTCAAAGAATATATAAGGTTATCTTTGAATTCATTTCCCAGATCTAAAAATGAATGAATGCTTTTATTAGCATTTGTATTGTACTTTCTGTTTATCTACAGAGAATCTCAAAAGGCTTAAACTTTTCTTATTAAAATCACATTATAACCACTAAAGTGTAGCTACCTATGGTGTGAAAAAATATACACTTTTTCCTTGAGCAAATATAGAGAAATGGATATTCCTATCCTGAAATTCAGTGTTGGTTCTGAAGTTAGCAGAGAGTAATATATAATTAGTAAAGAATATGGACACAGAAAATATCATATTTGTTTTTCTAGATTTTACTAATAGTTCTGTTGAGTGCATGTGCAAAAAAGTATGAACACATACAACAGTTGTACAGATAGGAACTCTACATTGATCAAATTATGGACCTTATCATTTGTAGGAAGTTTATTGTATGACCTTAAATAGTCTCTTTAAAATAAAGCCTATTTGTGATTTATGCTTTTTAGTAATTTTTACTTTAAGCAACATTCATTCCGTGTAAAGTTTTGAAATGTCACAGTGTTATATTAAAGTACATCATTAAAGAAGAAAACATAAATTTGAATTTTTAAACTTAAGAATCAAGAAATTTGATATATTTGGGATCATATATATAATTCTGTCTGTAATTCTGGTTTGCAAGGAGTAGGAGATTGTAAAACTATAAATACAAATTAGGGAGATGAAGAAATAAAATGAGTGTCTATCTATCTATCTACTGTCTATATATTTTCTATTTATATACCCTCTGTCTATCCATATATTTTTATACTTATATTCTATCAACCTACCTACCTACCTACCTGGAGGTCAAGGGAAGTGAGCCCACTTTTAAGAGTCCCTTTCTTATGAAACTTCGTGTTGAAACTTTTGGGACAACTGTGAAGTAATTAGTACTTTTGACAGCTTCCCAGGTGGTAGGGCATGATGTGACAGGTTTGGTATGAGACTAAGGTGGCCTTAAAGTAATGTCTTGAAACAACTAATATTTTGCTACCTTTCAGTTTTTCAAGAATTTGGATATGGTTTAACCATGTGTGTCTTTAACATTTATCTCAAAAAGCTGTAAGGGATGTGTAAATTAAAACTGTAGTAATCTCAATACTCTGGTAGAATGATATCCATTTTCACACTCAATCAGGTAGCTGTTAGGAAGTATCAGAATATTGATTGGCAAGTATACATCTTTTTCATCATTCATGGTCCTCAGGTTACATTGTAATTGCCAGGCTGTTGCCCAGTGACGACTTCTTTTTCTTTTTTTTTGGTATGAGAATCACTCCTTTTGAGTATAAGTAACATGGCAGTTTGCTTTCCCAAAAATTAAGATTCTATGAGACACAGAGTAAGAGAAATAGAAAGAGAAACCAGTTTACTTGGAATTTAATATAAAAATTAAAATCCTATTGCTTTTTACCATATTCTATATATTTGAAGTGAAACACCAGGTCTAGTTCAAGTTATAGTCTGCAGAGTCTCTAGAGTTTGCAAGAGGTATTGACATGCATGCTGTCAGGACAGACTTAGGTTTTGGGCTGCATCATTGTCAGTCTTGAATAAGACATTGGGAACCACTTCTCTCAGACTGAATAGATCCATGTGGTTATGAGACTCAGGTAAAATCCAGATTTGTGTTGGTCTTGGTGGCCAAGGAACTGACTCCACTACATTTCTGCCAACTTTAGAAAGAATAGCTATTACCTAAACCAATGTTCATAGATTTAGACTCTTAAACTGCTCCAAAACCTGGGGAAGACTATGCCATATGTGGACATGCATGTTTTGGCCTGCATCACTAATGGCTATAGTATGGGCCTAGGAGTACTCCTAAGACTATGCAAGACTTTAAGCTTGGCATAACACAGCTTAGCCTCACACTTATGGACAAAGGATTGCCTTCAACAAAATGAACCAAACCTCATGTAGTAAAATATAGAGGAAGATCCCATTCACCAGGGGTAGGTCAGAGTACTAAGCTCAGGACTTCATCCTGGAATTTAGTGAAGGGGTGATTAAACTTAATATTGACCTGACCCTAATGGCCATTCATGACTCAAAAGAAGGAGACTATGAAACAGCTACAAGGCTAACTGGAGACACATTACTCCATTATATTGGACTTGACTTTTGGCAAACATCACCTTGGAGTATTGTAGCATAATTTCACTTCAGTAGGAATCACACTGCAGTGTTGCATTTATCTGACTGCATGCTGTGCTCATCAAACTGTGAAATCAGAATATGATAGTTTTTCTAGCATTGGTTGCCACAGATATTGCATATGAGCCTGGAACTTGTCACTCCACAGTGATTCTTCCCAGAGCTAAGCAAAAACTTGCAATGCCTGAACACAGACCAGTAACTGTGGATATGGCAGCTGGACCTATGCAGGTCTCAAGGAGAGGCTTATAGGAATAGACTACGGTATGATGACATCCTAAAGAGTGCAACTGTGGATTTGGGACATATCCGTGCTGAAACAGTAAATCACACCAATGGCAGATTCATGGCAAGTCTGAGCTAAGTGCAAAAACTAATGCTAATAGAAGTAATTTTAGGCTCAGAGAAAATAAGTAGCTTTGGAAGTTTAGGAAATCAGGCACAGAAAAAGGCTGATCATTAAGATTGGACTGAATATCTAATGTTACAATACCAATATGATATAGTGCACCAAATATCAATTCCTTTCAGTGTTTCATGATATCACTAAATAGTCCATATAAAGCACCAGAAACCAACTGGCTAGTACCCGACATCGACAAAGTTTCAGGGGGATAATTTTAACATTCTGTTTTAAGGAAATTTATTGAGTTTCAAGAAAGCAGATAAATAATTCAATAGTCTAACGGAAATGTAACAGAAAAATTATAGTAATTAAAAATATCAAACAAATCCTTGGTTTGAAAAATATACTCAGAGAATAAAAATATGATGTAAGATATAAACAGAGGACAGATCAAACAGAAAGAAAGAATTAGTGAGCTTGAAGACAGGCTATTTGAAAATGCACAGTTGGAGGAGAAATTAAGAAAGACTAAGGTTATTTGGGGGAGCATTAAAACAGTGAATATTCAAGTTATTGGTGTTCATGTGTGACTTGAGAATGCCAAAGGGGTAGAAAGAAGACATCACAACAGAAAATATTTCAAATTTAGTGTAATGGTTTAGGTATGATTTATCCCCCAATAATATCTTATGTGAAACAATGCAAGAATGTTTAGAAGTGAAATGATTGGGTAATGAGTCTTAACCTAATCAGATATTTAATCCTCTGGTGGGGATTAATTGGATGGTAACTGTAGGCAGGAGGAAGTTGGTTTTTCAGGGCATACCCTTGGGGTTTATATTTTGTCTTTGATCAGGGATCTCTCTCTTCTTCTTGGTGATGTGTTCAAGTTACTTTCCTCTGCCATACCTTTTCACTATGATATTCTGCCTCATCTCAAGCCCCCCAAAATAGAGTAAACCTTTTATGGACTGAGATCTCTGAAACTGTGAGCACCAAAATAACTTTTCCTCCTCTAAAATTTTTTTTCCAGGTCTTTTGCTTGCAACAGCAAAAAAGCTGACCAATACACCTGCAGAATATTACAAATATCCAAGTATTGGAAATTCTAAAATCAATTGACAAATTTAACTCAACAAGGTCTTCCCTAGGACATATCATAATCAAGCTCTCAATGATAAATAATGAAAACAAAATTCTCAAGGGAGTAAAAGGACCACATAATATATTAATATTTCTCAATTATTTCTGACAGCTAACTTCTCCATAAAAATTTATAGTTCAGGAAGGAGTGGCATGAGATTTTCACAGAACTGAAGGGAGACAATGTGAAATAAGAATATTGTACATGGTAAAGCTAAAAGTAGAAATAAAAGAGAAATAAATACATTCTGAGACATAAAAATGAAAGACAGTGACAGAATATATCTCAACCAGACCTCTCCTAGAAAAAATACTAAAGCTAGTTTTTCTTTTTAAAAAAAAACTGAAAGAAACCTTAACAATCAAGGTGAAAACATGGGGAAAAAACTGATAAGAGTGACTATTACTAATATTGTAAACGTGGTGTATTAACTCAGGAGGCAGTGGCAGGAGAATAGCAAGTTTTAAACAAGGAACAGTAAGTTAATAAGTCCTCTGCAACTTAGCAACACCCTGTCTCAAAATATAAAGTAAATAAAAATGTCTGGGGATGTAGTTCAGTGTCCCTGTATTTAATCTGCAATGCAAATTAAACTAAACTAAATTAAATTAAATTAAACAAACCTGTATTAGTATGTTAAGGGTTAGGCAATACAGAAAGACATAAATTAAGATTTCAAAATTTCAAAATGTTGGAAGAAATGAAGAGAAATTATATAACTTTTAATTAGTATATTTTCTTCATTATTTTTTTAAAGTTTATGATCATGTTAAGTTTCTATTATTTCACAATAGCTTCTTATAATCAAAATATATTTTTGGTACCCTCATTATAACCAAAACCCAAAAATGTGTAAGAGAAAAAAAACAAAAAGTATTAAGAAAATTGTCAAAACACACTTGTTGCAACTGGTAAAACCTTTATTCAGGCATCATACCAAACCAGGCATCAAGGGGATTGAGAAATACAGACAAACAGACACAAAAATACAAAAAACAGGTTCCAGTGGATCAGCCTGCCTCTCCTAGAGAGAGACTGATAATGAGCAGGCTTATCACATTTATTTTATTGGTTCAAATATCAAAGGGATTTATTGTGAGAAAGCTTCCTCAAAATAAACAAAACCAAACTTGTGGGTAAAACCGCTTCATTAGGGTTTATACACTTGCACCCATAACTCTTTAACTCCAGGCTGCTGGCATTTGAACTCAAGGCTGTTGAATTAATAAATTCTGTGGCTTGAACAGAATCCCCCATTTAACATAGTGTCACCATCAACTTGGCAGTTCTCAATCAGCACCTTCCCACCAGAGAAATTCCCAATAGAGTTGTCAACCTCTCTGTCACTGCTGCCAACACACACAAGTAGAGTATATCAATAATTAAAGAAGGTCATAAGCGAGAATAAAGAAATAAACTGCTATGGTGTAGATATGAGGTGTCCCCAAAAGGTCATGTGTAAAACACTATAAGAAAGTTTAGAGGTGATATGACTGGGTTATGAAAGCCTTAGCCTAACCAGTGCATTAATCCACGTATAGGGATTAACTTGGTGGTAACTCAAGGGAGGTGGTGTGTGGCTAAAGAAGGTGGGTGGCTAGTGGCATACCTTGGGTTTATATTTTGTTAATGATGAGCAAATATATTTCTCTCTGTGCTTCCTGGTTCCATGTCCTGAGATACATTCCATCTCCACACCTTTCTTCCATGACGTTCTGCCTCATCTTGCGTCCAAAGCAACGGGATCAATCACTTATAGACTGAGCTCTCTGAAACTGTGAACCCCAAATAAACTTTTCCTTCTCTAAAATTGCTTTTGTCAGGTCTTTTGATTTTAGTGGTGAAAATTTCGACTTAAATAGGGACTGCAATGAAATTATAGAACTAGTTATAAAATTTCTACAGCAATATGTTAAGTATTGTAAATTGCTTTGAATATGAATTGATTAAATTTTTCAATTAAAAGAGTAAATGCATTATAAATTGATTAGATTACTCAATTAAAAAATAGTGAATAAATTTGTAAAATAGAACTCAACTAAATTTTGTTGACAAGAAATTCACTTCACCTCTGTTGATATGGTAGATTAAAAATAAAATACTAAAATAAAATATTACTTACAAAATGAATAGAAATAAAACAGGATAGAAAGAAAACAGGAGTATCCATACTTGTATCAGATAAAATAGACTTTAAATCAAAAGAAGTAAAAAGAGATAATAAATGCCATCTTATACTGACAAAGTGTCAATTATTCAAGAGGAAATAAAAATTATATATATATATATATATATATATATATATATATATATGCACCCATTATTGGAACACCAATGCAATAATATTTGGGAACTTTACCAGTCTACTTTCAACAACAGACATATTCTCCTGACACAAAATTGACAAGGAAACATGAGAGTTAAATCAGAACCTAAACCAGAGGGACCTAATATACATCTACAGAACATTCCATTCAATGCTCATAATTTTCTCATGACCATATGAAACATTCTTCTGGATAGATTATATGATGGAGTACAGAATTCTCAAAAGATTTTAAAAATTGAAATCATATTGAGTATGTCCTCCAACCAAAATGCAATAATAACATTAGATATAAATGAGAAGAAATAAATTGAAAACTATTAAATGTATAGAAAATAAACAACTTAATCTAGAAGAAAACAATAAGTGAAGGAAGAATTCAAGAAGAAAAATTTAAAAATTTCTTTAAAAAAGTGAAAATGGAGACACAGCCCATGCGAGCTTATGGAATACAATAAAACCAATAGAGAGAGGAAATTTATATGACATATGCCTGCATTGCAAAAGCAGAAAGATCTCAAATAAATAATCTATTGCTTCATCTAAAAATCCAGAAAAACAAGAACAAGCACAACCTAAAATAAGTAGAAGCAAAAATAATAAAAATAATAAAGATAAGAATAAAATAATTAAACAAAATATAATGGTTTAAATTTAAATGTTTCTGCACAGCAAAGTGAACAATTAAGAATGTGAAGAGAGAACCTTTAGAATGGGAGAAAGTCTTTGTTAGCTAATTTTCTGACAGAAGGTTAACATCCAAAATATTTTTAAAAACTCAAAAAAACTTAACATCTAAAAAACCCCACAAGGGCTGGCGTTGTAGCTCAGTGGTAGAGCACTTGCCTCGCAAGTGTGAGACACTGGGTTGGATCCTCAGCACCACATATAAATAAATAAATAAGATATTTTGTCTATCTACAACTAAAATTTTTTTTTAAATTATGTTAAAATTGGGAAAAACAAACAAAAACAACTCACAAGTAACCCCAGGTAATAAATTAGCAAATGAACTGAACAGACACTTCTCAAAAGAAGAAATACAACTAAACAGACACTTCTCAAAAGAAGAAATACAAACGACCATTACATATATAAAAAATGTTCTACATCTTTATCAATTAGAAAAATGAAAATCAAAACTACACTGAGATTTCATTTCACTCGAGTTAGACTGACATACAAACAACACTAAACACTGGAGAGGATTAAGAAAAAAATCAACACTTTCAAACTTTTGGTGGGATTGCAAATTAACAAAACCACTCTGGAAATCAACCTGGAGATTTGTCAAAAAACTAGGAATGGAACCACCAAATGCCCAAACTGTATCATTCTTTTATACTTCTCCTAAAAGATTTAAGTCAGCATACTATAGTGATACATACATACGGATGTTTATAAAAGCACAAATAATAAAAGGAAAACATTTGCAAGAAATGAGTGGATGGAACTTGAGAACATTATATTAAGCAAAACAAGCTAAGCTCAGAAATTCAAGCAGTGTATGTTTTTTCTCATATGTGGAAGCTAGAGAGAAAAAGGTAAAAGAAAGGTGGAGGGTATCTCCTAAAAATTGAAAGAAAATCAGAAGAGTAGAGGAAAGGAACAGGGAGAGGAGAAAAGAAGAAATATGGTGAATGATGTTGGTCAAACAAATACGCAGCAATGATATATGATTATATGTTTATATACAACTATATATGATTATAATGACTGATAAAAAGTATGGAGAAAAAGTAGGCATGTGAAGCATTAATAAAAATTGAACATGGAGATTTTGATAGTATAAATCTAGCTTGTGCACAACCAAAAATGAAACTTTATATGAATTAACAGTAAAATTCATGAACTGCCATTGTGAGAAAAGAAATTGAAAATGTAAAATATATAGATATATTTGTATTGTATTATTGATATTCCATAAATATTATCATAAAATTATTGTGCTAACCCAACCGATTTATATTCTTTATTATTTCTGGAAACCCCAAATCTGAAATTAAGGTTTTAGCAGGGTTACTTCTTTCTGAGGACATTTTGATAACTCTCATTTCCTGTTTATATTTTTCCTTCTCTGGAGGTCAGAAATCTTAGGCATTCCTTCACATCCATCACTCCAAATTCTGACCATTTTAAGACAGGTTTCTTCTCCCTTCATATCTGTCTCAAATCTCCTTCTCTTTTACCTTTTATTGACACAAAAAAAGTGTCTTTAGTTCCCAACTTAAATTTTTAATCATACCTGAATAGACAATATATCAAGATAAATTTCAGCATATTTACTTTTTCAGAGGTCATAATTAAGTAACCCATGATGTCCATTAAAAAACTGTGTTAGCTTGAAATCATAGCATGGAATGAAAACTTCAAGAATTTAAAATTACAAACATGAAGAAAGACATACTAGATCAACATCATTTATGGGGAGTTAGAACTTGAACTTATCTTTTGGGAAGACATAGTTAAACACCCTATAGTATCCATTATCAAGCCATAGAATGAAAAGTTAATACCAATCTGAAGAAAGACATGCAAGATGTCATGGTGCACAACTGTAATCTCAGCAGCTCAGGAGGCTGAGGCATGAGAATTGCAAGTTCAAAGCCAGCCATAGCAATTTAGTAAGGCCCTAAGCAACTTACTGAGACCCTGTCCTAAAACACAAAATAAAAAGGACTGGGGATATGGTTAAGTACCCCTGGGTACAATAACTGGTGTGTGTGTGTGTGTGTGTGTGTGTGTGTGTGTGTGTGTGTAAACTCAAAAGAGCAGAGTTGATTCTTCAAAAATGTAGACAAAATCAAGATACATTTATCAAAACTAAGCAAACACAAAGGAGTGAAGAATCAAATAAATAAAAACATAGACAACAAAGAAGACATTGCAAGTAACACTACAGAAATACAAAGGGTCATTTGAGATTTTGAAAATATATTTGTCAAAAATGATGATAAACACGGGAAATACACATTCCTGTATACATACACTTTGCCAATATTTAACTATGAAAAAAAGAACACCTGAAAACACCAATAGAATGTAATGAGATTTAATCAATAATAAAAAGTTTTCCATCAGAGAAAACTCTAGCACCTGACATCCTCATTGCTGAATTCTACTCCACATTTAAAGAACTAATAAATATTCTTTTTCTGAGATTCAATTATTAAGCTTTGTTTAATATTTCCCCACATTTTTATTGGTGCATTGTACTTGTACAAAATGATGGGATTAGTTGTTAGATATTTTTTAAAAGCATAAAATACAGAATAACAGTATAATTTGAACAATATCAATCCCCAGTGCTTTCCCTTACCTCCCCGCCTCCCACTCTTGGTCTCTTTTTTATAATTATTTCCCTTTCATTTTCATAAGTTCCACTTCACATTTCTTTTCCTTTTTCCTCTCTATCTTTTCCATATAAAACATATTAGCCTTAACCTTCTACATTTGACTTATTTCACTTAACATGATGTCTCCAGTTCCATCCAATTTCCTGCAAATGACATAATTTCATTTTTCTTTACAGCTGAATAAAACTCCATTGTGAGGCATACACAGTGGTGCATGCCTGTAATCCCAGCACTTGGGAGGCTGAGGCAGTCGGATTGCGAGTTCAAAGCCAGCCTCAGCAATGGTGAGGTACTTAGCAACTCAGTGAGACTCTGTCTCTAATAAAATACAAAAAAGGGCCGGGGATGTGGCCCAGTGGTCGAGTGCCCCTGAGTTCAATCCCTGGTACCAAACAAAACAAAACAAACAAACAAACAAAAAAAAAAACTCCATTGTGTACATACACCACATTTTCTTTATCTGTTCATCAATCAATGGGCACCTAGGCTACTTTCAGAACTTCACTGTTGTAAATCGTACTGCTATAAACATGGTATGCATGTTTATCACACTGTACTATAAGGATTTTAATTATTCAGGAAAAATACTTAGGAGTGGTATAGCTGGGTCATATTGTGGTTCCATGCCTGGTCAGCTGTGGAAGCTCTATACTGATTTGCATAAATGTTGTGCTCATTGTATTCTTGATACTTGCATTCTGATTGGAGTGAGTTGAAATCTCAGTGTAGTTTTCATTTGTATTTTTGTAATTGCTAGAAATGCTGAACATTTTCACATATATTTGTTGAATGACCATATTTATTCTTCTCTGAAGTGTCTCTTCAGATCCTTTGACCACTTATTTATATATTTATTTATTTGTTGTTATTTGAGTTATTTATATATACTGAAGATTAATGTTCTTTTTGAGGTTAAGGTGGCAAAGATATTCTCCAATTCTGTAGGTTTTCTGTTCACATTTTTATTTTTTTTCTTTTCTGATGAAGAAGCTTTTTATTTTGGTACATCCCATTTATTAATTCTTCATTTGACTTCTTGCACTATAGGATTCTTGTTGAGAAATTTGGTTCTTAAGTCAACATGATGAAGATTTTGGTTTACTTTATCTTCTAATAGGTGCAGGGTGTCTGGTCTAATACCTATGTCATTGATCCACTTTGAGTTGAGTTTTGTGCAGGATGAGAAATAGATGTTTACTTTAATTTTCCTACATATGAATTTCCAGTTTTCCAAGCACCATTTGTTAAAGAGGCTTTTATCCAAAGTATGTTTATGACACTGTTGTCTAGTTTGAGATAATTATATATATATATATATATATAGGTTTGTCTCTGTGTCTTCTATTCTGTACCATTGGTCTACATGTCTGTTTTGGTTCCAATACCATGCCGTTTTTAGTACTATAGCTCTGTAGTATAATTTGCATTCTGGTTTTGTGACACCACCTGTTTCACTTTTCTAAATGAGGATTAGTTTGTTTATTCTGGGCATCTTAATTTTCCCAATGAATTTTATGACTGCTTTTTCTATTGCAATGAATAACATCATTGGAATTTTAATAGGAACTGAATTAAATATGTATAACACTTTTGGTAGTATGGCAATTTTGACAATATTACTTCTGCATATCCAAGAACATGGAAGATCTTTCCATCTTCTAAGGTCTTCTTCAATTTCTTTAGTGTTGTTAGGTTTCATTGTAGAGGTCTCTCACCTCTTTTGTTACATTGATTCCCAAATATTTCACTTTTTTTTTAGCCTATTGCAAACAAGATAGTTTTTCTAATTTCCCTTTGAGTTTATTTATATATATATAATATATTTATATATATATATATAATACATAATATATATATAATCAATTATATATATATATAAATTGATTATGGCTGTTAATTTTATATCCTGCTACTTTGCTGAATTCATTTCATTAATAAGTTCTAGAAGTATTCTGGTGAAATTTTGGGGGTCTTCTAAATGTAGAATCATGTCATCAGCTAATAGGGAAAGTTTTAGTTCTTTTCCTGTTCATATCCCTTTAATTAATTTCTTCTAATAGTTCTGACTAGTGTTTCAATGACTATGTTGAATAGAAGTGGTGTGTAGGGGTTCTGTGTTTGGGATTGGGGTGTCTGATAGCTTCATGACTGTGGCATGCTTGGTGTCTAAAGAAGTTTCTGTGCAAAAGTACAGAATGCCTGGCTGCTGTAGCAATGCCCAGCATGAGGAGGCTCTGTGCTAGAGTTATCAGCCTGGACCTTGATCTCAGGCACATAACTCCTGGTAATAAAGGAACTTGCTTACTAGATAACTACAATGTTTCACCAAGCTCTGGAGCTCCTGAACCTGCCAACTAACAGTAACTTTAAACAATGGACTTTCTTGGGAGCTACACAAAGCTCCTAATATTACATATTGTAACTGTAGAATATAACTAGGGCATAAGCAACCTTTCTGATAGAATGAACAATAATGTAGTTATGGCACTAATGGTCTAATGTAACCTATTGGTATAAATAAACTTGGCTGCTGGGACAAGCAGCCATTTTCACTACCTCTGAATCTTTTCTCTGTGACCCTTTTTTCCCCTTACAGTGGTGAAATAGGGCATTTCTGTCTTATTCCAGGATTAGAGGTAATGCTTTCAATTTTTCTCCACTTACAACAATATTGGCCTTGGATTTGCCATATATAGTTTTTAAAGTCTTGAGGTACATTCCTACTATCCCTAGTTTTTCTAGTGTTTTGAAAATGAATGGATGCAGTATTTTTTCAAATGCTTACTCTGCATTTACTGAGATAATTATGTGATTTTTGTCTCTAAGTCTATTGACATGATGAATTACAGTTATTGATTTCTGTATGTTGAACCAACTTTACATCCCTCTAATGAACCCCACTTGATCATATTGTATGCACTGTCTCTCTAATATGTTCGTGTACACAATTTTCCTGTATTTTATTAAGAATTTTTTCATGTATGTTTATCAGGGATATTGGTCTGAAATTTCCCCTATGGGTCTTTGTCTAATTTTGGTATCAGGGTTATATAAGCTTTATAGAATGAGTTTTGAAGTGTTTCCTCCTCATGTATTTCATGGAATAATTTGAATTGTTTTGGTGTTAATTCCTTGAAAGTCTGGTAGAACTTGGCTTGGAATCCATCTGGTCAGGAGCTTTTCTTTGTTGGTAGGCTTTTTAAAAAATATTTTATTAGTTATTAATGGACCTTTATTTATTTATTTGTTTACATGTGGTGCCGAGAATCAAACCCAGTGCCTCACACATGCTAGGCAAGCGCTGACCACTGAACCACAACCACAGTCCTGTTGGTAGGCTTTTGATAGTGTCTTCAATTTTATTGCTTAAAATTTACTGTTTAAATTTTATGTGACCTCCTTAATCTATTTGTATAGGTTGTATGTCTCTAGATATTTGTCAATGTTTTCAAGATTTTCTATTTTATTAGAATATATATTTTCAAAGAGTTTCTGATTATCCTTTATATTTATATTGTGTTCATTGCCATATTTACTTTTTCATCATAAATTTTATTAATTTCTGTTTTCTTTCTCTCTTAATTTACTTGGATTTATCAAGTATATTTATCTATCTATTTATTTATTTATTTTTAAATATTTATTTATTTGCTTTAGTTGTACACAAAGCATTTATGTTTACGTGGGGCTGAGGATCGAACCCTGGCCGCGCACATCCCAAGAGAGCACTCTACCACTGAGTCACAACCCCAGTCCTATTTATTTTTTTAAAGAACCAACTATTTGTTTCATCATTTTTTTGGATATTTTTGTTTCAATTCCATTGATTTTTACTCTGATTTTAATTATTTCTTGTTCTTCTAGTTTTGGTGTTGATTTTCTCTTCTTTTTCTAGAACACTGAAATGTAATGTTAGGTTATTTCTTTGTTGACTTTCTATTCTTTTAATGAATGAGATCAATGTAGCGAACTTATTTATTTGCATTCTTATTATTTGTATTCTTGATAATTACCATTATGGCAGGTGTGAGATGAATTCTCAGTGTAGTATTGATTTCCATTTTTCTAATTGCCAACCATGTTGAGAATATTTTTGATATATTAGTTGGCCATTTTTATTTCTTCTTTCAAGCATTTTTGGTTTAAATCATTTTCCCAAATATTAATTGGATTATTTAATTTTGGAGTTGTATATTTTTTTTTAGTTCTTTATACATTCTAGATATTAATCCTCTGTCCAAAGAATAGCTAGCAAAGATTTTCTTCATTCTGTAGATTCTCCTTTCACAATCCTAATTCTTTCTTTTGCTGTACTGAAGCTTTTTAATTTGATGCCATCCCATTTATTAACTATTGGCACTACTTTCTGAGATTTATATGGTCATATTGAGAAAGTCATTGCCTGCACCTATATGCTGGATTATAGATACCATTTTTTCTAGGTTTTGCATAATTTCTCATCTAATTCCAAGCTCTTTGATCCATTTTGAGTTGATTTTTATGAAGGGTTTATTTTTCTACACGCAGATAACCAGTTTTCCTAGCACCATCTTTTAAAAACGCTCTTTTTTTTTTTTACTCCAATGTATGTTTTTAGAACATTTTCCCTTGTGAAAATGTCAGATGACTGTAAATGTGTGGATTTGTCTTTGTCTCTTCTCTTCTATATCATTGGTCTATTCCAGTGACACATTAATTTTGTTACTTTAGCTCTATAGTATAATTTGAATTCAGATATTGTGATGCCTTTAGTATTTCATTTTGACTTAAAATTGTTGTGGCTATTGAAGCCTTTTATTCTTCCAAATGAATTTTAGAACTTTTTTATTTCTATGAAAGATATCATTCATATTTTGATAGGGATTGTATTAAACCTATATATTGACTTAGGTTTTATGACATTTTTATAATATTGGTACTGCCTTTCTATAAATATTGGAGGTATTTTCATCTTCTGAGGCCTTCTTTCACTTTGTTCTTCATTGTTCAATATTTTTCATTGTAGAGGATTTTCACATCCTTGGTTAGATTTATTCTTAAGTATTTTTTTCCAGCTCTTGAAAATGAAATTGTTTTCCTGATTTCCTTTTCAGCAGATTCCTTATTGGTTTAGAGGAAAGCTATCAATTTTGTATGTTGATTTTATTACCTGCTACTTTGCCAAATTTGTTTATTAGCTCTAGCAGACTTTTGGTGAAGGTTTTTTTTTTTTAACACATAGTGACTTCCTTTTCTATTTTTATCCCTTTTAATTCCCTCCATTGTCTAATTTGCCTGTCTAGAATTTCTAGCACTATATTCAATAAGAGTAGTTAAGGTGAACATTCTTGTCCTGTCTCAGATTTTAAAGGAAATGTTTTCATTTTTTTTCCAATTTACTATGAAATTTGTATTTGTTTTTCATATAAGTGTTTATGATGATGAGATAATTTCCTTCTATCCTTATGTTATCCTGTGTTTTTATCATGAATGGGTGCCAATTTTGTCAAAGGCTTTCTCTGCATCTATTAAAATGACTAAGTGAATTCTGTCTTTTATTCTATTTATGCGATAAATTACATTTATTGATGTGTACATGTTAAATCACCCTTATATCTCTGAAATAAAACTAACTTGGTCATGATGTATAGTCTTCTTAGTATGTTGTCAAAAATGATTTGCAAAAATTTTATTAAGCATTTTTGCTTTTAAATTCATCAGGGATATTGGTCTGTAGTTTTCCTTCCTTGCTGTGTCCTCATCTTATTTTGGTATGAGAGGGATACTGGCTTCATAGAATAAATTTGCAAGTGTTCCATTCTCTCTATTTCATGGAATAATATGAGGAGTGTTTGCATTAGGTTTTCTTTGAAGGTTTGGTAGAATTTCAATGAGAATTCTTCTGATTCTGGACTATATGGGAAAAATTATTACTACTTATATCTCACTGTAAGTGATTGGTCTGTTTAGATTTTCTATGTCCTCTTGATTCAGTTTTAGCAGATTTTATTTTCTAGCAATGTATCCATTTCTTCTAGGCTTTCTAATTACTAGGAGTATATATTTTCAAAATAGTTCCTTGTGATCCAGTGAATATCTGTGATATCTGTGGTCATTTCCATTTTTACACATCTAATTTTATTAATTTGTGTGTTCTCTCTTTTTATTTTGGTTAAGTTGAAAAGGGGCTTATCAATCTTATTTATCTTTTCAAAGAAAGAACTCTTCGTTTCATTGATTCTTTTTACTGTGTTTTTATTGTCAATTTCATTGATGTTTGTTCTGATCTTAACTAATTCCTTAATTCTGGCTTTGAAATTGATTTGTTCTTTTCAATGGCCTTGAGATGAATCACTAACTGGTTTGTTTGGGAACTTTATGATTTTCTTATATAGGCACACAGCTATAAACATTCCTTTTAGAACTGCTTTCATAGTGTCTTACAGGTTATATCACATTCCTCATTTGAGCCTAAGAAATTTTAAATCCTCCCTTGATTTCTTCTATCACAAATTTGTCATTCAAAAGTGTATTGTTCAATCTCCATGTGTTTATGTAGTTTCTCTAGGCTTTTGTGGTGTTGATTTCTAATTTCATTCCATTATGATCTGAGAAGATGCAAAAAATTCTATCAATGATTTTGTATTTGTTTCTCTGTGACCAAAAGTATGCTCTACTTTGGAAATGGTTCCATTAGCTGCTGAGAAGAAAATGTATTCAGCTATTCTTGGATGAAATAGTCTATAAATATCTATTAAGATCTATTGATTTATAAGGATTTTCATGTCAAAAGAAACTTTACTGAGTTTATGTCTGGCTGACCTATTTAATAGTGAGAGAGATGTGTTGAAATCACCTAATATAATTTTATTAGGATCTATTGGATGCTTCTATTTGAGCAGTGTCTCTTTTATGTGATTAGTTACACCTACATTTCAGTCATAAATATTTATTATTGTTATTTCTTCTTGTTCAATTGTTCCTTTTACCAGCATGAAGTCAACTTTTTTGTCTCTTTTGATTAATTTTTGTTTGAAGTAATCTTTGTCAGATATGACAGTACCTGCTCCTAATTGTTTGGGGGCTTCATTGATATTGTACATCAATTTCCATCCTTTCACTTTCAGCTGGTGGCTGTCTTTGCTTGTAAAATGCTCTCTAGGAAACAACATATGGTTGGATCTGATTTTTTAAATCCATTCTGGCTGTATATGATTTTTAATTGAAGAATTGAGACCATTTTCATTCAATGTCATTACAGAAAAATGTTTACTAATTCCTGCTGTTTTGATTTATTTATAATGTTTAATTTAGTTCTGTTTCTCACTTGCTTCTTCAAGTAATATTTGCTTATTGGTGAGCTCTGGAGTGTGATTTTATTTCTTCTATGTGTATATTTTATTAAGTAATTTCTATGGTGCCAGCTAAATAGTCATGAATTCTCATAGTTACTGCTTATTTTTAAAGACTTTTATTTTGAAGGGTAGCTTCACCAGATATAGCAATCTTGGTTGACCTTTATTTTCCTTCAGAACCTGGTACAAGTGCTCTACCACTAAGTCACAACCCCAGCCCAAGAGTAAATTATATAAATACATACTACAACACCTTTATTATCTAACACCAAAACCAAAGACACAACCAAAAAGAGAAAATTATAGGCCAATGCATATCATAAACATACATTCAAATATCTTCAGCAAATATCAAGAAACTGAGTCCAATAGCAAAATATAAACAGGATACACCATGTGCAAATGGTTGTCATCTATGTCATGCAAGTATAGTTAAACGTATGTACATCAACAAATGTGATATACCACATGAATAGAATGAAGGAAAAAAAAACATTATTATGTCAATAAATGCAAAAAATGATAAATATCTTTACCATTAAAAGATTTTTAAAAATCTGAATTAATTGGGTTTAGAAGTAATATATTTATACATAACAAGGCCTGTATGTAATAAGCCAATGAATAACATTGTAATGATTCATCAAAAGCTGAAAGCATTCTCTCTAATACCTGGAGCATGATAAGATTGCAGATTTTCCTATTTTTATCCAACATACTGTTTCTTATAGCATGGGTACTAAGTGTCCCTCATGGACTAATGTTTTAAAAGCTTGGCCACCAAATCAGAATCTTTTAAAGGAGGGCTTTTAGGAAGTGACTCGGTCATTAGTGCTTCTACCTCATCAGTGTATTATTTAATTAATAGATGAATAGACAACAAGGACATGGGGGGAATTGTAGGAAGAATGGGAATTGTTGGGGAAAGTGGGTAACTAGAAATATGACTTTGGAGACTATATCATGTCTCTGGTCCATCCCCCCCGACCCCGGCTCCTTCTTGGTTGCCATGGGCTAAAAAGCTTTCCCATGTATGTTCTGTCTCCCATCAGGCTCAATGTAATGGAGACAGGTGACCATGAACTGAAATCTCTAAAACCATGAGCCCATACAAATCTTTTCTCTCCCCCAAGCT
The DNA here is from genome assembly GCA_025594165.1 of Tamias sibiricus. NCBI lineage: Eukaryota > Metazoa > Chordata > Mammalia > Rodentia > Sciuridae > Tamias > Tamias sibiricus. The sequence goes on from CM046667.1 coordinate 79,020,585, forward strand.
GTATTTCTTAGGAATTTGTCATAGCAGTAAAAATCCGAATAAGAGAAAATTGGTATCTAGAAGTGGGATTGTTGCTGTGATTATAACTGACCATATGGGTCAAAAGCCTTTGAAAAGAGTTTGCTTGAGGAGTTCAGAAATGTTAGGAGATGCAGGCTAGAACAGTCTTAGAATGTTGTAAACAGAGTTTAGTGGATATATTCCATATGAACTTGGGAAACGTACATGCTAATAGAAATGCAGGCAGTAAAAAATGTGCTCATGAGGCTTATTGTGAATTAGAGTAGATGTCACATGTGTTACATGTGACAAAGAAATTGCCTGCAATAGGTCTATGTCCTGAGACTTTCTTTGAGGCTGGATTTAAAAGTAGTAGACTAATTAGTCTGGAACAGAAATTTTCAAAACAGCATAGAATTTAGCCAGTGTCATGGTAGGGTTGAATACTTTTAGCTTGAGTTAGAACAAGAAACAAAAGTAAGAAGAGCCGAATAATATAAAAAAAAAAAGTCAGATTATACAAAAAACACATAAAATGGAGGCCAGGGAATATATATTTGCTAGAGATTTGTACTGCTTTTTTAAAAATTTTAATTATTTTATTTTGTTCATTCTAATTTATTTATGTATGACGGTAGAATGCAATTCAATTCATACTACACAAATAGAGCACAATTTTTCATGTCTCTGGTTGTACACAAAGTGAAGTCACACTATTCGTGTTTTCATTTATATATGTAGTGTAATGATGTCGAATTCATTTCACCATCTTTTCTACCCCCTTGGCCCTTCCCTCCCCTTGGCCCTATATAAAGTTTTTTAATTCCTCCCATGCTGCCCCCCACCACCATCCTGATTATGAATTAGCATCCTTATATCAAAGAAAACATTTGGAATTTGGTGTTTTGGGGATTGACTTACTTCATGTAGCATTATGTTCTCCAACTCCATCCATTTACCCGCAAATGCCATGATTCATTCTCTTTTAATAGTAATTCTGTATATATACCACATTTTTTTTTTATCTAGGTTGGTTCCACAATTTAGCTATTGTGAATTGTGCTGCTATTAGCATCGATGTGCCTGTGTCCCTGTAGTATGCTATTCTTAAGTTTTTTTGGGTATACACTAAGGAGTGCAATAGCTGGGTTCAATGGTGATTTCATTCCCAGTTGTCCAAGGATTCTCCATACTGCTTTCCATATTGGCTGCACAAATTTGCAGTCCCACCAGCAATGTATGAGTGTACTTTTTTCCCCCCATGCCTGCCAACACTTACTGTTTTATTCTTAATAGCTGCCATTCTGATTGGAGTGAGAGTGGTTTAGTTACGCATTTTTGTTGAACATTTTTTCATGTATTTGTTGATTAATTGTATATCATCTTCTGAGCAGTGTCTTTTCAGTTATTTGGCCAATTTATTGATTGTTATTTATTTATTTATTTATTTTTGGTGTTAAGATTCTTGTGTTCTTTATCATAGAGATTAGTGATCTCATTTGCATGTGATAAAAATTTGCTCCCATTTTGTAGACTCTCAATTCACCTCACTGATTATTCTTTTGCCTTGAGTCCATTCCATTTATTGGTTCTTCATTTTAATTCTTGTACTATAGGAGTTTTATTAAGGAAGTAGGGGCCTAATCCAACATGATGGAGATTTGGGCCTATTTTTCTTTCATTTGGTGCACGGTTTCTGGTCTAATTCCTAGAGCCTTGATCCACTTTGAGTTGAGTTTTGCGCATGGTGAGAGATAGGGGTTTAATTTTATTTTGTTGCATATGGATTTCCAGTTTTCCCAGCACAATTTGTTGAAGAGGCTATCTTTTCTCCAATGTATGTTTTTGGCGCATATGTCTATTGTAAGATAACTTTAATTATGTGGGTTTTCCTCTGGGTCCTCTATTCTGTTCCATTGGTCTACAAATATATTTTGATTCCAGTACCATGTTTGTTCTGTTACTGTTATTCTGTACTATTGCTTAATGTCTGGTATAGTGATGCCACCTGCTTTACTCTTCTTGGTAAGGATTGCTTTAGCTATTCTGGGTCTCTTAATTTTCTAGATGAATTTCATGACTGCTTTTTCTATTTCTATGAGGTATGTCCTTGGTATTTTGATTAGAATTGCATTAAATCTGCATAGTGCTTTTGGTAGTGTGGCCATTTTGACAATATTAATTTGACTATCCAATAACAAGGTAGATATTTCCATCTTCTAAGGTCTTATTTAATTTCTTTCCTTAGTGTTCTATAGTTTTCATTGTAGAGGTCTTTCACCTGTTTCATTAAGTTGATTCCCAAAAAAAATTTTTTTGAGGCTACTTTTAATGGGGTAGTTTTCCTTGTCTCTTTTTCACAAGATTTGCCACTGATATACAGAAATTCCTTTAATTTCTGGGTGTTGATTTTATATTCTATTACTTTGGTGAATTCATTTACTAGATCTAGAAGTTTTCTGGCAGAATTTTTTGAGTCTTTTAGGTATAGAATCATATCCGTTGGCAAATAGTGCTAATTTGAGTTCTTCTTTAATTATTCATATTCCTTTAATCTTTTTTGTTTGTCTAATTGCAATGGCTAGTGTTTCAAGAACTATGTTAAATAGAAATGGTGAAAGAGGGCATCCCTGTCATGTTCTAGTTTTTAGAGGGAATGCTTTTTAGAGGGAATTTTTCTCCATTTAGAATGATGTTGGCCTGGAGCTTAGCATAAACAGCTTTTACAATGTTGAGATATGTTCCAGTTATCCATTGTTTTTCTAGTGTTGTGAACATGAAGAGGTGCTGTATTTTGTGGAACACTTCTTCTGCATGTATTGAGATGATCATATGATTATTAGCTTTAAGTCTATTTATGTAACCAATCACTTTTATTGATTTCCATATGTTAAACCAACCTTGTATCCTTGGGAAAAATCCCAATTGGTTGTGGTGATCTCTCTTTTGATATGTTTTTGTATTCAATGTGCCAGAATTTTATTGAGAATTTTTACATCTATGTTCATTAGAGATACTGCTCTGAAGTTTCTTTCTCTGATGGATCTTTACCTTTTTTGGGGATCAGGGTGATATTGGCCTCATAGTATGAGTTTGGAAATGTTCCCTCTTTATCCATTTCATGAAATTATTTGAGTAGTATTGGTATCAGTTCTTCTTCATAGGTCTTGTAGAACTGAGGTGTGTATCCATCCAGTCCTGGGTTTTCTTTTTTTGTAGGCCTCTGATGTTGTCTTCCATTTTATTGCTTGAAATTGTTCTGCTTAAATTGTGTGCATCATCTGGTTCTCTTTGGGAAAATCATGTAACTCTAGAAATTTATCAATGCCTTCCATATTTTATTTTTTTTTAGTTTTTTATTATTCTAATTTGTTATACACGTTTGCAGAGTACATTTCATTTCATATTACATATGAAGATCACAATTTTTCAAGTTGCTGGTTTAATATAAAGTATTTTTACAACAATTGTGTCTTCATACATGTATTTACGGTAATCATGAATAACTCAGTCTGCCATTGTTCCTATCCCCTTGCCCCCACACTGCCCTCCCCCCTCTTTGTTCTATTTAAAGCTCTTTCATTCCTCTCATTCCCTCTCTCTTGCCTTTATCAGTATCTTCATAGCAAAGAGATCATTCAACCTTTGGTTTGGGGGATTGGCTAACTTCACTTAGCATTGTTTTCTCCAACTCCATCCATTTACCTGCAAATGCCATGATTTTATTCTCTTTAAGTGCTGAATAGTGTTCCATTGTGTATATGTACCAAAGTTTCCCTATCCATTCATCTGCTGATGGGCATCGGGGTTGGTTCCACAATCTAGCTATTGCGAACTGTGCTGCTATAAACATTGATGTGGCTGTGTCCCTGTAGTAAGCTGTTTTTAAGTCATTTGGGAATAGGCCAAGAAGTGGGATGGCAGGGTCAAATGGTAGTTCCATTCCCAGTTTTCCGAATAATCTCTATACTACTTTCCAGATTGGCTTCACGAATTTGCAGTTCCACCAGCAATGTAAGAGTGTGCCTTTTTCCCCACATCCTTGCCAGCATTTATTGTTGTTTGTTTTTTTGATAGCTGCCATTCTAACTGGAGTACCATTCTCCCAAAAGCACTATACAGATTCAATGCAATACCAATCAAAATCCCAATATCTTTCCTCACAGAAATAGAAAAAGCAATCATGAAATTCATCTGGAAAAATAAGAGACCCAGAATAGCCAAAGCGATTCTTAGCAAGAAGAATAAAGCAGGTGGCATTACTATTCCAGACCTTAAATTGTACTACAAAGCAATAGTAACAAAAACAGCATGGTATTGGCATCAAAATAGACCAGTTGACCAATGGTACAGAATAGAAGACTCAAATACGAACCCACACACCTACATTTATATTATATTAGACAAAGGTGCCAAAAATGTTCACTGGAGAAAAGACAGCCTCTTCAACAAATGGTGTTGGGAAAACTGGAAATCCTCATGTAATAAAATGAAATTAAACCTCTTTCTCTCACCATGCACAAAACTTAACTCAAAGTGGATCAAGGACCCAGGAATTAAACCAGAGACCTTGCACCTAATAGAAGAAAAAGTAGGCCCAAATCTCCATCATGTTGGTTTAGGCTCCAACTTCCTCAATAAGACCCCTATAGCACAAGAACTAAAAACAAGAATCAATAAATGGGATGGATCCAAACTAAAAAGCTTCTTCTCAGCAAAAGAAACAATCAGTGAGGTGAATAGAGGACCTACAGAATGGGAGCAAATCTTTACCACAAGCACATCAGATAGAACACTAACCTCAAGGATTTATAAAGCTCTTAAAAGCCTTAACACCAAAAAAAAAAAAAAAAAAAAAAAAAAAAAAATCAATAAACAGGCCAAGGAACTAAACAGACAGTTGTCAGAAGATGATATACAAAAAATCAACAAATATATGAAAAGATGTTCAACATCTCTAGCGATTACAGAAATGCAAATCAAAGCAACTCTAAGATTTCATCTTACTCCAGTCAGAATGGCACCTTCCATATTTTCTATTTCATTGGAGTACAAATTTTCAAAATAACTTTTAATTAACTTCTGTATTTCTGTAGTTTCTGCTGTGTTAGTTCTTTTTTATCACAGATGTTAGAATTTTTTTTTTTTTTTTTTTTTTTTTTTTTGGTACTGCGGATTGAACTCAGGGGCCCTTGACCACTGGGCCACATCCCCAGCCCTTTTTTTTTGTATTTTTATTAGAGACAGGGTCTCACTGAGTTGCTAAGTGCCTCGCCATTGCTGAGGCTGGATTTGAACTCGCGATCCTCCTGCCTCAGCCTCCCAAGTGCTGGGATTACAGGCGTGCGCCACCGCGCCTGGCTACAGATGTTAGAATTTGAGTTTTCACTTTCCTTTTCTTCATTAGCATTGCTAAGGGCTTATCAATTTTATTATTTTATTTCAAAAATCAACTTTTTTGTTTTGTCAGTTTTTTCAACTGTTTCTTTTATTTCATTTCCATTGATTTCAGCTCTAATTTTAATTATTTCCTATCTTCTACTACTTTTGTTGTTGATTTGTTCTTATTTTTCTAGGGCTTTGAGATGTATGTAATGTTAAGTCATTTATTTGTTAACTTTTTCTTCTTTTAAGTAATGAAGTCTATGCAATAAACTTTCATGTTAGTACTGCTTTCATAGTGTTCCAGAGATCTCAATATGTTGCATCACTGTTCTCATTTACCTCTAAGAATTTTTTAATCTCTTTTTTGATGTCTTTTGCAACTCATTGTTCATTCAATAGCATATTATTTAGTCTCCAGGTTTTGGAATAGATTTTATTTTTTATTTTATCATTGCTTTCTAATTTCATTCTATTATAATGTGATAAAATGCAGGGTAGTATCTCTACTTTTTTGTATTTACTAGTAGTTGCTTTGTGGCACAATATATAATCTATTTTAGAGAAAGATTATGTGCTGCTGAGGAGAAACTGTACTCCGTCATTGATGAATGAAATATTCTATATATATCAGTTAAGCCTAAGTTACTGATTGTCTTATTGAGTTCTATAGTTTCTTTGTTCAGCTTTTGTTTGGAAGATCTATCCAGTGGTGAAAGAGGTGTGTTAAGAGGTTTTTTGGTTTTTTTTTTTGTTTTTTAACATAGATGCTCCAATGTTTGGGGCATATATATTTATATATATTTGTTATGTCATGATTTGATAAGAGGTTAGAAACCCCTGCTTGCTTATGCAATCCATGTGAGTTGTATGTTTTTCCCCAACCTATCACCTTCAGTCTGTGTACGTCTTTTCCTATGAGGTGAGTCTTCTGGAGGCACCATATTAATGGGACTTTTTTAATCCAATCTGCCAGTCTATGTCTTTTGATTGATGAGTTTAGGCAATTAACATTCAGGGTTACTATTAAGATATGATTCATATCCCTGGTCTTTTTGGTTTATTTTTGGTAGTTAACTTGACTTGGCTTCTCCTTTGATTAGTTTTTTTTCTTTAGTGTAATACCTCCCTTTGCTGATTTTTTATTATTGTTTTTCATTTCTTCCTCATGGAGTTTTTTGCTAAGGATGTTTTGTAGTGCAGGCATTTTAGCAGTAAATTCTTTTAGCTTTTCTTTATCATGGAAAGTTTTTCTTTCATCATCAAATCTAAAGCTTAATTTTTTTGTATGTAAAATTCTTGGTTAACATCCATTTTCTTACAGAGAATGGTATATGCTTTTCCAGGATCTTCTAGATTTCAGGATCTGGGTTGAAAAATCTGAAGATACCCTAGTAGATTTCCCCTATTTGGAATCTGATTCCTTTCTCTTATGGCTTTTAAGATTCTCTCCTTATTCTGTATTCTAGGCATTTTCATAATAATGAACCTTGGTGTGGATCTGTTGTGATTTTGTACATTTGGTATCCTGTAAGCCTCTTGTTTTGGTTTTCAAATTTATTTTTCATGTTTGGTAAATTTTCTGATATTATTTCATTGAATAGTTTGTTCGTTGCTTTTGTTTGGAACTCTCTGCCTTCCTCTATCCCTATATCTCTTAAATTTGGTATTTTTTATGTTATTCTATATTTCTTCAATGTTATGCTCATGGTTTCTTACTATCTTCACTGAGTGATGTACATTATTTTCAAAATTATATATTTTGTCTTCATTGTCTGAAGTCCTGTCTTCCAAGTGGTCTAATTGTTTGGTAATGCTTTCTATTGAGCTTTTAATTTGGTTTATAATTTCTTTTGTTTCAAGAATTTCAGATGGATTTGTTTCAGAACCTCTGTCTCCTTATTGAAGTAAACTTGTGCTTTGTGTATTTGCTTTTGTAGCTCTTTATCAATACGATCTTTTGTCACCTGTATTTGTTCCCTTATATCATCCTTTAATTCACAGAACATTTTAAGGATGTACATCCTGAACTCCTTCTCTGTCATTTCTTCTGTTGTGCTAGCCATGGATTCTAATAATGTGTTATATTTATTTGTTTGGGGCATTTTTGCCCTTGTTTTTAATGTTGTTCATATGTTTTCCCTTCCAGCACTGTGGATCCATGACATTACCACTTTTACCCTATAGGCTTATAGTGACACTGCATGGTTCCAATAACTATCCTTTGAGGGGAAGAACAATGTTAACAGATCCCAATACAAACAATATAGAACCTTAAACCAAAGAGTTGGTATTAAGACATTTACAGTTTTGTCACAGTATACACAGATGGTGAATTCAATTATTATCTTCAATATAAACAGTAGGTTTGCAAATGTGTTTATAGTTTCTAATGGTGGACAAAGAACAGAGGGTGAGGTATAGGATGAGATGTTGAGGGGTATGAGTTGAGGATATAGAGTAATTAGTTCTTAGGAAGTGTGAAAGAGGAATCTAAAGAAGATGGTTAGTAGCAGTAGAAGAGAGAGGAAGTGATTTTGGGCAGGCAAGAAAGTGGTAAAACAATAGAGTACATAAAAATATTAGGAAAAAATTAAAAAATGCAAAAATAGGAGATACAAGAATATATAACACAACTGTAACATACTATTCAGACCTCCCAGTCCTCAATAGCCTAATTCATGCAAAGTACTTGGCTTAATGAATGTTGGGGATGTGGGGGCAGGAGAATAGAAAGGGATAAAAACAGAAAAAAAAAAAAAAAAAAAAAAACTCCCTTTCCCTACCTTCCTCCATCCCACTTGATCCTTTTCTTCCACTCTATTGGTCTCCCTTTTATTTTCCTGATATCCTCTTTTTATTCTTCTCTTTCTCTCTCTCTCTCTCTCTCTCTCTCTCTCTCTCTCTCTCTCTCTCTTTTTAATTTTGTATATGAGAGAAAACATTCAACCATTGACTTTTTGATTCTGGCCAATTTGCATTAGAATATTTTTCTCCATTTCCATCCATTCTCTAGCAAATAGCATAATTTTATTCTTCAGTATGGCTGAGTAAAAATTGTGATTGCTTTTTTTGTTTCTATGAAGAATGTCATTTTGGATTTTAATAGGACTTGCATTAAATCTTTATAACACTTTTGGTGTTATTTCCACTTTTTGGTGTTATTTCCACTTTGACTATATTAATTCTGCCTATCCAGGAGCACGGGAGATCTTTCCATCTTCTGAGATTTTCTTCAGCTTCTTTCTTTAGTGTTCTGTAGTTTTCACTGTAGAGGTCTTTCACCTCTTTTGTTAGATTGATTCTCAGGTTTTTTTTTTTTTTTTTAATAGGCTAATTTGGAAAAGCAAGAGACCCAGAATAGCCAAAGCAAACCTTAGCAAGAAGATTGAAGCAGGAGGCATCACAATACCACCTTGAACTATACTACATAGCAATAGCAACAACAACAACAAAAAAAATGGCATGGTATTGGCACCAAAATATACTTGTAGACCAATGGTACGGAATAGAGGACACAGAGACAAACCCATATAAATATAGTTAACTCATACTAAACACAGTTGCCAAAAGAATTCACTGGAGAAAAGAAAGCCTATTCAATAAATAGTGCTGGCAAAACTGGAAATCTGTATGTAGCAAAATGAATTAAAACTTTCTCTCTCACATTGCTCAAAATCAACTCAAAGTGGCCAAAGATTTAGGCTCTAGAACAGAGACCCTGCCCTTAATAGAAGAAAAAGTAGGCCCAAATTTTCACCATGTCAGACTAGAATCTGACTTCCTTAACAAGACCCTTAAAGTTCAAGAAGTAAAATAAAAAATCAATAAATGAGATAAATTCAAATTAAAAAGCTTTTTCTCAGCAAAGGAAACAATAAAGTGAGCAGAAAGCATAAAGATTGGGAGAAACTCGTTACCACATGCACCTCCAATAAATAATTAATCTCTAGGATATATAAAGAATTCAAAAAAAATTAACACCCACAAAAAAAATCAATAAGTGGTCTAAGTAACTGAATAGACACTTCACAGAAGAAGAAAAACAATTGATCATCAAATATATGAAAAAGTGTTTAACATCTATAGCTATTAGAGAAATGCAACTCAAAACTACACTAAGATTTCATTTCCAGTCAGAATGGCAATCATCAAAAATACATGTTGGAGAGGATGTGAGGAAAAAGGTGCACTCATACATTGCTGGTGGGACTGCAAATTGGTACAATCACTGTGGAAAACAGTCTGAAAATTCCTCAGAAAACTTGGACTGGAACCAATATTTGACCCAGCTGTTACACTCTTTGGTTTATACCCAAAGGATTTAAATGCAGCATACTACAGTGATGCATCCATGCCAATGTTTCAGCATCTTGATTCATAATAGGTAAAAAATGGAACCAACCTAGGTGTCCTTCAATAGATTAATGGATAAAGAAAATGTGAGATATATATATATATATAAATGTTGATATATATATATATATATATATATATATATATATATATATGTTGATATATATATATATAAATGCTACCATAAATGTTGTTATGCATGTATCAGTGTAGGGGCACAAACTCCAGGACAGGTTAGCATGCAGTGTTTTTTTATTATATTTTTCTCAGCTTTTTTTTTTACATTTCCAGACAAAGAAGGCAATTAGCCAACAGCTAACATTTACAGACAAAGAAGGCAAATAGCCAGTAGCAATGACAAACGCAAATTTGCGTATCAGCAATCAGCCAGAAAAACTTTCCCTAAAGATATCTTAAACTAGTTAGAGCTAGAGCATTTTGAGCTCCACTCCTTTTCAATACAGAAGAAACAAGAAAGAAACATTCTTGTTTGCAAGCAATATATATATATATATATATATATATATATATATATATATATATTCCCAATGGAATAGTATTGACTTTGAAAGAAGAATGAAATTATGGCATTTGTTGGTAAATGGATGGAATTAGAGTATATCATGATAAGCAAAGTAAGCCAATCCCAAAAGAACAAAAGCTGAATGTTTTCTCTAATATGCATATGCTAATTCACATTGGGGGGCGGGCACTAGAGAATAATAGAGTTACCTTGGATTAGGTAAAGTAAAGGGAGGGGAGGGGAGGTGTTGTGGGGATAGGAAGGATAATATAATAAAACAGACATTATAACTTTTTGTATATATGTGACTGCATGACCAATGTGATTCTACAACATGTATACTCAGAAAAATGAGAAATTATATCCCATCTATGTATGATATATCAAAGTGCATAAATGCATTCTACTGTCATGTATAACTAATTAAAACAAATAAAAATGTTTAAAAAAACTCTATTGTGTTTCTATACCATATTTTCTTTATCCATTATTCTATTGGTGGATATATCGGTGAGTTTCACAAATTGACTCTTGTGAATTGTGCTACCATAAATGTTGTTATGCATGTATCAGTGTAGGGGCACAAACTCCAGGACAGGTTAGCATGCAGTGTTTTTTTATTATATTTTTCTCAGCTTTTTTTTTTTTACATTTCCAGACAAAGAAGGCAATTAGCCAACAGCTAACATTTACAGACAAAGAAGGCAAATAGCCAGTAGCAATGACAAACGCAAATTTGCGTATCAGCAATCAGCCAGAAAAACTTTCCCTAAAGATATCTTAAACTAGTTAGGGCTAGAGCATTTTGAGCTCCACTCCTTTTCAATACAGAAGAAACAAGAAAGAAACATTCTTGTTTGCAAGCAATGTTTCTTTTCTAACTATACTATACTATACTTCTTGTTCGTTTGCAGACACGCCCACCAAGGGCGTGACAAGTGCCTTCTTTGCAAGAAAGCCTGCACCCATTACTTCTGATAAAGTTCTTGTTTCTTCTCTATCTGTTCTACACCTCTTGGCAGAATGTTCCATTTGCAGACACACCCACCAAGGGCAACAAGGCTTTGTTTGCAAGAACTCTTGTTGCCATACTTCTGATTCTCTACATATCAGTATACTATGCTGTTTTTAGTTCTTTTGTGCCAAAGTCCAGCTTCAGCAGGGGGAGGATATCTCAATAGGGCTAGTGAAGGAGTCGGCGGGCGACGGTGGAGAAATAGCACACAGACACGAGAGTCAGGCTGCTAATTCTCTACTTTACTTTTCTCAGCATGATTTTTATATATCCCAGCAAACACAGCAATTCACATTATAGCTTTTGATGGTTACATTAAGGAATTTCAAGGAATTTCAGGGTCATATAATCAGGGTAAAACAAAATATTTATCCTAAGTGCATACTACTGATTAATCTTATCTATAGACAGAAGAAAACATTCTAAAATTTGTATTTATCTAAATCTATACCAAAGATTCCTCAAGTCTAGGCATGCTTACTCATAAGGTTTTTGTAGCTAAATTGCCATAATATTTTTTTCTTTAAACTTCAACTGGGCCTAGACTTCCTGGCTCCTTCTGTGTCCCTATAATGACTTAGTTTTGAGCTCAGGAAGAAAGAAGTATGGTTGTCTATATCCTAAATTTACTTAAAAGATAAAGAGGAGTCCTTATCAAACACAAGAAGACATTTAAAGCTTTTCTATGGAATGCATGATTACAACAAGGAGAAGGTTAAACAAAGGGTATTTGCTGTGCTCAATGATTACAGCAGGGAGGGGTTAAGCAGTAAGCATTTGCAAAAGCTAATTTCTAACTAAAAACCTGTTACACCAGTTCAACTTAAGAATTTTTTTTTTGAGCTCCTGACTTAGATTCCACAGAGTAATAATCTATTGTGGTCAGTTTCATACTTAATAACTTATGCATTATGCCTAGTGGTCATATAGGGAAAGACAAGACAGTGAGGATATACACAGACATGGTTAACTTTCTCAGCTCCATGTTTGTGTTACATCTTTCCTAAAAAAAAGGAAGAATGCTTTTGCTTCTTTCCTTTATTTGATGATGAAGATGCTTTGCTAGCTCAATCATAAGGAAGATGTCACACTTTTGGATAAATCCCAAGGAGAGGAATAGTTAGATCATCTTGTGATTTTATCATTATTTTAGTAAGGAATCTCCATACTGATTTTCAGAGTGCTTGTACTATTTTGCACACACATGAACAATTTATGAGTGTATATTTTTCCCCAATATTTGTCAGCATTTATCATTTGTACTGTCGATTGCCATTCTAACCGGAGTGAGGTGATATGTTAGAGTAATTTTGATTTCCACTTTTCTGATTGCTAAGGATGTTGAATATTCTTTTTCACATATTTGTTGCCCTTTGTTTCTTCTTTTGAGAAATGTGCATTTAGTTCATTTGTCCAATTATTCCTTGGGTTATTTACTTTTTGTGTTAGCTTTATGAAGCTCTATATATTATCATATATAAATCCTCTAAAGAGTAATTAGCAAAGATTTGTGCCCATTTTATAGGCTCTCATCATGCTTTTAATTATTTCTTTCACGCTGCAGAAACATTTTTTTTTAATTTAATGCAATCCAAATGACTGATTTAGTTTCTTGAATTTTAGGTGTCTTATTAAGGAAGTCAATGCTTGTACTTGTATGTTGGATTGTTTTCTTCGAGCATTTGGAAAGTTTTTATCTCAACTAATTCTCTTACATTTTTATGTTCTAATTTCAAATTCTATTTTCATTTTAGTTATTTTGATGGTGATAATAGTTTTCCTGAAATTTTTTCCCTTTGGTCTACATATATAATATACAATGTTCACATTTTTACTAAACTTAAGCATATTTTTTATGTCATGCTGCCAAGTTCTTTTTTTTTTTTTTTTTTTTTTCCTGTGCATACACAGGACAAGATTTTTGCAGGTTCAAATTTTGCAATGGAGAGTGGGGGTAAAATATGTGGTACAGATGAACCTAATTCTTGTATCTACTGCTATGTGTCAGCTATATGTAGAATTCTTAGTCGTGTACTTGGGGTATATTTAAAATATATTATGTGATATTTAAAGTATGCGAATATCTGATTGAAAGAAAGAAATGTTGTCAAAGAAATCCCTTCTTTATTCTCTTTGTACAAGAACGTTTTGGTATGACTGCATCAAAAAATACCACATACTTAACTCCCAATTTCCAACCGAATACAGGCTCTCCATCTCTAATTCAAAAAACAATAAAGTTAAAATATAACAAAGTAATTTGTTACATTCAGATTGAATTTCATTGCCAGGGGATGTTAGATTTTCTTTTTTTATTATTTTGTTCTGTTTCCATTTGTTCTGTTTTCTGAAAAAAAGTGTTGTCATCTATCCTTATCTGTGGGAAAAAATGTAGGCATTTTTATTAAGTTTTCACAAGTCTCAATTTTCTATCTTGTTGTAAATTTTTATCTTTTTGGATCATTATACAAATTTACTTGAAAGAATAAACAGACTGCAAAGGGGATTGTTCTTTACCTCATGAATGTGTATTCTACCCTGGCAATATAAACCAAAATTATTTTCATGAAAGAAAAAAATTGAACTACACCTTTTTGTAGATGAAGGTGACAAAATTTCATGATAAAATGTTACCATTAAATTTTTGAAAACAATTTTATAGATATTGAGTTCAGTACGCATAACTCAATGGAAACTTCATAAAGACATAAACTACATATCTTTGCAAATTGAATTTAATTCATACCAAATATTCAGTAATAGTATATTTTTTATATTTGAGCACATGACAATATTTTGAAAAACATAATTTTTCCACTGAATAATTTAAAAGCATACATCATAAGAAATTATAATTGCTCCATTTTATATTTAATTGGCATATTAAGTTATTTTGAGTCTGAACTCCTGTACCAGATGTTTGCTGCAAAAGTGTAATATATTTTGACTAACATATTGTCAAAACTCTTCAATAATTCATTTGCATTAGCAGCATAAGACCATGCTGACATTTTCCCAGGGTACACTGAATGAGGTAAAGCAGTAGAAATGTCACAGTAATGTTGTTAAGATAAAGTTCTTGTAGTAAAATACATATTAACTCCCTGCTTTATGACCATTAACAGTAATTTCAGAAATAGCTTTTTATTTTAAATGATGCATGACATTGCTAAGAATAAAATAAGGAGGCAAAATGTGACTCAAATTAACTTTCTTACTGTTGGATAAGAATATTTAAAATTTTATATGTAGTAATAATACGTATGAAATGATAAATGTCATTTCCAATCTGCTTTCAGGAAAGAGAAAAAAATATACATCATACAAATCTAATGTTTTCTATTTTAGACAAAGCAAATAAATTAGAATGATGACAACTTTGACATTTGAAATCTTCATTTCCTAAATTGCTTCTAAAGGTCTATATTTTTAATACATGGAAAAGCTCTCATATTATTGCACATATTTTTCTTCATTTTATGTGAATGTTTGTGAGATACACATTTATAGTTTATATCGTTTTTAGCAAAATAACATGTAAAAATAAAACTGTTAAGAACAAACTTCTTTATTACTAGAATATTATTCTAGAACTGAGATAGAGATAGCAGTCATATTAGGATATATCAGTGGGTCTACTATAATCGTTGGAAAATTTGCATTAATTTAGAATAACTCAATGTAACCATTGTATTTTGAATTTATAAACAATAAAGATATACACTATATGCAATTTTTTATAAAATTAAGCAATTTGATATTTTGATTTACTGTATTTATTCAACCTACTTAAGTTAATGATCAAGAAACATTTTTCTCTATATAAGTGGTCCCCAACTCCTACAGAAATACAGAGGGATTTTTAATTGGTTCTATAAACAAAAACACTTTTTATTAACTTCAAAACATTAGGAAGGCTGAGCACAGTGGCACACGCCTGTAATTCCAGCACTTGGGAGGCTGAAGCAGGAGGATTGCAAGTTCAAAGCCCCAGCCTCAGCAATGGTGAGGTACTTAGCAACTCAGTGAGACCCTTTCTCTAATAAAATACAATAAAAGGACTGGGAATGTGGCCCAGTGGTCAAATGCCCCTGAGTTCAATCCTCAGTACAAAAAAAAAAAAATTAGGAAAGTGTTAAAATCTTGAGAAAACAGTCAAAATTGAAGTTAAATATGCAAGTTTCCCATAATTAGAATTTAAAAGACAATAGTACAAAAGATGGGATAAAGATAGTGTATATCCCTATTATACAGAGGAACATTTTTGTGAAACAGCTGATTTTTAACATCCATTCTTCTATACTAAATTTGTGTGTGTGTGTGTGTGTGTGTGTGTGTGTGTAGTTGTTATTTTTTTTTCCTGACCCAGATAAATAATTATATGTCACAATTCTTTGCCAACAGAAGTTCTATAGGTATTTTGGAATCTAAGTAAGTAAGGTTCTATGGGTACTTGGGGCTCACATAAGAATTAGAATTTGGAAGCAGTTATGCCTCTGCTGCTTCTTCTTTACTTTTACCCTCATGAAAGTATTGGATGTTTTCTTCAGAAGTATAATCAAAGATTGGAATCCTGTTGAAATTTTTGCAAGGTATGGGAAACAATCAGGGAATACAATTTTTGCTAGTTCACATCTAGTAATTTTGCTTTTGTGTTTTAAGCCAGGGTTTCTGGTAGCAGCTTCCTAACCAATCAATGCTCAATTAAATAATAGTAGCACTGGATTCTTTAAATTTTCATTGTCATTATAGATAATTCCATCTTTTCCAATGTGTGCTGTGTGATCATACCGGTTTTCAGATTTAAAAATTTTTAGGAAATGGCCATCTGCTTTTGTAAAATAAACTGATAACTTCTTTCATTCTGGCAACTTCACATATTCTTCCCTTATTATTTTTCTCAAGTGTCAGAAACCATAGTTATATATGCTATCTAAAATATGGAATGAACATGATTTGACATTTTCAATTTTATGACAGGAAGCTTTCCTGATGATTTATTGTGTAAACATGTTTAATGTTGACTATATATTGGAACTGACTTATCCAAAGAATTGCATATTGTAGTTATTTCTATATTTCAAATCTCTTTATCATGGAGGGAGCATGTATTTTTTTCTGGATATAATTATTTGCTTGTTGGCACACATTTCCACTTGAAATCACTTACGGAAATAAACAAACTTGGGAGACCCAGAAACTCAGTGAGACCCTTTCTCTAATAAAATACAATAAAAGGCTGGGGATGTGGTCCAGTGGTCTAGTGCCCCTGAGTTCAATCCCTGGTACAAAAAAAGAAAGAAAGGAAGGAAGGAAGGAAGGAAGGAAGGAAGGAAGGAAGGAAGGAAGGAAGGAAGGAGGAGAAAAGCATAAGAATTTTATTAAATTTATATGTACATGGAAACATTCATGAAAGTGAATCCTGAAAACATAACTTAAGCATGATGCTAAAACAAGAACAACAAACTTAAGGCTATGAAGAAATGAAGTGACAATTGAAGACTGGAACTAGGAAAATAAATTATAAGGTGGTTATCAAGAAATATATCAGCAGAGATGTAAAAACTAGTAGAAGATAAGGGTTTCTTCAAGGAGTGTTTTTTTTTAATATTTCTTTATTTGCTTTATTTGTACACAATGCAATGCATTTATGTTTACGTGGTGCTGAGGATCGAACCCAGGCTGTGCACGTTCTAGGCAAGCACTCTACCACTGAGCCACAATCCCAGCCCCAAGGAGTTTGTTTTTATGGTTCATCACAGTCTAAATTATTATTATTTGGTTATCAAAGCAATTTTCAAGCTTTGGAGGGTGACATACTTTTCTCCCAATTTTTTTTTTATATATGTCTTTTTAGTTGTAGGTGGACACAATACCTTTATTTTATTTATGTGATGCTGAGGATCGAACCCAGGGCCTCATACTTGTGAGACAAGCACTCTACTGCTGAGCCATATTGCTTGCTGCATGCAGGAAAGCATAGGCCAAATGTCTCTTTCTGATGGCACAGTTCCTCAAGTGATTTTGTTTTGAAATAATCAATAAATATACCATCTTGACATATTTTGAGATGGCATGCCCTTAACTCCTCTACCAACAAATATATTAACAAAACCTTAAAACTCTTTTATGAAACAATAACTTCATACTGTCCCTGCTGCTATCACAATTTAATTTAATCAGTTGGCTCTTGTGTATTGAAATAGCCTGTTAAATGTTGACTGTTTCAGCCCTTGAACCCTATAGGTCATTCTGTGGAAAATGCTTGAGTTAAATTTTTAAACAGAAAGCACCTTCATAAGACTGAAATCATTCACTAAAACATTATTGTACTATGTTTTCTTACCAATTATTCTAAATTAATTACAATAAGTATATTTTACTTTTATTGTTAAAAGGGTGAAAAGTGTACTAATTATTGTTTAACTTGATAATCTTTGTTATTAAATCATAGAGGTTAATGCCTTAGATTCTTGAGTCAGAATACTTTGGTTTAAACCCTAGTTTGGTCATTTACTGGTTATGTGATTTTTGTCCCAATTAATTAGCACAATATTCTTCAGTTTTCTCACTTTATAAAATGAAGGCAATTTTATTTTATTAGGATCAAATGTTGTAATGTTGATGAAGTAGGTGCAAGAGTGAATAACATCATAGATATTATAAACATTAAGCTAAAAATTGAGATTAATAAGTGCAGAATTGTGGTTTGTTCTGTTCATTGTTGTTTCAGTCTTTGAAACAATGCCTATTTAGTGAATATCTGTTCAATAACTCAATTAAATGCTATCCATTGTAGGTTAACTAAACTTGTTTTAGACAGTGGAGTCACCTAACCTTGATAAATGGAACCATATACCAGAACTTTATTTGTATTCATCTACTTCAATGAGTAGGCTTCCCAGATATCCTGAGAAGGCTATTGATTCTGGCAACTGAAAAATATATGCATTTGCATTTTGATCAATACATTTTAGAATATTGTAAGTTTCTCACAAAAATAGAAGTATCTACATGAAAAGTTAATATATGTTTTCCAAATTTACATTTTAAGGACTAGCTTTTTTGGGGAACTGGTTTTAGTTTCATTTATATATTATCTGAAGTATGCAGAGCAAGTTTAGAAATCTGCTTGCTAATCACACATTATAAATTCTTGGTTGTCTTTCCCTCCTATATTTGTTGCAAATCATAGAATTTCTTTCAAAAATTTGTTAATACAATCCTATATTTAAGTGAAAAGTTTAAGAAGAACAAGAAGTATATAGTGTTTATTGATATGATTTAAGTATAATTCCAAATTTATATAGCTTTCAAAAATGCAACAAGTACATTTCATAAATGAAAGTGAGTATATGGGGAAGAAAATTGATTGACGAAGACTACTGAAAGTAAGTGTATTATGACACATCTTTGCTTGCTTTCTGTTCAAAAACGTGAATACAAACACAATATTACATTCTCAGGTTCTTTTATTTTAACAATGATTAAAGAAATAATTATTTATATTTCTGGAATTTATTAATGAACAAATTTATATAAAAATCAGAATTGGATAATGAATTTTATTAAACACAATTTGACATTTAATATTCAGTAAAACAACTTGGAAAAGTTGGTATCAGGCAGAGGAAAACATATGTGTGCATATATCTTTTTACCATCTAATTCTAAAATTCTCATATAGTTCGAGAACAACTCTTGCCCATAACAGTTCAGTATTTTTTTTTACACCTGACAATAATAATAAACATCAGAACATAGTGGCAATAAGAAGTGCTAACAAATTCAGGTTGCCTATGTAATATACACGCACATTCAATTCATAGCCAGCATGACTTTGAGCAAGTAATGTTTATTTTTATCTCAGTGTTCTCATTTGTAAATCAGTACTACAAATTGACATAGTTTATGTTGGAGTTTGAGTATTTAACAAGATATTGCAAATAAAACACTTGGGACAGAACCTGAAACATTAAGTACTCAATATTTGCTATTATAACAATATTAAGAAAGCAAACATTAGTCTATAAAGAACATTGTAAATGTTTGCAAAGACTACTTATGAAAATGAATATTTGATCTTGGTGTGGTGGCACATGTCTGCAATCCCAGCTATTCGGTAGGCTGAAGCAGGAGGATGGCTATTGTAGATCAGTCTCAGAAATTTTGAGAGACCATGTCTCAAAATAAAAAAAATAAAAAGGGATGTGGATGTGGCTCAATGGTAAAGAGCCTTCTAGTTCAATACTCAGTACCAAAGGGGGGGGGGATACATTTAAAATATTTTGGAGGGCTTCTCAGGTGCCTGCCCCTCATCAGTGTAACTGACCTCCAAGTCAGCTAACCGGCCTGATTCCCTCCCAGGCCATGACCTGTGAGATCCCACCAGATGCTAGAAGTGGTTGGAGAATTGTAGGAGAGCTGACTTGAAAACTAAACATCTAATCAACTAAATAAACACTATAAATTATGTGTGAAAAACTTCAAGCCCTCTATGATCTGTAGAAATAGTCTAATAGGAAGCTTCTTTGAGATAATGCAATACCAACAATATGTGATCTTAATAATCATTTGAAAAATCCATACAGTAGACACAGAAAACAAATTTAAAAAGTTGAGTGAAGATGAACTCAGGACACTGAAACTGAAACTGAAAATTTTGACAAAACTTTTGATCAGGAACAAAAGCATTAAGAAACAAACAACAGCAATGTTCAGAATTGCCGTGCAAATGAAGGGAGTGATGAGCAGGATAAAGACATTTTACCTTTAACCCTTGAAGAAAAGAAAAACAAAGAATACTTAAAATCTTTATTTGAAATTTTGATTCTTATGGAGAAAAAAAAAAAAATATCTCTGAATGGGCATGAGGCTGCTGAAATCCAAAAAGTTCGCTCTTGAATACTTTCAGGAACCGCAGGAATTCCAGGTAAATTCTGGTGAAAAGGTCCTGAGAAAGCACTTTGAGACCACAGTGTTTAAAACATTGTTCTGTTCAAAAACACAGCAGAAAAGATGCTAGAGATCTGTGAGAGCTGCATTCAAGAAGAAACTTTCAAGGAAGTGAGAGACTCATGATTCTTTTCTGTTATCACTGACAATGTGGTGGACATAGCAAGGAAGGAGCACTGTATTATGCTTCTTATAATGAGAGAAGAATTTGTGGCTTCTTGCTTTATGTAGCTGATGCAGAAATTTTGGCTATAAGATTTTACACTAGGATTGATGTAGGACAGATGAGTCTGGACACCTGAGGAATTACCAGGAAGCAGGTTTATTTTAGCTGTATCTCTGTACGCTAAATCTGGAAATGCTTTTAATTTTATATGCAGTGGGGGAATTTACATGACAGTGAGAATTTACACGGAAGTACTTTTTGTCCCATATTCTTGGGCTGGACAGAGGTTTTCACAAGTTTCTACCATGAGAACAGAAACAGTAACTTTTGTAAAGCAATAAGATTGTTGGTGTTGGGGTTTTGTTTGAGTTGCTGGGATTTTTAGTTTTCCCCAACCTGGGTTTAGCTTCTTCCAGCCAGCAGAGAAGGCCAGGGAAAAACACGCCCTGGCAGAGGCATGATCAAAAATGGTAGAAGCCGGCTGGAGGCCCACGCCAGACCTCACGATGGAAGACAATTAGGGATGCACCAGGGAGAACTTGTCAAGGCATGAACTCGTTTACTGAAGAAGATCGATGGTGTTTATAGAAGACATGGGCCAATCAGCAGAAAGATCATAGGAGCACATAGGGAGCATGAGCAAATCACATTGATGGAGCCATTAGCCTATCTTAGTGGCAATCTGATTTTTTACGACATGTCAGGGTAACGCCTCCTGATTAGGCCAAGTTCCCGTATCAGGAAGTGGGAGCCAGCCAGAGAGTTAAGTTTTTCTATTCTTTCTGCTGATGTGTTCTTAAGTCCCCAACAGTTGGCAGACCTAACTTTTACAAGAAAAGGAAACTAGGCTTTTACAAGAAATATGAAGCTTCAAACCACATAGAACTCTATGAACAAATCTTGTTGACATCCTATTGATGCCCCTTGTATCATCTCATTGACAAAATGTTTGATTCTGGGAAGGGTCCCTGGAGAAGCTTAAATATGACTATTTGGTAGAGTGGGCGGGGGCCTACTTCAGCATAACTGAAAAGTTGGGGCTTAATATGCAATATTGTCATGACTAGGCTTATATTGTGTCTAGATGATCCTCTCCCCATATAAAAAGTTGCTTCCAGACTTAGAGATCCCAAGCTATCTACACACTCTGCTCTTCCTGTGCCTTAAATGTGTGGTTGGCAAAATCAGTGCCTGTGATGGGGGTTTCTCCTGAATTAGGAAGAATCAAGGAAGTTATTTTTTCCATCAATCACCACAACTGCTTTTAGAACCTGACAATGTAATTTCTGTTGTTGTTTTTCCTGAACAGTAAGAAAACCATTATAGTGCTGAAGGAAATTTGCAATTCTCAGTGGACAGGCAGGCATGATACTTTTGAAGTTTCAGTACACCTCCATCAAACACCTGTTTTATGTTTAGATAGTATAAATAGTGACACAAATATTATATGTAATAACTGTATAATAGATCAAGCATCTGTACTATGTAGTGCAGTAATAGATTTTTGTTTTTCATTTTTAATTCTAATTTGTTATACAAGACTCTAGATTTTTTTTTTTTTTTTGCAGTAACAGATGTTGATGGTATTGTTACCATTGTTGTTATTAAAAATGGCTTATGGGGCCGGGCGCGGTGGCGCACGCCTGTAATCCCAGCACTTTGGGAGGCTGAGGCAGGAGGATCACGAGTTCAAAGCCAGCCTCAGCAATGGCGAGGCACTTAGCAACTCAGTGAGACCCTGTCTCCAAATAAAATACAAAAAAGGGCTGGGGATGTGGCCCAGTGGTCGAGTGCCCCTGAGTTCAATCCCCGGTACCACAAAAAAAAAAAAAAAAAAAAAAAAAAAAAAATGGCTTATGGGGGCTGGGGTTGTGGCTCAGTGGTATAGTGCTTGCCTAGCATGTGCGAGGCCCTGGGTTCAATCCTCAGCACCATATAAAAATAAATAAATAAAGGTATTGTGTCCAACTACAATTAAAAATAAATATTTGTAAAAAATGGCTTATGTTTATAAGAGCCTTTGGGAAAGATATCCAGGACAAACTTCTGATGTCTTCTTTTCCTCCAGTAGCTTGACTCTAGTGGTACATTCACCCAATGAAGTCATGGAAAATATTGAATTTTATCATGAGTTTTGTTTTGAGGAAGCAACAAAGTTGGCAACCAAATTTGATATTCAGATAAAACCCCCTATGAAATTCCACAGGGCTCATGAAGGTAACCTGGAATCTCAGCTGACCTCTGAAAGTTACTATAAACAAAACCTACGTATTCCAGTAGTGGAGACATAATTCAGGAACTAAAAGATAAATTTTCAGAACAGCACCTCCAACTTTTAAATGCTTATTACTGGTACTCTTAATCATGGAACAGATCAAATTAAATACATCAGAGGAGCACCATGCTGACATGTGCAGAAGTGACTTGCCTAATCCTAACATGCTCTAGCTGAGCTTCACTGTTGGAGGATCAAGTAGAAATAGAGAGGGAAAGACAGAAAGCTTCCATCCACAATTTATGAAGCTCTCCATCTGAGTGATACCCAGTTTTTCCCTAATGTATATGCCTATCTAAATGTTGTCTGTACACTTCCTGTGATGAAGGTTTGGAAGTAACACTATGAAAATGGATGAAAATCTCACAAAGTATACTTGAAAAACACTTTGACACAACAAAGTTCAGCTGACTTGGTTTTGTTAACATAAATTTTGATATCAAACATGATCTGCATTTTAAGTGTAGACACATATATCAAACTATGCATGACTAAGTGAGAGGTTCCTACACATAATTCAGAAAATATTGAAAATACCTAAGATAATTTTAAAAACAGGTATTATTTTCTATTTGATATTTGGAAGAAAAGTTGTAAGATTGCATTAGCCATTGGTAATCTGCCTATATACATGGCACCTATTTGGGTTCTCATGCTTTGAAGATTTATCTGTTCTTCCAAATGACAGCATTGAAAATACCACATTTCATCGCTGCATGACCATAGCTAGTGGTGCTGTAGAACTGTTTTAGTTAAGTCTTTTAGCTATAACATGAGTTATCACCATGGATCCAGTGGTCAGGTATTGTTGCAAATTCCTTTTTTTCCAATTTATTTATTTTTAAATTTTAGTTTCTTATATATGACAGCAGAATGCATTACAATTTATATTACACATATAGAGCATAATTTTTCATATCTTCTGTGTATGTATACCACACTTTCTTTATCCATTTATTTACTGAAGGGCATCTAGGTTGGTTCCACAATTTAGCTATTGTGAATTGTGCTGCTATAAACATTGATGTGGCTGTGTCCCTGTAGTATGCTGTTTTTAAGTTCTTTGGGTATAGAGGAGTGGGATAGCCAGGTCAAACGGTGGTTCCATTCACAGTTTTCCAAGGATTCTCCATACTGCTTTCCATATTGACTGCATCAATTTGTACTCCTACCAGCAATGTATGAGTGTGCCTTTTTCCCCACATCTTCTCTAACACTTATTGTTGATTATATTCCTAATAGCTGCCATTCTGACTGGAATGAGATGAAATCTTAGAGTAGTGTTGATTTGCATTTCTTTAATTGCTAGAAATGCTGAACATTTTTCATATATTTATTGATTGATTGTTTATCTTCTTCTGAAAAGTGTCTGTTCAGTTCCATGGCCCATTTATTGATTGTTTTTTTTTTTTGTGTGTGTGTGTGTGTGTGTCTGTGTGTGTGTGTGTTAAGATTTTTTTAATACAGCCTTTTTAAAAATATTTATTTATTTACTTTAGTTGTACACAATGCAATGCATTTATGTTTACATAGTGCTGAGGATCAAACTCGGGCCGTGCATGTGCAAGGAGAGCGCTCTGCCACTGAGCCACAACCCCAGCCCCATGGTGTTAAGATTTTTGAGTTCTTTATATATCTTAGAGGTTGGTGCTCTATCTTATTTGTGTGTGTAAAATTTTGTTCCCAAATTGTAGGCTCTCTATTCACCTTACTGATTGTTTCTTTTGCTGAGAAGAAAGTTTTTAGTTTTAATCCATACCATTTATTGATTCTTGATTTTAATTCTTGCACTGTAGGAGTCTTACTAAGGAAGTTAGGGCCTAATGCAACATAATGGAGATTCTGGCCTACTTTTTCTTATAAAAGGTACAGTGTCTCTGGTTTAATTCCTAGGTCCTTGATCCACACTGTGTTGAGTTTGTACATGGTAAGAGATAGGGGTTTAGTTTCATTTTATTGCATATGGATTTCCTGTTTTCCCAGCAACATTTGTTGAAGAGGCTATCTTTTCTCCAATGTACATTTTTGGCATCTTTGTCAAATATAAGATGACTGTAATTATGTGCGTTATTCTCTGTATCCTCTATTCTGTACCATTGATCTACAAGTCTATTTTGGTGCCAATACTATGCTGTTTTTGTTACTATTGTTCTGTAGTATAGTTTAAGATCAGGTATAGTGATGCTACATGCTTCACTCTTCTTGCTAAGGATTGCTTTAGCTATTCTGGGTCTCTTATTTTTCCATATGAATTTCATGATTGGTTTTTCTATTTCTATGAGGAATGTCATTGGGATTTTGATTGGAATTGCATTAAATATGTATAGTGCTTTTGGTAGTATGGTCATTTTGACAATATTAATTATGCCTATCCAAGAGCAAGGTAGATATTTTCATCTTCTAAGGTATACTTTAATTTCTTTCTTTAGTGTTCTGTAGATTTCACTGTAGAGTTCTTTCATCTCTTTTGTTAAATTGATTCCCAAGTATTTTATTTATTTATTTATTTTGAGGATATTGCAAATGGGATAGTTTTCCTTATTCCCCTTTCAGAGAATTTGTCACTGATATACAGAAATGCCTTTGATATCTGGGTGTTGATTTTGTATCCTGATACTTTGTTGAATTCATTTACTAGTTCTAGAAGTTTAATGGTGGAATTTTTTGGGTCTTCTAGGTACTGAATCATATCAACAGCAAATAGTGCTAATTTAAGTTCTTCTTTACCTATCCATATTCCTTTAATTTATTTTGTCTATCTAATTGTTCTAGCCAGTGTTGTGAGAACTATGTTAAATAGAAATGGTGAAAGATGGCATCCCTGTCTTGTTCCAGTTTTTAGAGGGAATTTTTAAAATTTTTCTCCATTTAGAATGATGTTGGCCTGGGGCTTAGCATAGATAGCTTTTACAATACTGAGATATGTTCCTTTTAACCCTAGTTTTTCTAGTGTTTTGAACAAGAAGAGGTGCTGTATTTTGTTGAATCCTTTCTCTGCCTGTATTGAGATGATCATATGGTTCTTATCTTTAAGTCTATTGATGTGATGAATTACATTTATTGATTTCTGTATGTTGAAACAACTTTGCATGCCTGGAATGAACCTATTTTGATTGTGGGTACTATCTGGTCCTGGACTTTTCTTGGTTGGTAGACATTTTCTGATGGCATCTTCTTTTTCATCACTTGAAGTTGATCTGTTTAAAATGTTTATATCACCCTAACTCAATATGAGCAAATCATATGACTCTAGAAACTTGTCAATGCCTTCAATATTTTCTGGTTTTTTTGTAGAACACATTTTCAAAGTAATTTCTACAAAATACTACATACTTGTAGTACAAATTACTACAAATTACTGTGGTCTGAATGTTTCTTTCTTTGATGTGTCTTTGCCTGGTTTCGAGATCAGGGTGATATTGGCCTCATAGAATAAGTTTGGAAGTGCTCCCTCTTTTTCTATTTCCTGAAATAAATTAAAGAGTATTGGTATTAGTTCTTCTTTATTTTTTGACTTTTTCTTCTTCTGAAGAATGAACTCCATGAAATGAACCTTCTTCTTAGAACTGCCTTAATAGTGTCCCCAAGATTTTGATGTTGTATCTGTGTTCTCATTCACCTCTAAGAATTTTTTTAATTTTCTCCTTGTTGTCTTCTGCAACTCATTGTTTATTCAGTAGCATATTATTTAGTTTTCAGCTGTTGGAGTAGCTTATATTTCCTATTTTATCATTGATTTCTAATTTCATTGCATTATGGTCTGTTGGAATGCAGGGTATTATCTCTACTTTTTTATAATCCCTAAGAGTTGCTTTATGGCATAATATATGGTCTATTTTAGAGAAGTATCCATGTGCTGCTGAGAAGAAAGTATATTCACTCATTGATGGATGAAATATTCTATATATGTCAGTTAAGTCTAAGTTATTGATTGTATTATTCAGTTCTATAGTTTCTTTGCTCAGCTTTTGTTTGGAAGATCTATCCAGTGGTGAAAGAGGTGTGTTAAAGTCACCCAAAATTATTGTGTTGTGGTTTATTTGACCCTCTTGAATTTGAAAAGTGTTTGTTAGATAAACATAGATGCTCTATTGTTTGGGGCATATATATTTATATTTGTTATGTCTCATTGATGTATGGCTCCCTTGAGCAGTATGTAGTGCCTTTCTTTATCCCTTTTTATTAACTTTAGCTTGAAGTCTACTTTATTTGATATAAGGATGGAAACCCCTGCTTGCTTCCACAGTTGATGTGAGTGGTATTATTTTTCCCATATTTTCACCTTCAGTCTGTGTATGTCTTTTCCTATGAGGTAAGTCTCTTTGAGGCAGCATATTGTTGGGTATTTTTATTTATTTATTTATTTTTACCCAATCTGTTAATCTATGTCTTTTGATTGGTGAGATTAGGCCATTAACATTCAGGGCTATTATTGAGAAATAATTTGTATTCCCAGCCATTTTTGTTTATATTTGTTATTTAACTTGACTTGGTTTCTACTTTGATTTGTTTTTCCTTTAATGTAATACCTCCCTTTCCAAATTTTCATTGTTGTTTTTCATTTCCTCTTTGTAAAATATTTTGCCGAGGATGTTCTGTAGTGCTGTAAATTGCAGAGTTGTAAATTCTTTTAATTTATGTTTATCATGTGTTATCATTTTATTTAATAATCAAATCTAAAGCTTAAATTTGGTGAATATAAGATTCTTGGTTGGCATTAATTTTCTTTCAATGTTTGGTATATGTTGTTCTAGGATCTCCTGGCTTTGAGGGTCTGGATTGAAAAGTCTGCTGAGATATGAATTGTTCTCCCCCTATATGTGATCTGATTCCTCTCTCTTGGAGCTTTTAAAATTTTGTCCTTACTCTGTATGCTAGGTATTTTTCATTATAATGTGCCTTGCTATAGATCTGTTGTAATTTTGTATATTTGGTGTCCCATAAGCCTCTTGTATTTGATTTTCCCATTCAATTCTTGTGCTTGGGAAATTTTCTGATATTATCTCATGGAAGAGATTGTGCATTCCTTTGATTTGAAATTCTGTGCCTTCCTCTATCCCAATAACTCTTAGATTTGGTCTTTTGTTGCTGTCCCATATTTCTTGGATGTTCTGTTCATGGTTTCTTACTGTCTTCACTGTATGGTCAACTTTATTTTCCAGATTATATACTTTGTTTTTATTATCTTGCGTTCTTATTTCCAAGTGATCTAGTCTGTTGGTGATGCTTTCTGTTGAGTTTTTGTTTGTTTGTTTGTTTATTTTTTTTTCATTTCAATGATTTCTGACTTTTTTTCAGAGTCTCCATCTCTTTTTTGAAGTAATCTTTTGCTACCTGTATTTGCTCTCTTATCTCTTTGTTGAAGTACACAATTTTTGACTGTATTTGCTCTTTTAGATCATTCTTTAATTCACAGATCATTTTAATTATGAACCTTCTGAACTCCTTCTATGAGATTTCTTCAACTTCTCTGTCCATGGATTCTGTTATTGCAGTATCCTGGTTTGTTTGGGGCACTTTATTCCCTTGTTTTTTCATGTTGTCTATTTGTCTTCCTTTCTTGCAATGTGGATCTGAGATATGACAGTTTCTACCCTATATTCTTGTAGTATCAGTGCAGATTATCTGTCCCTCACCTTGATGTTGTGGTTCCAGACACTGCAGGTGTCCCTCAATGTATGCAACTAATGGTGGTGGCGGCAATAGTGGAGGTAATTCGAGATAACAGTTGAGGTGCCCCAAGATGAATGCAATGCCATACAAAGATTGGGCTTAAAGGGTGGGCCTTACACTGTCTTTGGATGCCTTCTTTGAGATGCACCTGCTTCTAGGACATGTCTGCTGTCAAAAGGTAGAGGCTACTCTGTGGGGAAGGCTATGGTGATGTCTCCTGTGACCCATGATGCAAGTGGGTTAGGCCTGGGCTCCCAAGTGTGTTGGGGGGTTGGTGGACATGGGTAGAGCACAGGTTGGTGTGGGCAGATCTGGGCCTAGCCTGTGTTCCAGAGGGGGTCTGTTGGTCTGAAGAGGTGGTCCTGTGCCAGAGGTTGCTCTGGCAGGTGTCTGCTGGTGGTGGGATGGAGCTGGGCCTGGGTCCCATGAAGGTGGGCAGAGGAGGATTTAGGCCAGGCCTGAGCTCTGGTGGCTGTCTGCCAGTGTCAGAATGGACCGAGGCCTACCCTCAGCCTGGGTCTCATGCAGGTTGGTGTGGGCAGATGTGGCCCAAGCCTGGGCTCTGCTGTGGATCTACTTGTCAGAAGAGGCAGTCCTGTGCCAAAGGATGTTCAGCTGGGTGTCTGCTGATGGCGGGATGGACCTAGGCTTGGTTCTTAGGCAGATGCTTGGAGGCAGATCTTGTCCAGGCCTGAGCTCTGGCAGCTGTCTGCCAATGGCAGGATGGACCCAGGCCTACCCTCAGCCTGGGACCAGCACAAGGAGGTGTGAACAGATCTGGGCTAAGCCTGGGCTCTTGTTCTCAATTTTATAGAAATAAATTTTGGGGAGATGTAAGAAAAGATGCATCTTTTGAAATGTTACAAAATTAACCCTACCATTGATCTTTGACAATTAGGAGTTTTAAATGTGTTAAAAATCTGTAATGGACAGTTAAAGGAATTAACCAGAGACTGACTTGTGAGCTCACCAGACAGATTTAATATAGATTTTGTCTTTATCAAATGAAATTAAAGGAACAAGGTTGAGGTAAATTTTGAGTGTACAAGCTTGTCTTTGTTGTTCCACATCTGATTTTTTCTGTTTGGATGCTTTGTTGAGCATACATCTTCATAAGCTTTTTTTAAAAAATAATTTTTAATTTGTTTTAATTAGTTATACATGACAGTAGAATACATTTATGCACTGTGATATATCATACATCGATGGGATATAATTTCTAATTTTTCTAAGTGTACATGTTGCAGAATCATATTGGTCTCGTAGTCACATATATACATACAGTAATAATGTCTGTTTCATTCCACTATCTTTCCCATCCCCACATCCCCTCCCCTCCCCTCCCTTCACTCCCCTCTACCTAATATAAGGTAACTCTATTCTTCTCTAGTGCCCCCCGCCTTATTGTGAATTAGCATCTGCATATTGGAGAAAACATTCAGCCTATGATTTTTTGGGATTGGCTTATTTTGCTTAGCATGATATTCTTCATAAGATTTTAGAAGGAAAATGTTGAATAATTCTGCTTCATGGTCAAGACAGAATCAGAGAACATTGAACATCTCACTTATTTATATTCTACTTTCTTCCCATGACTTTATCTGCTGATTTGTCTTGATTTATAAAGAAAACTTGGGAAAACTACAAAATATATGTTTTGTAGTTTATCTAGAAACAAAAATGTTTTAGAATCCAACAGATTCATTTATAGTTTTTTAACAATGTCCTGGTACGCAGTACAAAATATATTCATGTTCATATGTAGTTTTACAGTTAGATATTGGAAACAAGCTTATATATCTTATAATGCTATTTTAATACTAAAATTATTTTAAATGACTTCATGACATTTTATTTCATGAATATATCAAAACTTGCTCAACTCATCCTTCATTCTGGGACATTTAATTTGTTTAAAATTAGACAATATTACAAAAATCAGGAAGAACAAAATGTACTTCATGAACTTGACAAACATTCATCATAAGTGCTTATGTGTAAATACAGTTATTTTAACAACAACAAAAAATTCTATAAATTTGAAAATGTTTCCTTAAAAAATTCTGAAATGACCAACGTTAAGAAATGTATAACTTCTGTTACATGAAAAATAACACCTTCCTTGCAAGTGTTGTGTGTTAAAGCTGTGTGTGTGTGTGTGTGTGTGTGTGTGTGTGTGTGTCCATGTGTCTATGACTCTATTAGATATTCTTTTTTTTTTAAGAGATATATAATGAAATGATTTTAGTATTTCTTTAAATTATTTTTGGGTGATAGAACACAGCATAAATGATGTTCTGTTGGTATTAAGCTCTTTCTTTTTTTTAATTAAATTATTTATTTTGCCAATTATTTTTTTCTGATTAAATAATGCTGATTCATAGTCCACTGCAGGGGAGCATGGGAAGATTAGATGAACTCTAGATAGGGCAAAGGGGAAAAGGGGAGGGAGGGGAAAGGAAGGGACATGGGGTAGGAAAGATGGTGGAATGCTATGGTCATTATTACCCTAAGTACATGTATGAAGACATGAATGATGTGACTCTACTTTGTGTACTACCAGAAATATGAAAAATTGTGCTCTATTGTAAGCTGCCTGCCATGGCCAGCCACAGCGCCGTGGGAGAAAAACTCGGAGGCAGAGTAAAGCTATTACTACTTTTACTTCTACTTTCTTAGAGAGAGCTTAGAGAGAGAAAGAAAGATTTTTATTCTTCTTAGAAAGAGCTTAGAGAGAAAGATAGAGCTTCTTTCTTCTTTCTTCTTTCTTCTTTCTTCCTCAGGAGCCTCGGCCTAACTCTGACCAGCAATTACTTCTTCTATCTGGTTTCTCTTCTGTAACCGCTCTGCCTACGTTCTGGCCGCTCTGATTCTTTTCTTCTTCTCCGACCCGAACTCTTCTTCTGACCGACTGAGCCACTGAACGACTGACTGAATGAATTCATTCTTCGTTCTCCTAACTCTGACCGCTTTCACCCGGTTATATACCTTTAGCTTTGCGGGTGCCTCACGTGCATTTACAGGTGCGTCACATACATATAAGGTGGAACTTATGGCTTCCAGCTAGCCGCAATAGCCCTTCCTATTTGGGGCTCCTTCACTCTATATGTGCAGTATGAATTGTAATGCGTTCTGCTGTCATATCTAACAAATTAAAATAAAAAATAATTAAGTAAATAAGTAAGTAATTTATTTATTCTAATTTGTTAGATATGACAGCAGAATGTAATTCATTTCATATCACACATATAGAGCACAATTTTTCAAGTATCTGGTTATACACAACATATTTTCACACCATTCATGTTTTCATACATGTACTTAGGGTAATGATGTCTAACTCATTCCACCCTCTTTCTTACCCCCATACCCACTCCCTTCCTCTCCCCTGCCCTTTGCCCTATAGTTCCTCCATTGCTCCCATGCTCTCCCCTAATTGCCATTATGAGTCAGTATTCTCATATCACAAAAATAGTTGGCCTTTGTTTTTTTGGTATTGGCTTACTTAGCTTAGCATTATATTTTCCAACTCCATCCATTTACTTGCAAAGGTATAATTTTATTCTCTTTTAATGCTGAGTAATATTCCATTGTGTATATATATCAAAGTTTCTCTATCCATTCATCTACTGAAGGGCATCTGGGTGGGTTCCACAATTTAGTTATTCTGAATTGTGCTGCTATAAAAATTGATGTGGCTGTGTCCCTGTATTATACTGTTTTTAAGTGCTTTGGGTATAAACCAAAGAGTGGAATAGCTGGAAAATGGTGGTTCCATTCCCAGTTTTCCAAGGTATCTCATATTGCTTTCCATATTGGCTGTACCAATTTGCAATCCCACCAGCAATGCATGAGTGTGCCTTTTTCTCCACATCTTCATCAACATTTATTGTTGTTTTTATTCTTAATAGCTGTCATTCTGATTGGTGTGAGATAAAATCTTAGAGTGGTTTTGATTTGCATTTCTCTAATTGCTAGAAATGTTAAGTATTTTTTTCATATATTTGTTGATTGATTGTATATCCTCTTCTGAAAAGTGTCTGTTAAATTCCTTAGCCCATTTATTGATTG
Organism: Tamias sibiricus; assembly: GCA_025594165.1. Taxonomy (NCBI): domain Eukaryota; kingdom Metazoa; phylum Chordata; class Mammalia; order Rodentia; family Sciuridae; genus Tamias; species Tamias sibiricus. The sequence continues at coordinate 79,053,001 of CM046667.1, forward strand.
GATTTTGTGTGTGTGTGTGTGTGTGTGTGTGTGTGTGTGTGTGTGTGTGTGTTAAGGTTCTTGAGTGCTAACCTTTCTCTAAGACTGACAGAGTGCTTTATATCTCTGGATATAAATTGTCATATAAGACAAATAGCTTCCTGGAGACCATCATGTTATGGAAAACCTAATCTATATGGTGAGGCTATGAAAGATGAAGTGCAATATATTGGCTGAGGTTGTGTCTCAGTGGTAGAGAATTGGCCTAGCATGTGTAAAGCATTGGGTTCAATTCTCAACACTATACAAAAGAAAGAAAGATAGAAAGAATGAAAAACAAAAATTTTGTCTAACTTTACTAATCTTAATGGATTACTGGTAGTAAATATAAGCAAGTGACATGTGAATGGAGAAAGTGAGTCAATCGGGGCATGCATTCTAGATTATATATTTTGTCCTTGTCTCCTCCTACACATTCCTTCCCAGAAACCATGATCAAAGCAGCTTTCTTCTGTCATGCCTTACACCACGGTATTCTACCTCAGTTTGGGTCCAGAGGAATGAAGTCAGTCAACCATGAACTCAAGATAAACTTTTCTTCTTCTAAGTTGTTCTTAACAAATATTTTGTTCACAGTGACAAAAGATGACTAATGTACCAAGGTAGTAAGATAACTCCAATATTCCATAACCATTTTATAATTCAATCATTCAAATTTTAATCAAAATATCTCAAAAGGAATGATTTAAAATGTGGAGTGTTAAATAGATTAATGAACTAACATAAGATCTACAGAATGAACTAAGGAAGAAATTACAGAATACGAAAAATGATTTCAATATGGAGTTAGTCTAAAAAAGAAACACACAGAAGTCTTGGAAATGAAAAAATCATTTAATCAAATAAAAATTCAGCTGTCTCATCAATGGGTCAGATCAAGTATAATTTATTATTTCATAACTTGATGATAAGGTATATAAATTAGTACATTCAGACAGTAGTAAAAATAATAAACTATGATCAGAATATATATGATCTCTGTGACAACATTAAGATACCTTAATCAGTACTTGTAAGTCTTAAGGAAGGAACAGAGGTTAATTTTTCAGAAAATACATTCAGAGAAATAATATCCCAAAATGTTCTAACATTGGGTAATGAAAAGCACATTCAGATTTCAAAGGAGTTTAAAATTCTCACAAAGAATAGGACAGAACCTCTCCACAAAACATTAAAATTAAAATGTCAAAAGTCCAGAACAAAGAAAAATAACTAAATCTGAAAGGGAGAAATACCATGTCACTTATAAAGGCAAATCAAACAGTATAATAGCACATCTCTCATAATAAACTTGTAAGATCATGAGGCCATGGAATGATGAATTTTAAGATTTGAAAAAAGAAAAAAAAAAAAAAAAACCAAAAACAACTTCCAACATAGACAAAGCTATACTTTAGCAAAGCTATCCTTCAGAATAGAAGAAAAAAAATAACTTCAAATACACACATAAAATAATGTAATTCATGACCACTCAGAATTCACTGACTATTTAACAGCAAAACCCACTATTATGAATAATGATAATGCACAAAATTTTAAAAATAACAAAAAGTAAGAATATCCAGAAAACCTAAACATACATACAAGCAAAAAGATTTAAGTTGTAGTAAAAATCTCCCAAAAAGATTAACCCAAGATCAATTGAAATCACAGCTGAACTTTTATAGATCTTTAAGAAGAATTAACCCTAATGCTCCTTAAATTATCCCATGAAATGGAAATAAATAAAACACTTCCAAACTCACTCTGAAAAGGAGATATCACTCTGACACAAAAAGCAGATAAGGAAACATCAAGAAAGAAAATTAGAAATCAATGGTGTTGGTGAATATGGATGTCAAATCCTTAACAAAATATCAATAAAATATCTGTCAATAGAATTTACCAAAACATTAAAAAGATCATACTTCATGAACAAATTGGTTTTGTGCCTGGAATACAGGAATGATGCAATATTCACAAGTCAATAAACAAAATAAACCAGATGAATAAAATCAAGGACTAAAATCACATAATCATCTCAATAGATAAAGAAAAAAAATCAACTCTCTTTCATAAAAAAAGAACGCTTAAGAAACTAAGGATATAATTTTCCTTAACATGATAAAGGGTATATATGAGAAATGTAAAGCCAACATCATACTCAGTGAGGAAAAGAAATTCCTCTAAAATCAGGACCAACGTAAGAATGTATACTTTACCACACTGTGTTATATTTGAAAATTTCACTAAGAGAAAAAAATAAAGGAGATAAATAGGAAAGAAGGAAGTAATTTAAAAATGCTCTGTAAGTGATATGATTCTATACTTAGAAGATGTAAAAGGCTCCATGAGTAGACTTCTAGTTTTGATAATCAAGTTCACCAAAATAGCACAACACAAAAATCAACATACAAATATCAATAAATTATCTAAACACAAATAATGAGCCTATTGGGAAACAAATCAGGGAAACAATTCCATTCACAATGGACTCAAAAATACTTAAGAGTATTTCAGACTAAGAAGATAAAAGACCTCCTAGAATGTAATCACAGGAACCCCCCCCCCAAAAAAAAAAAATGTAAGAAAAAATCACCAGAAGTTGGAAAGATCTCCCTTGTTCATGGGTAGTCAGAATGAATATATGGTTACAATGATCATACTACCATAGCAAAAATTATCTTCAAATATATAGATTCAATGTAATCTCTAGCAAAATACCAATGGCATTTCTCAGAGAACTAGAAAAAGCAATCCCAAAATTCATTTAGAGGAACTGATTATTCAGAATATCCACAGAAATCTTGAGCAAAATAATCAATGCTCAAACCATTACAACACTCAATTTCAAATTATACTACAAAACCATAGTAACCAAAACAGCATGGTACAGGCATAAAAACAGACATGTAGACATGAAGCATATGTAGTGAAATGCAATAGAAGCACAAAGATAAACCCACACAGATACAGCCATCCACTAGTTGACAAAGATGAAAAAAACATAAGTTGAAGAAAAGATAGCCTCTTTAAAAAATTTTACTGTGAAAGGAAATATGTTGAAAAATGGAACTAGATCTTTATCTTTTACCCTACACTGAAGTGACATAAAATAGCACAAAAACCCTAGGTATAGGACCAGAAACATTGTAGGAGCTAGAAGAAAGCATGAGGGAAATACTCCAACATATAGGTACAGGCAGCAACTGTGAACTATTGGGCCATTAGGTATAAATTTTCCTTTTTATGTTAAAAAAAATGCAATATCTTTCCTTACAGTCAAAATATAAATTAAAAATCATACATCTCCACATGTATTAACACCACAACACAAGGTTTTGCTAGGATACTCTTTATTTCTTTCAGAGTTGAAGGCATTAGTGATAATAAGAAAGACCTAATATTTAGGATAGTCAATTTTGAATTCCTAAAAGAGTCATTTAAAAGAATTTTCTGTCCTCATAATTCCCTGATAACTAGTTTAACTGAGAGATATAATGGTTTCCTCAAACAACACTTTTTCAAATTACAGTCCAACATTAAAATAATTAAAGTTCTCTATCTTGTTATAGGTCTTAACCCATTTTTATATATAATATTTATATTACCTTCATTTTGAATAGGATTGAGATCTGATCAAGAGAACATAGTATCCTGGGACTCATTAACCACACAAGTTGTTCCATGGGCCAGGAAGTTGATCAACTGAAAGGGGACCAATTTAAGACTAAAATTTCAACAAAACAAAATAAAACAAATAAGAAGATCTTAAGTGAAGGAATACACCATTTATTTAGTTGTTTGATTAATTAATGTCCTTGACTAATATGATAGAGTCTTTATTTACTATACTGTGTGTAATTAATTCTCTGGTATGTTCATTTGGTTGTCCACTGATTACTGTGCAGAGATTTACTACAATGTTTTGATCCAATAAGTTTCCCATCATTTGATGAAGGCTTTTTGTGTGTAATAATATTCCCTTAACACAAGGAATTTAAAAATATATTTTAGCCCTCACTTCTTGCACATGTATGTCATCAAGGTCAACCAGTTTGTGGATTGAGGTGGCTTTAGGCAATTACATGTCATATAAATTTTCTATATATCCATAGATTTTTTAGATCCTTGGCATTGTCAGAACTTTTCAAAGATCCCTAGGAACATTTAATTCCCTGAAGTTTTCCAGACTGTTTCTGGACATGATTTATATTATCCATTCATGTAGTTAATCTTCAGGTAGCTGATGTGTTAAATAATTGACACCGTGTTTGAAAAATGCCCTGAATGTAGAGCTGCTACATACAGATATAACACCATACAAATGAGACATTCCAGGGAGCTTCCAGAAAGATAAAATTGTGAAAATGATCTTAGGTTAAGACTAGTTGAGCAACCCCAAAACTACTCTACTCCCTCTAATGACTACTGTCAGATTATTACAAGGGGTTGAGGTCTATAGCCCCCCGTACCCGGGATGGACCTCTTCTGTCTACCAAAAGAGGCCAGAGGGGCCTACCTCAACGATGAGACTGGATTGGGAAAGTAAAGGCCGCCAACGCCTCCTCCCCCGCCTTCAAAAGACTCAGAGCCGCGTCCGGAAGCCCAGTCAGTAGAATGCCGGAACTCGTTTATTGAAGGGGTGCATAATGCTTTGTAGTGGACATCAGCCAATCAGCAGAAAGATCATAGGAACACATAAGGAACATGGGTGGATGCCATTGGCGGAGCCATTGGCCTATCCTTGGGGTGGTTTCAGTTCTCACATCCATGCCCCCTGCTTAGCCTAGGTCCTGTAACAGGGCGTGGTAATGTGGCAAGCAGCCAGAAAGCCAGAGCTTTTCCATCCCCTTGGCAGACAGTGTAACGTCCTGACAACTACCAGGCTGATAGTTTACACAGATTCTAAGGTTGTGAAGCTGTTGTCCACACTCCTCAAGGCTCACCCAGATCTAAGGAGGGAAGTGGAGTAGGTTAAGATATAATGCAATCAAATATAAGGTTCTTAGTGAGGTATAGAAATTTTTTTCCCTTTAATAAATTAATATGAGCTTGCTTCAAATCTTTGGTTAATTTTTAGAATTTTAAAAATGTGTATTTTGATATTATATCTAAAGTTTGGTTTCTTTAATTAAGAAGATAATTTATGGAAGTTCTCAACACAGCTTTCTGTATGTCATTATCAAATTATTTATTTATTAATATTGTTTAAGTATATACTTTTCTTTTTGATATATTTATATAATTGTGTACAGCAATATACTGATTAATATTCAATGATTTTATTTATCATAAATAATTTTATACTTATTTTAATATAAGTTTCACTTAGATACTATTTTACATAGTATTTGAAATGAATACATATTAAAATCAGGTCTTCTGATTCTTAATAATGTTGCTTTATGAAGGATTTTCTAAATTCACAAAATACATCAAGTTTTCTGTACTTTTCTGGGATCTGAGACATCTTGAAAACCCTAAAAATTATATCTTTATTCAGATTTTAAATGAAAGTACTTATTTAAAAATATGTTAACAGCAATTTTATTTTGAGTCATTTCAGAAAATGTTGAAATATGTTGTGTTCCATGTTTTTTATTATTTTCAGTTTCCTAATTCATAATAAGTCAAATTTAATCATGTAACATTTTAAATAAAGATATTTAATTTGTTTAGTTTATGTGCAATTTATTGATAATGCCTTTATCAAAACTATTTCAAGCATTATGTCAGAAAAATAGGAGACTAGGATGCTCTAGACCTTAAATTGTCATTTACATATTTATCAAACCACAAGATATAGGCTAATATATCTCTGTAGGAATAATGGAAAATACTCAAAGGTATTTGGAAGCAAACTTAGACATAAGAAGAAGGCACAAATAAATTGTAAAAAAGTTCATTAAATTTTTCCTAATTTTTTCTGCTTTAGCTTTACAGTGTAGCACAGCATTATTTAAAGAAGGCTGTAGACAACTTAAACTGTAGGAAGCAGAACAGACAGTATACACAGCATATTAAATTGTATGGAAGCTTTTTGAAGGATTGCCTGTTTAACCTCTCTCTAATCACAAGGAACATAAAGTGGCATAGCTCAAATTTAGGATGATAAAAGACATAAAAAAAGTAGTGGTGTTGAGATTTTTGAGTTCTGCATATATTCTAGAGATCAGTGCTCTATCTGACATGCATGTAGTAAAGATTTGTTCCCAATTAGTAGGCTCTCTATTCACCTCACTGATTGTTTCTTTTGCTGAGCAGAAGTTTTTTTAGTTTGAATCCATCCCATTCATTAATTCTGCATTTTAATTCTTGTGCAATAGGAGTCTTATTCAGGAAGTAAGAGCCTAATCTTATATGATGGAGGTTTGGGCCTATGTTTTCTTCTAATAAATGCATGGTCTCTGGTTTAATTCCTAGGTCCTTGATCCACTTCAAGTTGAGTTTTGTGCATGGTGAGAGACAGAGGTTTAATTTCATTTTGTTGCATATGTATTTCCAGTAATTCCAGCACCTTTTGTTGAAAAGGCTTTCCTTTCTCTAATGTATGTTTTTGGCATCTTTATCTAATATAAGACAGCTGTAGTTGTGTGCATTAGTCTCTGTGTCCTCTATTATGTACCATTGGTTTACATGTCTATTTTGGTGCCAGTACCATGCTGTTTTTGTTTCTATTGCTCTGCAGTATAGTTTAAGGTGTGGTATTGTGATGCCACCTGCTTCACTCTTCTTGCTAAGAATTGCTTTAGCTATTCTGGGTCTCTTATTTTTCCAGATGGATTTCATGACTGCCTTTTATATTTCTATAAGGAATGTCATCGGGATTTTGATTGGAATTGCATTAAATCTGTATAGTGCCTTTGGTAGTATGGTCATATGCCTCAAAAATCTCAACACCATAAAAGAAACAAATAACCCAGTTAATAAATGGGCTAAGGAACTGAACAGACACTTCTCAGAAGAAGATATAAAATCAGTCAACAAATACATGAAAATATGTTCAAAATCTCTGGCAATTAGAGAAATGCAAATCAAAAGTACTCTAAGATTTCATTTTACTTCAGTCAGAATGGTAGCTATTAAGAACACAAACAACAATAAATGTTGAAGAGGATGTGAGGAAAAAGGCACACTCATACATTGCTAGTGGGACTGCAAAATGGTACAGCCAATATGGAAAGCAATATGGAGATTCCTTGGAAAACTGGGAATGGAACCACCTTATAACCCAGCCATCACACTCCTGGGTTTATTCCCAAAGACTTAAAAAGAACATACTATACAGACACATCTAGGCTGTGGAACCAACCTAGATGCTCCTCAGTAGATGAATGGATAAAGAAAATGTGGTATATTTACACAATGGAATATTACTCAGCAATAAAAGAGAATAAAATAATGGCATTAACAGGTAAATGGATGAAATTGGAGAATATAATGATAAGTGAAGTTACCCAATCAAAAAAATCCAAATGATGATATAGGGAAGCTGATTCACAGTGGGGTTGGAATGGGGAGCATAGGAGGATTAGAGGAACAGTAGAAAGATCAATGGGGAGGGAGGGGAAGGGAAGGGGCAAGGGAGTAGAATGAGAGGGATATCATTACCCTACCTGCATGTATGAAGACAAGAATGGTATGAATATATTTTGCATACAACCAGAAATATGTAAAAATGTGCTTTACATGTGTATTATGAATTGTAATACATTCCACTGTCATATACAACAACTTCAAATAAAAAAAATAAAAAAAAAATAAACAGAAAAAATATTAGTGTTGGTCACAGTGTGTGAAACTTTTAGAGAGAGTATGGATCCACAGATACCTGGGGTAATAGATTATGGTTAGAAGAGCACAGTAGAGCTTCTAAGTTCCCAGAAAGAATCTGAAGTGAGCTTATTTGAGACAAGATACTTAGAAGAAGACCTGCATAGTAGAATTTTTAAAACAGTAAATACCAGGCAAAAGTACGTATTCAGAAAATAAAAGTTTTCCAGCATTTTTCAGAGAGTGATCACAAAGATTTGACAGTTTTCCCACTGCAGACCCTGTCTGCAAATATTGTGAGTTCAATGCTTTTCTAAGTACTCATTTTTCAAAGAAAATATAAGATGGAATAAGGCAATAACAAAGAGAAGGTATGGAATATTCAAAGGAATAAAATAAACTGGCAGAAACCATTACTAAAGACAATATCATCAGATGTACTAGACAAATTATTTGAAAAGAAAATTTGACTTATGTTCGAAGAACTAAAAGAAAACATTAATAAAGAAACAAGAGCAATAGGGCACAATGCATGAACTAACTGAAAACATCAACAAAGTGCTAGTAATTTTAGAAAGAATCTAAAGAGAAATTCTGGAGTTGAAAATTCTGGAGTTGATATTTTGGAGTTGATTTTATAGAAAAAATTTAAAAGAGAGCTTCAAAGCCAAACTTAAATAAGCAGGAGAAAAAGTCTGTCAAATTGAAGAGAAGACATTTTAAACTATCGAGTCTGAGGAGTCCAAAGATAAAATATGAAGAAATTTTAAGGAACCTTAAGAACTTACCATCATGAGACTTACACTATGAAAGTCTCATAAGCAGAGAGAAAAAAAAATGGACATAGAAGTAATTTTGTTAAATAATGACCACAAATTTTCCAAGTTTGAAAAAAATTCATGTACATAAAAATGCAAATTACTAAATAACTTCAAGGATAATTAAACCAAAGGAATTCAGGATGAGACACATTAAAACAACACATTTTAAAGATAAAGGCAAAGAAAATCTTGAAAGCACCAAGAGAAAAGTAAGCTGTAACACATAAAGAATCCCCAATAAAATTATCAGTGGTTTTTCCAACATAAATTTTCCAGTATAAAAGGCAAATAATTAATATATTTAAGGCAATGTAATAAGAAGAAAAAACACCATAAATCAAGACTTCTTTAGCTGGCAAAGTTGAACCTCAAAGTGAGTGGGAAATTAAAACATTCCCAGACAAACAAAAGCTGAGAGTATTCATTGCTACTAAATGTATGCTACAAGAAATAATAAAGGGAGTCTTTCAAATTGAAATAAAATAACTCATGATAGCTTCTTTGTTTCTTCTATCAAATGAAAACACAAGATAATACTTTATCTGTGAAAAAGAGAGCTTTCCCAGAAATCAATTTGGTCAGCTCTTAATGTTAGAATTTTCAGCCTCCAGAACTATAAAAATAAATTTCTGTTGCTTATAAATTGCTCATTAGGAAGCATTTTCTTATCACAGATTGGAAAAATTAAGACAGAAATAAAGCAGTCCCTGTGAAAGGAAGAAAGTCTGATTTCTGCATAATTTGAGGCTAATTTGTTGAAAAAATTTAGTTTTACCATTTAAAACAAAGTGTGCAAATACATAAATTGGTGACATCAAAAATTAAAAGGTATTATAGTTTAGATCTGTCATATCCACCAAAGGATCATATGTTTTGTGCTTATTTCCCAACTATTTAACACTATCAGAAAGTCATGGAAATTTTAGATGATGGGATCTATTTGAGGGAAGTAAATCCCTGGAGTCATGTCCTTGAAGGGTATATTGGGATTCTGGCTCCTTTCTTACTTACTCTCTTTTTGCCTCCTTGTTGCCCTGAATTGAGCATCTTTTCTCTGCCATAGAATATAGTGCCTCACCACAGACCCAGAAACAATGGAGACAAAACAAGTAACTGTAGACTGAAACAGCAATACAAAATAAATCTTGTCCAGCAGCTCATAAGGCTGAGGCAGGAGGATTGCTAGTTCAGATCCAGCCTCAGCAAAGGTGAGGCATTAAGCAATTCAGTGAAACTCTGTCTCTAAATAAAATACAAAATAGGGCTGAGGATATGGCTCAGTGATCAAGTACCTCTGAGTTCAACACCCGGTATACCCCCTCCAAAAACAAAACAAAACAAAACAAAAAACAACAGCAGCAACAACAACAACAAAAAATTACTCCTTCAGGTTAATTTTCTTGGGAATTTTGTGACAGTGATGAAAATCTAACAGAAAATTAGTATTGAAAAGGGATCACTACTTTGTCTATACTTGACTAGGTAGGTGGTTTAGAAGCCTTTGAAACCGTGTTGTGAGAGCAATTCAGTTTTAGAAAAGTTTGGAGATGCAATCTAGAGACACATTAGCACACTTTAGGCAGAACTTGCTGAACAATTCTGGTGGGAACTCACAAGACCAGAATGCTGATAGGAATGTGTACACTAAAGATTGTTCCCATTAGGTGTCAAGAATTGTGGGATTGGACTAGGGAACCACATGTGTAAACTCTGACAAGAGAAATCAAAGGAAAACAAAACGTGTATTCCTAATGTCTGTTCTCTGGGATGTTGTATGAGGTTGAATTTAAAAAGGTGCCAGACTAGATACTTTGCCAGAGGAAATCTTAAGGAAGCATAACATTCAGGAGGTTGCATATCTATTCAATATTGCTTTTAATCAGATTTGTAGTGAGAACCATGAGAAGGAATTAAAGAATAAAAATTTGAAGTTTGGTCAGAAAGAAGGTGTGCGTAAAGTTTAAGCCCAAGAGAGTGTGGTTGTCAAAAAGATCAGTTTCATTACAAATAAACCAAGTATTTGCACTGAAACTATGGGAAAGAGATTTGCAGGCCATATCAGGAATCAGTATGACCTTATTCCTCACAGGCTCAAAAATATAAAAGTGCAAACCTCTCCTTTGATCCAAAAGATCACTATGGATGCCATTTTTCCATGATTTCTTTCACCAGACTCAGCCATACAGATAGTCAATGGCCACTGCAGCAATGGGCCTACATACTGTTTGAGGTGAAGCTTGAAGCTTGTTTGGCATGCAAGGAGAACATGAGTTCTTTTTTTTTTTTTTTTTTTTTTTTTTTGGTGGTACCGGGGATTGAACGCAGGGGCACTCGACCACTGGGCCACATCCCCAGCCCTTTTTTGTATTTTATTTAGAGACAGGGTCTCATTGAGTTGCTAAGTGCCTCGCCATTGCTGAGGCTGGCTTTGAACTCGCGATCCTCCTGCCTCAGCCTCCCAAGTGCTAGGATTACAGGCGTGCGCCACTGCGCCCGGCGAGAACATGAGTTCTGGTGTCATGCAGGCTTCGATTTAGATTTTTTTTTTTTTGTTTTTGAAGCCTGGGAGGTTATACAGTGGGTTGCAGAGTTCAGGTACCTGAGAACAGTCCCTGAGGTGATTTGCAAAGCTTGGAGCATAAAGCTAAATCTACAATGGAGTTGTCAGGAAGATAGAGATGCCAGAAACATGGAAACTCCTCTGAGGAAAACCATAGGCACCTAGTAGAACCAACCCAAGAGAGTGCCATATGGGTTGCAGTGAGCAAGGTCATAGGTATAGGATTGCTCAAGACCTTTGGAGGTCACATCATTGCATTTTGTTCTCCAGATATTAGACATGGAGCTACAGGATTTAATGTTTGTTCTGCTGGCCCTTACTTTCATCTTATTTCTCTTTTTTTATTCTTATATTTCTCCCTTTTGGGATAGGAATGTTTACCATGTACATTTTATGTTGGAAATATGTATTTATAAGGGCTCACAACTAAAAGATAGCCTTAAGCTTCAAAGGAGATTTTTACCATGGGGATCCTTGAAGATAAACTGAATAGAAGGTGCATTGTGATATGTGCATGAGCCTTTGTGAGCCAGAAGTAGAATGTTATAGTTTGGATCTGGAATATCCTTCAAAGACTCATGTGATGAAGGCTTGGTTTCCGACTAGTGGTGCTACTGGTAGGTAGTGGAAGCTATAGAAGATGAGGCCGAGATGGAGTAGGTAATTCACTGGGAGCATGACCTTGAAGTGTATATTGGAACCCTTGCTCCTTTCTTCTTCTACTCTCTTCCTTTGCTTCCTGGTTGACCTACAGAGAGCAGCTTTCCTCCACTGCACCTTACTACCATGATATACTTACTGCCTCACCACAAATCCATAAACAATGAAGCCAAGTAACCATGGACTAAAACCACTGAAACAGCAAAACAAAACAAAAAAAAAAAAAAAAGAGAGAGAAAAAATGTCCTTTTAAGTTGATTTTCTCAGGTATTTTGTCACAAGTATGGAAAGAAGAGTAATACAAAAGGGAAAAGGGCTGATGATGGCACTATAAATGAGAAGTCATTGTACTTACAGTAGTGTAAGTTGTTATAAAGTTAAATTACAGTGTAATATTTTTGTAAATATTTACTTTTTTAGTTGTAGTTGGACACAACACCTTTATTTTATTTATTTATTTTTATGTGGTGCTGTGGGTCAAATCCACGGTCTCACATGTGCCAGGTGAACACTCAACTGAGCCACACCCCCAGCCCAACAGTGTAATATTTTTAATGTGCTAACATAATCCTCATACTAATTTCACAGAAAATGGCTATAGAGTATTCAAAAGTGTGTAAGAAAGAAATTAAAACAATGTATTCCCACAAAATCAAAGCAATTTAAAATAATACAATAATGCAGGTAATGAGAAACAACAAAAAAAGCTGTAAGACATAGAAAACATCAAAATGACAGAAGTACAATCATACATCACTAGCAATGGAAATATATCCTGAGAAATTTTTTATTAAACAATTTTAGCATTATGAAAATAGGATATTTTACAGAAACCTAGATGATATACATCAATCACTCAATGTTATATCTTTATGACTTTTAGATGTGGTAAATAAGATGTATGAGGGTGCAGGTAGTAAAACACAGCATAACGTTTTGTAGTTTTCTCTGTAAATAGAAAGAGTATGATAAAAAATGTAGTATAGTAAATACCTAAAACAATAACACAGTTACTTATTGCCATTATCAAGTATAATAAAATATACAGGATTTTATGTGCTGTGTTTGTATACAACCTACAGTTAAGTAGGGTAGTTTATACAAGCATCATCACACACATATAAGTAATGAGATGTTTTGTGATATATATGTATATATATCATATATATATATTCTATATATAAAACATCAGAATATCAAAATACATGAAAAATATTGACATGATAAAATGTATAAATATAAAACTTTACAAAGTTATATGGGACTGTACTACCCCATTCTTAATAATTGGTTAAAAAAATTGGATAAGCAATCAATGAGGAAATAGAAATTTTGGACTATACAAAAACTAATTGGACATAGCTGACACATGCAGACAATTCCTCCCAACAAAACTAAATACACATCTTCTCCAGTGTATAAATCACTTTCCAGCATAGATCATATAGAGAGCCAAATAAAATTCTTAACAAATTAAAATGTTTGAAATCATGCAAAGATTTTTTTCTGAGCATGATGTGATAAAACCAGAAATCCATAAAATGAGGAAAACTGAAAAATCCAAAAATATATGCAAATTAAAATATATAATCTTAAACGAATTGGTCAAAGAAAAAAAGGAAAAATGTGAAATATAATTTTAAACAAGTGAAAATTAAAATACAGCATGCTTAGGTGATGGGGCAATAGCAATGTTAGATTTAAAATTTATAACTGCAAAATGCTTACATTAAAAATGAGAAATATCTCAAGTAACTAATGTAACTTTGTAACTTAAAGAACTAGACAAAGAATAATAACCTAAACTCAAAGCAAATAAGAGGAAGGAAATAACAAACATTGAAACAGAAATAAATTACTTAAGAAAAAAATTGGATAAAATCAGAAAAATCAAGAATTTGTTACTCAAAATGATCAACAAGATTATGAATAATTAACAAGATTCAATAATAACCAGTAAGGAAGTAGGAAAATATCCCAATTTTACTCAAGTACAGATTATTATAACAGAATATTATCAATAATTATACATCAAAAATTACATAACCTAGGGCCTGGGATTGTGGCTCAGTGATAGAGTGCTCACCTGGAACACGTGAGGCCCTGGATTTGATCCTCAGCACCATGTAAAAATAAAATAAAGGTATTGTGTCAACCTGCAACTAATACACACACACACACACACACACACACACACACACACACACACATATTTAAATTACATAATCTAAATAAAATGGAAAAGCATATAAAATCAGAAAATCTATCATAAGTTAATCATGAAAAATTAAGACATTTAAAGCTATTCCTACCAGGGACATTTAATCTTTAATCCTTCTCAGAAACTAAACCCCTTTACACATGGTTTCACAATTGAGATTTACTGAACATTTAAAGAAAAATTAACACCAACCCCTTATAATACCTTCCAAAAAATTAAGTGGAAGGTCAACATTACATCATACATAAACCAAGATACTGAAAGAAAACTTTTAACTTTTAGTTCTAACATCCTATATTCATGTTGATGCAAAACAAAAAACAAAACACAACAAAAGTCCTCAAAATGCCAGCAAATGGAATTCAACAACATAATATAAAGATTTTACACCATTCACAAGTGGTAAAAAAATAATTCAATATAACTCACACATTTATAGCATGAAAGGTATAATATATGATTATCTCCATTAATGAATTAAAAGCATTTGTCAAAATTCAACACTTCTGTAGACTAAACATTTTTGTTCCTCACTCATTTATATCTTGAAATTCTAGACTCCATATGAAAGATGCATTTGAAAAAATGTACAAATAGTATTGAATATTCAATGTTGAGTGACTCAATGGTTTTCCTTTAATTTTAGGAATAAGTCCAAGATGCACACTTTTGATACTTCTGTACTACATAGTATTAGATATTCTAACTAGAACAATTAGGCAGTAAAAATTAAAAGTGTTCAGAATGGAAAGGACAAAATAAAATTATTTGAAATAAGTTATTATATTCCCCAACAAATATATTATAACTAACAGATGAATTCATCGAAGTTACAAAATCAATATACAAGAATCAATGTATTGGGCTGGGGCTGTAGCTCAGAGGCAGAGCACTTGCCTAGCATACATGAGGCACTGGGTTCAATCCTCAGCTCCACATAAAGATAAGCAAATAAAATAAAAGCATTCTGTCCATCTACAACTACAATTAAAAAAAAAGAAATTAAGAAAGTTAATTTTACAATGGCATCAAAAAAGAATAAAATTCTTACAGATAAAGTCACCTCAAGAGATAAAAGACTTGTACAACTCCAAATTACAAAACATTGCTGACAAAAAAAATAAAGGAGACACCATAAATGGAGAGACATCCTGAGTTCAGGAATTAGAACATTTACTATTGTGAAGATATTAGTACTCCCCAAAGCAATATACAAATTCAGTGCAATCCACATCAATATCCTAATAATGATTTTGCAGAAATAGAAAAGCAACTCAAAATTTATATCAAATGGCAAGGGACACAAAATATATAGATATATATTCATATATCTGTATATTTTTCAGTATATTTCATATATATTGTAAAAGCAGAAAAAAATTGGAGGTATAATACTTTCAGATTTAAAAATGTAATAATGTTACAAGAAACATAATAGTGTAAACTGGCACAAAAACAGACACATGCAGCAGTAAAATAGAATAAGAAACCCAGGAATAAACCTCATATATATGGTCAAATAGTTTTCAACAAGAATACCAACATCTTTCAATAGAGAAAAACTTTCAAGATGTAATTTTGGAAAAGCTGAATATTCACATGCAAAAAAATGAATCCAGATATTTAACTCACACAATATAAAAGTTAGTACAAAATTGGCTAACACTGATTTATCATATATTTCAAAATAGCTAGAAAAGAGAAATAAACTTTAATGTATGATGTAATGCATATGTTAAGTACCCCTTAGTTAACCCTTACACTTTGCATACATATAACAAAATACTATCTTATACACTTCTGCATGTACCAGTATTACGACTCAATTATAATTTTTAAACATATCTGAAAATGTATCAAGGACCTAAATGTAATAGATAAAACTATAAAACACTTGAAAGAAAACATAACAGAAATCTTAATGACAATGGATTTGGCAATTAATTCTAAGGCATATACCCAAATACTCAATTAGCAAAAGTAAAAGTAGATAAATTGTTCTTTACACAATTAAAACTTGTTCATATCAAAGGAATGATAAAAAATATCTGCAAATGATTTATCTCATAAACAACTAATATCCAGAAAATATAAAGTACTCCAAGGACTCAAGAAAACAAGCATCTTGATTCAAATGTTGTCAAAAAACTTGAATAGATGTTTTCCTTCAATAGTCCCTATGTTAAAGACTTGGTCCTCATGATGGCATCATTCGGAGATAGGCTCTAGTTGAGAGAGTAGAGCGTAGATAAAAGATTTAAAGTCAAATGGTGGCGTTCCCTCAAGGAGAATAGTGTGACTCCAGCCTCTTCCATTCTTTCTTTTATTTGGCTTCTTGGTGATGAGATGAGCATTTCTTCTCTCCCACACACTACTGTCATGATTTACTGCCTTGATAAAGTCCTAAAGCAATATGGCCAATCAAATATGCACTGAAACCTCCAAAATTTTGAACCAAAACAAAGATTTCCTCTTTGTGAGTTAATTATCTCAAGTATTGTGTTAGAATGAGAAAACTCTAATATAGTATACAGATTGCCAATAAGCACACACACATTCACATGTATTATAGACATAAACATATAATCATACCCATAAAAATATGTAGAGAATGAAATTTAAAACTGCTAGGATACATAGGAAAGGCAAATATGATTGCATTTCTAATGAAATTTACATTTCCTCTTGTATATCAGTACCATTTTCAGTCCATAGTGAATGTTATATGCAGACATTTTTTCTTTGGCACATATTTGTTTTTGTATTAATATGCTCTCTACATACTTATACAAACAAGGTTATATATTTAATTTTATTTTTTTCTATGTGGAAAAATAACCACTGAGAAGAAAATTGCAAACAGTAGTTACCAATGCTTACCAGAAGTCAGAACATAAATTTGACCCCCAAATTATATGATGTTAGCCAGGAGGAAATGTCCTTGAAATCACAAAATATATCTCATAATATATAAGAACCTTGAACTAGAGCTGAGTTAGTAGCTCAGCAATGCAGTGCTCACCTGGCATGTGTGAGGCACTGGGTTCAATTCTCAGCACCAAATACAAATAAATAAAATAAAGGTCCATTGACAACTAAAGTTTTTAGTTTTTAAATTTTGAAAAAAGAAACTTAAACTAACCCAATATCCACCCTTTATTTTGAACTAGAATCCACATATTAGAGAAAGCATTCTGTCTTTGGTTCTTTGGGACTGACTTATTTCACTTAGCATGATATTCTCCAACTTTATCCATTTTCTGGCAAATACCATAATTTCATTCTACTGAAAATCCTTAGTTAAAAAAAAATGTAAATATTGTTTAAGAAAATTTCACATCAGTACATTACCAGTTTGTAGTAATATTAATTAGTTGAGTTTTATTACCTAGCAGAAAAAAAGTGCCTTGGCAAATATTTCTTCAAAGTACAATAGTCTAAATTTGATTGTTTTAACTTGAGGTTTCTTTTTTTTTTTTTTTTTTTTTTTTGACAGTAAATTTATACTTAAATTTATTGCATTTAAAAACCACAAAGAGAACAAAACAATGTTTGTCGGGGCTGGGGTTGAGCGCTCGCCTAGCATGTGCGTGGCCCGGGTTCGATCCTCAGCACCACGTAAAAATTAATAAAAAAGGCATTGTGTACAACTAAAATAAATAAATATTTAAAAAAAAAAAACAATGTTTGTCAAAACTGGACAGTACATATAGATGTGATCCTAATAATTGCACAAAACCAACTCTAGTCTACCTTTTTTCCCCTGCATCAATTGAGGATAATTGCAATGCCAGCCATAGTCCCCAAAGCTTTGAGGTGTGTGTTTCAGAATGACAAAATGCTTTTTAAACTATGCAACCTAATTATCTAGGGTTGTAAAGGAGCATGTGCAAGAGTGTTTGGAAGCCTTTTGATATTTGATCACTCCTAGAACTCATCTCCAAGTTAAGAATGGCTTTAGGTTGATACCTAGAAGAGTTTTTGATCCACACTTAGCATCCTTAAAACTGTAACTATACATAACAAAACTGGTACCTCAAAACACACACTCTCATTTTATCTTCTAACAAAATTAGTCACAAAAATAAGGTGTGAGCATCCACAATTTGTCAACAGTTAGCAGGTCAGTTACAAAAAGATAAAACCAAAAGGTAGGTGTTCCCTTTCTCACATCCAGACCTCCTAGGATCCTCTCCCCCACCATGATTGCTTTCCAATCACCTGGGCCTTCTCTAAGCATTTGCAACTCATTTCAATTCAAAATTCTCTCCAGTCATTATCTTTTTTTTTTTTTTAATATGTACAACTCATAGTGCATATATTTAGTATCTTTTTACATACAACTGTTTGTATACAAAGTATATTCGTACAATTTAGGTCTTCAATCATGCATTAAGGAAAATGATATCCGTCTCATTCAACCACCTTTTTCCCCCCCTCCCTCCCCTCTTGCTCCCTCCCTTACCCTCCCTTCCCTTGACCATTCTAGTGTTCCTCTAATCCTCCTATGTACCCCATCCAACAATACTTTGAAATAGCCTCCTTATATAAGAGAGAACATTTGGTACTTGGATTTTTGAGACTGACTAACTTCACTTAGCATTATGTCTTCCAACTTCATCCATTTACCTGCAAATGCCATTAATTTATTTTCTTTTATTGCTGAGTAAAATTCCATTGTGCGTATATACCACATTTTCTTAATCCACTCATTTACTGAGGGACATCTAGGTTGGTTCCACAACCTAGCTATTGTGAATTGTGCAGCTACAAACATTGAGATAGCTGTGTCACTGTAATATGCTGTTTTTAAGTCCTTTGGGAATAGACCCAAGAGTGGGATGGCTGGGTCATAGGATGGTTCCATTCCCAGTTTTCCAAGAAATCTCCATACTGCTTTCCATAACGGTTACACCATTTTGCAGTCCCACCAGCAATGTATGAGTGTGCCTTTTTCTCCACATCCTCTCCAACATTTATTGTTGCTTGTGTTCTTGATGGCTGCCATTCTGACTGGAGTGAAGTGAAATCTTAGAGTAGTTTTGATTTGCATTTCTCTAATTGCCAGCGATGTTGAACATTTTTTCATGTATTTGTTGATTAATCGTGTATCTTCTTCTGAGAGGTGTCTTCTCAATTCCTTAGCCCATTTATTGATTGGGTTATTTGTTTTTTTAGTGTAAAGTTTTTTGAGTTCTTTATATATTCTAGAGATTAGTGCTCTATCTGATGTGCATGTATTAAATATTTGTTCCCAATTAGTTGGCTCTCTATTCACCTCACTGATTGTTTCTTTTGCTGAAAAGAAGCTTTTTAGTTTAAATCTATCCCATTCATTAATTCTTGGTAGTAATTCTTGCGCTACAGGATTCTTATTAAGGAACTTGGGGCCTAATCCAACATGTTGGAAATTGGAGCTAACTTTTTCTTCTATTAGGTGTATTGTCTCTGATCTAATTCCTAGGTCTTTGATCCACTTTGAATTGAGTTTTGTGCATGGTGAGAGATAAAGGTTTAATTTCATTTTGTTGCATATGGATTTCCAGTTTTCCCAGCACCATTTGTTGAAGAGGCTATCCTTTCTCCACTGTACATTTTTGGCACCTTTGTCTAATATAAGATAGCTGTAATTAAATGTATTAGTCTCTGTATCCTCAATTCTGTACCATTGGTCCACCAGTCTGTTTTGGTGCCAATACCATGCTGTTTTTGTTACTATTGCTCTATAGTATAATTTAAAGTCTGGTATGGTGATGCCCCCTGCTTCACTTTTCTTGCTCAGGATTGCTTTGACTATTCTGGGTCTCTTATTTTTCCAGATGAATTTCATGACTGCTATTTCTATTTCTTTGAAGAATGACATTGGGATTTTGATAGGAATTGCATTAAATCTGTATAATGCTTTTGGTAGTATGGACATTTTGACAATATTAATTCTACCTATCCAAGAGCAAGGTAGGTCTTTCCATCTTCTGAGTTCATCTATAATTTCTTTCTTTAGTGTTCTATAATTTTCGTTATACAGGTCTTTCACCTCTTTCGTTAGGTTGATTCCCAGGTATTTTATTTTTTTTGATGCTATTGTAAATGGGGTATTTTTCATCATTTCCCTTTCAGAGTCTTTGTCACTGATGTACACAAATGCCTTTGACTTATGTGTATTGATTTTGTATCCTGCAACTTTGCCAAATTCGTTTACTAGTTGTAAAAGTTTTCTGGTAGAGTTTTTTGGGTCTTATAGGTAGATTATCATGTCATCAGCAAATAGTGCTAATTTGAGCTCTTCTTTTCCTATCTTGATCCCTTTAATTTCTTTCATCTGTCTAATTGCTCTGGCCAGTTTCCAGTACTATGTTAAATAGCAGTGGTGAAAGGGGACATCCCTGTCTTGTTCCAGTTTTTAGAGGGAATGCTTTCAATTTTTCTCCATTTAAGATAATGTTAGCTCGGGGCCTTGCATAAATAGCTTTTATTATGTTAAGATATGTTCCTGATATTCCTAGTTTTTCTAGTGTTTTGAACATAAAGGGGTGTTGTATTTTGTCAAATGCTTTTTCTGCGTCAATTGAGATGATCATATGATTTTTGTCTTTAAGTCTATTGATGTGATGTATTATGTTTATTGATTTCCGAATATTGAACCAGCCTTGCATCCCTGGGATAAACCCCACTTGATCGTGGTGCACTATCTTTTTGATATGTTTTTGTATCCGATTTGCCAGGATTTTGTTGAGGATTTTTGCATCTATGTTCATTAAAGATATGGGCCTGAAGTTTTCTTTTTTGGATGTGTCTTTGCCTGGCTTTGGAATTAATGTAATATTGGCCTCATAGAAAGAGTCTGGAAGAGCTCCCTCTTTTTCTATTTCTTGAAATAGTTTGAAGAGCATTGGTATTAGTTCTTCTTTGAAAGTCTTATAGAACTCGGCTGTAAACCCATCAGGTCCTGGACTTTTCCTTGTTGGTAGCTTTTTGATGACATCTTCTATTTCTTCGCTTGTAATTGATCTATTTAAATTATGTATAGCCTCCACATCCAGTTTAGGCAAATCATATGACTCTAGAAATCTGTCAATGCATTCAGTATTTTCTATTTTATTAGAGTACAAGTTTTCAAAGTAATTTCTAATTATATTCTGTATATCTGAGGTGTTTGTTGTGATATTCCCTTTTTCATCACAAATGTTAGTAATTTGAGTTTTTTTCTCTTCTTCTTTTCGTTAGCATTGCTAAGGGTCTGTCAATTTTGTTTATTTTTTCAAAGAACCAACTTTTAGTTTTGTCAATTCTTTGAATGGTTTCCTTAGTCTCAATTTCATTAATTTCTGCTCTGATTTTAATTATTTCCTGTCTTCTACTGCTCTTGGTGTTGGTCTGTTCTTCTTTTTCTAATGCTTTGAGGTGTGATGTTAAGTCATTTATTTGTTGGTTTTTTTTCCTCTTAAGGAATGAACTCAGTGCAATGAATTTTCCTCTTACTACTGCCTTCATAGTGTCCCAGAGATTTCTATATGATGTATCTGTGTTCTCATTTACCTCTAGGAATTTTTTGATCTCCTCTTTGATGTCTTCTTCAACCCCTTGTTCATTCAGTAGCATGTTGTTTAGCTTCCAGTTGATGGAGTAGTTTTTCTTATTCCTTGTTTTGTCGTTGATTTCCAATTTCATCCCTTTATGGTCCGATAGCATGCAGGGTAGTATCTCTATTTTTTTATATTTGCTGAGAGTTGCCTTGTGACATAATATATGGTCTATTTTGGAGAAGGAGCCATGTGCTGCTGAGAAAAATGTGTATTCGTTTACTGAGGGATGAAATATTCTATATATGTCTGTTAGGTCTAAATTGTTAATTGTTTTGAGGAGGCTTAAAGTTTCTTTGTTTAGCTTTTGTTTGGATGATCTATCCATTGGTGAGAGAGGTGTGTTGAAGTCCCCTAGAATAACTGTGTTGTGGTCTATTTTACTCTTGAACTTAAGAAGCGTTTGTTTGATGAATGAAGGTGCTCCATTATTTGGGGCATACAGATTTATGATTGTTATATCCTGTTGATGGATGGTTCCCTTAAGTAATAAGAAATATCCATCTTTGTCCCTCTTGATTAATTTTGGTTTGAAGTCTACCTTATTTGATATGAGAATGGAAACCCCTGCTTGCTTCCGCCGGCCATGTGAGTGATAAGACTTTTCCCAGCCTTTCACTTTCAGTCTGTTGATGTCTTTTTCTATGAGGTGCGTTTCTTGGAGACAGCAAATTGTTGGGTCATTTCTTTTAATCCATTCTGATAATCTGTGTCTTTTGATTGGCGAGTTTAGGCCATTAACATTCAGGGTTATTATTGAGATGTGATTTTTATTCCCATCCATTTTTATTTGAATTATGGTCTTTAGCTTGATTTGGTTTCTCTTCTGGTTGGTATTTCCTTTAGTTTAATATCTCCCTTTGTTGATTTTCGTTATCATCTTTCTCTTCTTCTTCATGAAAAATGTTGCCCAGGATGTTCAGAAGTGCTGGCTTTCGAGTTCTGAAATCTTTTAACTTTTGCTTGTCGTGGAAGGTTTTTATTTCATCTTTGAATCTAAAGCTCAATTTTGCTGGATATAAGATTTTTGGTTGACATCCCTTTTCTTTCAGAGCTTGAAATATGCTATTCCAGGATCTTCTTGCTTTTAAGGTCTGGGTTGAAAAATCTGAACATAATCTGATTGGTTTCCCCCTATATGTAATTTGCTTCCTTTCTCTTGTGGCTTTTAGTATTCTCTCCTTGCTCAGTGTATTATGCATTTTCATTATAATGTGTCTAGGTGTGGCTCTGTTGAGATTTTGTTTGTTTGGTGTTCGGTATGCCTCTTGAACTTGGTTTTCCATTTCATTCCTCAAGCTTGGAAAATTTTCTGTAATTATTTCATTAAATAGATTACTCATTCCTTTGGCTTGAAACTCTGCCCCTTCCTCTACGCCAATCACTCTTAAGTTTGGTCTTTTTATGCTGTCCCATAATTCCTGGATGTTATGTTCATGATTATTAACAAGTTTTGCTGTATGGTTTAAATTCTTCTCTAAGACATATATTTTGTCTTCAATGTCTGAGGTTCTATCTTCCAGATGGTCTATTCTGTTGGAGATGTTTTCGATTGAGCTTTTATTTTGGTTTATTGCTTCTTTCATTTCTGGAATTTCTGTTTGGATTCTCTTTAGAGCCTCTATTTCCCTATTGAAGTAATCTTTTACTTCCTGTATTTGTTTTTGGAGTTCTTTGTCAAAATGATCTTTTGCCTCCTGTACCTGCTCCCTCATCTCATTTTCGAGTTCATTCTTAAGTTCCATAAACATTTGGCATATGTAATTTCTAAATTCCATCTCTGGCATTTGACCAACTGTGCTTGCCATGACATCTGCCGATGAGGTATCTTGATTTGTTTGTGTCATTTTCTTTCCTTGTTTTTTCATGTTGCTTGTGTGTCTATTCTTCCTGCACTGTGGGACCTTGACTGTTTCGATTTTACCTTAAAGCCTTATGTTGTTCCTGTAGTACAATGCTATCAGATCACCTTATAATTCCTTTATACTTTTAAAACCTAACACTTTCTATTCAGAAAATCCAAGTTTGGTCACAATGTACAGATTTTGTTATCCCAGATATTATTTCCAATTTACTCTGTACGTTTCTGATAGGGTTTTATAGCTTCAAGTATTGGATACAGAGGTGTTATGTTTAGGAAGAAGGAAGTGTCTTGAATTGTTCTTTCTTGGAAAGTATGAAAAGAGATATCTATTGAAATGGTTTAGTGGAAGTGGTTTAGTATCAGTAGACGATGGAAGAAAGAGAATGGGGTTGACAATTAGGTAAAAAGATCAATTTATATATATAGTAAGTTGGAAAAGAAAAAAATGATAAAGAGTAGGAATTGGTGTAAGAGAGAGGAGAGAGAGAATCAAGGAAATAGAGAGTAAACTATATATAACACCACTTTGCTACCCAGTTCAATTGCGCCGGTTCTAGAAATCCCAAGTTTTGCGTATAACTTCTTTTTGGCTCTGTTTAGTATGCACTGGCAGGATGTAAACATGAAAGATGAAGGAGGAAGAAAAGATACAAGGGTGAGAAGGAGTAAAAGAATGAAAGAAAAAAGGGAATGGAAGCAGATAAACACACTAACAATCAATGCAGAAGGAAAAAAAGAAAAAAAAAAAAAAAAAGCAGAACAAAACAAAGCCAAAAAAAGAAAAAGAAAAATAAACAAACAAACATACAAACAACAACAACAAAAAAAAAACCCTCCCTGCAATCCAGAAAATCAAGCA
Organism: Tamias sibiricus; assembly: GCA_025594165.1. Lineage (NCBI taxonomy): Eukaryota > Metazoa > Chordata > Mammalia > Rodentia > Sciuridae > Tamias > Tamias sibiricus. The sequence continues at coordinate 79,077,360 of CM046667.1, forward strand.
GACCAATAAAAAGAAAGGGGGAAAAAAAAAAAAGTCAAACCCCAAGTCTCAGACAAAACGGGCCCTGGGAAGCCCCCCTCTTTTTTTCCTTTCCAGTTCAAACCAATTGCTATTGGATCACAGTCTGTGATCCTGTCAGTGAAATCAAGGCTGCATCCTAGGCCAGCGGCTGCACGGTTCAGTGAAGGAGTGGCCCAGGGGGACTGTGTGTGTCAGCAGATGAATGGCGCCGGGAAAGGGGATCTTCCAGAAGGCACCCCCTCCCCAAGCCCACCCACAGTTGCAGTCCCCTGTGGCCACTGTGCCAGCCTCAGAAACGCCTTCCCCTGCTGACCAACCAAGTCTCACCCAATTGTGCGTTGTCTTCAGAGAGCTGGAGAGTCCCTGGGTGGATGCAGCAGTCGCTCTCCGTCTCCTCCCCTTTGTCAGGACCAGCCCCTGCAGCTTTCAAAAATGGCGGCGCTCTCCTTCCAGTCAACAGCAGCTCCGCAGACTCCCAGACTCCCGTATCCTTGCCGATCGCACCGGGAAGCCACACCGAGGGTCGCGTCAGGCGGAGTGTGGATTCGAACTGGTGTGTGGACCTGCGGTCTCCCGTGGCTCCCCAGCACCAATCCCGCCGGCTGTTATCGCTGGTTTTTATCGCCGGTTTCACGCTAGTGTGCAGTGAGTTTGGCTGGGGTTGCAGCAGTAGCGCGGTCTCCTCACACTTACCTTGTTTCGCACGGCCTGTGCACCGCCCAGGCGGTTTTGCAGGAGCCTCGCGGCTCCAGCCGCTGCAGACAGCTTGTCTCTTTCTCTCTCTGGTAGTGGTAATCAAACCATCCAGGATATCGGTATTTTCAGTCCATATATATATAATGAAAGGCAATTTATCTGCTTTGTTGGATTCTTTCCACGGAACTGTCCTGAAGTGCGCCTTCCTCTAATCCGCCATCTTGGATCTCTCCAACTTGAGGTTTCTTCATACAATTTTTCCACATGGAATGACATGCCTGTTCAGAAACAATTCATGTTACTACTGAATGAGCAAAAAAGTGTTATGCATATTTTTGAACCTTGTTCCAGAGAATGGAATGGTTGCAGTGGAAAATGAGTACTCCTGAGTATGGAGTCCTTGACCAAAACACCTGAGAAAGACCATAGCAGGGAACCATAGATAGATGGTCTCAGGGATAAAGGATCTTGGACTAAGAATTCAAATATGTTTAAGAGTATGACTGCCAAAGGGTTCTGAGTTCTTAATGGAAATTCCTTTCAGAGATTGCAATGCATTGCAATACATCAAGATTGGCATGGGGAGGACATCTTTAACTGAAGAGGCTTTGTAATTGCCAATATTTGGGCTTGAAAATTTTCATGTAGTTTTAAACTAGGAGGTGAATTCCCCACACTTTACAAAAATAATACAAAAAATCACTGAAAATATTAAAAGCAAATAAAAGTATCAAGCCTAAGAAGGGAGGGCAAAGAAACAGAGTAGCTATGATATGTCCTCAAAATTCCCAATTTTTATTGTTTCAAATTAAATATATATGACTGTAAATGCATGTTGACACACTATACAGAAATGAAGTATAACTTCTTATTCTTCTGGTTGTAAATGATGTAGAATTACACCAGATGTGCAATCATATATGCATATAGGGTAAAAATATCTGATTCATTCTACAATTTTTTCTTCCCCTACCACCCCTCCTTTCCCTCCATTCCTCCCTAGCTCCACCCCCTTATTGTGAACAAGTATCCACATATTAGAGAAGACATTCTGTCTTTGGTTCTTGGGATTGGCTTATTTCACTTAGCAAGATATTCTCCAGCTTTATCCATTTACTGGCAAATGCCATAATTTCATTCTTCTTTAAGGCTGAGTAATATTCCATTGTGTATATGTACCACATTTTCTTTATCCATTCATCTGTTGAAGAGCATTTAAGTTGGTTCCATAGTTTAGCTATTCTGTGTTGAGCTGCTATTGATGTGGCAGCCTCACTGTAGTGTGCTCATTTTAAATCCTTTGGATATATACTGACGAGTGGGATTGTTGGGTCAAATGGTTGTACCATTCCAAGTTTTCTGATGAATCTCCATACTGCTTTCCATAGTGGTTGTACCAATTTGCAGACCCACCAGCAATGTGTGAGTGTACGTTTTTCCCCCAACATCCTCACCAACATTTTTTGTTGTTTGTGTTCTTGATAATTTCCATTCTAACTCAATTGAGATGAAATCTCAGTGTAGTTTTGATTTGCATTTCTTCAATTGCTGGAAATGCCAAATACTCTTGCATATATTTGTTGATCACCTGTATTTCTTTTTCTGTGAAGTGTCTTCTCAGTTTCTTAACCCACTTATTGACTGGGTTATTTGTTTTTTCTGGTGTTAAGTTATTTGAGTTCTTTATATATCCTCTGGATTAATGGTCTATCTGAGTTGCAGGTGGTAAAAATTTTCTCCCATTCTGTAGGCGCTATTCACAATCTTGATTATTTTATTTGTTGTGAAGAAGATTTTTGATTTGCATCCATCCCACTTATTGATTCTTGGTTTTACTGCTTGTGCTTTAGGAGTCTTAAGAAAGACAGTTACTAAGCTGGCATGGTGGACATTTGGGCCTACATTTTCTTCTATTAGGCACAGGGTCTCTGTTCCAGGGCCCAAGTACTTGATCCACTTTGAGTTGAGTTTTGTGCATGGTTAGAGATAGGGGTTTAATTTCATTTTGCTACATATGAATTTTCAGTTTTACCAGCACCATTTTTTGAAGAGGCTATATTTTCTCCAATGTATGTTTTTGACACCTTTATCTAGTATGAGATAACTGTATTTATGTGTGTTTGTCTCTGTGTCTTGTATTCTGCAGCATTGGTCCATGTGTCTTTTATGGTGCCAATATGGTGCCATTTTTGTTACTATAGCTCTGTAGTATATTTTAAGGTCTGGTGGTATTGTAATTTCTCCTGCTTCACTTTTCTGCCTAAGGATTACTTTAGCTATTCTTGGTCTCTTATTTCTCCAAATGGAATTCATGATTACTTTTCTATTTCTACATAGAATGCCATTGGGATTTTAATAGGTATTACATTGAATCCATACAGCACTTTTGGTAGTATGACTATTTTGACAATGTCAATTGTGCCTATAAAAGGGCATGGAAGACTTTCCATATTCTAGGGTCTTCTTCAATTTCTTCCTTTAGTATTCCATAGTTTTCATTGTAGAGATCTTTCACTTCTTTTGATAGATGGATTCCCAAATATTTTTTGAGCCTATTGTGAATGGGGTAGTTTACCTAATATCTTTCAGTGGATTCATCACTGATGTATAGGAACACATTTGATTTGTGAGTATTGATTTTATATTCTGCTACTTCGCAGAATTCATTTATGAGTGCTAGAAGTTTCTGGTGGAGTTTTTTTTTTTTTTTATCTTCTAGATATAGAATCATGTCATCAACAAATAGTGATAGTATGTGTTCTTCTTTTCCTATTTGTTTATCCCTTTAATTTCTTCTTCTGTCTAATTGCTCTGGCTAGAGTTTCAAGGACTATGTTAAATAAATGTTGAAGGAGGATATCCTTGTCTTTTTCTAGGTCTTAGATGGAATGATTTCAGTTTTTCTCCATTTAGAATAATGTTGGCCTTGGGTTTAGTGTAGGTTTTACAATGTTGAGGTATGTTCCTACTATCCCTAGTTTTTCGAGTGTTTTGAACATGAAGAAGTGCTGTATTTTGTCTAATGCTTTTTTTGCAACTATTAAGATAATCATATTATTCCTTAAGTCTATTGATGTGATGAATTACGTTTATTGATTTCTGTATGTTGAACCAACCTTGCATCCCTAGGATGAACCATAATTGATCATGGTGCACCATCTTTTTAATATGTTTTTGTATATGATTTGCCAAAATTTTATTGAAAATTTTTGCAACTATGTTCATCATGGGTTTTGAGCTGATGTTTTCTGTCCTTGATGTGTCTTTTTCTGGTTTTGCTATCAGGGTGATACAAACTTCACAGAATGAGTTTGGAAGGGTCCCCTCCTTTTCCATTTCTTGGAATTATTTGAGGAGTATTGATATTAATTCTTCTTTTAAGGACTTGTAGAACTCAGCTGAGAATCAGTTTGGTACTAGGATTTTCTTAATTGGTAGGGTTTTGATGGTGTTGTCTATTGCAATGCTTGAAATTGATCTATGTAAATTGTGTATGTCCTCCTGATTCAGTTTGGGTCAGTCATATGTCTCTAGAAATTTGTCAATGTCTTCAAAATTTTCTATTTTATTGGAGTAAAAATTTTGGAAATAATTTCTGATTATCTTCTGTATTTCACTAGTGTCCTTTGTGATATTTCTTTTTTTCATCACAAATTTAGTACTTTGAGTAGATGTAATGATAAGGCACTTATTTATTGACTTTTTATTCTTTTAATGAATGAGTGAGTTCAATGCAATGACCTTCCCTCTTAGCACTGCCTTCATAGTGTCCCAGAGATTTTGATATGATTTATCACTATTCTCGTTTACCTCTAAGTGTTTTTTTTTTTCCATTTTACCCCTGATTTTTTCTGTTATCTATTCATTAATACCTGTAAGTGTTTTTTATTTCTTTCATCCCTTATTTCTTCTGCTATCCATTCATTATTACCTCTAAGTGATTTTTTTTATTTCACCCCTGATTTCTTCTGCTATCCATTCATTATTCAATAGCATAATATTTAGTCTCCAGGTCTTAAAGTAGCTTCTATTTTCTTTATATTTTCCTTGATTTCTCATTTCATTTGAATATAATCTGATAGAATGCAGAATATTATCTCTATTTTTTTGTATTTGCTAAGAGTTGCTTTGTGGTATTAGATATGGTCTATTTTACCAAAGGATCTGTGTGTTATTGATAAGAAAGTGTATTCAATTGTTGATGGATGAAATATTCTATTTATGTCTGTTAAGTCTAAATTATTGATTGTAATATTTAGATCTATAATTTCTTTGTTTAGTTTTTGTTTGGAGCATTTGTCCAGTGGAGAGATATGTGTGTTAATGTCACCCAGTATTAATGTGTTGTGGTCTATTTGATTCTTGAAATTGAGGTTTTGTTTGATATACATAGATGTTACATTGTTTGGAGTATACATATTTATGATTGTTATGTCTTGTTTATTTTTAATTTCTTTAATTAGTATGAAATTTAATTCTATGATTCTGATTAAATTTGGCATTAAGTCTCTTTATCTTATATGAGGATAAAACCCCATGCTTGTTTACAAGATCCATGTGAGTGATGTGTTTTTTTCTCATCCTTTCACCTTCAGTCTGTGGATGTCTTTGCCTATGAGGTGAGTCATTTGGAGACAGCATACTGTTGGGTCTTATTTTTTAATACAATGTGCCAGTCTATATCTTTTGATTGATGAATTTATGCTATCAATATTCAGGGTTATTATTGAGATATGATTTGTATTTTTAGTCATTTTGGTTTATTTCTAGTTTTTAATTTGGATTAGTTTCTCCTTTGATTGACTATTAATTTAGTGTAGTTCATCTCTTTGCTGGTTTTCACTTTTTTAAAATTTTAATCTTCATGAAATATATTGCTGTGGATGTTATGTAGTACAGGTTTTCTAGTTGTGAATTTTTTTTTTAACTTTTGTTGATCATGGAAGGTTCCTATTTCATCTTCAAATTTGAAGGTTAGTTTTGCTAGATATAGAATTCTTGGTTGGCATCCAATTTACTTTAGAGCTTGGTATATATTATTCCAGGACCTGTTCACTTTGAGAGTCTGGGTTGAGAAATCAGCTGAGATCCTGATGGGTTTCCTCCTATATGTAATCTGATAGTTTTTTTTCTTGCCACCTTTAAAATTATATCCTTATTCTCTGTGTTAGGCATTTCCATTATAATATGTATTGGTGTGGGCCTGTTGTAATTTTGTACATGTTGAGACCTGTAATCCTCTTGTATTTGATTTTTCATTTAATTATTTAGGTTTGAGACATTTTCTGATATTATTTTATTAAAATTATTGTGCATTCCTTTGTTTTGTATCTCTGTGCCTTCATTGATGATGATAAATCTTAAATTTGGTGTTTTCATGTTATCCCGTAATTCTTGGAATGTACATTCATGATTTCCTAACATCTTCTGTCCATGATCAACTCTATTTTCTTGACTATATGTCTTGTCTTCATTGCCTAAGGTTCTGTCTTTCAACTGGTTTATTGTGTCGATGATGCTTTTCATTGAATTTTTAATTTGGGTTATTACCTCATTCATTTTGTGCATTTCTGCTTGGTTTATTTTAAATGTCTGTATCTCTTTATTGAAATTATCTCTTATTTCACTCCTTACCTGATCTTTTAAGTTGCAGATCAGTTTAATTATGTACATTCTAAACTCCTTCTCTGACATTTCTTCTATTGTGTTTTTAATGAATGTTATTATTATTGGAGCATCTCAGTTTGTTTAGGGTGATTTGTTCCCTTTTCTTTTCATTTGTTTGTGTGTCTTCCCATCTAGCAGAGGGCATCTGAGGTAGTACAATATCTACTCTGAAGACTTATAGTGTATCTGATGGTTTCCAGGACTTTGTATTTAAGGGGGAGACAAATAACAACATCACCCAATGTAAACAATATACATATTTAAACCAAATAGCTACTATTAAGTCATTTACAGTTTTTTCACAATAAACAGAAATGATATGTTCAATTATTTTACACAATATAAGTAGTAAGTTTGCATGGGGGTTTTCAATTTCATATGATGGACAAAGAACAGAAGTGGTATAGGATGTGAGGTTTATAAGGTAGGAGGAAAGAAGATAGAAGTAAAAAAAATTAAGTGAAAGAGGAATTAATAAAGGTTGATTGTTATCAGAAGAAAACAGAAAGAGAATCCAGGGAAACACATAAGTGAGAGGAAAATATATATAAATTAAAAATTAAAAAAAAATAAAGATAGAAAAAAGTAAAAAATAAAGGAATACAAAACAAAAGTGTACTATATGATTCAGAGATCCCATTCCTCAATATCCTGATGCATGAAAAATGCTTTGTTTCAAAAAATGATAGAAATATGAGAGAGAGAAAAAAAAATCAATAAAAAATGAACATTTTTTTTTTCCATTACAGTTCAAAAGTTTCTTAGCTTTCCCTCTCAGTAATTAGGTGAGGTTGGGTTGTGTGGAGTTTGATATTATCTCTACCCTCAGGATGGTTAGGGTTGGTATGGTGAGAGGATTAGTCCTGGAGCTCAGCTCCTGGAAGCAGGGATATAAGCTTAGGTATGTTGCAGTCTCTACTCTGGGTACCAATTGGTATGAAGATTTTAAGTCAGCACAAGTTCAAGTTCCAACAATTGCTACTTCACGTTGGAAGACTGCAGCCCATGAAATTCTTTTAGGTAGCCTATTCTTATCCCACTACTTCACCTGTGGACCTTGCAAATCATGGTCTCTCATTCAGTCTCTGAGATCACTCTCTCCCTCCAGCTCCTGCCCTTTCAAATTCCAGATCAGGCTCTTCTTCCCCAGCCTTTGCTGCAAGGACCTGGATTAGAAGCAAGGCAGAATTCAGGTAGGTTTCCATGACCAGCATTCTTCTGTGTAACCTTCTATCCAGCTTGATTTTCTCCTATTAACTTAGCCACATCCTCTGTCATGTAGCCTGGGTTTGCCTGGCTTGTTTTTCAGACCAGACTTGTATCCACCAGTATTCCATTCTTACAGCTGCTGGCCCCCACACTGCAGCTGAAAAATGGTTCTTTTCACTGTCCTCTGTGCATGCCACCAAGAGAGATTGTGGCATCCCTCCTGTACAGGGATTTGGTGCAGGACAACTTACTGTTTTTTTTTTTTTTTTTTTTTTTTTTTTTCAGGAGTGTCTCTGATCTCTAAGCTCTCCACACCCTTACATGTCTCAGCTTTCCTGAGAATTAGGGTTGCTTTAATTCTTTTATCACTTTACTACATTCATGTAGGGACTGTTCTAATTTGCACCTTCAGCCACTGCTGTGGCTGTTGACCTGGGGATCTTTCCTCCTTATTTTATTACACAAGATCTTCTGAGTCCCCAATCTTCTTTGAGTTTTCAGTATTAAATTCTAGGAAAACCCCTCTAATTCTTGATCAATCACCCACCTTGTTAAAAAGCTGCCTGTATGCTTTTCTTGGTTCATGCCATCGAGCCACTAGGGAAGTGAACCCTATTTGTCATCATCTTGCCACCTCCTCCTAAAATACCTAATTTCTAATAAATAAAAAAAGACATGTAAAGAAACAGGAATTCGGGCTGAGTTTGTGATTCAGTGGAACAGTGCTCGCTTCATATGTGGGAAACACTGGGTTTGATCCCCAAAACCACATAAAAATAAATAAATAAAATTAAGATATTGTGTTCATCTACAAATAAAAAAAAATTAAAGAAATAGGATTTGCCCATTTATACAAAGAGAAGGAAGCATGCAGGAGAAATTGCCTAGAATTATGAACAGATATAAGATTTAACAGATAAATTTTCAAAGTAGGTATTATAAATGTGTTTGAAGAACCAAAGGAAACCATGATTATTGAAATAAAGTGTTTATGACACTGTAAATGTATCAAATAGACATTATAAAATATATTGTTATTATTAAAATTTTAAAATAAAAATTATCAGGTAGGAAACTGTAACATTTAAAATGAAAATCTGATGATAGGCTTCAACAGTTAATTTGTATTTGCTGTCGAAATAACTATCAACTTGAAAATAGAGAAGTTGAAATTATATAAGCCAAATAGACAAAAAGAACAAAGAACAGTGGACAATGATTCACAGAAATATGGGGCACAAGTGTGTGTGTTTGTGTGTGTGCATTTGTGTGTGTGTGTGTGTGTGTGTGTGTGTGTGTGTGGTGTGTTTGGGAGAAATGGAAAAAGAAATTAAAGAGAAAAATGTAACAAATATTTGAAAATTATATTGAAAATTTATCAAAAAACTCTAAAATACACATTTATGAATTTCAATGAACTCTAAAATAAAGATAAGTGCAAAAAATATTTACAAAACACATACCATAGTAAAAATAATAAAAAATCAAAGACAAAAATAAAATATTGAGAGCAGCAAGAGAAAATGACTCATAACTTAAAAGGAATACCAACAAGAAGAATAGCTAAAAAATCAACAGAAATAATGAAGTTCAGAATGTAATGTGATCATCAGGTGCTATGGCACATGCCTGTATTTCCAACAACATTGGAGGATGAGGCTGGAGGATCACAAGTTCAAGGCCAGCCACACAACTTAGCAAGACCCTGTCTCAAAATAAAACCTAAAACAGGCTGTACATGTGGCTTAGTGGATAAGTGACCCTAGGTTCAATCCCTGGTACAAAAAATAGTGGGATAATATAATAAAAGCATTCAAAACATCTTTCATTAAATAATTCAATAATTCTGTAGTTTGTAAAGCAGGTTTTAATGAATAAAGACAACCCTTGGTAAAAATCTTAAAGGATACATTGCTACCCCTTTGAAAAAATACAAAAAAAAATATTAAAATAAAATGAGATCAACACAGTAGTATAAATCAAAATAAGAAAAATAGGATAAGTAAAAAGTATTATGTATTTGTTAGAGAGGGTATAAATATACAATTTTTATGCTGCCACACCACCTCCACCAAAGACCATGAGATGAATTGAATCCTTAAAGACTAAAAGAAAGGTATACTTTGGAAAATTAAAGAGAAATGAAAATTTACTCAAAAAAGAGATAAATATTTTATAAAGTAAAATGTACACATCAATGGTCATATAACATATGGTAATATAGTGTATGTTCTGATGACATCACAAATGATGTGGATGAACAAAACCTTATATGGAGTTAGGAAATAGGACCAGATGATAATTTGAATCCATAATGACAACGCATAGAATAAAAAAATGGGTTAAAATTGTCAATATATAAAATATATTATTTGCTGTTGTTTCTTCCCTCAGGATCTTTAAAAAATATAAAATTGATAAAGTAATAACTACAACTAAGTATATTTGGATTGGAACATTTTATATTAACTATATATAATAATAAACTCCCAAGGTAAGACTAACAAACAGAGCTATTTATAGTTAATATTTCTGCATCTCACTAGACTTACCTTAGTATGAACCTGAAACTGATTCTGATCATTTAGTGTGTATATTGTATGCCCTGGAGCAACCAATAAAAATAACTTAAAATTATATTAATAATATCATTAAAATTAAGGTGCTGCATTACAAAACATTCTCATTAAATACAAAAATTAATAAAGAAGGAATAAAAGAGTTTGGTGGGATCTTACATGCCTGTAATTGTCCGGCCTTAAGCTCATGGCTGAGAGGATGGAAAGCTTTGGCTGCTTGCCAAGCCCTGTTAGGGACCTAGGCTAAGTAGGGGGCGTGGCTGTGATGTATTGTGAGAACTGAAACTGCCCTGCTGTCCACTGATTGGCTACTGTCCATTATAAAGCGCTGTCCACCTTTTCAATAAACAAGTTTTACAGCACTGTCCACTTCTGACTGAACTCCCTAACATGGCCCTGAGTCCTTTTGAAGGAAGCGGAGGGGTCTTAGCGACTCCTATTCTCTCAGCCTTGCCTCCTCCGAGGTAAGGTCTCCCCACCATTCGTTCTTTGCTGGAAAAAGAAAGATTCGTTTTGGGCCCACGGGGCAGGGGGGTGGCTGGAGACCTCGGCCCATTACCATAAGTTCGCTACATTTGGCATCGAGCGCGGGCCAAATTATTGGCAGGCTGAGCTAATAGCTTGAGCCAAAGGGCTTATTCTGATACAAGTATCCTCTAGAATGGGGCAAACTTTAGTCTTTGCTAGGTCTCAGGATCCAGCCCTCGAGGCATGGAGGAGCATACTTAGAAAGCAAGGTTTACAAATTTCTGATTCCCAAGCAGAAAAAATTTGGAGCTCTTTAACGCGAGCAGCTCCATGTCTTCCTAAAGCTGATTTTAATGAATGGAAGACATGGCATCCCACAGAACAGCTCCTGAGGGAAAGAGAAAATGAGTACGGGAGATCCCTCCACCAGGAGTCTACCCCACTCTTTATGCCCTTAAGGTGTGCTCTTTTATGCAGCCCACAAAAGAATCCCCAGAGGCCACAGACCAGATGCCTCTGTCCATAAGGATAGAGGTAACAAAAGCTGCCGAATGGGAGACTGAGTTTCAACTCTTCTGCTCTGCAGAATTAGAAAAAGCTAGCAGTCACCTACAGTCTCAGGGGCCTAAAGCCACTCCCCTTGAGTTTCCTCAGAAGTTCTCAGAAGGTGAAGGTCACCCGCCATGCAGTCCTCCATCCTACGCGTGGGATCCACCATTTCACGTGGCTGAAGGCCATTACAAGCACTGCGCCCTGGGGGGATCTGCGACGCAGCTCCCCCGGGAACTCCCCCAGGAAACTTTTTCATCTGTGCCGCCTTATATGGCCAGCGAGCATTCGCAGCAGCTGCCTTGTGCAGCCAGCGAGCGTTCACAACTAACTTTTCCATCTGCGCCGCCGGCAGCCAGCGCACAGCAGCTGCCGCCGCTTCCCCAGGAACTCCCCCGGGAGACTTTTCAAGCTGTAATGGCATTCCCAGTAAATTTAAACCCCGGAGGGAACAGGCTAGATCTCTGGTACCCGTGGGAGACTCCAGAGTTAAAAGAATTAAAGAAAGCAGTCTCGGCATACGGGCCTAACTCGCCGTGGGCCGAGACCATATTACAGAGTCTAGCACACCAACAACGCACCACTCAGGACTGGAAGAACCTGACTAAAGCCGTTCTTCCAGGTCCCCTATTTATAAAGTGGTGCACCTTTTTCACTGACAAATGCCACATGCAAGCAGAAAGAAACCGATCTGCAGATCCCCCTATAGCAATAACTTCTGGAATGCTATCTGGAGTTAATGACCAATATTCCACGGGCATTCAACAGGCTGCTATTCCTGCGCCTTACCGAGAGCAGGTGTGAGCCTTAGGGCTGGCAGCCTGGAAGAAGCTAGAAGAAGGCCCTTCAGAGCCTCCTATAGCTGGAATCACTCAAAAGGCTAATGAGGACCTGGCCATATTCATTGAGAGAGTGGAAAAAAGCCTCAAAGGAAATTTCCACCTGGTCCCCTGAGGGATCAATTTGCTAAAATGCTGATTTGGGAGGGAATGACTACCGATCATAAACTGGCCTGCACAGGGTTAAAAGAGAGATCCATGGGGAGATGGATCATAGCAACTAAATATATAGGTTCCCATACCCATCAGTCTCAATCCTTAGCTGCTGCTGTCCAAAATCTGGCCACACAACAAACCCAATCCTTAACAGCAACTCTTAGTGCTCAAACTGAGATCCTAGCAGCAGCCTTGAAGGGAAAAGGGACCTGTTTTAAGTGTGGACAACAGGGCCATTTTAAAAGGGACTGCCCCAATGGCCTTAGTCGCCTCCAGAATGCTCCCCTGGCCAAGCCCAGAGCTCAACTGCCCCTAAAACACCTTCTCCTAGATGGAAGAAAGGTTTTCATTGGAGAAAGGATTGCAAATCTAGATTTGATATTCAGGGGAATCCTTTAAACTCCTGAAGGGGCATCCTCCAGCCCCGTTACACCAAGGAGTTTCCCCTGCTCACAGTCCCCCTATGGCTCACTGGACAGTTCCTATTGTCCCAGGGATTAGACCAAAGATGGATATCTATATAGCAAGAAAGAAATTTCGCTGCCTGATTGATACTGGGGCAGACCACACTATACTAAGGAAGAAAGAGATCCCACCTCAGTGGAAACTAATTCCAGGGCCCCAATTACTCGGGGTAGGAGGAAACACTAAATCAGAGGAAACCAAAGATTGGCTTAGATGGAGAGACATAGACGGGATTCAAGGGGAAGTTCTCCCCCATGTGGCCCCCGCATTAACCTCTAGTTTGTTAGGGCAGGATATCTTAGGAGAGGCTGAAGCCTACATTACCACTAGCCATAGAGAGTTTCAAAATGATATATTAGTTGAAGATACAGGGAGGGAAACTTCCAACCCCCAAGTAGGGCCTCACCCCCAATCCTAAGGGCCACTGCTCCCCAAGATCCTGCTATTCAATGGTGAGATGGCCCTCCAGTCTGGGTAGAGGAATGGCCACTTCCTACTGATGAACTGAAACATTTGAGGGCAATTATCCAAGGACAGTTAGTTCTAGGATACATTAGACCCTCTCTTAGTCCATGGAACAGTCCTGTTTTTGTTATACAGAAGGCCACAGGGAAATGGAGGATGTTACAGGACCTCCGAAAAATTAATGATAGGATGATCCTTGTTGGCACTCCTCTACGTGGCCTCCCATGGATTCCCTCTATTTCAAGAGACTTAACCTTAATTGTGATTGACATAAAAGATTGTTTTTTCTCTATTCCCTTGCATCCGGATGATTGAGAGAAATTTGCTTTTTCTGTTCCTTCCATCAATTTCCAAAGGCCAGATGAACGATATGAATGGGTAGTCCTCCCTGAAAGCATGGCTAATATCCCATCTTTTTGTCAACATTGTGTCTCATGTCTGTTGTCACCCTTAATGGAGAAATCACAGCTCACCCTATATGTTTATATGGATGATATTATCCTGGGATCTCCTGATGTCCAGCAGCTGGGCTGGCCCTTTGAGAGCTCCTAGAAAAGGGAGGATTACATATATCCAGTGACAAGGTCCAAACTGTACCTCCCTTCAAAATATTGGGGACAAAACTTAGCCTAGACTCAGTTTGTCCTCTCAAACCTCAACTAGTCATTCAAAAATCTTATTCCTTGGCAGAGTTACAGAAGCTGCTAGGAGAGCTAAACTGGTTAAGACCATGGCTTCATATCTCCAACGAGGATTTATTACCTCTTTTTGAGCTGCTATGGGGAAAAATGCCCCTTTGATACGGTTACACTAGAAGAAGGTCATCTGTTAATATTATAAAAAGTCCAAGATGCCCTCAATTCAGGCCAATTGGCTCGGTACCAACCAAAGAAACCTCTGTATCCGTGGATCTTCTCAGGCGCTAAGCTCCTTACAGCTGTTCTCACTAATATGGGTAACCCATTACAATGGATACATTCCTCTGTGGAAGGAGCACCTCGAGTATATTCTCAATTAGATCAATTAACAGATCTTATAATAAAGGGAAGAGATACATCATTGAGGCATTATGGAAAAGACCCAGATTTTTTAATGATTCCTTACCATTTGTCAGACTTTGAGTGGATACGAAGAAACAATCCTAGAGTCTCCTATGCTTTAGAAGGGTTTTTAGGAAAGGTTGACTGTCATTACAGGTCAACCAGAAGGACCTCTTCCTTTCCCAAGCTTGAGTGGACTCCCCCTGTTCTCTTTTCCATCAAGCCACTCCCCAAGGCAGTAAATGTCTTTACAGATGGGGGAAAGAAAGGATCAGCAGTAGTAATTTTTCACCCATCCTCAGACAAAAAGACACAATACTTTGAAGCAGTTACTGGCTCTGCCCAATTTAAGGAATTACATGCTGTTGCATTGGCTTTAACCCATGTCCAAGAGCCTATGAATCTTTTCTCAGATAGTTTGTATGTAATTAACCTATTACCTACTCTAAATACATCATATATATGGATAGATAATAATCCGATAACTCCTTTAATGATCCAAATATGGTCCCTGTTAAAGGGACATAATGGGCCCATTTTCCTCCAACATCTCAAGGGACATCAAGGCTTATTTGGGCCCCTCTCTGAGGGAAGTCAAGCTGCCAACCGTTTGGCCACTACAGGTATACTAGCAGTTACAGTCCCATATCAACAAGACCTTCAGTTAGCCCAAGGTCTTCACAACCTCACTCATTTAAATTGGAGAGGACTACATCATAAATTTCCTTTGGTTTCTATAAAAGATTTTAAAAAGATTGTAAGAACATGTAGGTCCTGTTTGCCCTTCTTACAAGTCCCACCTCTCCAGTCCCCTGGGGTAAATTCCAGAGGCCTATGGCCTAATGCTGTCTGGCAAACTAATGTAACCCATTATGCGCCATTTGGAAAATTAAAATACATATTTATGTCCATAGATACTTTCTCACATGCTTGTTGGGCCACTGCCCATTCTGGTGAAAGGGCCAAACATGCTGAAAGCCATTTTTTACAATGCTTTGCTGTCCTAGGATTACCAGAAGAGGTGAAAACAGATAATGGACCCTGTTTTGTGAGCAAATCATTACAAAAATTTTTCCAAAGATGGCATATTAAACATACCACAGGGATCCCATATAACCCAAAAGGACATGCCATCATAGAGAGACACAATAAAACCCTAAAGGACCAATTAATAAAACAAAATGGGGGAAGTACCCCCATGATCAGTTAAAAACAGCTATGCTTACTTTAAATATTTTAAATGTTTCTAAGCAGCAGCCTCTGTCTGTGTTTCAGACACTGGTCTAGCCAAACACCTTATGTAAAGGTTGAGGTCCGATGGAAGGACCCACTAACTGGGTGCTGGCAGGGTCCTGACCCACTAATAAGTGCTGGTAGAGGTTTTGGATGTGCATTTCCAATTGGAGAGCCAAGCCCTATTTAGGTACCTGCCAGAGACCTCAAATACTGCCAATCCGACCAAAATGACTACCCAAGAGCACACGCTCTTGAGGGGTGATTTTTTCCTTTTTCCACAGAAATAAAAAAAAAAATGTGATGGATCTCCTGTCTCATTGTGATTGAACTTCTCATCACATCCATTCTAAGATTCATTGGGAACACTGTCTTGGACTCCTCTTTTGTCGGTATTTCAACTCTCTGCAGTGAGAGAAGAGGGAGTATGCCTATTACCGAGAGAAGAGTGTTATTCCTGTGACAACTGTCCGGACTTTGTTCTAGACGGAATCCTTTGGACTGAACTGAATGGGTGGCTTCCCTACCTTCTCCCTTTTTTGTGAAATCCCTGTCATTGTCTTTGTGTTCACTTTTGGGCCCTATGTAACCAGCAAGTTTGTTCAACTCTTTTATGATGGAACCAAATTGATACAGCTTGGTGGTCTGCCAATAATATGCTGCCTTCAGTGATGCTGAGCGAGAGCCCTGCAGACTTGGCCATGGTCCTTAACAGGATGCGGAGGTCTAAACCAACCATCCTTGAATAGCTTTCCTAAAGGCGACTGTTCTGTCCTATGTCCTTCCCCTGGCCACTTGCTGGCCCTGGGTGTGTCCACCTGAAGTGCTAGGGTGGTAGCCAGAGACGGGTAAGATTTTCCAGAGGGTAAACTACCTAAGACAGGCACACTCTTGAGTAAGATGGACACCCCATTTTTGAATAAAACAAAATGGGGGAAATGTAGGGCCTTAACGCTCTCTGCTGAGAGGATGGAAATCTTTGGCTGCTTGCCACGCCCTGTTAAGAACCTAGACTAAGCAAGGGGCGTGGCTGTGATGTATCATGAGAATTGAAACCACCCTGCTGTTCACTGATTGGCTACTGTCCATTATAAAGCGCTGTCCACCTTTTCAATAAACGAGTTTTGCAGCACCGTCCACCTCTGACTGAACTCCCTAACATGTCCCTGAGTCCTTTTAAAGGCAGCGGAGTGGGTGTTAGCAACTCCTATCCTCTCAGCCTTGCCTCTGCGGAGGTAAGCTCTCCCCACCATTTGTTCTTTGCTGGACAAAGAAAGATTCGTTTTGGTCCCACGGGGCGGGGGGCGGGGTGGCTGGAGACCTTGGCCCATTACCTTAAGTTCGCTACATGTAATCCCAGTGGCTCAGGAGGATGAGGCAGAAGGATCATTAAGTTCAAGGCCAGTCTCAGCCATTTGGTGAGGCCCTAAGCAACTTAGTGAGAGACACTGTCTGAAAATGGAAAAAAAAAAGAGAGAGAGAGATAGAGAGAGCTGGGAATGTGTTGGGGACGTTAAACGTCATGCCATTAGAAACTCTGGCTTTCTCCCACTTCCTGGTACAGGAACTTGGCCTGGCCAATGTGCGTTCCCCTGATGTAAGATGAGAACTGAAACCTCTCCAAGGATAGGCCAATGGCATGTGCCCATGCTTCCTATGTGTTCCTGTATTCCTTTTGTTTATTGGTCCATGTCCTCTATAAGACTGTCCACCTTCCTCAATAAACCTGAGTTCCAGCACTGATGGGGCTCCCTGGTATGTTCCTGTGTCTTCTGAATGTGGGGGAGGGGATACCAGCGACATTTACCTTCCCATTTTCACCTTATTGCTGAGGCATGCTTTCCTAGCCTTCTTTGCAGGACAGAGAAGGTCCATCCCGGGTCTAGGGAGAGCTACAAACTTCAGCCCCTACTGTAATTTCCCTACAGGAATGTGCCTTAGTGGTTAAGCACCCCTAGGTTTAATTCCAGATGTGGTGCCCCCACCCAACAATACAAAGATTGTCAAACTTGATTAAACATGTTTCCACTATATGCTATCTACAAGGAAAAAAAGGGAAAAAATCTTTCATGCAAACAGTGATCACAAGAAAAAAAAAAAAAAAAAAAACAAGACGGTGGTAGAGTAAGATGGATATCATTATCCTAAACGCATGATTGAAGACTTGAATAGTACGAATATACTTTGTATACAAACAGTGTTATGTAAAAAGATGCTCTATATGTGTATTATGAATTGTAATATATGCTACTGTTATAAGTAGAACCAATTTGAATTTTTAAAAAATGAATAAATAAAAAAGAAAAGATCTCAAATTAATATTTACCTTCTTTCTTAATGCATTTTCTACTGCTACAATAAATCCCACAGACTGCATAAATATAAACAATAGAAATTTGCCTCACGTTAATATGAGCTGGGATATATAAGATTTAGGAGCTACATTTATTGAAGGCATTATCATCACAGGATGGAAGGCATTACATGGATAGAGATCATGATAGAAATGGAGAGAGATAAAGACTGAAAAAAAGGAAGGACTAAAATTTCCCATTTTATAATTAAACCTCTCCTGTAAAAACATCTTTAATCCATCTGTGAGAGAAGGGAAATCAGTGTCCCCCTCCCTCAAATCACATCTTAAAGTTCCCACATCTAAACATTGCCATATGGCATTTATTGTTAAAATGAGTGTTGTAGGGGACATTCAAACCACAGTATTATGTATATTAAGATACAGGAAGAAGAGAAAACTAAATCTAAAGCAAGTAGAGACTAATGAAATAGGTAATGCAAAAACAGTAGGAAGCCAATGAAACAAACATTTTTTGAAAAAAGAGAAAGTACTGACAAAATGATAGTCCAATAAATAAAAAAAAAAAGTTTTAAGTGACTAAATCATAAATGAATAAGGGTGGACTTTAACACCAGTATTTAATACACTTAAAAGCAGTATATAAAGGGTTACTATGATCAATTTTCTGCCAATAACAGCTAATATGATGAATAAATTCCTAGAAAGGAATAAATTACTTTGATTGAAGTTAAAAATAGAAAATAGATATATACTTGTAACAATAATAAAATTAAATCAGTAACTAAATAATTCCACTAAGTTCATACATTGATTATCTTTTTGTATGAACTAATCAATACAGTCAATAATTAATAAGTTATAAATTATAGATTAAAATATAAATTAATAAAATAGTAAATATACCCAGCCATAAGTGACTTCCTTCTTTATGGATCCCATATAAAGCTATTATATGAACTGTTTCTGAGAAACCAAAATGAAAGCTGTCATCTTGAAAACATTATTTTCTGTACTTTGTACCCCACAAGATGTGCTCACCCCAAGATATGGTGGTCTTAATGGTATGTATGACTTTGAAATAGATTCTTGCCCCTGATTACCACCTGCTCGAACCCAGGATGTGGTTTTCTAATGCCTGCTCAAACCCAGAATGTGGTTGTCTAGGTTGCTCTGCTAAGTTTTTTTTTTTTTTTTTTTTTTTTTTTTTAGCTTCTGTAGGCTGCTTGCTTGGTAGCTACCCAGAAAATTCCATAAGATATAGTTATCTGAGTTGCTCTACTAACTGCTATTTTAGCTTCTGTGATTGGCTTGCTTACATGATGCTAAGGAAAGTCCTTGAGCTATAGTATTCATTCTTAAATTCTCAAGACAGAGGCCAAGAAATTGTTGTTCTCCCACAGAGCTTAAGTCTCTTTGAGAAGCAGTTCCTGGACAGGTAATATAGCTCTCTAATTTGTCTCAAATTTGGTCTTTGAGTGTTTTCTGAGTGTCTCCCTATAACAATCTCACTGCTAAATTTCACTCCCAATATTTAAAGAATTAATATCAATTCTTCACAAACTTTTCCAAAATTTAGAGAAGGAATACTAAATTCATTCTATAAAGTATTACCCTGATAACAAAACCAAAATCATTGCAAGATAACAAATGTACAGACCACAAACTCACATGAGTATGTATATAAAACTTCTCATAAATTACTTACAAAATGAATCCAGCAATATCTGTAAATAATTATACATCATGGCCAAGTGGGATTTACACCATGAATGCCCTATTTCTTTGTTATCAATATATAACAGTGATCCAATAAAATCAAAGCCACAGCCAGATGACATCTCAATAGCAAATATATATTTGACTAAGTCCAACATAATTTTATAACAAAGACACTTAAACTAGGAATATGAAGGAATTTCCTCAATCTGATAAATAAAATATCAGTTGTGAAAACACACAACTAATGTGTTCTTAAGGGTGAAGTTTGGAACATTTTCCTAGAGATCAGTAAAAAAATTTGTAGGTATCTACAATTACAAGCTCTATTCAATATTTTCAGAAATTCTAGCTAGAAGAATTAGGGGGAAAAAAAACACACCACCTAAATTGTAAAGGGAAAAGTAAGACTGTTTTTATGCACTGAAGACATGATTTTATATACACAAAATCTAAATTAATACACTAAAATTGTTTATTAAAATTAATATAAAGTTTAGCAATGTTATGTAATAGATTAATGGTACAAGATATAGGGATCTTGAGGTTTTTAAAATATTCTTAAATTGACTGAATTGAGGTCTGCACATATCTATGGATATATATCATATTAACTACATAAAATTGAATATTTCCATCATGTGCTTTGTATAATGTATAAACTATATCTCAAAATTGTTCAAAGAAAAAAATTAAGGGAAAGAGTAAGTTATATCATGTTAATACAAATCAAAACAAATACATAGTAACTAAATTAATTTAAAATGGAGCAGATTTATGAAAAAGAAATGTTATCAGGGGGAAAAACACATTACATAACTATAAAGATTTTGAGTCTTTAGGAAGAAATAATCCTTAAGTGGTATGCACTTGAAAAAAAAATCAAAAGTAACTGTGGCTGAAAGTAACAAAACTTTAAGGAAAAACAGACATATCCAGTATGATATCTGGACATTTCAACATCTCTCTTTAAATAATTGATACATCAAGTAGATAAAAATACCAAAGTATACAGTTGACCTGAAAAGTTCCTGCTATGGTTTAGATCTGGTAAATTCCCTGAAGGCCTGTGTTGAATTTTTGGTCCCAAATATGTCAGAGTTCAGAAGTTATTTTCTGGGAAAGTGATTGTATTATGAGTGTTCTGACCTTTTCTGTAGAATAATCCACTGATAGATTAATAATTTGATAGTGTTATTTGGAGATGATGGGCATAGATGAAGGAAATAAGGGACTGGGACATACTCTGGAAGGTTCTACCTTGTCCCAGGACCATTTCTTTTCTTCTTCCTTTCCTCCTCATCCTCCACTTTCTCTTCCTCCTCCTCCTGTTCTTCTTCTCTTTCTCCTCTTCTCCCTCCCCCTCCTCCTCCATTTCTCCTTTTCTTCCTTCTCCTCTTCTACTTCTTCTACTTGCCCTCCCCCTCCTCCTCCCTCTCCTCTTTAATCTTCTCCTCCTCCTCCCCATCCCCTCCTCTTCTCTTTCTCTTCCTTCTCTTCTTCATCTACTCCCCTCCCCCTCCTCCTCCTCCTCCCGCTCCTCTTCTCCTCCTCCTTCTTATTTTTCTCTTCCTCCTTCCCTCCCCTTCTTTCTCCTTTTCATCTCCTCCTCCTCCTTCTTCTTTCTATTCTTCTTCCTCTTCATATTATTATTATTATTATTATTATTTTCTCTGCTCCCCAGTTCCATGAAGTAAGCAGCTTTTTTCCAACACACCCTTCTACTATGATATTATTGGCCTTGTCTCATACCTAAAGCAATGAAAACTACCAACCATGGAGTGAAACCTCTGAAACCACAAGACAAGATAAATATTTTCTCCTTTAAATTGTTTTTCTCAAGCATTTTGGTCACAATGTTGAAAAGGTGACTAATACAGTTCCACTCAATAAACTTGATCTCATTATAAAGTATGCAATACATTATCCAAAAACTATGAAATACAAATACTCTTTCAGCTTAAAAAATTTCATCAAGACATAATAGATAATGAGCCACAAAACATGCCTGAACAAATTTAAAATATGAGAAAACAAAGTATAATGTCAAGTCTATACTACTATTATAAGAGGTAAAAAACAGAATGCTGCAAAACAGAAAAATAATTGGGAATTAAATCACACACCATTAAGTAAAATATGAGTCAAAAGTGAAGTTTCAATAAAATTTAAAAATAATTTTAAATCAATAAAATTGAAAATACAACTGGTCAAAGTTTTGATGCAGAACAAATTAGTGGGTAGAGGAATATTTATAGCTTTTAATACACATATTAGAAACAAGATAAATTTAAAATAAGTAAAAAAATCCTATACTTCCAGTTAAGGAAAGAAGAGAAAGAATGTAATTTAAGAGTTAAACGAGCAGAATAAAGAAATAATAACAATTGTAACAGAAATTTTAAAAATGGAAAAGAGGAAATCAATACAGAATTAGACAAAACTAAAAGTTGAGTCTTTGAAAAGGTAAATAAAAGTTGATAAGCCTCTAGGTAGGTATACAAGAAAACTTAGATGACACACACATTACCTATATAGAAATGAAAGACCAACATTTCTGATTCCATATACATCACAAAGTCAATAAAATAATGTTGTTTAACAACTTCATGCCTACAAAATCTTTTTAATAGTTTTTATTTTTAGATCTATTTTACTTGCAAAACAATATTTTACAGAAACTTCAGACAGTGTATGTGTCAACATATTCCCTTACTCTGCATATTCCAGTCTTATCCACTATCAATACTTTGTGCTGGTCTGGTCCATTTGTTACAAGACACAAAACTGTATTGATGCTTCATTATTACCTAAAGTCCATAGTTTACTTTACAGCCCACTCTTAATGTTATAAATAAATTCTATGTATAAATCTTCACAAATATATAAAACATAATACACCAATGTAATATCATATTTAATAAGCTTATTACCCTAAAAATATATGTGCTCTCTCTGTTTGGTTCCAACGCCCCAACACCTGAAAACTACTCATGTTTTTACTGTCTTCATAGGTTGCCTTTTTCTAAAATGTTGGCATCATATGGTGTGAAGTTTCAGATAGACTTCTTTCATTTAACAGTATCCATTCAAGATTCTTTCAAGTGTTCATAGCTTAATGGCTTATTTTTTAAAGTAATGAGCAATATTCTATTGTGCAGACGTACTAGTTTATCCATTAATCTATGGAAGTATATCTTGGTTGAATATAAATTTTGGACAAATATAAATAAAACTGCTAAATATATCACATCCAGGTATATCTTTTGTAAATATTTCCTTCTTTTCTGTTGTTCCATTGTTTTCTTGTTTTGAAAGACTTTCACTCAAAAGGTTTTAATCTTAATGGAGTCCAAATTGTTAATTTCTTTTTCTTGAATGGTGCCTTTGTATTGTATCAAAAATAAGCCATCACTAAATCCAAGAACATATATACTTTCTTCTAGGAGTTTTAGAGTTTTTCGTTTTACATGTATTTGTATGATGCATTTTGAGTTACATGTATGTGGGTCTATTTCTAGGCTTTATTTTCTTCAACCCATCTATTCCTTTATTCTCTGAAAATATCACATTGTCTTGATTACTGTAACTTTATGATATGCCTCCACATCAGGAAATATCAATTGATTTAGGGTTCAAAGGAGTTCAAATATGTCCTTAGTATTTCTATAACTGATGTATCTGTCAATTAATTGGAGAGCTGATGAAGTGTCCAACTGCAATATTGTATCCATTCTCCCTTACATATTCATCTGCTTTGCCAAGTATTTGGTAAAATAATGTCCCTGTTTATTCATGATAATTTTTCTTGATACTATAGTTACTACAGTTTTATTTATTTTTAATTGATAATCATTATTAGAACAATTTTAGATTCACAGCAAAATGCAGTTGAAATGAGAGTAAGTTCCAGTATACCTCTTTTAAGGTTTGGATATGGAATGCCATCCAAAGACTCATGCATTGAAAGCTTGGTGGCACGAGTGGGAAATACTGGAAACTTCAGGAGGTAGAGCCTGTTTGGAAGAGGTAGGTCAAAGGGGGAATACCTTGAAGATATGTATTTCCTTGACCCTAGCACTCTGTCATTTTCCTTGTTTCCTAGCTAATATGAGGTGAGTAGTGTTGCTTTTCCATTCCCTTCCACCATGGTTTGCCTCACCACAAGAACAAAAAAAATTGTGCAAGGTGACCATAAAAAAAAATAAATCTTTCCTTCCTTAATTTGTATTTTGTCCCAGCCAAAGAAAGGTGACTAACAGCTTCTTTCTTAACACATGTACAATGTTCCCTACTACCAACGTTCCATGGTATAATTGTACATTTATTATAACAAATACACCTACAATGATACATCATTATCTCCCAATATCACTTGTTTACTTTAGTGTTCACATGTGGTGGTGTATATCATATGGCTTTTGACAAATAAACATACTATCATACAGAATGTTTTCACTGTTCTAAACATCCTCTGTTCTCTATTTCCTCCCTTTTCTTTGCAACTGCTGATCTTTTTACTGTCTCCATAGTTTGGTCCTTTCCAAAATTTATGTCACAGAATTGGAATAATACAATATGTAGATTTTCACATTTGCTTATTTCATTTAGTGATATGTGGTTAAGTTTACTCCATGTCATTTTATGACTTGAAGCTCATTTCTCTATATATGGCACTAAAAATATTCCATTTTCTGAATGTACTATAGTTTACTTATGCATTTACCTATTGAAGAACATCATCATTAAATATAAAATTATCAATTATTAATAAAGCTACTGTAAATATCTGTTAATATGTTTTATGTAAATACAAATTTTAAATTCATTGGGAATATGTTGGGTTTTTTAAGAACTTACCAAAATATTGCTTCAGTGGCTACATTATTTTGCATTCCCATTAGCAAAAAATGAGAGTTCCCTTTTTCCCCAATCCTATTAACATTTAGGATTGTTATTACTTTGCATTTATACATTCTAAATAGTTTTTTAGACATCTTACATTGCTATTTTAATGTGCAGATTCCTAATGATATATGATATCAATCATTTTCATAGGCTTACTTAATATCTTTATATATGCTTATATGAGGTATCTGTTGAAGTTTTTTTTTAGCCATGTTTAATTAGTTTCTTCATTTTATTGTTGAATTTTAAGCATACTTCAATATTTTTCAGTCCTTTATCATATATATCTTTTGGGATTTTTTTTACTCTTAGAAACATATCTTCACATTCTTTTGATATTGCTGTTCATAGAGGAAAGCATAGCTTTTTAATGAAGTTCAGCTTATCAGTATTTTTTTTAAGGATCGCGACTTTTATGTTGTATCTAAAAAAAAAAAATCACTGAAATACACAAAGTCACCCACATTTTCTCTAATGTTATCTCCTTGGGGTTTCATAGATATTCATTTCACATGTAGATCTATGATACACATTGACATAAATTTTGTGAAGGGTTTAATGTTGGTATCCAGATTCATTTTTTATGGAGGATGTCTAGTTTTCCTACACTGATTATTGAATAATCTATCTTTATTGTATTGTCTCTGTGTGTTAAAGATTAATTGGCTATATTTATGTAGGCATATTTCTTTGTCCTCAAATCTATTATATCAATCTATTTGTTTACTATTTCCACTAATCACACACTGTCTTGATAATTGTAACACTTAGTACATCTTAAAGTTATATAGTGGCTGGGTTTTTCAATGTCCCCGATTTTTTTTTTTTTTTTCTTTAATAATGAGTAGGTTGTTCTGGGGCTTTGGTTTTTCCACACAAATTTAAAATCAGTTTGTCAATATCCAAAAGGTAAGTTGATGGAATTTTAAAAAAATATTTATTTATTTATTTAGTTGTATGTGGTGCTGAGGATCGAACCTGGGCCATTCACGTGCTAGGCAAGTGCTCTACCACTGAGTCACAACCCCAGCCTCGGTTGATGGAATTTTTATTGTTATCCTATTGAATCTATAAAATTGGTAATAATTGACATCTTGATAATTTTGAGCATTTTTTCCATAAATATGAAATAGAATTATTTTCTTAGCTCTTATCTGCTGCTTTTCTTCTGAGATTTTTAGTCATCTTCATACCAACTTTATACATATTTTGTGAGATTATACAGTAGTATTTTATTTTGTACAAAATGTTAATGTAAATAACTATATATTAGATATTAAATCCACATTTTATTTGTTAGGACATAGGAAAATAAATAAGTTTTGTATATTAAACTTGTATCTTGAAATCTTGTTATAAGAACTTCATAGTTCCAGGAGAGTTTGGTGATTCTTTTTAATTTTTATATAGATGATCATGTCATCTGTGAGTAAAAATAGTTTGGTTTTGTCCTTCCCAATGTTTGTCTTTTATTTACATTTCTCATCATACTGCATTTGATAGGACTTCCTGTAGCTTTTCTAAAAGCAGTGGTAAGAGCTGCTAGTCATGTCTTGATTAGTATTAGGATCGTATAGGTTCTACCATCCTTTTTTACTTTTAATCTGCATGTATTCCTATATTTAAAGCATATTACCTATAAATGCATGTAATTAGGTATTATATTGATTTATTCTGACAATCACTCTTTTAATTGATTGATTTAGAATCTTGAAGTTTAAAATGTTTACCAATATATTTGGATAAATATCTAACATATTTGTTAGTACTTTCTGTTCATTGCCCTTTTCGTTTGTTTGTTTTGCCTGCCAATCATTTTATTTTGGGGGGTGTGGTTGTAGTTTTTATTGAGCATTTTAAGTGATTATATTTTCTTTTCTTCTTTCTTTATTTTTATTGTTTTTTTTTAATTTATACATGACAGTTGAATTTATTTTGATATATTTATATAAATATGGAATATATCTTATTCTAATAAGGGTCCAAGTCTTGTGGTCGTACATGATGGTGAGATTCACTGTAGTGTATTCATATATATACACACAAAAGTTAGAAAACTTTTTCCATTTTCTTTCCTCCATTAGCATATAAAGTTTACTCCTAACTTTACATTTTTAATGGGTTCTTCAAGTGTTAAATATACACTTACAAGTAATTCACTTTTAAATAACATTCTACTACACTAAAGACAGTATGATTACTTTAAATTATCCCTAATTTCATTCTTCCATTTCTAATAACACTGTCATCATTCATTTAACTGATCAGTGTATTATAATTTTCAAATACATTGTTTGTGTTATGTTTGAACAGTATTTTTTATATTACAATATAAGAAAATATAAGTGTTTTTTATTTTGTCTTTATTAACCCTCTGTAATGTTCTTCTTACTTTATGGACCTCTGAGTTTTTTACTTATATTATTTTCCTTCTTCCTAAAGAACTTTTTAACATTTCCAGTGGGGAAAAAAATTGAATGCAGAACATTTCATCCTATTATTTTTTTCTGAGAAAGATTTTATTTCTCTTTGCTTTTGAAGTTGATATTTACAGGATATCTTAATCAGGTTGGTGGATTTTTTTTTTTTTTTTCACTCAACACTTTAAATATTTTACTCCATTATTTACTTGATCACTGGTATCTTTATTTTTTAAATTTTTATTATTATTTTTTATTCCTTTGGTACTGAGTATTGAACCCAGGGGCACTCAACCACTGAGCCACATCCTCAGCATTTTTTCTTATTTTGAGACAGCGTCTCACTACTTTGCTTAAGACCTTGCTAAGCTGCTGAGGCTGTCTTTAAACTTTCAATCCTCCTGCCTCAGCCTTCTGAGCCACTGGGATTACAGACTTTCATCATGTAGATCACATGATTTCTAAGGAAGATTCATTGCTTCTACTTCAGTCTGGTTTATTATGAGATTTTCTATTTGCCTTCATTTTCTGCAGTTTAACATGCTTCAGTAAAATCTCTTGGCACTCATATTACTTTGTATTCTCTGAGCTTCATGAAACTTCACATAGATTTTTTAAAATTATCAGAACTTACTGAATAAAATATTTATTTGGTCATTTACTGTCTTTATTCTCCTTTCAGAATTTCCATCAAATATGTATTACATTTTTAAAAGTACCCATGATTCTTGACTATTATGTTGCACGGTTTTTTCAAACTTTTTTCTTTTTCTTTTCAGTTTGAAAAGTTCTTATTCACATCTTATTTTATTTATTTTACTACACTGTATAATATCATCACATTTCTGAATCTTTCTTCTGCCATGTCAAATCTACTAATTTGATTGCCAAATTATCTGTTATTATTATAATGTTTTTATTTGTAGCTCTTTAAGAAACATTTTTAGAATTTATATATTTCTGCTTATGTTACTCATTTTTTTCAACATATTGACTACTTTTTTTCAATAAAACACAGCATATCTATCATTGTAGGTTTAAATTTCTGTGATTTCAACATCCTCACTGTATATATGAATCTGGTTGTGATAATTACTCTTTCTTCAAATTGTGATTTTTACAATTTAATATTCCTTGTAAGTTTTTTAAATTTAAAAAGTCAGACATGATGAACTTAGTAAAAGGAACTTGATTAGATAGTCTTTAATGATATGTAAAGGATGTGTAAAGGATGTGAGTTAATTAAGCATTCTATTTACATAAAATTCAGTCTTAATCTTTTTGTGAGATTCTGCCCATTGGCAGTCATCTTTACTAAGATTACTCAGGTCACCCTCTCCCTTCATGGGGAAGGGAACAGATGGCTAAAGGGAAGTATTTATTTGCCTTCACATGAAAGACTTAATTCATTAGATTGGATGTTTCATTTATTCCAAGCTAATTATGCTCTGACATATGCTAGTTATTTAATGTATGGTACTTTTTTTTTTTTTTTTTTTTTTTTTCAGGACAGGCTTTGTCAATGAAAGGAAAATGATATGCATTTATTTATATATGTCTATTTTCTTTTCCCCACTCCCTACTGAAGGCAAGAGGGCATGTTTCTTCAATCATGTTTCATTTATTTTTTTAAGAATGCAAGAGTGTTCCTAGAAATAATGTTGACAAAAGTATCCCCCCTCCTTCCACACTAGTAGATTAGCTCATCCAGTATTTTTTTTCAGGCTTGCCACACTTAACATGCAACATTTTTTCATTTGTATAATTATAGTTTAGATTTTCCTAACTTGCTAAGACTTTTCCATGTTATATGTTAACTATAGGGGGAAAAGTGAGTGGGTCATAGGGAACTCTTCCCTCTCTTTACTTTCCTTGTATTTTCTCAGTGTATCTAAGCTATTACAAAATGAAAAACATAAAACATGGATATGTACCTTGAAACAATAAAGAAGCTTTTGGCAAACTTTAAAAGATGAAATGTTTTAGGTTGACTAACTCTCGTACTTTGCCCAAGAAGAATTAAATATAACACTGAAAATTCTTCTTCCTGTAAACTCTAATCACAGGCAAACCATTAGAGTCTTTTTATCCTAAGACTAACCCAGTTACTAATAATAGTTCAGATAACTAGATCTCTGATAGTTTATTCTTCCTAATTTTGAATTAATTCAAAATATTTATATATGTTATTATCCCTAGTATGTTTGGACATTTTGATGATTGCTAAGTTTTTTCTAATCATAAAATTTTTATATCATTATCTTATAGCTCATGATAGCAACTGTGCCACCATATCTATCATATAATGCTTACCTGATACTGTCAAATATTTCAGGTAGATTTACAGAGAAGAAAATTAGAGAAGTAACACAATCACCACACTAAAATTTTATGGTTTACTAGTATTTTCTTTCAAAGCTGTTCAGGTTAAGTGATTGTTAAACTCCAGGAAGGCATATGAACTGTCAACATATATCTATAACTGTCACCATTAGGAGCATAAATAAATAAATTATAAAAAAACAGGTTTTTAGTTTATATTTTATACTATTAAAGTATTCTAGCATATAACCCAGCACTTTTTTGTTGTTGTTGCTGTGGAATCAGGGATTGAACTCAGTGGCACTTTACCATTGAGCTTCAATGCCACTCCTTTCTGTTTCTTATTTTGAGACAGTCTTATTAAGTTGTTTAGGGCTTGGACAGTTTGCTGAGGCTGGCCTCAAACTTGAGAGCCTTCTATCACAGCCTCATGAGTCACCAGGAATACAGGCACATACCACCATGCAAAGTAACCTAGCACTCGTTCATGTGGTTATTTCTTTAATAATTTTTTATAGTGGTCAAATTTAATAAGCTCCATATAACTCTAAAAGCAAAAAAATGGTTCGTGAGGTATTTGTTTGTGTCACTGTGCCAATTAGTCTACTATATTAATGTAATACAAAGTGATAATTTCTCTATGAAATTTTTCAGATGTTTTGTATATGTATATGCATATTTCGCTAACACACTAGTAACTATTATTAACATTTGATCTTAATTAATCAGCAAATATTTAGGTACTGCTTAGGCCTCTAAATTTGAAACTATAATATTGTACTTGGCTTCTAGCAAATATTTCTAGTTTACATCTATTTTTCCCAATCTTGATTGCATATTTGTATCACATAGGCATCAGCTTCTTTAAAAAATTCAAAGTTCAGACCCTTTCACAGACCTTAATTTCTGGAGGTGTGACACAGATATCAGTATGTTTTGAAACTCTCCAGATAACTGCAGTGAGCAAATAATTTAAAGAATTTCTAGATTACATTTTAATGGAGTGTAGAATAAATTATATAGTTCAAATTGTGCGTAGATAAAATAGATGTGGAAATAAGTTTAACACCATTAAAAGACGTTTATAGATGATCATACAAGTCTTACTATTATTAGCTTCTGTTGTATTTACCATTTTATCATCAAATTTTATAGTATAGATTTCAAACTATAGAATGCTTTCTGGAATAAAGTGAAAAATTTGCTATTTTTAATAAAGAATAACGTTATCTTTATATTCTTATTCTCTCTTTTGTGAGCATTGAATAGAATTTGATACATATCATTAAGCAATAATTTACTAAAACACACTCTTACAAATTAAGAGGTAATCTGTATAGCTGTGTTAGCCCTTTTCTTCACCTCAATGTTTAAAAACCCTACCAGAGAAGCATATATAAAATGATAGTATACAAGTTTTTGTTCCACAGTGAGGCAACCTATTAGTTACAGGAAAAGAAACCATTACATCCTTTAGAGTTTTACACTTAAAAGTTTTATTCCTGGAGGAAGTATAAAACAATTAAATGAAATATTAACAACATATTATATGCTTTATAGGTCAGTCATCCATTAGGTCTCTTTAGGTAAGCTTTTCTCTTATAAAGCATGCCATAACCTATTTGCATAATGATTCTATCTTAACTGTGCCTTCTGCTCTTTTATACCATGTTGTTTATCTTGATGCATGGCTAATATAGGAAAAGTGTAAAGAATGTGAAAGGTGGAACATGTGACTTAAAATTTGTGTAATTAAAGCATAGTAAACCAAG
Organism: Tamias sibiricus; assembly: GCA_025594165.1. NCBI lineage: Eukaryota > Metazoa > Chordata > Mammalia > Rodentia > Sciuridae > Tamias > Tamias sibiricus. The sequence goes on from CM046667.1 coordinate 79,108,202, forward strand.
CATATTAAAGAATTGGGTCTTTAAAAATGATGAAGGTGATTTGGTATAAAATACCTAAGTCTATTCTTTCAAGGACAAAAACAAACAAAAAATAAGGAGAAAAAAAGGAAAAGAAACAGCAGACAGTTGAGTGTTTTAGGTAAGTTATGGAAAAATAAAACTCCTATGGAACAAATTAACCTTTGAATGCCTGATTTTTTAACATTTTTCATAAACAGAGTCTGAATGAACTATGGATTGTTCAATCTTTCATTTCACTTATATGTGCAAAGATAAATGTAATAATTATAGACTTAGAAAATAATTTGGTCATACAATTATAATGTATTCTTGGTGAAAATACTTATACATATTAGTATTACATGACCATCATTTATTCTAAAAGGGGGGAGAATTCATTATCTGAATATCTAGTTAAAGGCCCTGTGTCAATCTCGGCATCCTTCATTTATCTTAGTGCTTCTAATCTCTCATTTACTGAATGAGATGGGAAATTCTCATGAGCAGACACATTAATCAAAATATATATCTCTTTGATTGATAGTCACAAAATTTTATTTTATATGAATACTTTATTGATGAAATTAATATGATTCTTATACTTTGCTTACTATTTCAGTTTTCCTTAGTAGCATTTATGAAATTATGTTAAACAGTATTATATTGTTGTATAATAAGTATACAAAGTAGTGGATTTCATTGTAACATATTCATATATGTACAAAATAATTAGATAAGTTTCAATCCCTAATAACTCCTCTTTCTGTACCCTTATCCCTCCTCCTTTGGTCCCCTTTATTTATCCTACTAGTATTCCTTCTACATTTATGAGATCCTTCTTTTTTTTTTTACTCCTCTCTCTAACTTCCACATATGAGAGAAAATAGATGACATTTGACTTCTGAATCTGATGTATTTAACTCTGTTAAATAGTAGTTAGTAATGAGCAGTGAAATGCATGGCAAGGGTACAGCTTTTCTTTTAGTTACTGTTAAAGTCTTCTTTAAACTACTTCCAAAACATATGAGTAATCATTTATAACATATAACTTATAAGAAATTATTAGGTACACAGACATTGAGATAAACAAATAGAAACTAAAGTAGTTAATTGGTGAAATATGTCAAAAAAGAAGAATTAATGGGACTAACTCTTGCCAGGAACCTCAAAGGAAAGTAAGAGTAAAACTAGGAGTTATGGCCACATGTGTCTCCATATATATTGGAATAGAGGTTTTTTAATAGTGCATGCACACTGAGGTAACTTCTGACTGGCCACTGACTCCAGTATCCACACTAATATAAGATTAACTTGTAGATAACACACCCCAAACAAGCAGGATTGCCACCATGATGTAGGACAGTGAGGCTGGAAACCAGAGGAATTTTGAGGAAGCAGGCTTACGTAGCTGTAGCAGTCCTGAGCAACTATTGCCTAAAAATCTCTGGACCTTGAGTCTGGAAATTCTTTTAGATTTATACTCAGTAGGATGGCTACATGGCATTGTGTAGGAACAGCTACTCTTTGTCCCATATTCTTAGACTAGACAGGTGCTTCACAAGTTTTGTCTGCAAACCTGGCATTTACAAGACAGTAGAACCTAAAAATTAAAATGCCCTCTGCAGAAATTTTTGCTGATATCCTCTTGACACTCTTTGTAAAAACTTTTCTGACAAAAATATAAGCTTAATTATGGCAAGGATCTTCCGGGTGAAGGTACCTGGTCTGCTTTACTCCCCTCTTTGATGTTCAGGTTTTATTTTTTAAAAAAATCAAAGACCATCATCATCCTTTTGGCTTAAAGCCTTATATAATTTCATAATTTTAGTCGTTGTCTTTCTTTTAACAGGTATTTCTTTAGTAGACCCAATAGTTTTAATGCAAAGGGGAGCCAAACATGGGGGAAATAAACAAGTTAACAGCATAATACATTCTATACCAATTAAACTCGAATTTATCAAGAGTGAAAAACCACAGGAGTTCAAAGGCTGTGGCAGTTTGATTAATAATAATTTTGAGTACAGTTTGTAAGTGAATAATCCAGTGAAGCCTATAAACTAGAGTTCTATAGCCCCAATTGCTCTCCTGTGCCTAGACAGCAAGACCACAAGTGGAACTAATCCTTTGGAGTGGTCAGTCATCTTCATCCTAAGTTAATCCTCATTGGACCTCTTTTTAAAACATTGGCTCTAGATCCTTATGCAAGGAGATCCATAGGTATTTTTTAGTTCATTTTCTGCGATGTATTGATCTGCCAGCCCCTGAGTGGCTAAAGCAGAGCTGTTATTTCCTCAGACTTCTGTCCTGCACAGGTTGGTCGGCTTCTGGAATTACTAGAGCAGGGCTAATGTTCTTCTGATCCTCAAGCTTATTTGGTGTTTTCTTCCTCAGGATGATCAGCTTAAGGGTGCATCAGGGTCTGGAGTACATTTCCAGTCCACATCTCTGGGCTTGAGACTTGTGTCATGAATCTAAGAATCTATCTCTATAACTTTTACTGCAGTTAGGGTAAAAAATATAACAGTGAAAGGACCCGTCCAAAAAGGTTTTAAGGGTTGCATATTATATTCTTTGATCCATACTGAATCTCCAGGCTTGAAGGAGTGTGTATCTGTGGTCAAATTTACTGGAAATTTTTCTTGACCCATTTGTTGAGAGTTTCCAAGGTTTTTTCTAAAGCTTGAAGCTACTGTCTTAATTTTAATTCTCCTATTTCCTTTAAGTCTCCCTGTAATCTCTTGTTCAGTGGGGAAGGCCTCTCATACAATATTTTATTTATTTTTTTTTATTTTTATTTTTATTTTTTATTTTTTTTTATTTATTTTTTTTTTTTTTGTGGTACCGGGGATTGAACTCAGGGGCACTCGACCACTGGGTCACATCCCCAGCCCTTTTTTGTATTTTATTAGAGACAGGGTCTCACTGAGTTGCTAAGTGCCTCGACATTGCTGAGGCTGGCTTTGAACTCGCGATCCTCCTGCCTCAGCCTCCCAAAGTGCTGGGATTAAAGGCGTGCGCCACCGCGCCCGGCTTCACACACTATTTTATAGGCATAGAATCTAGTTCTTTTAGTGGGAGTGAATTTAATCTGTAACAGTGCAATAGGGAGTATTTTATCCCAATGCAGGTGAATATCCTGACAAAGGTTATCCATTGAGCCTTTAAAATCCTATTTATCATTTCTACTTTACCAGAACTTCTGGTCTATATGCAGTATAAAACTTCCATCTGATATTTAAACTCTTGGCCAATTACTGCATTACCTTTGCCACAAAAGCTGGCCCATTGTCTGATCCAGTGGTTAATGGAATGTCAAATCTTGGAGTAATTTCACAGAGGAGCATCCTGGCTACACCTTGAGCCTTTTCAGTGTGGGCGGGAAAGGCTTCCATCTATCCAGAATAAGAGTACTCAAAAAACAAAAGATATTTATAGCTCTCATGAACATGGTAGTTCAGTAAACTTTATTTCTAGTTTCTTAAAATGTGTTCCTCTTATAATTTGGATTCCCAATGGGTGCTTTGGCCCCTGGCATGGGTTGTTGTGGTAACAAGTTTTGCACTGTTCACAAGTCACCTGGAAAATGCTTGTGAGCTCAGGAGACATAACAATGGTGACTCAGGACAGTCTCAATTGCCATTTGGCCAGTGTGTGTACCCCTGTGGAACTGTCTGATAAAGGCAGGGTTAGAGCCTCAAGCATGGCTATTTTTTCATCTGAAAATCTCCACCACCCTGTTCTATCTGCTTTTTATAAGCTGAACATTTTGCTTCTCTGCCTGCTCTTCAGTTGCCCTGAGCAACCAGAGTGCTCTCCTTCTGGTGGCCCTGGTAATGCATAACCACAACTTTTCTGAGTACCTATACTGCATCTAGAAGATTAAAAATTTCCTGTCCATATTTTATGCTTTTTCCTCCTGAGTTAATTAGCTCTTTTAAAAAAAAGTATAAGTTTTCATGAACATGAAGAGTGGTGAAGGCATATTTTTTTAGTCTATGCAAATATTGACACAGATTTCTCTTGCCAGTTATAGTGTTCAGGTCAGAGCTCTAAGTTCTGCCTTCAACATAGGAAGAGCTATTGTGGTAAGGGCCCATAAATAAAGTGTCCAGCCTTGAACTTCAGAGTCTAGCTATTTAGAAAGATAAGCCACTGAATGATGCCATGTCCCCAGTATTTGAGTTAGGACTCCTATAGCTATTCTAGACTGTTCATGTACATGTAGAAAGAAAGACTTTGTGAGGTTAAAGAGTCCTAATCCAGGTGCACTGGTGAATTCTTGTTTAATGTCCTCAAAGGCTTTTTCTTTCATTGATCTCCACATTAGAAGATCCCATTCCCCTCCCTTCGTGGTCTCATATGGGATTTGGTGATAACTTAAAACTTAGGGATCCATATACAGCAGAATTTGGCAGCATGAGGAACTCTCAGATCTGGTGCTGGGCAGAGGGACTGGAATTGAGCAGACTGCCTGTTACCTCTTGGTGTCCATATTCTTAGGCTAGATAAAAGTTTCACAAGTTTTGTCTGCAATCCTGGCATTTAAAGAAAGAGGAGTTTACAAACCACAATGGTCTCTGCAGAAATTTTTGCTGATATCCTGTTGACACTCTTTGTAAAAATCTTTCTTCTCAAGAAGAGAAGCTTAATTATGGCAAGAGTCTTTTTGGTGGGGGTACCTTCTCTGCTTCAACCATGATAGTTCCAGAGAGGAAAAACTGGCGTGAAAAACTCCACCACCGATAGTGAAGAAAGGGTTAAACACCTTATTAGCAATAAGTGCAGAATGTGGCCCCCAGTTCTCAAGGCAAACAACAAACAGTAATAAATTTAGAGAAACCACCATTTCCTTTGTCATTCTCTGCTCAGAGAGAACTCTCTCTCTCTCTCTCTCTCTCTCTCTCTCTCATGTTCTGTGCTTGATCTTTCTTTGCTTTCACTTATAATAAAGTCCTTTTACATGACCTTTATAGTCTGACTTTAAATTTTCTTTCTTTAGAACACAAGAACTGTTACAAAGGAGTTCAGGGACACCAATATGGCAGAGACAGGGAATTAGAAAGAAGCTGCTGGAGGAAAAAAATGAGGAAAAGAGTCCTGTCCCTGTTTATAGTGAATCTCATTACCATTACAAGTCCCACCACAGGTTCAAATTTTAAAATGATCAATGGAAGTAAGGTAGGCAGTGTTCTAGTTAAGTTTTCTAAAATAACCAATGGAGGGAAAATAAGAAAATATTATAATCAGGTATCATTAGATAACCAATGGGATAAAATGGGGTAAGGTCATCAAAAATGTCCATATAAGGAAGAGGCAGCCACACAGTTCAGGATATAAGATCCTGATTTACAGACACTAAGGACTTTAGCCTCTTCAGGCCCACTTTGTTCTACCTAATAAAGTGCTATAATCACCTTCAATAGGTCTGTACTCTGTTACTTATGGCGGTCTCATTCAAGTTTTTGTTCATGATACCTACGACCTGGACTTGAACTGGACTTTCCAACAGTAAAATGACAAGGTTTAGAGCTTCAGCTCCCCACTATGCTGCAATAGCTCTACATTATGATATCTATTTCCATTTATTTACCAGCAAATGACATAATTTAATTCTTCTTCATGGCTGAACAAAACTTCATTGTACATATATACCACATATTCTAATCCATTTATCTGTTGATGGACATATTAGGCTGTTTCCATGATATTGTTATTGTGAATTGTGCTTATACAAATGTTGGTATGCATGTATAACTATAGTGTGCTGATCTTAATTCTTTAGGGTAAGTACGTAGAAATGGTATAGCTGTATCATAGTTTAGTTTATTTCTAATCTTTTGAAGAACCTCCGTACTGATTTCTATAGTGCCAGCAGCAATTTAGTCCCACCAAGAGGATATAAGTGTTACTATCCTCCAAATTCTCACCAGCACTTATTACCTGTATTCTTGATGATTGCCATTCTAACCAGAGTGAAATTAAATCAGTGTAGTTTTGATCTCTGTTTCTTCAATAGCTATGATACTGATCTTTTAGGTCAGGAACTGGTCCTTGTTCCCCGTGTTGAAGATCAAACACCTGAGCAATGCCAAGGCAAGCATAAAAAGCAAGTTATTTAGAAAAAGAATAAAAGTAGACTTCTCCAGAGAGAAGGGGAACTGGAGCTAAGGGTCCATGGGAGCGGATGTGTTTACTCTTTTATAGACCCCAGAATCCCGTTTTTAATCATTGCCTTTTCTTTCTTCTCCATGTATGCGCCTAAGAGCAGAAAGGAACAGGAGCACAGGGATTAATTATTAGCAACCCATTGTCTTTTATTTGATAACCAGCCCTCACCCTCTCAATCCCCATCATTCATTACCTACACTGACTACCTGACATTCACCCCCTGCCTCAATTTGCTAAGAATTGTGACATACCCTGTCCACTCAGGCCAGAAAGGGCTAAAGGCAGATTGATTTTTGGCAAAAATAAATAAATAAATACAGCATGTGGGGGGTCAGCACAGTGGGCTCATTTTATAGAACTATTCTGTTATTCTTGTGTTCCCACCATGCTCATCTATCTGTCCCCTTACTGTTAGTGATGTTAAACTTGTAATTGTTGGCCATTTGTACATCTTTTAACAAGTGTAAATTTATTTAATTTGCCCATTTGTTGAATGCTTTTGTGTGTGTGTGTGTGTGTGTGTGTGTGTGTGTGTGTGTATGTTGTTTTTTAAGTTCTTCACATATTCTAGATATGTCTTGGAAAATAGCTGGCAGAGATTTTCTCCCATTCTCTAAGTTTTCTGTGTTTAACTATTTTAGCTTAATGCAATCCCATTCATTAATCAGTACTATTATTTCTTGAGCTAAAGAAGTCCTATTTAAAAAGTTGCCCATATGTTGGAAAGTTTCCCCTATTTTTTCTATAATCTCCACTATTAGTTTTGCATCTTCAAATCAGAGATAGACTTCACCCTAAATAATTTATGTAAATTTCTCAGTAAGTCAAGTTGTTGTCACCAGAAAGCAAGGAGATATAACACAAAACCTGAGCCCTTGTGTTCCTATTAGAGAAAATTTAAAGTCAGACACCAAAAGCCATACAAGATAACTTTATTATAGGTAAAAGTGAGGTTAAAATAAAGTAAAATAAAAGTGAGGCTTCAGCAAAAGCACTCCCAAGAGAGTGGGCTGTCTCAACAAATGGGACAATGCTGTCTTCAATTTTGTAACTGTTTGATGTTTACCAGGAGACCTGGAGGCCATCTTCTGTACTCTTTGCCAATCATGTGTTTAACACCTCGGTCATGTTGGGTTGTGGAGTTTCTGAACTTAGTTGGTCCTCTCAGGAACTCTCATGATGGCCATCATATTTAGGGGGACTTTGCCTACAAGTCAATCCCATGTTAATGAGGGCACTGGGGTCAACTGCTGTTTAGAAGTTAGCTCAGTGTGCCTGCACTACTAAAGGAATCTTCTTTCCCAAACAATTGGAGCCGTAATTCCTAACTTTGCATCAACATCAGTGGACCCTGTCAAGATTTAGTCCCATTAATCATTTTTTCTTGATATATTTACCAATTAGCTCATTTTTCTTCTGAATATTTTCTACAAATTAAGTACTGCCCTTTCCTTTCTCAACTATTTTGGAAGTAGTTTAAAGAAAAACCCTAAAGTAATTTAAAAAACACTGTGACCTTGCCTGCTCATTGCTAGCTACTACCTAACATTGTTAATCAGCTTTTAGTTATTTTAGCAACATGACTTTGATTTAAAAACATAATGCTCATTTATTGGGATTAAATTTTAAGTGCTTTTGATCCCCAGTTAGTGTATGAACATTCAGTTTGGCTAAAAAATGGTAAAATATTAACAAAGTATTATGATGGCTAATTTTACATGTAAAATTGACTTGGTCATGGGGTGCCAGAATATTAGGTCAAACATTATTTTAAGAATAAATTGCCGGGTGTGGTGGCGCACGCCTGTAATCCCAGCACTTGGGAGGCTGAGGCAGGAGGATCATGAGTTCAAAGCCAGCCTCAGCAATGGCGAGGCACTTTAGCAACTCAGTGAAACCTGGTCTCTAATAAAATACTAAATAAGGGCTGGGGATGTGGCCCAGTGGTTGAGTGCCCCTGAGTTCAATCCTTGATAAGAAAAAAAAAAAAAAGAAGAAATGAGGGAATTTTCAGATGAAATTAACATTTGAATTGATAGACTGAATTAAGTAAATTGCCTTTACTAATGTGTTAAGGCCTCATTTTATCAGTCAAATTCATGAATAGAGTAAAAAGACTGATTCTGTCACATAAATAGAAACTCTTCCTACCTGATTCTTTGAGCTGGGTTATCTGTTTTTCACTGTCATTGGATACAAACTGAAACACTAGCACTTCCTGAATGTTGAGCCTTTTCACTCTCAAAAGTGGGACTTGAACTAGCAGTTTTCCTGGGTCTTTAGCTGATCAACTGCAGATCTCAGAAATTTTCTGCCTACATTATTAATAAGAGAGTTCTTTATTATAAGTCAGATCTCTCTTGTAACCCCATATCTTTCATTTCTCTCTCACTCTCCTTCTCTTTGTCTCTATACACAAACACACACACACACACACACACACACACACACACACCACAATTGATTGAATTTATCTGGAGAAACCTGATAAGATAAAATAAAAAATTAAGTGTGTTAAATGGGCCTATGAAAACATCGTTCTCTTGCTGTCTTGTTCCATGATCCCACTTATATACCATGATAAAAAAAAAAAAAAAAAAATAGATGTATGGTCACAGAAAAGCAGGGAGTTGAAACTCCAAACCCTGGTTCTTTTTTTTTCCAAAAAAAAAAAGAAAGTAAATATAAAGTAAGATACAAAAAGCCATGCAAAAGAAATTTATTATAAATGAAAGTGAGGTGAAAGTAAAGAACAAAGTGAGGCTTAAGCAGACAGCACTCTCAAGAGAGAGAGTAGACTGTCTCTGAGCAGAGAATGAGAAAATAGATAACACTGCCTCTAAATTTATTACTCTTTCATGTTTACCAGGAGAACTGTGGATTACCTTCTGTACTCTTGGCCAACCAGGTGTTCAATTCCTCCTTCATATCAGGTGGTGCAGTTTCTGAACTTAGTTGGTCCTTTCAGAAACTTTCATTTTGGTCATCCTATTTGTGTGGGGGGGATTCATCTACAAGTCAATCCCATATTAATGTGGGTTACTGGGTTCAATAGTTGGTCTGAAGTTAACTTAGTGCACCTGTGATACCAAAGGAATCTTCCTTCTTAGACAAATGGAAACACCTATACCCATAATTGCTAGTTTCACATCAAAATCAATGGACCCTGTCAAGAGTTAGTTCCACTAATCCTTTTTTTAAAAAATATTTTCCCATTAGCTCCTTTGCTTCTGTTTATTTTCTGCAAATTAACTACCACCTTTTGCTTTTTCATCCACTTTGAAAGTAGTTTAAAGAAGACCCTAAAGTAATTTAAAGAACCCTGGTGACATTGCCATTCATTTCACTGCTCATTGTTAACTACTACCTAACTGTATGATTCAAATATTTATATTATTTTTAATCCAGGGAAGAATATATATTTATAAAATATTCATATTATTTTCATTTCCTTATATCTCTTTTCTCTTTTTTCTCATAAAAGAAACCATTATGGAAATGTTCCTTTGTCACTCAAATTATATTCTAATCAGAATGCAAATTAAAGTTCATTATTCAGTCTCCCTAATACCTACGTTTTTGTTTCTTTGGTTGATCTAAAGCGCTGTCATGGAACTTAATATGGATAAAACAGTCTTTATTAATGCTTCATAAAAAAATAGAAACTGAGTCCATTGTTGGAGTGTGATTTAAGGCTAGACAAAACTGAGATCATGTCCACTTCAGTCCTCTAACCTCAGCTACTATTTAAACCCCGTCAACTTTATGAACTCTATCAGTGTTATTGTAGTGAATTTCTTCATTTGTGATCATGAGTTTTATCTTTTGTTACTTGTGATCTAAATGTTCCTTATTAAATATACCACACCTGACAAATGAGGAAGATTTTTATATAATTTATAGCAGATGCCACAAATTTGTACTTTCTATACCAGTTCAGTACATACCAGTATTGTCTTTATAAGCCAACTTTCTGAAAATGAAAGAATAGGAAGGAGAAGGAAAATATTTAGAGAATTAATTTATTTCCATCATGTAAATACTCCAAAACAGCAAATATAAAGTCGCTAAAAATGAAGTTGAAAACAAAATCTGAATAATTACATCCCATAAACATTAGAACCATATGGTCCATTGCTGGCTTCAGTGATTCAGAAATATATCTGGGAGAATATGAGAGTGATTTGTCCTAGATATCATTAGTCCACATGGTCACTGACATGTGCATTCATTGCTAAAATCCTCTCTCAGAAGATTTGGCCTGCATTTATAGTTAGGAAAAATGACTAGAACTGTATGCTCCCCATATGTCTCACTGACCCCTATTATAACAATGATATTAAATATCAGCTGTGAATTCTGTTCTTATAAACAAATTTTATCTACACTGTTTCCATGGCTTCCAAAAATATTTTAGTTTGAAATCTCTGACCTACACAAATTGTTTACATTCATAATTACTGTCATCATTTGTTTTTTCGTACTGTATCATAATGTGTGATACTGGGTAATTAATACACAATAAAAGTTCATTTGGTTCACAGTTCTGGAGGCTAGATAGTCCAAGAACATTATTCTAGCATACAATGATGAATTTGTTGCTCCTTTATCCCTTGATAGAAGGAAGAATAGTAAGAGAGTGGTACAACAAGAAAAAATAATTAGGACCATACTTATTTTTATCAGGAACTCACTCCCATTATAATTAAAACACTCCTATAATAACAGTTCATTGACGTGGGCAGAGCTCTCATTACTGAATGAGCTCTTAAATGTTTCACATTTCAACACTGTTACAATGGAAATTAAATGTCAATATGATTTTCAGAGGGAACACATCCTAGATCAGAATCCAGAATTTTAATTTTAATGGATTTTCCAAGTTATTTATTAATAGTTGAAAAATAACTGGGTATTTACTAAATTTACTTTTTAGATTTTTTAAAAATATATTTATTTATTTATTTTTATGTGGTGCTGAAGATCAAACCCAGTGTCTCACACATGCAAGGCAAGGGCTCTACAATTGAGCTAGCCCTCCTTTTAGATTTTTAAAAGGCAAAATTCCTATGAGTTGAATGACAAATGAATAAGAAAATACAAACTAAAATATGCATTATCTATTTCTAACAGGTCTGAATGGACCCTTAACCAGTAATTTTAGACACTACCCCAGAAATCTCATATGTAGGCATAACATAGAATTGAAGCTTCCCTTTAATCCATTGGTTTGTTCTTAATTCAAGGTAGTGGTCATTCAATATTTTTATTGCTATTTGCTATGTTGGAAAATGTGTTGAAATTTAAAATAGTTATAAATGGGGCAAAATATTCTTCAAGGTTGGCAGAGTTTATCTGAGTGTTTATAGACAGACCTAACTACAAGGGAGTAAATTCTCACATTTTAATATTTTATTTATAAAATTAACAAATGGTTAATTGTTTTTATCTGCTATATATAGTAACATAATATTTTGAATTTATTTATTTGGTCAAAGGCTAAATAATTTGAATTTTCTGAGATATCAATATTAGATTATATAATCTTAAAAAATTACCTTAGAGAAATATTCCTTATATACAATTATGGAGGACATGCTTATCCTATTTCTTGAATATTATATAGCAAATGATTTGCATGCAGTTTACTTTGTTAGTGAACAGTGGAATAAAAAAAAAAATCCTAAGCCTATATTTTCCAATTCCTAATAAAACTTCTGGAAAAGTAAATTATTTTAAGCTACATATTTGTTCCATTTGTTGATATAAGGTGTTATGATATAATATATTCAACTTTCATATCAGATAATTTGGTAATTGTCATGTCTCTACAATATTGTTATTCATGTAAAATATTACATTGTTTATCAGATCAATACATAAATTCAAAATCATTTCTATATCAACATATGTTCTACTTTTTCTATAGGAGCCTTCCTTATTATTCTAAGGTAGTTTTCTCTACCAAGACTGTACATAAAAATCACATGAGAAGCATAAATACTGTCTCCAGACCTTTTCTTGAGAGATTCTGAGTTAATTTGTTTGGTGATGAGTCAATATCTTTAAAACTGGTTAAAACTCCCCAGATAATTACAATGTTCAATCAAGATTCAGAACCACTGTTCTAAGAAAACAGAAGCCCCATATGTTAAGAGCCATCTGCTTTTGTAAATTATTGGTCATGAAAATTCTAATATATTTTTTAAAGGAAAGTACATTTTTAATTGTAAACTTAAGTAATTATTAGAGTGGACCCTTCATAGTCCAGATTTAGCAACACAATTTCATCTTGCTTGCATTGAAATCTGAAAGCTCCAATACTGGCACTAATACATCTTGTATTGGATGATTGATTGGATCAAGTGGAAATAGAAGCATGTACTAAAACTAAGATAATCATTGAGCCTACCAAACATCAACATATGTCCATGAAAACAAGGCAATATTTTTTTTTCATTTATGAATAAATGTGAGGAACACACACACATATTTTTATGATGTGTCATGGTGTGTCATTTTCCTTTTGGCTCTAGAAAGCTTACTCAAAGTTCTTACACCACTGAATGGAAAGTCCCTTCTATTAGACAGGATTTCTGTGAATTCCTACTGGTCTCACACCCTAAGAGTCACTCTAGCTCTGACTTAAGTTCTCAAAATTTTAATTCCTATTTCATGTACTAGGAGATTACCCATACCTCTGCCCTCATTTTTGTACAATTGTGGAACTCATTACTTCAGTTTTAGAATAGAATTCTCCATTTTAATATTTCAATAAAATCAAAAGTTCATTTTAAACAGTTTTCCTCAAAATAAAAAACAATATCTCTCCAAAGATCAATTAGAATATATTGTTAACATTAAATTAGTAGTTTGTTCCAACTTCTATCCACATATTCTCTAAAGTCCTGGGAATCCACTCTCAGAGGACTCTATTAAAACTCTTCCATCTCTATAATGTTTATGGTCTGTATAAAAAGGTAATTTCTCAAGATAAAAGAAATATATTTTCTCAGAGGTGCCTTTCTACACTCAAAAGTAAGAAAATACTGATTTTTTTAAACAAATTATCCTATTAGCAATAATTATAAAGGTAAATCTGTTATTACTTTTTTTCTTACACTTTAAATGAAAATATTCTCTTATCCTTTTGCATAATAACATGAGGATTATTGTTTACATATCAATAACAATTTGTTAATTGAAAGTATGTTTAATATCCCAGAAAAAAATAGTCTTTTCTTAGAAAGCCTGGTGTTATACTGAACTCTTTGTAAAAACTTACATCAATAAGTATTAATAGAAATTCTAATGGTAGCAAACCAGCTTTTATTTTCTTTTATCATATCTTAGTTTGACTGCACACTGAAAAAGGAATTGGTGAATATTGAGTCCCAATACCTACCTCAAAGAGTGTATCAGTCAAAAATCGATGTTCCCATCCCCAATGAAAAATTAGACAATTTTATGCTATATATCAACTAGTTATATTTAGTTGGTCATATCTAGTTGTATCTAGTTATCTTAGTTGATTGTAACTAGTTATACTTAATTAATTATTCAACATGTGAAACTAATGATATATGTTGATAATACCAATTAAAAAGAATCATGGAAAACAAAATGGTCTATATTAGCAGCATGTTTCAATTGAAATTTAGTTACTATACTACCTGCAGATGGGAAAAAAAAAAACATTGTTATCCCATACCATTTGAATATTCCATGAAGTTAAAAGTCTTAGCGCACTTTTTTACATGTGAGTGGTCTTAGTGAGAAATTCAAATACTGGGAATGTACATTTGTGTAACCATGTGATTCCTTATTGTTTCAGTGGGATTATCTAGTTCATAAAAATTCATGTAAACATTCTGTATCAGTTTTCATCAATTCCCATTCAAAGGCAAGAATTTTGTATTTACTAAGTACCTAGACTCGCTGTTTAAAATAGTTTCAAGGTAGGTTGTCTATATTAAGAATATATTTCACTAATTGTAGTAGAAATACATCTCTTATTTGTTTTTCAAGACCACTGCTTAGAGCAAAAATTAGATCCAACGTTCATTTTATATTTGTTCATCTCCCTATGTAAACAAAATTATCACACAAAGATCTGAGGATGGCACTTCTGGGGAAAACATTATGTGTATCTTTTGTCATCACAAGGGTTATTTAAGAATCTTTTATGGTAGGTTTTCCTTTGTTTTCTCTATAACCCCACAGGTATCTCTGGTTTTCTTATCTCCTCATGTGTTTTCTTCAAGTCCTTCATTCCAAGCTTTGTTCTAATGATTTATTCTGGGTTATATACTCAACATCAACTGTATACGGAGATGATATTATCAATTTCTATCAAAACTTCCACAGATAAATCCATACTGTTTGCTTTTGAAATGGACTGACTGGATCATGAGGTCTTTGTAATCATCAGTAGATTAATCCATTGATGACTAAGAGACTGGGATGTGTGACCCTGTTGGAAAAAGTAGGTCACTGAAGGCAGGACCTGGACTGCTTCTCTCTCTCTCTCTCTCTCTCTCTCTCTCTCTCTCTCTCTTACCCTTCCTCCCTCCCTCCTCTATTTCTGGCTGCCATAAACTGAGAAACTATACTGCATGCTTTTTCACCATGGTATTCTTCCTCATTTTAGGCCCACAACAACGGAGCTGGGTAATCATGGACTGAAACCTCTAAAACTATGAGCCAAAATAAACTCTTTCTCCTTTAAGTTGTTGTTCTCAGGTATTTATCACAGTGACACAAAAATAACTGACACAGAAAATTGTTACCAAGAAGTGGTGTCATTTTTGTGACTGTACCTGGTATTTTAGTTAGCTTTTTTATGCTGCTGTGACTGACTAAAAAGATCTGACAAGAACAATTTTAGAGGAGGAGAAGTTTATTTGGGGGCTCATAGTTTCAGAGGTCTCCGTCCCTGGACAGTAAAGATTGTGCTCATTATTGTTTAGATGGGAATGAGAACCCCGCTTGGAATTATACTAGTGGTTGTTCATAGACTATTCTGACAAAGAACTTCTCTACAGATTGTTCATACCCTGAGATTTTCTGAGAGATTTCCTTTAATGGTGATGGACTAATTAATCTGGCAAAAGAAATTTCATGGCAGCACAGAATTCAGTTATTGGCATGTTATTGTTGGTAGGTATTTTGCCTATTTTATTGTAAGGGTCATGAGTAAAAACCAGAATAGAAAAATTGGGGGAGGGGATGATTTAACCAAACATGCACAAGTAACTTTTTCGTCTTGAAGGTCATGATTAGTGAAGAGATAAGCACCTCTAATATGACACTAGGTACCTTAAAGAGAGGCAACAAGAAAAATTCCTTGAGGGCATCTCAAAGCATAAGCCTACTCAACTGTGGCTTGTATATAAAAGTGGGAACTCATTAAAAAGACTGCATTGAGAATAGAGTGCCAGGGCACACTTATTGCAAAGAGATGTCTAGAAAAATGTTTCCTCAAGATTTATTTTATCATGCTGCATCATCCTGGAACTCACAGGCTACTGCAGGTGTGGCCCTAGTGGTCCCATCTTCTGCTTCTACTATGAGTAGAAGTTGGCATCATACATGGTGCTGTTTTTGCAGACATGAAGAATATTAGAGTTACTGGGTCATGGGGACTGTCACCAAGATTTCAAATGAAGATCTGAAAGACCGATCAGTGTGTATCAGAATTGTAATCCTTACAGGAATCCCCTCACATGGTGATGCATGAAGCTCTCCGAGTAAAACTCAAGCTGTAATGGAGAGCCTAAGGAGTTTGAAATGCCAGAAATATGGAAAGCCTTCTGAAGAAATATAAAGGCAGGGAATAGACTCAGTCCCAAAGAGAATTCATGTTAGCTGCAACCAGTAAATCCATAGTCTTGTGGTTCCCCAAACCTGTTAGTGCTCACATCTCACAACCACATGCTCTGGACGCCAGATATAGAGCTATAGGATTTAATGTTTTTTCTGCTAGGTTTCTATTTTGCTTCGACCCAATCCCTTCTTTCTATCTCCCTTTTGGAATGGAAATGTTTACTCTGTAGCAATGTATATTGGTTGAATATAACTTGCTTTTGATATTTACAGGGGCTCACAGCTAACAGTTTCATAGATATCAGAGATTTTAGACTTGGATTTTTGAAAAATACTGGAACTTATAATACTGGGCACTTTTGGAGACTGGTTAAATGCATTTTGCATTGAGAGATGGATATGAGACTTTGGGGGACAGGAGTGAATTGTTATGGTTTGGATCTTGAATGTCCCCCAACATCTCATGTACTTGAAATTGGGAATTTAGGAAGTTATTGGTTCACAGGCTCTCTAATATTATCAGTGGATTAATCCATTGATGGCTGAATTAACTCTTGGGAGATGGGACCTAGTTAGAGGAAATAGGTCACTGGAGGCATGCCTTGGTGTTTTAGTCAGCTTTTTTCCCCCACTGTTGTGACTAAAAGACTTGAATAAAACAATTTTAGAGGAGGAAAAGGTAATTTAGGCTCACAGTTTCAGAGCTCTCAGTTCATAGATAAACAACTCCATTCCTCAGGGCATGGGATGAGTCATAATATCAGGGCAGAAGAGTGTGGTGGAGAAAAGCAGCAGAAACATGGCACCAGGAAGCAGAAGAAGAGAGAGAGCCCTGATCAACAAAGAAAAAAAATATATACACCAAAGTCATACCCCCAGGGATCCACCTCTTCTAGCCAAACCCTATCTGTCAATAGTTACCATCCAATTAATACTTGACAGTGGATTAACACACTGATTGTGTAAAGAATTTCATAACCCAAGCATTTTGCCTCTAAGTCTCCTTGCATTGTCTCACACCTGAGCTTTTGAGGGACACCTCACATTGGAAAATTTTGTCTTCTCCCCAGTGTTGCTCTCCTTGCTTTCCAGATGCCATAAACTCAGCAAGCAGATCTTCTCTTTTGCAAAGTTTCACAATGATGTTATACCTGTCTTCAAATGAATGCAATCAAAATGGCCTAAAATGAATTAAAATCATGAGCCAAAATAAAACTTTTCCCTTCTAGTTGTTTTTGTCAGGAGTTTGTCACAGTGATTTAAAGTTTAATAACACAAGGGATCAATTCAATTTTTTATAGTTTTGTTAAGAGTTTTCATTTCTATGTTCAAGGGACATGTTAGACTATAAGAAATCTTTCCTTGTATTGTCTATTTTTTTCTGGTTTTG
Source organism: Tamias sibiricus (assembly GCA_025594165.1). NCBI lineage: Eukaryota > Metazoa > Chordata > Mammalia > Rodentia > Sciuridae > Tamias > Tamias sibiricus. The sequence continues at coordinate 79,125,585 of CM046667.1, forward strand.
GCATCAAGGTAAAGCTGGCCTCATTAAATAACTTTGTAAGTGCTCCCTTCTAGTCTATGTTCTACAAGTAGAACATCAACAAATAAATAGAAAATTTGAACAAAATTTGTATATCATCTAAATCTCACTGACATATAAAATACTCCAATAATAGCAAAATAAATGTTTTCTCAAGTGTATATGACATATTTTTAATGATGCACAATGTTAGGCCATAAATGAACCTCAATAAATGTTAAAGAATAAGAACTGAAATGCATTCTCCATTCACATGGAGTAAAACTAGAAATCAACAAGCAAATTTGGGAAATACACAATTTTTTTTGAAAAGTAAACAATATACTGTTTAACAATGAATATTTAAAAGGAAAAAAAACAGAGACATTAAAAACTACTTGAAATTACTTAAAGTGAATGAAAACAAAGATACAATATACCAATAACTTATTAAATGCAGGGAAAGCAATTTACAAAAAGAAATATACATCTCTAAATATAATTTGTTTATAAGCAAGAAATATCTCAAATCAACCAAATATTTCATATTAAGACATTGAAATAAAAAGCAAACTAGTCTTAAAAGAAAGGGAGAAAATAGTTATGTGCTAGGTGCAGTGGCATATGCTTGGGAGGCTGAGACAGGAAGAATCAAGAGTTCAAAGCCAGCTTCTGCAACTCAGCAAAGCCCTAAGCAACTCAGCAAGACCATGTCTGTAAATAAATTGCAGAAAAGGCAAAAGGATTTTGGATGTGGCTCAGTGGTTAAGTGTCCCTGGGTTCAATTCCCAATACAAAAAAAAAAAAAAAAAAAAAAAAAAAAAAGTGTTGAGGATAAGAAAATGGAGAAAATCAATAATATTAAAAATTTGGTTCTTTGAAAGTATTCATAAAATTTATACAGTTTTTGATAGATTGAAAAGGGAAATTTTTTTCTTTGCATTTCAAAAGGAACATTACTACCAATGTTAAATTAAAAAAAATTGATAAGAGAATACTATGAACTACAATGCATGAAAACAAAGTGTAAAAATTAGTTGAAATAAATTGCAAATGTGAAAAATATTAAGTGAAAATGAGAATAGAATTGGTTTTCTGTGGAGCCTCTAAAAGAAAAACTTCCCAATTCTTCTGTCCTAGCTTCTAATGGTTGCCAATAATCTGTAACAATTCCTGCCTTTTAAATTTATCACTCCAATCTGTGCCTTTATCTCACATTGTCTTCTCTATTTTTCTTGATGTCTTCCTCACTATTTATATGGACATGAGATATTGAGTATAGGTCCCACCATAAATCCATTATGATACCATGGTGGGATCTTATGTAAATTATATTTGCAAGGAAATTACTTACAAATAAGTTCATATTCTGAGGTTTGAAGTGGGTACAATTTTTTAGAACACTATTTAATCCACTGGTGAGGTTAGTAGCTAAATTGTATAAATTCTCACTCAAGTAAAGAATTCCAAAATAAATTAATTCCAAATTTCTTCCCCTTTCCCTTTCTTTCTTCTTCCCTCTCATTCTCCTTTTTCTACTCCACTGATCTTTCCTGTATCTTTATGATATCTGATCTCTTTTCCTCACCACCTTCTTTCCCTTATTTTGTTCTAGCTTCCACATATGAGAAGAACCATTCAATAGTTCATTTTTTTCTGAGTCTGGTTTATTTCACATAGCATGATTTTCTCCATTCCCATCCATTTACCACCAAAGGTCATTATTTTATTCTTCTTCATAGCTGAGTAAAACTGTTGACAGGTATCTGAGTTGATTTCATAATTTAGCTATTATGAATTGTCCTGGTATAAACAGTGAAGGTGTTGTAATGTAATAATATGCTGATGTTAGTTCTTTTGGATGAATACCAAGGAGTGGGATAACAAGATCATATGGTTGTTCTATTCCTATTTCTTTCTTTTTTTTTTTTTTAGTAAATTTCACAATGCTTTCCAAAATAGTTGTCCTAATTTCCAGTCCCTCCAACAATATACGAGTGTACATTTTCATTATTCATATTCTTGATGACTGCCATTCTCTACTAGAGTGAGATAAAATCTTTTTGTAGTTTTGATTTTCATTTTCCTGATTGCTAGAGTCGTTGAACATTTTTTCAAATATTTTTGGTCTTTTGTATTTCTTCTTTTGAGAAATTTCAGTTTAGTTCTTTTGCCCATTTATTCATTTTTTTTCATTGCATTTTATGAGTTTTTTATATATTCTGGATATTAATTCCATATAAAAAAATTATGTGGCAAAGGTTTTCTCCAATTCTGTAGGCTTTCTCTTCACTCTCTTAATCATTTATTTTTCTGTGCATAAGCATTTCAATTTTATGGCATATCACATATTTATTCTTGGTTTTTCTTCTTGAGCTTTAGGCCTCTTGTTGAAGAAGTTGGCTTCTACACCAACATGGTGGAGTATTGACCCTATGTTTTCTTCTAGCAGTTGCAATGTTTCTGGTTAATTTCTAAGTCTTTGACCCATTGTGACTTGAATTTTGTTGAAGGTCAAAGATATGGATCTAATTTCATTCTTTTACATATGGATACCCAATATTCCCAGCACCATTTGGTAAAAGGCTGTCTTTTTTCTAACATTTTTTTTCTTTTTTAAATTTGTTGGAATTAGCTGTACATGACAGTAGAATGCATTTTGACACATCATACATAAATGGAGCATAACTTCTCAGTCTTCTGGTTGTACTTGATGTACAATTTCACCAGTCCTGTAATCATATATGCATGTATGGTAATAATGTCTGATTCATTCTACTATCCTTCCAACTCATATATGCCTCCCCTCCCTTCACTCCCCTTTGTCTAATCCAAAGTACCTCTATTCTCCCTAAACCACTCCCCTATATTCTAAATTAGCATCCGATATTGTAGAAAACATTTGGCCTTTGTTTCCTTAAGATTGGCTTATTTTGCTTAGCATGATATTCTCAAGCTTCATCCATATACCAACATATTTCATGTTTCATTCTTCTTTAAGGCTGAGTAATATTTCATTGTGACTATATGCCACATTTTCTTTATCCATTCATCTGTTAAAGGACACCTAGGTTGCTTTTATAGTTTAGCTATTGTGAATTGAGCTGCTATAAACATAGATGTGGCTGCTTCACTATAGTATGGTGATTTTAAGTCCTTTGGTTATAAATCAAGGAGTGGGATAACTGGGTCAAATGGTGCTTCTATCCTAGATTTTCTGATGAATCTCCATAATGCTTTCCATAGTGTTTGTATTAATTTGCAAACCTACCAGCAATGTATGATTGTATCTTTTCCCCCACATCCTTGCCAACATTTATCGTTACTTGTATTCTTGATATTTGCCATTTTGACTAGAGTGAGGTGGAATCTCAGCGTAATTTTGATTTTCATTCATTTAATTGCTGGGGATATTGAAGATTTTTTTCATATATTTGTTGATTGTATTTCTTCTTTTATGAAGTGTCTTTTCAGTTCCTTTGCCCATTTATTGATTAGGTTATTTATTTTTTTGGTGTTAAGTTTTTTGAGTTTTTCATATATCCTGGAGATTAATGCTCTATCTGAGGTACATGTGGTACAGATTTTCTCCCATTCTGTAGGCTCTCTCTTCACATTATTGATTCCAACATCAATTTTTTACTTTTTTTCCCCTAGACATAAGTAAGGAAAGCCTGAAATACATAATGTAATTATAAAGGTCACAAGAATAAATCATTTAATAATATGGTTTAGGGTACTGCCATTAAACAATAAAAAGACAAGGCCCTGTTCTAAATCATGTTCTGGGTCTCTTGTCTGATAGGATGATGTGTCTATGCCCATCTATAGCCTACAAATGTACTGGTAGACTTCAAAGAAGGCAGAATGTTCTGCAATAGTGAAAATTCCTAGGCCCAAAGGAGCCTAAGAACAACTGTTTGTATGTGAAAGAGTGCTATCATGATGCAGGAGAGAACCAGTGTGAGAAAAGAAAAAGTGGTGGCATATAAACTGAGGTTAAGGAACATAATTTCCTAAGGCTATTATGTCTGGGTTTGCAATATTTGAATAGCTCAGCACTCTAAAATTAAATTTTGAATTACAATGTATTGTAAAGTTGAAGGAGAACATATATTTTGAGTAATAGTTAAATTTTATTTACCACTTTTAAATACGTAATTTTTTTAGTATGTTTTACCTGGGACACCATTCCATAAATGTTAGGTGTGGGTCTGCATCATCAAATCATTGCATGATGGCTGAAAGTCTTCTATGAGGTTCATCTTTTTAATTTCATATTGTATCTTAAAAGGAATAATCAGAATGAGCAAATTTTAAACAAACTTTCATTTGTGATGTTAAATATATGTAAGCAGGTAGGAGGGAACACTTGTAGAAAAGTACCATAAAGGGCAAAAAGTAAAATGAAGACAAAATCAGTTTTATCCCTAGTTCTGTTAATTGTATAAGTACATGTGTTATGCATATTTGCTTGTTTTACTTATGTTTGTTGTATCTATGCTAAGAAAAAGTAGATATAACAAGGCATAATTGAAATAAATGAAGTCTAGCCTTCACTATACCCAAATATTATTCATAAATCCAGGTATATATGCTAAACCATAATCTATAAAGTACTTCTTTGGGATATCTTTTAATTTGAATGGTATCATTTACAAAATGACCATTATAGATTTATACTCACATGGACTATGTGTTTATTTCTAAGCAAGACTTATCAATGGTTAAAATAAAAATGGTTCATTTGGTTTCTCTGGCATTCTTAAAAATCAAGAGCTGAGTATGAAAACTTTGCCTAAGCACAATATACTATCTCATTTAAAAGGTTTTTACCTTATGTTTAAAAAGAATGCCTTAGATGCAAAACTTAGAGCAGAGAAATTAATCTATAAAGCCAAAATGCACTGGGGATGTATGGTAGTATAACTTCAACTTCAAGGCCAACCTCAGCAATTTATCAAGACTGCAGAAACTTACTGAGACCCAGTCTCAAAATAAAAATAAATAAATAAATTTAAAATGTTGGGGATATAGCTCAGTGGTAAAGCACCCCTGGGTTAAATTTCCAGTACTAAAAAAGAAGTAAAAATTAACATAAAGGAGCTACAAATATTGTTCTAATGGGGCACAAAGGTGAACATGAAAATGAAATGCAGTTAAGAAATTATCACTTCCAGAAATTTTTGAATTGGAGTTTTCCTATATTGTGACTTAAAAATAATTAACTTAAGAAAATTGTTTGCAGATAAATTTGGATGAAAAGAATGACCTCACATTTAGGTCTAAAGACCAGAGTTCAGAAGAGCATGATCTACAAAGCACTAGTCAGTGTTGTCACTGCTAACAAGGTAGCCAATAGCTTGTTAACTAAAGCCAATGACAGAGTGAAGAAGACAACACTTTTGTGAAAGCTGATAATTCATACTTATTAACCTCTATTATCTTCATATTTTGGTTAAAATAACTTGCAAATAACAGATGGAGAATTGAACATAGCAATTTTGTCTTCAAGTGTAATTACCATACCAGATGCATTATCTGAAAATGTGAAGGGAGAATGAAGTGAATATTAGTTAAAAAAAATAGCAACTAAAACATGTTTAAAAAAATTAAAAATTTGTGGTGTTATAAGTACATTTATATTTTGTGGAATGGCCTGTTCTTTAGGAAAATTCCAATCATTTTCTGTATTTTTAGAATTGTAGAATACTAAGCACCAAGGAAAATAAATTATTAATTATCATGCATGGATTCTGTATAAGAAATATTCAAATTAAATATAATTGTTAAGGACATTGAAGACAATAAGTACCCACAATTTCTGCAAAAGTAGTTATTTTAAATTTACTCATGCCTCTTTAAGACACCAAAATTATATTCTGAAACTCTTTCCTTCTGTTTTGACCTCTTAATGTTGCCAGGATATAAGATATGTAGTTTCCTTTTGTGCTATTTTCCGTGTGTGTGTGTGTGTGTGTGTGTGTGTGTGTGTGTGTGAGAGAGAGAGAGAGAGAGAGAGAGAGTAGTTATATAAGAGGTATGCTTACAAATTATGTAATTATAAATTTAATTAAATATAAAAGTTGCTAAAATTCATCCCATCCCTGTGTGAGCTAAGAACTGTGTACCATTGTAGAGATTTACAAACATTATTCATCAACTATTCTGTGATGTCTTTATTCTGCTCAGAATCAGATCAGATTGTCTTTAAACCTCATCCCTAAAAATGTTAATCTTACAATAATTCACCAAGTTGATGCCTGAGAGAATATATGAATTATCTGAAGGGCTCTTAGTTATATCCATCATTAGAATAATCTTTACCTGTCTTTTTTCCCTTTGAACACTTGATAAATACTAACCTATTTTTTTTTTTATTTTGCAGAGCAATTTAACTCTTTGCCTTTTATATGGCTCTAGAATCATCTTTTCACATGCAAATTGTCATTAATGTATTCAACTAACCATTTATTTCTAATAATTCTGAAAAAAATTTCCATAAAATAATTTCAAACCAAATACCAATAATATACAAAATGTTTACCAAAAAACTAGACATGGTTTTGTATTAACTTAATGATGAAATAAAGCCAATTTTTATTTTTTGGAAAAATTTAAAAACTGAGATTAAATTTGCATAACATTAATAACACCATTTTAAAGTCTGAAACTCAGCAGAATTTAGCACTTTCAAAAATTTATGTAATCCTCACCAATATTCAATCCCAAAATATTGCCACCATGCCATGGAAAAATCCTATACTTGTCAGAAATCCATCTATAGATAGTTTTGAGTAGTACTGAGGTGTTAAATATACTAAATCTAACAATCCATGAGCATGATATCTGTCCTGTCATATTATCTTAATTTATTTTGACAATTAAAAAATTTTAGTTGTAGATGAACCTTTATTTTAAAATTTAACTTTTTTATATGTGGTTGGACACAATACTTTTATTTTATTTTTGTCATGTGGTACTAAAGATCAAACACAGTGCTTCACATATGCTAGGCAAGCACTCTGCCACTGAGCCACAACCCCAGCCCCTTGAGAATGTCTTGATGTACACGTCTTTTGACATCTTGGTTAAGTTTATTACTATATATTTTATGTTTTTTTGGTAGCATTATAAATTAAAATGTTCTCTTAATTTTCTTTTTAGTTTTTCATTTTTTAATTTATAGAAATGCAAGTGATTTTATGTTGATTTTTTATTGTGCAATTTTCCGAAATTACTTACCTATTTGCTTTTTAGTTCTAATAAGTTTTTGTGAAATCTTTAAATTTTCAGCAAAACATTCAATTTGTATGTCTTTAATTATATTTCATTCCTAATGGCACTGATTAAGACTGCACTGCCAGTACTCTGCTGAATAAAGGGGGGGAAAGTGAGGATTGTTGATGTATTTCTACTTTTAGAGGAAAATCTTTTGGTCAGCTCCTTGTAGTCTAATGTTGTCTGGAGGATTTTTACACATGTCTTTTACTGTGTTGAGGTACTTTTCTTCTATTTATACTTTTCTTTATTTAATCTTGAGGTAGTTTACCTACTCCTCATAGTTTTAATTATGAAAGTTTTCTCTTTTAATTTCTAAAAGGATGCTAAATTCCATAAAATTCTTAATTTGCATTATTTGAGATGACCATATGTTCTACCTATTCCTTTAATTTTGCTAATATGTTATATTATACTGTTTTATTTTGTTGAACCATTCTCATCCTAGTGTATAATCATTCAATATGCTAATGATTTGGTTTTCTGTTATTTTGTTGGAGATTTTTGCATTAATAGTCTTAAGATATTGTTGTATGTAGTTTTGTTTTGTCAGTTTTTGTTATGGTTGTTTGTTTGTTTTCCCTACATAGTGACGGCCTTTTTTCCTTCTATGGATTTGGTTGAAAGGTAATACTGGCTTCATAGAATGAATCTGGAAATATCTCCTCTTTATAAATTTTTAAAAGAATTTTAAGAGGATTGATTTTAATTTTCCTTTATGTTATTGATAGAATATGATAACACTGGTTACTGATGATGAGTCCTGAGTACTGCTTCTTCACATGTTGAAGTATAACATTAGAGAAGCATGTCAAGGCAAGCATATAAAGCAGGGTTTATTTAAAAAGGGGTAACATAGACTTCTCCCAGGAGGGAGAAGGGGTCATAGCTGATATCCTGGTATCCCAAGAAGTGAGGGGGTCCTGCCTTTTTATATGTCCTAGGCTTCCTTTGTTCTCTATTCTCTTTCCCTTATCTTTCTCCTTCCTTATCTTCTCTTTCCTGACTAGGTCCAGGAGATGCTCTTTGGGATGGCCGAAAGGTGAGAAGCAGATGGACTGAGAAGGGCCAGATGGAGCAGCCCAGGACACATTAATTAATAAGTTTATAATTCCATGTAGGGAGGGCCAATTCCATAGGGAATGGTTGGAGCAAAGGCAAGTTATCTTGATAAGGTTGGAGGAAGGGCTCTGAATGAATTAACATTTCAATCCCTCCATTTTCTGGATCTGAGCCTTGCCTATCTGCTTAATTCTACCTTCAAATTTACTAGTGAAAAAAAAGGTCCTGGACCTTTCTTTGCTGAGATACTTTCACAGATCCAATCCTCTTACTAGTTACAGTCTACTCAAAGTTTCAGTTTCTTCAACATTCATTCTTGGAAAGCCATGTCTTTCTAGGAATTTGTTCATTTCAAGGAGATTACCCAATGTTTTGTGTATAGAAAACAAGGTGTTTCTAATCCTTTTCATTCTATAAAATAAATTATAATGTCCACACTTTTATATCTGATTTTATGTGCTTGAGTTTTCTTTTATTTTTAGTTAACAAAATAAAGATTTATCAATTTTGTTTACATTTTTGAGGAACCACCTCTTAATTTCTTTAATATTATTATTTTTAATTCTCTATTTTGTTTATATTATAATCTCTATTATTTCTTTCTTCATATTAACTTCACGTTTAGTTTGCTCTTCTTTTTCTAATTCATTAAGTGTGTGTTTTAAGATCACCCCCTTTTCTGTGGTGTTGGAAATGGAACCCAGTGCCTTACACATTTTAGGCAATGCTCTGACACACTGAGATACACCCCAGACCTAGATTTTTTTTTAATGTAAGCTAACATTTCCCCTTAACTATTCTATCATCTTATTCTATAGGTAATGTCTTGTTCCCAGGATTGTGTATGTCTCCCGTTCTTCCATAATTTTTATATATTGGTGATTGCTGCTGCTTCTTGTGTCTTAATTAGATCAATATCATAGCTATGGAGAACCATGCTAACATTCTCTTGTGAGCTCTAAGTTTGGAGAAACAGAAACCATTTCCTTTGAAGGCTCATTGTTTGGACTACCATGTTGCAAACAATTTCCACAATTTTCCTTTTATATGAAGAGATGGAAACAGAAATTGAGTTGTTTCCTTCTTTATTTAAAAAAAAATTAAGTTGAATATATTATTACTTTTTAAACGTTTTTAGTTGTAGATGGACACAATACCTTTATTTTATTTATTTTTATGTGGTGCTGAGGATTAAACCCAGTGCTTCATGCATGCTAGGCAAACACTCTACCACTGAGCCACAACCACAGCCCCTTAAATATATCATTTTTTTTTAGTATGATGCAAAATAAAGAACAGGAAACTGTCAAGGACAATTTAGAAATAGTTCTGTAAATCTGATGAAGTTTACAGTATTACAACTCATAAACATATTTTTAAAATATTTTAAATATATCATAAAAATTATTTTGCCTAACTTTTTAAAACCACAAGGAGAAAAATTCTAATTGTGTTTTGATATAAATGTTGAAAGAATGAGCTAAACTATTTTGAAATGATTTTAATAAGCTTTTCTTCATAAAGTAACTTTTTACAATGTTGTAAGTGCTGCCTTTTCTGAATGCACCATTGCATATTAGTGAGAGAACTGTTTTGATCATGAAAAACTCTTGGGCGTTGCTATATTCTGAATGTTTATGTCTTACGAAAATTTATTTGTTGAAATACTAACCCTCATGATGGTAGTATTACAGGGGTTTATTGGGGAGGTAATTAGATAGAGAGGACAAAGCCATCACGATTGGGTTTATGCCTTTGTACAAAAATTGTCACAGAGATTTCTAAACTCCCCTGCCATGTGAAGACACTAATTTCTGTCTAGGAATCAAAAAGCAGTCCCTCATAAAGCATCAAATCTGCCAGAACCTTGAACTTGAACTTCGTGGTCTACAGAACTATACGAAATGATTTACTGTTTGCAAGCAATCTAGTTTTATGGTGTTTTGTTTCTGCAGCCCAAAATGACAAGCACAGACACTCACTTTGTTCTTTCAGATCACCGCCTGGTTTGTAGAAAGAATGTTAAGTATTTTAGTCATCTTCTATTTTCCTAATTCCAAGGGGGTACAAATGTTTAGAGCTTCCTAATCTTCCATCTTACTGACATCATTACCATTTTAACTGATTTTTGTAGTATATCTTTCTTATATTATTTCTGTGAATTTTAAGTTATAATATTAATGGTTATCCTAGAAATTATGATTAAATTTGTAATTTTGAATTATGTCCCCACATGATTTTGTCCCTTCTGGTATGTTGTTTTTAACAAATTATATTGTTAGATATTTTGTGTCTAGTAACATAGATTTATAATTATTGCTTCAGGTATTTATGTTTCAAATCATTAAAAGCGAAGGAAGTTATAAATAAATGTTACAATAATAGTAGCTTCTTGCCGCGTTACTTATTAAAGGGGCCGAGGTCTAAAGCCAACCCCCTTTTGGGCCCAAAAGGAGGCCCTTTCTGACCAAAAGAAAGGGTTAAAGTAGCCTACCTGACAAATACAGGCCTAGCGGGCAAAAGTCCCCGGAATGCCTTCTCCCCCCTCCCGTTTGCCGGACACAAGGCCACTCTCAGGGAGTTTAGTTGGAAGCGGTGCCAAACTCATTTATTGAAAGGTGGACTGTACTTATAAAGGCCTAAATATAACCAATCAGTGACCAGCAGGGCGGTTCCAATTCTCAGTATAAGTCATAGCCACGCACCCTGCTTAGCCCTGGTCCTCCATAGGGCGTGGTAAGCAACCAGAGCCAGAGTTTTTTTTTTCCATCCCCATGGCAGACAACGTCGGGAAAGTCCCAACAGCTTCTATTTTTATCGAATATAAAAATTTGATTAACTAATTAATTTCCTTTCATTACCACCTGAAAAGAAATCTACAGAATTTCTTGTAATACACTTCTAGGGATAATAAATTGCATAACTTTTTTCTATCTGGTAATGTCTACATTTCTCTTTCATTTTTCAAGGATATTTTGCCAATGTAGCATTTTTGTTTTCTTGAAAATTATGTTACCTTTCAGGACTTTAAATATGTAATATCTACTGGACTTTATGTTTTCTATTAAGAAATTATTTATTAATATTATTTAAAGTCCTTTGTAAAGTGGGTGCTTATATCTTGATTCTTCAAAGATTATTTGTCTTTTACTTTTAGTGGATTAATATAATGTGATTTTTTGATGTGTCTTTGATTAATTTCAGCCTGGAGTTTATTAAAATATTTTAATGAGTTTAGAGAGGCCTTTTATCAAATTTAGAAGTACTGGGCCAATGTTTCTTAAACATATTCTCTGTTCCTTTCTTCTTTCTCCTTTTCTTTCCTTCTTCTTTTTTTTTTTTTTTTTTTGTGTGTGTGTGTGTGTGTGTGTGTATGTGTGTCTGCTCTTAATAGCACTACTATTATGTGCTTATCATTATATTTGATGGTATCCTATGGGTCTTTAAGCTCTGATTATTCATTTTTTAGTTCCAGAATTTCTATTTGGCTCCTTTTCTATAAATCTATCTATTTCAATATTATTGAGACATTGTATCACTGGTTTTCTATAAATATTTTCCCATGGTTTTCTTCATATTCTTAAGTAATTTAGTATACTTAAAGTATTTTTTTAGTAACTTTAATGTCTGTAATCCCAAAGAGGCAGATTGTTAATTTCATGATTTCTTTTCTGCAAATGTATATATATTCTTATTCCTTTCCATGCATACTTTTTTTTTTAAACTGGGTATTTTTAATAAATTCAATATGGCTATTCTGGAAGTAAGATACTTCTACTTCTCTAAGATTTGTACACAACTAAAATAAATAAATAAATATTAAAAAAAAGAAAAAAAGATTTGTTTTCATTTATGCTTTGTAAATGTATTCTGCGTTAGTGACTTTTGCAAAGTATTTTTAAGGTTGTATTTTTTGTACATTTTTTCTGAAGTCTCTTTTCCATTAGATAGTGAATCAAAGCTGAATTAAAAAAAAGGAATTATAAAATAAATTTTAAAAAATGAAAAGAAGAGTAAGGCAGGAGAGAAAAGAGAGGTGAGTTAAGGGAAGGGAAAGGAAGATGTGGGAAGAAAAGGGAAAGACAGAAAGGAAGAAGAATGAAGACAGATAAACCATGTCAGGATTCTCCTGAAATACTTACCCAGACTATTTACACCTGGCCCATATTTGCTTTTTCTTTTTTAATTTTTATTTATTTATATATTTTTTATTCTAAGTTGTTATAAATTATAGCAGAATTCATTACATTTCATATTATACTTAGCACATTTTTACATATCTCTGGTTGTATACAAAGTATATTCACACCATTCGTGTCTTCATACATGCACTTAGGGTAATGACATACATCTCATTCTACCATCTTTTTTTTCTTCACCCTTTTGTCCCCTCCCTGTCCGTCCCTCCCCACTGATGTTTCTAATGCTCCTCAAATCATCCTATGCTCCCAGTCCCAACCCCACTGTGTATCAGCTTCCTTACATCCCTACAGGGAGCTTTAAAATTGTTAATGTGTCTTGGGATGCACCATCCTGCCCTTCCCCCTTAAACACGTCTGCTTCTCACCTTTTGGCCATCCTGCTTCTCTAATATTAAAACCTCAACATTTGGGGGAGCAGAACTATTCACAGGTAAATGGTATCATTTTCACCAAAATAGACTGGTAGACCAATGGTACAGAATTGAGGACACAGAGACTAATGCATATAATTTCAGTTATCCTATATTAGAAAAAGGCACCAAAAAATGTACATTGGAGAAGAGATATCCTCTTCAACAAATGTTTCTGGGAAAACTAGAAATCCATATGTAACAAAATGTAGGTAGGGCAATTTATGGAACAGGTTACCTTGGCAATAGGTTGGGGCAGGGGCCAGGTCTCCCAACAGTATTCAACTTCCCCGGACTCACTTAAAATTGTCTTTCTTGATCTGACCTGACTTGATTTACCTATCTATACTGACTGCCTATTATATTCTGGCTTCACCAGTGCCATGCTGTTTTTGTTACTATTGCTCTGTAGTATAATTTAAGGTCTGGTAGAGTGATGCCACCTGCTTCACTTTTCCTGCTCAGGATTGCTTTAGCTATTCTGGGTCTCTTATTTTTCCAGATGAATTTCATGACTGCTTTTTCTATTTCTATGAGGAATGTCATTGGGATTTTGATTGGCATTGCATTAAATCTGTATAGTGCTTTTGGTAGTATGGTCATTTTGACAATATTAATTCTGCTTATCCAAGAGCAAAGTAGATCTTTCCATCTTCTAAAGTCTTCTATAATTTCATTCTTTAGTGTTCTGTAGTTTTTATTATAGAGGACTTCCACAGCTTTGGTTAAATTGATTCCCAAGTATTTTATTTTATTTATTTATTTTTTGATACTATTGTAAAGGGTCTCTTATTTTTCCAGATGAATTTCATGACTGCTTTTTCTATTTCTATGAGGAATGTCATTGGGATTTTGATTGGCATTGCATTAAATCTGTATAGTGCTTTTGGTAGTATGGTCATTTTGACAATATTAATTCTGCTTATCCAAGAGCAAAGTAGATCTTTCCATCTTCTAAAGTCTTCTATAATTTCATTCTTTAGTGTTCTGTAGTTTTTATTATAGAGGACTTCCACAGCTTTGGTTAAATTGATTCCCAAGTATTTTATTTTATTTATTTATTTTTTGATACTATTGTAAACAAGGTATTTTTTCTCATTTCTTTTTCAGAGGACTTGTCACTGATATATTTAAATGCCTTAGATTTATGTGTGTTGATTTCGTATCCTGCTACTTTGCTGAATTCATTTATGAGTTCTAGAAGTTTTCTGGTGAAATTTTTTGGGTCTTCTAGGTATAAAATCATATCCTCAGCAAATACTGATAATTATCCCTTTAATTTATTTCATCTGCATATTGCTCTGGCCAGCATTTCAATTACTATGTTAAATAGAAGTGGTGAAAGAGGGCATCCCGGTCTTGTTCCAGTTTTTAGAGGGAATGCTTTCAATTTTTCTTCATTTAGAATAATGTTGGCCTGGGGCTTAGCATAAATAGCTTTTGTGATGTAGAGATATGTTCCTGTTATCCCTAGTTTTTCTAGTGTTTTGAAAATGAAAAAGTGCTGTATTTTGTCGAATGCTTTCTCTGCATCTATTGAGATAATAATGTGGTTCTTATCTTAAATCTATTGATCTACTGAATTACATTTATTTATTTCCATATGTTGAACCATCCTTGCATCACTGAAATGAACTCCACTTGATCATTGTGTATTATATTTTTTAGATGTTTTTGTATCCAATTTGCCAGAATTTTAATGAGAATTTTTAATCAATGTTCATTGGAGATATTGGTCTGACGTTTTCTTTCTTTGTTGTGTATTTGCCTGGTTTTGGGATCAGGGTGATATTGGCCTCATAGAATGAGTTTGGAAGTGCTCCCTCTTTTTCTATTTCCTGAAATAAATTGAAGAGTATTGGTATTAGTTCTTCTTTAAAGATCTTGCAGAACTCAGCTGTGTATCCATCTGGTCCTGGCCTTTTCTTGGTTGGTAGACTTCTGATGGTATCTTCTATTTCATCGCTTGAAATTGGTCTGTATAAATTGTGTATTTCATCCTGCTTCAATTTGGGGAAATCATATGACTAGAAATTTGTTGATGCCTTCGATGTGTTATATTTTATTGGAGTACCAGTTTTCAAAATAATTTCTAAATATCTTTTGTATTTCCATAGTGTCTGTTGTGATATTTCCTTTTTCATCACATATGTTAGTAATTTGAGTTTTGTCTCTCCTTCTCTTTGTTATCCTGGCTAAGAGTTTGTCAATTTTATTTATGTTTTCAAAAAAAAACAACTTTTTGTTTTGTCAATTTTTTCAATTGCTTCTTTTGTTTCAATTTCATTGATTTCAGCTCTGATTTTAATAATTTCCTGTCTTCTACAGCTTTTGGTGTTGGATTGTTCTTTTTTTTTTTCTAGAGCTTTGAGATTTAATATTAAGTCATTTATTTGTTGACTTATTCTTCTTTTGAGGAATGAACTCAATACAATAAACTTTCCTCTTAGAACTGCTTTCAAAGTGTCCCAGAGATTTCAATATATTGTGTTTCTGCCCTCATTCACCTCTAAGAATTCTTTAATCTCCTCTTTGATGTCAACTGCAACTCATTGTTCATTCAGTAGCACATTATTTAGTCTCCAGGTGTTGGAATAGCTTTTATTCCTTATTTAATCATTGATTCGTAATTTTGTTCCATCATGGTCTGATACAATGCAGGGTGGTATCTCTATTTTTTTAATATTTGCTAAGAGTTGTTTTGTGGCATATTATATGGTCTATTTTAAAGAAGGATCCATGTGCTGCAGAGAAGAAAGTTTATTCACTTGTTGAATGATGAAATATTCTATATAAGTCAGTTAAATCTAAGTTGTTTATTTTATTTTTGAGTTAAGAATTATTGTGTTGTGGTCAATTTGAGTCTTAAACTTGAGAAGAGTTTGTTTGATGAATATGGATGCTCCATTGTTTGGGGCATATATATCTATAATTGTTTAAGTCTTGTTGGTGAATGGTTCCCTTGAGCAGTGTGTAGTGTCCTTCTTTATCCCTTTTGATTGACTTTTGTTTGAAATTTGCTTTATTTCATATGAGGATGGAAACCCCTGATTGTTTCCTCAGTCCATGAGAGTGGTAGGATTTCTCCCAGCCTTTCACCTTAGCCTGTGGATGTCTTTTCTTATGAGATGAGTCTCTTGGAGGTAGCATATTGTTGATTCTGTTTTTTTTTTTTTTTTTTTTTTTTGTTTTTAATCCAATCTGCTAGTCTATGTCTTTTTTTAATATTTATTTATTTGCTTTAGTTGTGCACAATGCATTTATTTACGTGGTACTGAGGATTGAACCCAGGCCACTAGGCGAGCGCTCTATGTCTTTTGATTGGTGAGTTTATGCCATTAACAAAGTTATTATTGAGACATGATTTGTATTCTCAGCCATTTTTGTTTATTTTTGGCATTTAACTTGACATGGTTTCTCCTCTTATTGGCTTTTCCTTTAGTGTAATACCTCCCTCTGCTGATTTTCATCATTGTTTTTCATTTCCTCTTCATGGACTATTTTGCCATGGATGTTCTGTAGTGCTGGCTTTGTAGTTGTAAATTGTTTTAACTTTTGTTTATCATGGAAGGTTTTTATTTCATCCTCAAATCTAAAGCTTAATTTTGCTGGATATAAGATTCTTGGTTGGCATCCTTTGCTTTCAGAGTTTGTTATATGTTATTCCATCATCTCCTGGCTTTGAGTGTCTGAGTTGAAAAATCTGCCATGATACGAATTAGTCTACTTCTATATGTGATCTGATTCCTCTCTCTTGCGGACTTTAAGATTCTACCCTTATTCTGTATGCTAGGCATTTTCATTATAATGTGTCTTGGTGTAGATATGTTGTAATTTTGTACATATGGTGTCCTGTAAGCTTCTTGTATTTGGTTTTCCAATTTATTCTTCATGCTTGGGAAATTTTCTGATATTGTCTCATTGAAGAGATTGTGCATTCTTTTGGTTTGAAACTCTGCCTTCCTCTATCCCAATAACTCTTATATTTGGTCTTTTGTTGCTGTCCCATAATTCTTGGATGTTCTGTTCGTGGATTTTTACTATCTTCACTGTGAGGTCAACTTTGTTTTCAAATTATATACTTTGTCTTCATTTTCTGAAGTTCTTTCTTCCAGTTGATCTAGTCTGTTGGTGATGTTTTCTGTTGTGTTTTTTATTTGGTTATTTGTTTCCATCATTCCAAGGATTTCTGACTGTTTTTTTTTTTCTTCAGAGTTTCTATGTCTTTTTTTAAATTATTTTTTATTCTAAGATGTTATAAATGACAGCAGAATACATTACATTTCATATTACACATATATAGAGCACTTTTTTACAAATCTCTGGTTGTATGCAAAGTATATTCACACCATTTGTGACTTCATATATGCATTTAGGGTAATGATATCAATCTCATTCTACCATCTTTTTTTTTTTCTCTTCACCCTTTTGCCCCCTCCCTTCCCCTCCCTTCCCATTGGCCATTCTAGTATTCCTCTAATCCTCCTATGCTCCCCATCCCAACCCGACTGTGAATTGGCTTCCTTATATCAGAGAAAACATTTGGCATTTGGCTTTTTGGGATTGGCTAACTTCACTTAGCATTATATTCTCTAACTCCATCCATTTTCCTGCAAATGCCATGATTTTATTCTCTCTTATTGCTGAGTAATATTCCATTGTGTGTATATACCACATTTTCTTTATCCATTCATCTACTGAAGGGCATCTAGGTTGGTTCCACAGTTTAGCTATTTTGAATTGTGCTGATATAAACATTGATGTGGCTGTATCCCTGTAGTATGCTGTTTTCAGGTCTTTGGGGTAAAGACCTAGGAGTGGGATAGCTGGGTCATAAGGTGGTTCCATTCCAAGTTTTCCAAGGTATCTCCATACTGCTTTCCATATTGGCTGCACCATTTTGCAGTCCAGGGATGCAAGCATAATTCAACATATGGAAAACTATAAATGTAATTCACCACATCAATAGACTCAAAGATAAGAACCATATGACTATCTCAATAGATGCAGAAAAAGCATTTGACAAAATACAGCACTCCTTCATGCTCAAAACACTAGAAAAACTGGGGATAACTGGAACATATCTCAACATCATAAAAGCTATATATGCTAATCCCCAGGCCAACATTATTCTAAATGGAGAAAAATTGAAAGCATTCCCTTTAAAAACTGGAACAAGACAGGGATGCCCTCTTTCACAACTTCTATTCAACATAGTAATTGAAATGCTGGCCAGAGCAATAAGAGATGAAAGAAATTAAAAGGATACAGATAGGTAAAGTAGAACTCAAATTATTATTATTTGCTGATGATATGATTTTATACCTAGAAGACCCAAAAAATTCCACCAGAAAACTTCTAGAACTCATAAATGAATTCAGCAAAGTAGCAGGATACAAAATCAACACCCATAAACCTAAGGCATTTCTATATATCAGTGACAAATTTTATGAAAGGGAAATGAGGAAAACTACCCTGTTTACAATAGCATCAAAAAAATAAATAAATAAAATACTTGGGGATCAACTTAACCAAAGATGTGAAAGACCTCTACAATGAAAACTACAGAACACTAAAGAAAGAAATTATGGATGACCTTAGAAAATGGAAAGATCTACCCTGTTCTTGGATAGGCAAAACTAATATTATCAAAATGACCATACTACCAAAAGCACTATACAGATTTAATGCAATGCCAATCAAAATCCCAATGACATTCCTCATAGAAATAGAAAAAGCAGTCATGAAATTCATCTGGAAAAATAAGAGACCCATAATAGCTAAAGCAATCCTTAGTAAGAGGAGTGAGCAGGTTGCATCACTATGCCAGACCTTAGTTTATAATACAGAGCAATAGTAACAAAAACAGCATGGTATTGGCACCAAAATAGGCCAGTAGACCAATGGTACAGAATAGAGGACACAGAGACTAACACATATAATTTCAGTTATCTTATATTAGACAAAGGTGCCAAAAATGTACATTGGAGAAAAGATAGCCTCTTCAACAAATGGTGCTGGGAAAGCTGGAAATCCATATGCAATAAAATGAAATTAAACCTATATCTCTCACCATGCGCAAAACTCAACTCAAAGAGGATCAAGGATTTAGGAATTAGACCAGAGACACTACACCTAATAGAAGAAAAAAAGTAGGCTCTAATCTCCAACATATTGGATTAGGTCCCAAGTTCCTTAATAAGAATCCTGTAGCTCAAGAATTAATACCAAGAATCAATAAATGGGATAGACTCAAATTACAAAGCTTCTTCTCAGCAAAAGAAACAATCAGTGAGGTGAACAGAGAGCCTACTAATTGGGAACAAATTTTTATCACATGCACGTCAGATAGAGCACTAATCTCTAGAATATATAAAGAACTCAAAAATCAAAACACCAAAAAAACAAATAACCCAATCAATAAATGGGCCAAGGAACTGAACAGACACTTCTCAGAAGAAGATATACAATCAATCAAAAAATACATGAAAAAAATGCTCAACCTCTCTGGCAATTAGAGAAATGCAAATCAAAACCACTCTAAGATTTCATCTCACACCAGTCAGAATGGCAGCTATGTCTTTTTTGAAGTAATATTTTGCTACCTGTATTTGCTCTCTTATCTCTTTGTTGAAGTGATCAACTTTTGCCTGTGTTTGTCGTTTAAGTCATTCTTTAATTCACTGATCATTTTAATTATGAATCTTCTGAACTCCTTTTCTGACATTTTATCAACTTCACTGAGCATGGGTTCTGTTATTGTAGTATCCTGGTTGTTTGGGGTACTTTCTTCCCTTTTTTTTTCATGTTGTCTATTTACCTTTCTTTTTTGCAGTGTAGATCTGAGATATTACAATTTCTACCCTATATTCTTGTAATATCCATGCAGGTTGTCTATACCTCACCTTAATTTTGGGTCTTCAGACCCTGCAGATGTCCCTCGATGTATGCTACTGCAACTAAAGTTGGTGTTGGCGGTAGCAAAGGTAACTCCAGATAACAGTGAAGGTGCCACAGATGAATTCAATGTCTTCCAGAGATGGGGCTAAAAGGGTGGCCTGGCCTGTATTTCATTTCCTCGTAGTACTTAGCTTTAAGATGGAACAGAGGGGCTGGGGTTGTGGCTCAGTGGTAGAGCACTTGCCTTGCTCACATTAGGCACCAGGTTTGATCATCAGCAGTATATAAAAATAAATAAACAAAATAAAGATATTTAAAAAATCAAACAGAAGAGAAAGCTTATGACATTCTCAGGACTTTTCTGATATTGTATCATATCAACATACATGGTCTGACTTTTTAGATTTCCTGATACATGCAAGAGATTTTCATAGTTATTATTTTCCAAACTATCTTTCTTTTCAGCTTTTCCTCCCAGACTTCTGGCAATTTTGTTCCTTCCTTAAATGTCTGTATTTTGTCCAGATGACAGTAGGTTCTTCATTTCCTTTTAAGTATTTCAATGGAGTGCCCTCTGTTACAGTCACTTTTCAACCCCAGGAAACTTCTGAGTTAGGTGAAATAAAAACAAACTTGTTTTAATTTAAAAGAAATAATCAGGTTAAAATAGGCAAACACAATTTCTGAGAAACTAGATCTATTTATTTCCCTCTGGATCTTGAACCACATCAGGAACCTGGCCTGTTGTCTTTACACTATCACCATGTTATAGTCAGCTTTTCATTGTTGTGACCAAAATACCTGGCAAGAACAACTTATATTAGGAAATGTTTATCTCAGCTCATGGTATAAAACGTCTCATTTCAC
This sequence comes from Tamias sibiricus, assembly GCA_025594165.1. Lineage (NCBI taxonomy): Eukaryota > Metazoa > Chordata > Mammalia > Rodentia > Sciuridae > Tamias > Tamias sibiricus. Next base: position 79,146,304 of record CM046667.1, read on the forward strand.
ACAACGGTGACACAATTTTTCTGGGCACAAACTGAGGAAAAACATCAGGAAAAGGAGTGGCAGAGGGAAGCTGCTTCCCTAATGAAAGTAAGGAAGTGGCAGGGGGTGTAGATGAGGGTATAAGGAAGATTAATCCCAGTGACCCACCTCCTTTCACCATTCTCCACCTGCCTGCCATTACCACCTAATCAGTCCATTCAATCCAAACTAAGATGGACTGATTAGTTTACAAGACTTATACTTCTAAGCATTTAACCTCTGAACATTACTGCATTAACACAGATGTGTGGAGAGGACTCCTCATAGCTGGGTGCGGTGGCGCACGCCTGTAATCCCAGCACTTGGGAGGCTGAGGCAGGAGGATCGCGAGTTCAAAGCCAGCCTCAGCAATGGCAAGGCACTTAGCAACTCAGTGAGACCCTGTCTCTAACAAAATACAAAAAAGGACTGGAGATGTGGCCCAGTGGTCAAGTGCCCCTGAGTTCGATCCCCTGTACAAAAAAAAAAAAAAGACTCCTTATACCCAAACTACAACACACCACAAATTTTGGGTATGAGTGAAACTTTTTGACATTCTCAGATATGCACACAGACATCCTTTACAAAATACTCATCTACAAATTGGTAATACAGGGTTTATTAGCCTTAAATTTACTTAACTTATTTTGTTCTCCTTCAAGACTGAGAAAAGATTCATGGGACATTTGTAGAATCTATTTTTAGGCTTTGGGTTGGCAACTAGAAGTCACAAAGTCTTTTCCCTGCTTCTTCACAGAATAGAAGCAGATCATCCTATGATGTGACTGCCTACATAAAATGAGCAATCATCTCACTGGAACTGAAATTTCTCCTTTCAAGATGAATATACATTGTATACAAACAGTGTTTTATAAAAAGATGCTCTATATGTTTATTATGAATTATATTGCATATTGCTATTATAAAAAATTTTAAAAAATAAAGATAAAAAAAGATTACAGGTATGATAGATAAATATCCTGAGCAGCAAATGGAGACTGCCTCTCCAGTGATAAAGTGTTCTCCAGAGCCACCTCATAGAACTAGAACTGAGACATGCTCAAATAATCAACATATTGACCTTCCATCACCTGCCCCAATTCCTTCCCTATTTAAATCTAAAAGCTCATATTAACACCCTGAAAACAGGATTAATGTCCTTGATCTCACTTTACCTTCCAACCATGGCTATATTCCCTGCTTTTTGTAATTATCTTTTTTTTTTTTTTTTTTTTTTTTTTTTTTTTTTTTTTTTTTAAGTGGCCATGTCTGGACTCTGCTTTAGGAACCTAAAAAAAAAAAAAAAAAAAAGATTGATTTTCCCAGACTTTTAAATCAATTGCACAATTTGCATTTGGTGTCTTTTAAAATTGTTTCTCTTTTCTATTAGTGTATTATAGTTATACGCAATACTTGGGTTAATTTTGACATAATTATATAAGCATGGAATATAATTTGTTACAATTCAGCAATTCAGTACCTGGTATTATTTGTTTCTCTCTCCTCTCTTCTTTGCCTGGATGCACTATACTGGTATGTCTTCTTTTATTTAGAGGTTTTTTTTTGTTTGTTTGTTTGTTTGTTTTTTATGAGCATAAAGGTAAAATTCACTGTGGCGTCTTCACATGTACATAAGATAGTTCAGTCAATTTTAATTCATTGTCACTTTGTTTTCCTGTCTTCCCTCCTTCTCCTTGATCATCTTCCCTTACTCCTTTGATACCCTTTTCTCAGAAGATTCATTATTGGAATACAGAAATGAGATTCATTAATGAATGTTGTTTTTGTATTTTACTGCTTTACAAAATTTACAGTTCTAGAAATTTTCATTGTAGAGGTCTTTCAACTCCTTGGTTAGATTTATTTCCAAAAATTTTTCTGAGGTTATCCTGAATTGTACTTCTTTTCTGATTTCTTTTTTTGGCAGATTCATTATCAGAATACAGGAAAGAAATTGATTTATGAATGTTGACTTTGTATCTTGTTATTTTGCTAAATTTGTATATCGGTTCTACAACTCAGCTGAGAATCTATCTGGTTCTGGACTTTTATTTATTCCAAGACTTTTAATAGGAGCTTTAATTTTATTGCTTAATATTGGTCTCTTTAATTTTTCTATATCTTCATGGTTGCATTTGATTCTCTAGAAATTTGTCAGTATCCTCAAGATTTTCTAGTTTATTGTAGTACAAATTTTCAAAATAGTTTCTAATAATCCTCTGGAGTCCAGAAGTATCTGTGATGATATCTCATTTTTTCATCACTCATGTTTTTGTTGTTATTATTTTAATTTAGTTCTTCTTTCTTTTGATTAGTTTAGGTAAGTGTATGTCAAACTTGTTCATTTTCTCCAGGAATCAGTTAGTTATTTTATTGATAATTTTCTATTATTTTTTCTCAATTTTATTAATTTCAGCTCTGATATTAAATATTTCTTGTCTTCTACTGATTTAGGAATGAGTTTGTTATTTTTCTACAGATGTGAGGTGTAATTTATATTATATATTGGTATCTTTCATTTATTTCTTTAATATAGGAACTCAGAGTTATAAACTTTCCTCTTAGAACTGCCTTAACATTGTTCCAGACATTCTGATATGCTGTATTTCAATTCTAATTTGTTTTGGAGACTTTTTAAAGTTTTCCCCTAATATTTTCTGTGATCCATTCCACTTACAAGAATATGTTATTTAATATATCAGTGATAAAATGTTTTCTCTTTGGTATCTTGTTAATTTCTAATTTTATTCCTTTATGATCTGGTAAGATGCAAGAAATTATACCTATTTTTTTTTTTTTTTGCTAAGATTTTCTTTGTGCCCTACATTATAATTTTTTTAGAGAAATTTTTATATAATACTGAGAAGAAAGTACATTCAAAGTTGCCACAGGAGATCAGTCCCAGCTCAGATGCTCCCACACTGACCTGCATGGGACCCAGGCTCAGAGTAGGCCCAGGTACATCCCACCACCACCAGAAACCTGCCAGATCTCAGGCTCTAACACAGAATCTCTTATAACAAGCAGACAGCCACAGGAGCTCAGACCTGGCTGAGATCCACGAACACCTACATATGCGAGACCAGGCACAGTTAGGTCCAACTCTGCCACCCTCCCCCCAAACCTGGTAGCCCAAGTCTAAACCACTACTATCTTGGTACACTGCAGACATAACCATAGACTTTCCCACACAGTAGCTTTTGACAACAGACAGGGCCTAGAAGCAGCTGTATTACAGTGCAGGGATCCCAAAGTTAGTGTAAGGCCAAACCTTTCAGCCTCATCTCTGGAAGACATTGTGTTCATCTTGGGGCCCCTCCACTGTTTTCTTGAGTTACCTCGACTATTGTTGCCACAACCTTTAGTTATAGTAGCATACATTGAAGGACTCCTGCAGTGTCTGGAACCACAACATCAAGGTGAGGGACAGACAATCTGCACCGATACTACAAGAATATAGGGTAGAAATTGTAATATCTCAGATCTACACTGCAAAAAAGGAATGTAAATAGAGAACATGAAAAAACAAGGGAGGAAATTACCCCAAACAAACCAGGATACTACAATAACAGAACCCATGCTCAGTGAAGTTGATGAAATATCAGAGAAGGAGTTCAGAAAGTTCATAATTAAAATTATCAGTGAACTAAAGAATGACCTAAATGACAAACACAGGCAAAAATTGTTCACTTCAACAAAGAGATAAGAGAGCAAATACAGGTAACAAAAGATTACTTCAAGAAAGAGATAGAGACTCTGGGGAAAAAAAGTCAGAAATACTTGAAATGAAAGAAATGATAAACCAAATAAAAAAACTCAATAAAAAGCATTACCAACAGACTAGGTCACTTGGAATAAAGAACATCAGATAATGAAGACAAATTATACAATCTGGAAAATAAAGTTGATCACACAGAGAAGATAGTAAGAAACCGTGAATAGAACATCCAAGAATTTTATGAGACAGCATCAAAATACCAAATATAAGAGTTATTGGGATAGAAGAAGGCAGAGTTTCAAACCAAATGCACAATCTCTTCAATAAGATAATATCAGAAAATTTTTCAAGCATGAAGAATGAATTGGAAAGCCAAATACAAGAGGCTTACAGGACACAAATGTACAAAATTACAACAGATCTACACCAAGGCACATTATAATGAAAATCCCTAGCATACAAAATAGGATATAATCTTAAAGCCCACAAGAGAGAGGAATTAGATTACATATAGGGGGGGACCAATTGGTGTCTAAGCAGATTTTTCAACTCAGACACTCGAAGATAGGAGATCTCAGAATAACATATACAAAGCTTTGAAAGAAAATGGATGCCAACCAAGAATCTCATGTCCAGAAAAATTGTGGGTAAAATCAAGTTGCCAGTCTTCCCCAGGGAACTGTCCTGTCCTTTGTAATCCTGGGGGCTTCTTGGCAAAGTTAAGTGGGTTATTTCTTTGGCACATTTCACAGGCCTTGACTATTTGATGGATAGTCTTTGGAATATATTTTCCTTCAAATATCTCTCGGGTTAATTTGAGAGTATTTTCTTGTCCTAGGTGGAAAGATTGGTGTAGGTGTGTAAAATCTTCCACTGGGAACTAGCAGGTAAATAAAGCTTGCTGTCTTCCATTTGAATCCACCCTGAGGGTAAGAGGCTACCTCCTTTAGATAAGGCCTGGTTTGTTTCCTCCTGAGTATACTGAGGTCTTATCTCTGGAGGAGGGCCTGTCCATATCAGGGGAGCTAGGGTTGCCTTCTGTAAAGTTCCCTTAGCAGCTTCTTTGGCCTGTTGATCTGCAAGTCTATTACCTTCAGCTATTTCATCTATTCCCTTTTGATGACCTTGACAATGTATGACAGCTACTCCCTTGGGCAAATGAACAGCATCTAGCAGTCTTAAGATTTGCTCATAGTTCTTTATAGACGTTCCTCCGGTTGTTTGAAATCCTCTTTCTTTCCAAATTGCTGCATGTGCATGCAGGATTAGATAAGCATACTTAGAATCAGTGTAAATATTAACTCTTTGCTGCTTCCCTAACTCCAGTGCTCTCATTAGGGCTATTAGTTCAGCTAGCTGTGAGCTTGTGCCTGGTGGCAAAGACTGTGCCTCAGTGGTGTCATATAAAGTCACCACAGCATATACAGCCTTGTGTTCTCCTTGCTCTATGAAGGAACTCCCATCTATGAACATGGTGAGGTCTGGATTGGACAAGGGAAGGTTCTGAAGGTCTTCTCGGGCTGAGTAATTTATACCTAAGACCTGTTGGCAGTCATGCTTAGGATTTCCTTCTAACTTTTCTGGAAGGAAGGCGGCTGGGTTTAAGTTAGAGCAAGTCTTTATCTGAGTTATGGGTCCTTCTAAAAGTAAGGTCTGATATTTTAGAAGGTGACTGTCTGAAAGCCATAGTCCTCCTTTTGTGTTTAAAGTTCCTGTGAGGTCGTGGGAAGTGTATACAATAAGGTCTCTTCCCAGGGTGATTTTAATTGCCTCAGGAGTTAGTAAGGCTACTGCTGCTATTACCCTGAGACAATGAGGCCCACCTCGAGACACCTGATCAAGCTCTTTGCTGAGATAAGCTACTGGCTATTGAAGAGATCCATTCTTCTGTGTGACCACTCCCAGAGCTGTTCCTCCTCTCTCAGTGACAAACAGGTTAAACTTTTGCTTAGTAGGTAAGCTGAGGGCAGGGGCTTGAAGTAGAGCCCCTTTTAATGCTTTAAAAGCCTTAATTTGTTGGGGTTCCTATGTCAGGGAAGTTGCTCCTTGGCTTAATGTTTCTTTGAGGAGGCTATAAAGAGGCTTAGCTAGTTCCCCATATCCGGGAATCCAAAGCCTGCAGTATCCAGTTATTCCTAGGAAGCCCCGAAGTTGTCTTATGGTCTGAGGTAAAGGATACCTTCCTATGGGGGCTATTCTTTCCCGCCCTAGTCTGTGAGTTCCTTGAGACAGCTGTAATCCTAAATATTGGACTTGTTTCTGACATAATTGAGCCTTTTTCTTTGAAACTTTATAACCCTTATCAGCTAAGAAGTTCAGAAGCTCAGTAGTGGCTTCTTGACATTCCCTTTTGGTAGAGACACATAAAAGTATATCATCTACATATTGGAGAACAGTTACAGATGTTTTGTCTCTGAATTCCTTTAAATCTTTAGCTAGAGTTTGGCCAAACAGGTGAGGGCTATCTCTAAATCCTTGGGGCAACACTGTCTAGGTTATTTGAGATCCACTATCTGCTTCCTCAAAGGCAAATAGATATTGCGATTGGGGGTCCAGGGGGATGCAGAAGAAAGCATCTTTTAAATGTAACACAGTAAACCAGGCAGCTGCCGCTGGAATTTCAGATAACAGAGTATATGGGTTAGGAACCATAGGGTGGAGGGGCACGACTGCTTCATTAATTATTCTGAGGTCTTGAACTAGGCGCCATTCCCCATTTGATTTTTGAACTCCTAAGATAGGAGTGTTACATGGACTATTGCAAGGTACTAAAAGTTTTTGCTGTTTGAGGTTCTGAATGACTTTCAATAGTCCCTCTTTTGCTTCTTGGCGTAGGGGGTACTGCCTCTGGTGTGGAAAGACAGAAGGATTTTTTAAGGCTATTTTGATTGGGACTGCACTTTTTGCTCGTCCGATTTTACCTTCTGTGGCCCACACTTCAGGGTTTATGTCACATTCTAATAAAGGTAAACATAATGGTCCCTCTGGCCCCAAATTCATTGTAACAGAGGTCTTAAGGTTTGAAAGTAAATCCCGTCCCAATAAAGGAGTGGGACACTCTGGAACTATCAGGAATGCATGAGAAAACATCATCCCGTCCCACTCACAACTCAGTGGGGGAGTGAACTTTCTAGTTATACACCTTCCAGACACTCCTTGCACAGTCATGATTTTAGAGGAAAGGGGTCCAGAATATGTCGTGAGAACAGAATAACTGGCACCAGTATCTAAGAGGAAGTTGACCTCTTGGCTCCCTACGGAGAAGCAAACCCGGGGTTCACGTGTGGTGATAGGAGTTACGGGAGCCAGAATCCACCCCGGGCCCCATCAGGCCTGTGTGGGAGAGTCTGGCCTCAAGGACCTACGCCCCTCAGGACAGTCACTCCTCCAGTGGTTGCCTTGACACTTAGGGCAGGGCTTCGGAGGTGGCCGCTTTGCTTGTGGGCACTCCCGCTTGAAATGTCCTTCTTCTCCACAATGGAAACAAGTCCCTTTTGTGGATTGGGGAGCATTTCTCACTCCTTTTCCACCCTGGGAGCTTACTCCTTTAAAAGCTAATACCAGTGTCTCAGTCTTTTTTCTGTCTCTGCGCTCTTTCACCCTTATTTCCTCCAGGTCTCTATTATAAAAGATGGAAGTAGCAAGTCAGAGGATATCATCTAAAGACTGATCAGGGCCATATGCCAATTTTTGTAACTTCCTCCAAATGTCTGGGGCCGACTGGGTGATAAATTTGTCCTTTAAAATTATGTGGCCCTCTGCGGATTCAGGATCCACGGTGGTGTGTTTCCTCAGTGCCTCCCTGAGTTTCTCCATGAAGATAGCAGGACTTTCCTGTGGGCCCTGAATAATTTCTGACATCTTAGAATAGTTAATGGGCTTTTGCTTAACTCTTCTAAGGGCCTCAAGAATTAGCATTTGAAAGTGACTAAGTTTCCAAGCATCTTGTTCATCATTTGGGTCCCAATCAGGATCGTTCCTGGGAACTGCCTGTGCTCCTGATGGGTAATTGGGTTTGCTTCTAGTCTGTGCTGCCGGGGCATGAGCAAGGTGTAAGTCATCCCCAAATTGCTCGGCTGCTCTTAGGGCAGCTTCCTTCTCATTAGAAGTTAAAGTCTGGTTGAGTAACAGCATAATGTCTTTCCAGGTAAGGTCGAACACCTGGCATATGTTTTGAAATACCTCAATATATTTATCTGGATCTTCTGAGAATCTCCCTAAGTCAGTTTTCATCTGTCTTAAGTCTTGAAGGGAGAAGGGAGTATGTACTTTGACTGGTCCAAATTCTCCTCCTGGCATCTCCTGGAGGGGTAATACATTTGACTTGTCCATTGGGACAGATGGAGAGAGGCCAGGGTATGGGGGACAGGAGGGCTGCTGCTGGACGTCAGCAGAGAATGAAGATTTGGGGTGTCCTCCTGATTCCTTCTCCTCGACAGGTGGTTTCTTAGGATTCTCTCCCTTCATAGCAGAGATCATAGCTAAGTCTACTTTACACTGCTGACACAATTGGGGGTCTTCCCTTAGGGCAAAGAAAGCTTGAACGTACGGCACCTCCCCCCATTTCCCTTCCTTTTTGCAAAATCTATCAAGCTGCAAAATCGTATTGAAATTGATACTTCCCTCTGGTGGCCAGGATTCTCCATCAGGGAGTTTGTATTGAGGCCAGGCATCGCGGCAGAAGAAAATGAGGCGCTTTTTCTTGAGTGTCTGTGGGTCAAACTTATTCCAGTTTTTCAATATACAGGTAAGTGGTGTACCCGGCATATTGGAGAGAGAAGCTCCCATCTGAGTAAGAGAAAAAACAGGACTCAGGCGCCCGCGCCAAAGAGAACTGTTCCTATTAGGGACGTCTCCCTATCTCTAGAGCTTCCTCACGGTCCAGAAAACCTGTCTCTCATCACCTGGCTTTGCCAAAGTTATTTCTGGCCTCCTTTGGCAAAGTGCTGGGGTCTCAGTCTGCCCTGTGCCAAAGACCCTAGGAGGATTCAGACTTAAGGGCATTACTGCTTTCCTCCTTGCCACTATAAAAACCCATAACATAAATTCGCCTATTTTCTTGTTAATCTACTTTGCTCTGTGGACTAAAGGGACCTCTTGCAAGGTGAAGGGAAGACATTTACTGGTTGTAAAGTGTACCATATTTCCTATCGGAGGAACCCTGGAAAGGTTGAACTTTAGCCCCTGGCCACTTACAAAGAACACATCACATTTTAAACATCAGGATGAAATCAACCTATACATGCAAGAGAAATATAAACATTTCCTACAAATTATCTTAAGTCTTTCCCACATTTCTACAGCCTGAATTGCTAGCATTATGATCAGCGATGCAAAGGGAGCATCCAGGAGGGAATGGATGCGGGGTGGGGGAATGTGTGCTGGCCCACACGGAGGCAATTTGTAATTGGGGCTTTCCCTCAGTGCCATTCATCTACCGATCACCCAGATACCCCTAAGGACTGTCGGGAGAGGGCTCAAGGGAAGGAACCTTGGGAATACGTCTGAGTGTGGCCCAGACCTGAATTCCGCAGTTGTTCCAACTCTCTCCTCCATCTCCACGCATCTGAGGTAGATCAGGACTTGGGACGCTATGTACTCAGGCCAAATGCTCTCCGGGCCTGGACAGAAAAGTAGGAAACGGCTTTGGCAGAGCCCAACATGCCTGTTCTGTCCAGAACAGGTGATTGGAAACTGTCTAGGCCGAGAAACCTCTCACCTGAGTCTTGAAGAGTGGCGGCTGCACTAACTGCATTTAAGTAGCCGACGGGTGCCCACTTTCTCCTCCGAAAGAAAAAGAGACAGATGCACCTCGACAGATTTGGGGTGCATTAAGAAGAGCTTACCTCGTGTAGTTTATCTCGGTGGGACCTCCACTATGAAACCGCTTTTTACAGTGACGAGTTCTTGCTCCCCGAACGCTGAAGAATAATGCCGAAGAAGCACTCCCAGGCAAGCGTAGAGTGGAAAGTGGACAACTTTATTGAAAGGATAGCAAAAGACTTCCCCCAGAGGGAGAAGGGGACCCGGAAACCAGGAATCCAAAGGGAGGAGAGGCTTTCTCCCTTTTATATCTGAAATCTTTCTTTTGTCCCTTTCATGTTCCTTATCTCTGTCCTTCCTGGGACAGGAATGTCAAAAAGATGTGACTCCGGAGGGCCCATGGTGGGAGTGAGATTCACAGGAAGGGCTTAGGGCTAGTTGATTAGCATCTCCGTTTGCTGGGAGCTGTTTCATTAACATTCCATAAGATGGGCCCTCAACTTAGGAACATTAACCATCTTATCTCCCTTAGAGTTGCTCTGTGTTTTTCCAGGACTCAGGCTGACTCCATTTTCCTTATGGACTCCATGTTCTTTATGAAACTCGATGTTAGACCCGATTTACCTGACTACACTCACTACCTAGCTTTAAATCTGGCTTCATTATCAGCTTTAAAGATTATGCAGTTTATCTTCAAAACCTGAGATTCTGTTTTCAAAGTGTTCTAATCTATTGCTGATGCTTCACATTGAATTTTTAAATTTGATTTATTGTGTATTTAATTTTCTGAATTTCTGTTTAATTCTTTTTTATAATTTGTATCTCTTTATTAAAATGTTCTTACATTTTGTGTATTTTCTAAATTCATTTCTTACATCTTATTTTAGGTCATTGAACATTTCAACCATAAATTTTGTAAATTCTTTCTCTGAAATTTCCTCCACTGTGTTTCAATGGGTTTAGTTGTTGAAATGTTGTGGCACTGTGGGTTGATTTATTCCTTTGCTTCTACATATTGTTTGGATATCTACCCATCTGTTCTGATGGTTATCTCCTCTACTTTTATGCAATTTTCTATTTAGTAAGATTTTTTTCTTTTTTATGAGCCTTAGGTGGTGTGTATTGTTAATTTCACTCACTGTGTGTTGTCTGCAGTTCCCAGTATCATCATCACTTTGAAAGAAGATATTAAACCCTATTTACTGTAATCACTTTAGAGTAAAGCCTCATACTAACAAGCATTAAGAAAAGCCAAAAAGTTGTTGACAATGCACTCTACACTTCCTCTAATCCAGGTATAAAATTGTAGTGATATTCTGGAATGAGTTGTGAAGTAAGTCATTAAAGATAGAAAAATAACTATTACATTATAATAGGGGTAGGAAAATGGAGGAAAGAAAAATTGGAAAAGAAAGATAGAAAATAATACTACAAACCAAGGTAAAAGGAAAATTATGGATGGGTGAGATTTGAGTCAGTAGCATGTAATGTATGAGGAAAAAGAAGGGCTTTGAGGAGAAAATGTAAACTTGAACTAGGAAAAATAAAGATAAAATAATTCCAATTAATGATTTAAAATATTAGAAAAAAATTCAATCAAATTGTTGATGGTACAACATTAAACACTATGCTACCTAATACAAAATAAAAAATGTATGATTAGAATCAATGTTATAATTATTTACCACAATCCATGGCAAGGTAGATAAAATTCTTACTAAGTTTTCCTGGTTTGGATTTCATCATGATTAGAGAGCTTTTGTAGATTCCCAATCCTCTTTGATCCTTATAGAAGTGGTAGGCACAGGAGTGACTTTCCTCATTGCTATGGATTTATCAGCAAGTAGTTCTTGTTTATCAGGAAAGACATCTGAGGCTGCATGCTTGGAGCATGCTGTATTGCATCTGTTGGCTCTTCTTGTTGGGTTCAGGAAAAAAAAAGATGCATGGTTCAGCACTGTTTCTCTTACTGCTGGAGGAAACTGTGCACTCACTCTCTCCTCCATAGTATCTTCAAAAAAGTGTCACAAACCTGATGCCTGAGCTCTCTGTACCTGCAGTTGTGAATTGTATGTGCTGTTCACCTCTGGTGAATGGGATAGAGATCATTGGCCCACATGCTTCTTTGCACTCACTTCCTGTATTTATGCATCATGTGTGTCCATCCACTCCTGTCTTTCCCTAAGCTCCTGCAGAAGTTGTGCAATACAATTGTTCCTCTTGGATCATTTTCTTTTTTTTTTATTATTTATTTATTTATTTATTTATTTATTTATTTATTTTATTCAATGTTGTATATGTAACAGTAGCATGCATTACAATTCATAATACACATATAGAGCACCTTTTTGCATAACACTGCATGCAAAGAATATTTGTACTACTCATGTCTTCAATCATACATTTAGAATAATGATATCCATCTTATTCTACCACCATCTTTTTCCCCCTTCATACGCCCTTACTCCCTCCCTTCCCCTCCCTCCTCTTTAATCTTTCTAGTGTTCATCTAATCCTCCTATGTTTCCAGAAACAACCCTACCGTGAATCAGCCTCCTTATATCAGAGAACATTCAGCATTTGGATTTTTGAGATTGGCTAACTTCACTTAGCATTATATTCTCCAAATTCATCCAATTACTTGTGAATGCCATGATTTTATTCTCTTTAATTGCTGAGTAAAACTCCATTGTGTATATATAACACAGTTTCTTTATCCAGTCATCTACTAAGGGGCATCTAGGTTGGTTCCACAACCTAGTTATTGTGAATTGTGCTACTATAAAAATCGATGTGGCTGTGTCTCTGTAACATGCTGCTTTTAAGTCCTTTGGGAATAGACCCAGGAGTGGGATGGCTGCGTCATAAGGTGATTCCATTCCCAGTTTTCCAAAAAATCTCCATACTGCTTTCCATAATGGCTGCACAATTTTGCAGTCCCAGCAGTAATATATGAGTGTGCCTTTTTCCCCACATCCTCTCCAAAATTTATTGTTGTTTGTGCTCTGAATAGCTGCCATTCTGACTGGAGTGAAATGAAATCTTAGCGTAGTTTTGATTTGCATTTCTCTAATTGCCAGAGATATGAACATTTTTTCATGTATTTGTTGATTGATTGTGTATCTTCGTCTGAGAAGTGTCTTTTCAGTTCCTTGGCCCATTTATTGATTTGTGTGTGTGTGTGTGCGTGTGTGTGTGTGTTAAGATTTTTGAGTTCTTTATATATTCTAGAGATTAGTGCCCTATATGATGTGCATGTGGTAAAAATTTGTTCCCAATTTGTTGGTTATCTATTCACCTCACTGATTGTTTCTTTTGCTGAAAAGAAACTTTTTAGTTTGAATCTATCCCATTTATTAATTCTTGATATTAATTCTTGTGCTACAGGATTCTTATTAAGGAACTAGAAGCCTCATCCTACATGTTGGAGATTAGAGCTTACTTTTTCTTCTACTAGGCGTATTGTCTCTGGTCTAATTCCTAGGTGCTTGATCCACTTTGAGTTGAGTTTTGTGCATGGTGAGAGAGAGAGAGGTTTAATTTCATGTTGTTACAAATGGATTTCCAGTTTTCCCAGCACCATTTGTTGAAGAAGCTATCCTTTCACCAATACACATTTTTGACAACTTTGTCTAATTTAAGATAGCTGAAATTATATGTATTAGTCTCTGTGTCCTCAATTCTGTTCCATTGGTCTACCAGTCTATTTTGGTGCCAATACCATGCTGTTTTTGTTACTAATTCTCTGTAGTATAATTTCAATTCTAGTACAGTGATGCCACCTGCTTCACTTTTCTTGCCAAAGATTGCTTTATCTATCCTGGGTCTCTTATTTTTCCAGATGAATTTCATGACTATTTTTCCTATTTCTTTGAGGAATGTCATTGGGATTTTGATTGGCATTGCATTAAATCTCTATAGTGCCTTTGGTAGTGTTGTCATTTTGACAATATTAGTTCCTATTCAAGAACAAGTTAGGCCTTTTCATTTTCTAAAGTCTGCTATAATTACTTTCTTTAGTGTTCTGTAGTTTTCGTTATAGAGGTCTGTCACCTCTTTCATTAAGTAGATTCCCAGGCATTTTATTTTTTTGATGCAATTGTAAATGGGGTAGTTTTCATCATTTCCCTTTCAGAGGATTTGTCACGGATGTACATAAAAGACTTCGACTTATGGGTATTGATTTTGTAACCTGCTATTTTGCCAAATTCCTTTACTAGTTGTACAAGTTTTCTGGTAGATTTTATTTTTAATCTTCTGGGTATATTATTATATCATCAGCAAATAGTGCAAGTTTGAGTTTTTCTTTTCCTATCTGGATCCCTTTATTTTCTTTCATCTGTCTAATTACTCTGGCCAGGGTTTTAAATACTATGTTAAATAACAGTGGTAAAAGTGGGCATCCCTGTCTTGTTCCTGTTTTTAGAGGAAATGCTTTTAATTTTTCTCCATTTAAGTTGATGTTAGCCTGGGACTTCACATAAATAGCTTTTATAATGTTGAGATATGTCCCTGTTATTCCTAGTTTTTCTAGTGTTTTGAATATAAAGGGGTGTTGTATTTTGTCAAATGCTTTTTTTTTTTTTTTTGCATCTATTGAGATTATCATATGGTATTTTTCTTTTAGTCTATTGATGTGATGTATTACGTTTATTGATTTCCGTATGTTGAACCAAATTTGCATCCCTGGTATAAACCCTACTTGATCATGGAGCACTATATTTTTGATATGTTTTTGTATTTAATTTGCCAGAATTTTTTTGAGGATTTTTGCATCTATGTTCAATAAGGATATTGGCCCGAAGTTTTATTTTTTGGCTGTGTCTTTGCCTGGCTTTGGAATCAGTGTAATATTGGCCTAATAGAAAGAGTGTAGAATAGGTCCCTCTTTTTCTATTTTCTGAAATAAGTTGAAAAGTATTGGTATTAGTTCTTCTCTGAAGGTCTTGTAGAACTCAGCTGTGAACCCGTCCGGTCCTGGTCCTGGTTTTTTTTTTTTTTTTTTTTTTTTTTTGTTGGTAGCTTTTTGATGGTGTCTTCTATTTTCTCCCTTGAAATTAATCTGTTTAAATTGTGTATAGCATCCAGATCCAGTTTGGGAAATTCATATGACTCTAGAAATCTGTCAATGACTTTGATATTTTCTATTTCATTAGAGTATAAGTTTTCAAAGTAATTTCTAATTGTCTTCTGTATTTTTTAGGTGTTTGTTGTGATATTTCCTTTTTCATCAAGTATGCTAGTAATTTGAGTTGTTTCCTTTTTTTCATTAGCATAACTAAGGATCTGTCAATTTTATTCATTTTTTCAAAGAACCAAATTATAATTTTGTCAATTTTTTGAATTGTTTCTTTAGTCTCAATTTCATTAATTTCAGCTCTGATTTTAATTATTTACTGTCTATTACTGCTCTTAGTGTTGACCTGTTCTTCTTTTACTAGGGTTTTGAGGTGTGATGTTGAATTATTTATTTATTTGTTTGTTTATTTATTTATTTATTTTTAATGAATGAACTCAGTGCAATGGATTTTCCTCTTAATACCGCCTTCATAGTATCCCAGAGATTTCTATATGATGTATTTATGTTCTCATTCAACTCTAGAAATTTTTAAAATCTCCTCCTTGATGTCTTCTGCAACCATTCAGTAGCATGTTGTTTAGTTTGCAGTTGCTGAAGTAGCTTTTTTTTATTTCTTATTTTTTCATTGATCTCCAATTTCATTTCATTATGGTCTGATAGAATGCAGGGTAGTATCTCTACTTTTATATATTTGCTGAGAGTTGCTTTGTGGCATAATATATGGTCTATTTTAGAGAAGGAGCCATGTGCTGCTGAGAAGAAAGTGTATTCATTCACTGAGGGATGAAATGTTCTATATATGTCCATTAAGTCTAAGTTATTAATTGTTTTAATGAGGTCTAAATTTTCTTTATTTAGCTTTTGTTTGGATGATCTATTCAGTGGTGAAAGAGGTGTGTTGAAGTCCCCTAGAATAATTGTGTTGTGGTCTATTTTACTCTTGAACTTAAAAGGGTTTGTTTGACCAATGTATGTGCTCCATTTTGGGGGTCATATGGAGTTATAATTGTTACATCTTGTTGATGAGTGGTTCACTTAAGCAGTAAGAAATACAAATCTTTGTGCCTTTTGATTTATTTTGGCTTGAAGTCTACCTTATTTGATGTAAGAATGGAAACCCCTGCTTGCTTCTGCAGCCCATTTGAGTGGTAAGATTTTTTTCCAGCCTTTCACCTTCAGTCTATTGATGTCTTTTTCTATGAGGTGGGTTTCTTGGAGAGAGCATATTGTTGGGTCATTTCTTTTAATCCAGTCTGACAGTCTGTGTCTTTTGAATGGTGAGTTTAGGCCATTAACATTCAGGGTTATTTTTGAAACATGATTCATATTCCCATCCTTTTTTATTTGTTTATGGTATTTGACTTGATTTGGTTTCTCCTCTGGTTGGTGTTTCCTTTAGTTTAATAATTTCCCTTGCTGATTTTCAACATTATTTTTCTTTTCTTCTTCATGGAATATTTTGCCCAGGATGTTCTGAAGTGCAGGCTTTCGAGTTGTGAAATCTTTTAACTTTTGTTTGTCGTGGAAGGTTTTATTTCATCTTCAAATCTAAAGCTTAATTTAGCTGGATATAAGATTCTTGGTTGACATTCCTTTTCTTTCAGAGCTTGAAATATGCTATTCCAGGATCTTCTAGCTTTTAAAGTTTGGGTTGAATAATGTGTACATAATCTAATTGCATATACATGTAATCCAATTCCTTTCTCTTGTTGCTTTTAATAATCTCTCCTTGTTCAGTATATTAGGCTTTTTCATTATAATGTGCCTTGGTGTGGATCTGTTGTGATTTTGTATACTTGGTGTTTGGTAATCCTCTTGAACTTAGTTTTCCCATTCATTCCTCATGTTTGCAAAATTTTCTGGTATTATTTCATTGAATAATTTACTCATTCCTTTGGTTTGGAAATATGCCCCTTCCTCTATCCCAATCACTCATAAATTTGGTCTTTTTATTCTATCCCATATTTCTTGAATGTTCTGATCATGATTTTTTACTATTTTTGCTATGTCCTCTACATTTTTCTCCATATTATATATTTTGTCTTCATTTTCTGAGGTCCTTTCTTCTAAGTGGTCTAATCTATTGATGATGCTTTCAATTGAACATCTAATTTTGTTTATTGTTTCTTTCATTTCCAGAATTTCTATTTGTTTTTTTTTTTTTTTTTTTAGAAGCTCTATCTCCCTATTGAAGTAATCTTTTGCTTCTTGTATTTGTTTATGAAGTTTTTTGTCAAAGTGATCTTTTACTGCCTGTATTTGCTCTGTCATTTTATTCTTGAGTTCATTCTTGAGTTCCATGAACATTTGGATTATGTATCTCCTCATTTCCTTCTCTGACATTTCATCTACTGTGCTTGCCAGAGAATCTGTTAAGGAGGTATGTTGATTTGTTTGGGACACTATCTTCCCTTGTTTTTTCATGTTGCTTGTGTGATTTTTCTACTAGCTGTGGAACCTTGACTTTTTTTTGTCTTTACCTTAAAGCCTTATGATGCTCCTTTAATCCTATCAGATCCCCTTATAAACACTTTACACTCTGAAACCAGACATATTCTATACTGATAATTACAATTTGGTCACAATGTACAGAATTAGTGGATTCAGATATTGTCTACAATAAACTCCATGTGTTTGTGAGGGTTTCATAATTTCCTACATTGGATTCAGAGGTGATATGCTTAGGACAAAGGATGTAAAGGTATTGTGTTTTTTCTTAGAAACTGTGAAGAAAAAAAATCTATAAAAGTAGTTTAATATCAGCAGAAGAGAGAAGAAATGAATTGGAGTAAAAAATTTAATGGGAAGAGCAATATATATATAAACCAAAGTTATGTAAAGTTGAGAGAAATAAAAGATGACCAAGTAGTAGAAGTTAATGAAAAAGAGAAGCTAGAGAAAGTGAGTGAATAAAATAGAGAAGAAACTATATCACCTCTTTGATGTGTTATTCAGTTGCCCCAGTTCTCAGAATCCTAATTCCCATATAAATCTTGTTTTCACCTCTGTTGAGAGTGCAAGGGCGGGGCGTAAATAGGGAAGGGAAAGATGAGGAAAGAAGAAAAGAGAGAGAGAAGAAGAAAAGGAAGAAGAAAGAAAAAAACTATAATAATAAAAGTAGTAATAATTAAAAAAAAGAGGGGGAACAGGACTAAACAAAATAATAAAGACTAAATGAAAAAGAGAGAAAATCGCTCGCGCACACACACACACACACTCACAGTTAAACACACACACACACACACACACACACACACACACACACAAAGTCAAACCCACAAATAAGTCTCAGTCAAGCAACTTTTAAGGAAGTCTTTCTGTTTCACTCTCCTGATGTTTAGCTAGTTGTAGCGAAACACGCCCTGGGTGTTGAAGTGTAGTTGTGGGTAGTGTGAAGCCTGCATACCTAGTTTGATGACAAATGGCATTGTAGGTTGGGCCTTTTGGAGAATGGCATCGAAAGATGTTCTGTCCTTTGGGCGTCTACTCTCCGTGCTCTTCCACAGTTGCAGAGTCACGGGGCATCATGTTGGACTCAGATGCCCGTTCCCAAGCTGGCTGATCATGGCCCACACAACTGTATATAGGATCATACACTCACAGATTCCTGCTCTTATGCCCGCTGGTTTCTGCATGCAGCTGTCTCTCCCTTCTTCTTCCTTCCTTCCTTCTGCATCCACTGCAGCCTCGATCAAAAAGGGCAGCGATCCTTCTCCGTGTCTAATTTTCTGCCAAACCTTCTGAACTGTTCCAGGGACTTTGCCTTATTGCACTGTTCCTGCTGGCTCCACTGATGCTGGCCATGCCTAGGACGGGTATGGATTCGAGCTGGGTCCTCTGTCTCTGCTTCCTCTCAGCTCTGGCTCTGTCCTGCAGCGCCCATGCTCTGCAACACTGCTGAGGCCGCGCTGTGCTCAATGCTGCTCTAGGTGTGCCCTGCTCGCTCCCTGGCAACCAGTGTCCTCACACAAACTGTTTTTTAGGAAAGTTCTTCAGACCCTCAAGGACTTGAACATTCTCATTTTATATAAACTTACTGATAAGCTGTCTGTCTGCTTTCTTGGTTTCATTCCACAGAGCAGCCCTGAAAGTGAACTCCCCTATTCCATCATCTTTGTCCAACTTAATCATTTTGTTTTGATGATTAGACTTTAGCTTCACATCCACATTATTTAAAAAAAAAGTTTTCCATTATTCCCTTGATCTATTAAAAATATTGTAATTTTTCTTTGGATATCTTTGTTAAATGCAATATCTGGACCCTGATTGCACTGATTTCTGTTACCCACTTTTTTCTAAATTTTGAATTTTTGTCAAATTTTCTGTTTCTTTTCATGATTTGTAATTTTATATTGAAAATTTTACCTTTTATATAACAAATACAACAGCTGTGGGTAATCTTAAAATCTGTACATATTTATAATAAATCTAAAAACTGTAATGAATCCCTCATCAGAAAGGGCTTCTTGTCATTATTCTATTCCTATCCTTTATAAATTTATTTTTATTAAAGAATTATGCAAGCTGGGCACGGAGGCGCACGCCTGTAATCCCAGCACTTTGGGAGGCTGAGGCAGGAGGATCGTGAGTTCAAAGCCAGCCTCAGCAATGGCGAGGCACTTAGCAACTCAGTGAGACCCTGTCTCTAAATAAAATACAAAAAAGGGCTGGGGATGTGGCCCAGTGGTCGAGTGCCCCTGAGTTCAATCCCTGGTACCACAAAAAAAAAAAAAAAAAAAAAAAAAAAAAAGAATTATGCATAGTATTTGGGTTAATTATTGCAAAGTCACACATGCACGGAATTCAATTTACTCCATTTCAGTCCCCATCCCCCACCTTTTACTTCTCTATGTTCCTCCCCCATTATCCTCTCTCTCTACTTATCTTTCACTAATTTCTTCCTTCATTTTTTAATAAATATATTTTAGTTGTCAATTGATCTTTTATTTGTTTATATGCAATGCTGAGGATCAAACACATGGCTTCACACATGCCAGGCAAGCACTCTTTTCTGAGCCATAACTCTAGCCCCTAATTTGTTTATTTCTCATTGGTGCTTTTTAGAGGAAAAGGTACCATGGATTGAACTCAGGGGCACTCAACCACTGAGCCACATCCCCAGCCCTATTTTGTATTTTATTTAGAGACAGATTTTCACTGAGTTGCTTGGCACCTTGCTGTTGTTGAGGCTAGCTTTGAACCCACCATCCTCCTGCCTCAGTCTCCCTAGCCACTGGGATTACAGGCATGTGCCACTGCACCCGGATGATTGATGTTTTTTACACATACATAAAGGTGGAATTCCCTGTGGTATATTTATATATGCACATAACATGATTCTTAAAATTAATTCTGCATTTCTTCCCCTGTCCCATTCCTCCTCCCTCCCTCTTGATCTCCTAATTCTTCTCTACTCATGTTTCTATATCTGTATAATGTCTGAACTCTGCCCTTTTGTCACTTATTTTGCTATAGCTTCTGAATATGAGTGAAAATATCTGACTCTTAAATTTCAGAGTCTGACTTATTTCACTTAACATGATACTCTACATTTCCATCCTTACATCAGTAAATGTCATAATTTTATTCTTCTTTATGGCTTAGTTAAACTCCATTGTGTATATATACCACATTTCCTTAATCAATTCATCTGTTGAAGAACACCTGGGTTAGGTCCATAGTTTAGCTATTGTGGACTGTGTTAGTATAAATACTGATGGGGATGTATCTCTATACTATGTTGATTTTAGACCTTTTGGATAAATACAATGGAGTGGGATAGCTGGTTCATACGGTGTTTCCATTTCTAGTTTTTTGAAGAATTTCCATACTGCTTTCCTGAGCTATGAATTCATTAATTTGCAGTCACACCAATAATATATAAGTGTAAATTTTACTCACAATCTAGCTAGAATTTATTATCATTTGTGTTCTTAATAATTGCCATTCTGACTGTATTGAGATGAAGTCTTAGAGCTGTTTTGACTTGTATTTTCCTTATTATTTGAGATGTTGAACATTTTTTCATACATTTGTTGACCATTTGTGTTTCTTGTTTTGGAAATGTCTATTTAGTTATTTTTCTCAATTATTTATTGGATTACTTGGGAGTTTTTTTGGTGTTAAGCTTTTTAAATTCTTTATGTATTCTGAATATCAATTCCCTGTCAGACACAGAGATTTTGTCCCATTCTGTGAGTTTTTCCTTTGCTATGAGAAGAAGCTTTTAAATTTGATAGTGTCCTAATTATTGATTCTTAGTTTTATCTCTCAGGATTTAGGGGGATTGTTAAGGAAGCTTGTGCCTGCATGAATTAGTATTGCTGTTTATTTGTTTAGAGAATTGGCTGGAATTTTATTGAAGAAATCCAAGTTATGTTGTAAGCCTTTCATTTCATTGCTAGAAGGATGCGGTCTTGAGTATGCCATTACTCTGGAATGGCAGTGGTTTTGGGGAATTATCTTGGTCTTTTTGCCTGATTACTCCAAGGTTTTAAGCTCCACTAATTGCTGGGTGATTCTCCATTATATTTTATAATAACCTGGGTCATAAATTGCTTCACAACCTAGTACAATTAAATTTGGGCCTTTTCTAGTATTATTTTATGAGTCTTGTCTTTGGGATTTATTTTGAAAACAGAATTGTTTATTTTAGCCATCTACTCCTATGTTTCTTTCTGGTAAACTTGCTACCTTATGGCTTACCTTGGTCATCTCATATTACCCCACATGTTACCATTATGTTGGAGAGTGTCATCACATTTGAACATTCCTATACAATATTTCAAATAAAGTCATTTTCAGAGAAAATTTTAGATCTTTCTTTTATTAAGAGTTTTCTTTACTCGTGGGCAAAATATCTTAACAAATGCTCCTGAGATAGGAGAAAAGACAGTGTTCTGTTTTTCTCAGAACTATATCCCATCTTTCCAAGTCATGTACTAGGTTACTACAGCTATTTTTGGTATTCATGGCATGCTTCATATATGTTAAAACTTTGATCTTCTAACAAACAAACTGGATGAGAGCAAGAATCTTCTGCTATACCTCATGTCCTGTTGGTCATGCTGTCTTTAGAATTTCATCAGTGCAACATAGAGCTAAGGATGATAAAAAGTGTGGGTACAACATCCTGGGGATATAAGGTATTAACCAGGAGATCCAGGACTAGCATAGATACCTGGAGTGGAGTTTCCACAATGATAACCATGAGGTCAGGAAGTTATATCAATGTTCAAATCCCATGCATTGTATCTATTTTTAATGACATTTAGTAGAAACTCTTGAATAGATATTTGCTCAAAAACTGTGTTATGTGAGGGCAATTTCCAGTGCATCTAGATGTGATATTGTTGTTGATAATAATTTTTTTTAAAAATAATTTTCATCAGTTGTGGTTGCTTTACTGGAGAAAAGAAACTAGATAATTCTCGTTTGCCATCCCAGAAGATGTCACCACATATGACTTTTTTTCTTCTTTCCACATTTTTACATGTGTATTATAGTTGTATGTGATGAGATTTATCATTACATATTTGTACATTTACACATTATAACCATATAATTTGGCCAATATAACTCACCATCATTTCCCTAAATCTTACCATACTGTGTGATGTGTAATATAAACTCAGTAAAGAGAACACTGAACTGAGCATTGGTACATTAGTTTCCTATTGCTGCTGAAAAAAAAAATCCATAGGCTTTAAATAATACAATTTGCTATCTCATAATTCTGGAGGTAATAAATTAAAAATGGTTTTCACTGGATTAAAATAAAGGTATTGGTAGAATTGTATTCCTTTTGAAAATTCTAGACAAGAACCTTTTCCATTGTCTTTTCCATGTTCAGAAGATTGCTTACAATCCTTGGCTTATGGCCCATTTCTCTGTTTTCAAATCCAGAAGGGAAAATCTTTAAATAACCCTCTCTGTGATACTCCTGTCTCCCTCTTATAAACATTCCTGTGATAATATTGGGTGTTCTCAGACAAAAAAGAATAATCTCCCCTTGTCATTATCCTTATCTTAATCACATATCCAATGTCTCTTTTAACATGTGAGGAAACATATTCACAGATTCTGAGGACTTTAATGTGTATATCTGTGGGTAGCCATTTTCTGCCAACTGCATCAAAAAGAAAGAAGTAAGAATGAGTAAATATTGGTCTTATTTGTCCACAATTCATATATCAAACATATTTTCATCCTTCAGGTATGTATTTTATTTCATTTATATTAAATAAAAGTATGATTAAAGAACAAAAAATACTGATAATGATAAGTCAGTAGTTTATAGTGTTTCTCTAAAGTGTTTTAATAACTGTTCACAAGGTCCTAAGCTGAATAAAAATTTATGTTTATGCCAATGTCCCACGTGCTCATTGGTAAAATTTTCCAAGTACTTTATTTATAAAACATTTTTTGCTTTCCTCCTATTAAGGCCTACTTTCCAAAATTTATTATTTTAATTATTATCTACCTATATAAAAATCCACATATAAACAGAAAAAGAAAACATTGTGAACTTTCTAAAGTAATAATATATTATGAAAATATTTATTCAAGAAAAAATAATGAGATTGTTATCTCAGTACAATATGTAATAATAAAATGATGCATGCCAAATGATTAAATGCCATATTTCATATGCTACTTAGCTATAGTAGTATCTGAAATATTTTATAAAATAGTAAATTTGGCACTCAGGTCAAATAGGAACAATAAATGGAGCCTTAAGATTTTTTGTCATTATCATTTTTCATATGACCTCACTGGAACTTCAGCAACCTGTATTAGATAGGGTCCGGGGATAAATTCTCTACATTAGGGTAATTTGTAAAACTAACTCCCAAGGAGAAAAAAAGATGGAAACAGATGTAGTTTAAATTTGATTTATAATTCTAACCTTTCTACATTAACTCTGTATTAAATAACCCTAATAAAACCCCCAAATCACTGCCAAGGTTCACATATTTTAAGGGAAATAAAGCATATTTTTAATAAACTAAAACCTAATGGTTATTTTCTCCATGGAATTTATATTCTATGATGCACTGGGAGTTCTCGTGTTCTCTGTAAATCCAAGTCAACAAACTGCACTGGCGCATAGTGTGCATTATCTGTCTTAATTTTCTGAACTTTCTCAGTGATATTATTCAATATCTCCTTCTGGACTTCTATTATTCTGTGCCTCATTAACTGTTAATAAGTTGAGAAACAATACAACACATCTTTCTTCTTTCTGTACTTGTTCTTTGTATTTACGAAGGGGTTAAGAAAAAAATACTATATTTTGTTATGATCTCTCAGCCTGGTGCTGCTATCATGTACTTTGTGTTATAGTTAATCTTTACTGAATAAATAAATATACTGACTTGATATTGAAAAATAACTTGTAACAATTTACTACTATGAAAATTGATAAGAACAACAAATTCTATGGCTCCACTGTCTGTTATTATTTGCCCTGAGAGAAAAATACATTATTTTATAATTTTCCAAAGTTACCAGATTGTCATATGAAACATGGCATTTAATCACTTGACAAGCATCATCCTTTTACGATGTAATTGATGACAATAAGATTATCTTATTGTTTTTACTTCCAATTTTGCTCAAAAAACTCAAATTATTTTATACTTGCTTCTAAAATATTTTAAGTTGTTGTCAATATAAGACAAATGTTACACATAATTAAAAATTAAAATAAACCTTTTAATAGCCTTGTGTTGGGACTCATGTCTGTCAGGGGAAGGACTTTGGCTGCTTACCACTCCCTAGTAGGACCGGGGCTAAGCCAAAGGGTGTGGCTATGACATAGCGTGAGAGACTGAACTGCCCTGCTGGCTGATTGGTTAGTTCTAGGCCTATTTAAGTTCAGTGCCTGGTCAATAAATCCGAATTTTTTGGATTCTCGCTTGCTATACAAAGCTCCCTGGGTGTGGCGTGGTTTCTGTTCAACAAACAGAGGTAGATACTCAGCTATTTTTGTCCTTAAGCTCATCCTCGCCGGGTAAGTTGTTTTCTTTCTGCAGGCAGAAGGAAAAACCCCTTTTGGGCCCGAAAGGGGGATAGCGTAGAACTCGGCCCCATTCATAACTCAGCAGCCGCGGCAGGTTGGCGCCCAACGTGGGGCGGGGAAAAAATTATCGGTGGGCTTAATACGGTTAGAGACGCAGCGTCTCTTTCTCTGGCAAAAATACCCTTTATTATGGGGCAAGCATTAACATTCAGGAAATCGCAAGACCCAGCCCTCGAGGCATGGCGGTGTATTTTAAGAAAGCAAGGTCTCCAAATATCTGATAGCCAAGCGGAGGTGATTTGGAATTCGTTAATACAGGCGGCTCCCTGGCTCCCAAAGTCTGAATTTAATTCTTGGGAAACGTGGGACGAAGCGAAACAAATTTTAAGAGACAGAGAGATTGAATATGGGGAAGTCCCGCCTCCGGGAGTTTATCGAGCTTTAACCGCCCTAAAAGCATGCTCGCTCTTACAAAAAACAAAAAGATCTAATCTTTCCCGGTCCGGAGAATTAAACAGCACCTCCCGGTCCGCGAATTTAAAGAAATCTCGCTCCAGGGAATTAGAAGTTACAGCCCCTCCTTTAAAAAACTTTAACAAATGCCCTGAGAACAAAGGCCACCGGCCACATGGCTCACTAATTTGTGAAAGGGATCCGACATTTCATGAGCCAGCCCCTGTTGAGCATTCTGCGCCACCGCTATGCCAAGAGGCGCTAGCGCCCTCTAGTGGGCTTTCACCTGTAATGGCATTTCCAGTTAATTTAAACCCGAGAACAGACAAACCTCAAATCTGGTATCCCTGGGAGACTCAAAAATTAAAAAAATTTAAAAAGGCTGTAGCAGAAGATGGTCCAACCTCACCATGGGCAGAATGCATTTTACAAAATCTCGCTCATCACGCCTGTACGAGTAGAGATTGAAAGATTTAACAAAAGCTGTGCTCCCGGGACCATTACCTACGGCCCAAAGCTGTCTGGCAAACTAATGTAACCCATTATGTGCCATTTGAAAAATTAAAATATATATTTATGTTCATAGATACTTATTCACATGCTTGTTGGGCCACGGCACACTCTGGAGAAAGGGCTAAACATGCTGAAAGTCACTTTTTACAATGCTTTGCTATTCTTGGATCGCCAAAACAGGTTAAAACCGATAATGGACCCTGTTTTGTGAGCAAATCATTACAAAAGTTCTTCCAAACTTGACATATTAAGCATACCACAGGGATCCCATATAACCCAAAAGGACAAGCCATCCTAGAGAGACATAATAAAACCCTAAAGGACCAATTAATAAAACAAAATGGGGAAAGCAACCCCCATGACCAGTTGAAAACAGCTATGCTTACTTTAAATATTTTAAATTTTTCCAAACAGCAGCCTCTGTCTGCATTTCAAAGACACTGGTCTAACCAAACGCCTTATGTAAAAGTTGAGGTCCGATGGAAAGACTCATTAACTGGAGTCTGGGGAGGTTCTGATCCGTTAATAAGTGCTGGCAGAGGTTTTGGATGTGTCTTCCCTATGGGAGAACAAAACCCTATATGGGTGCCGGCCAGAGATCTCAAATACTGCCAATCCGACCAAAATGACTACCCAGGAGCACAAGCTCTTGAGGAGTGATCCTTTCTTTTTTCCACAGAAATGAAAACACCGTGACAAAGCTCCTGTCCTGCTGTGATTAAACTTCTCATCACATCCATTCCAAAATCCATCAAAAACACTATATTGGACTCCTTCTTTGTCAGTATCTCAACCCTCTGCGATGAGAGAAGAAGGATTGGGCCATTCCTGTGACAATTATCTAGACTTTATGCTAGACGACTTCCTTTGTACTCTGAGAGAAGAGCGCTATATCTTATGACAATTATCTGGACTTTATGCTAGACGACTTCCTTTGGACTCTGAGAGAAGAGTGCTATATCTTATGACAATTTTCTGGACTTTATGCTGGACGGCTTCCTTTGGACTCTAAGAGAAGAGTCCCATTCCTGTGACAATTGTCCGGACTTTATACCAAAAGACTTCCTTTAAACTAAGCTAAATAGATGGAATTTCTCTTTTTGGTGAAATCCCTGATTGTCATTGTCTTTGTGTGCACTTTTAGCCCTATAGAACTAGCCAGATTGATACAGCTGGGTGGTCTACTGTCACGCTGAGCTATAGCCCTATAGGCTTGGCCACGGTCCTTAACAGGATGCAGAGGTATGCCATTCAGTCAAGCCTTCCCAAAGGTGACTGTCATGTCCCGTGTGCTCCCCTTGGCCACCTGCTGGCCCTAGGTATGTCCACCTAACGTGCTAGAGTGATAGCCAATGACAGGTAAGATTTTTCCCAGAGAGGAGAAGTCGACCTAGATGGGCACACTCTCTAATGAGTTGGACACCCTACAAGATGGGACATCCCATTTTTATATAAAATGGAGAGACCCCATTTTAAATAAAACAAAAAAAGGGGAATTGTTGGGACTCATGTCTGCCAGGGGAAGGACTTTGGCTGCTTACCACGCCCTAGTAGGACTGGGGCTAAGCCAAGGGGTGTGGCTATGACATAGCGTGAGAGAATGAACTGCCCTGTTGGCTGATTGGTTAGTTCTAGGCCTATTTAAGTTCAGTGCCTGGTCAATAAATCCGAATTTTTTGGATTCTCGCTTGCTATACAAAGCTCCCTGGGTGTGGCGTGGTTTCTGTTCACCAAACAGAGGTAGATACTCAGCTATTTTTGTCCTTAAGCTCATCCTCGCCGGGTAAGTTGTTTTCTTTCTGCAGGCAGAAGGAAAAACCCCTTTTGGGCCCGAAAGGGGGATAGCTTAGAACTCGGCCCCATTCATAACTCAGCAGCCCCGGCAGCCTTGTAATAATTCCCAATCTTAATCTAACTTAATTTGAACTTGATGTATTTTTGTTTCTGTAATACTGCTTGTTTTTTTTTTTTTTTTTTTTTTTTAAACCCTGAAACAAAGAAAATTTATTTAACAAAGCTGTACCCATGATTGAAGCCTTTTGTCTTTGGTTTCTTGGTTCCTATTATTATTTGATAACTTGTTTCTGGGTGTTTCATATGATACATATATATACACATATATATTTTTTGTTAGGATTTTCTGTGTTGGTAATATTATTTCTCTTAGAAGTTATTGGAATTATAGAATTAAGTCAAAATGTAAGGATATAGAACTAATGCTTTATCTATCATTACCTGAAACTATTGTTCTTGGCACCATGTCAAAACATGCATAACTGATTTACTTCATTGTCTCACTCCAAATCCTACTTTTCCCCTACAACACACTTATTTGAATATT
This sequence comes from Tamias sibiricus, assembly GCA_025594165.1. Taxonomy (NCBI): domain Eukaryota; kingdom Metazoa; phylum Chordata; class Mammalia; order Rodentia; family Sciuridae; genus Tamias; species Tamias sibiricus. The sequence goes on from CM046667.1 coordinate 79,174,214, forward strand.
TTCTAGTAATTTTTATTGTTTTTCTCTATATTGATTGAATTTTTCCTTTAATAATTGCATGGATTTTTCAGTTAGAATGCAGTTTATAGCTAAAATATAAGCTCATTAAACTAATTAACAACAAAGATAAATAGCAACAAAAAACAAAGTATTCTGCCTCAGCCCTTATATTATTATTTCTTCAATTACAAGTGAAGTAATCATTTAGATGTTGATTTAAAATTAAGCTGACTTATGGCTGAGGTTGGAGGAGAACCAAGAAATGCAAGGAGTGTGGTACATTTACAACTTTTCCTTTGTGTACGATGATCTTTTTTATGTGGGTGTGGTAACATATCAGGAATTAATACTTATCCTAAGAAAAGGGAAATTTCACTAATTTTTAAAAAATTTTTTTAGTTGTAGATGAACACAATACTTTTTATTTAATTAATTAATTTACATTTTGTATTAATACTGAAGATCAAACCCAGTTCCTCACATGTGCTAGGCAAGGGTGCTACCATTGAGCCACAACATCAGCTCTGCATAGATTCTTATTTCATATTTACATTTTCAAAAAATTCAAAGTTGTTAAAACTGTGATATGACCACTCACCTTATCCCTAGAAGAATGATATTTTTATTGTTTATAGGAATATGACCATATAAGACAATCTATTTTGTTTCTATTCTAAATTTGTCTGGTAAAAGTAGCACTTTAGCTTCTAAAATATGAACATTTGTAGCTTAATATACTTTTAAGCCATTTGCCATAAAAAATAAAACAGTATGAGGATAAATAATTATTTGTTGCCTTTCTCATAATTAATTTACCTATGCAACCTAAAATAGAACATTCTACAACACAGTGACTTCATTTTACCAAATATGGCTTATAAATTATTTTAGCTTTAAACTTGAGCAGACATTGAAATATGTCATTTTTTAATCTTAAACACCACCAGATTTAACTTTTGGAAAAGGTTAGTTTAGACTCTGAAATTTCATGATATGTGTTTGTTTGTTTGTTTAGGGAGAAAATAATTTTATTCTAATAAACTCAGAGAACATCAGTATAGCTAGCTTATATATTACCAAAATCATTATACAGATTTAATGCAATTCCAATTAAAATCCCAACAACATTCCTCATAGAAATAGAAAAAGCCATCATGAAATTCATTTAAAAAAAAAAAAAAAAAAAAAAAAAAAAGGAGCCGGGCGCGGTGGCACACGCCTGTAATCCCAGCACTTTGGGAGGCTGAGGCAGGAGGATCGCGAGTTCAAAGCCAGCCTCAGCCATGGTGAGGCACTTAACAACTCAGTGAGACCTTGTCTCCAAATAAATAAAATACAAAAAAAGGCTGGGGATGTGACCCAGTGGTTGAGTGCCCCTAAGTTCAATCCCAGTACCACAAAAAAAAAAAAAAAAAAAAAAAAGAAGAAGAAGAAGAAGCCGGGCGCGGTGGCGCACACCTGTAATCCCAGCACTTGGGAGGCTGAGGCAGGAGGATCGCGAGTTCAAAGACATCCTCAGCAATGATGAGGCACTTGGCAACTCAGTGAGACCCTGTCTCTAAATAAAATATAAAAAAGGGCTGAGGATGTGGCCCAGTGGTTGAGTGCCCCTGAGTTCAATCCCCAGTACCCCCCCCCCCAAAAAAAAAAAGATAAAAGAGCTGGGGATGTGGCTCAGGGGTTAAGCATCCCTGGGTTCAATCCCTAGTACCAAAAAAAAAAAAAAAAAAAAAAAAAATAGCCAGAGCAATCCTTAACAAGAATAGTGAAGCAGGAGGCATCACAATACCAGATCTTAAACTACACTACAGAGCTATAGTAACAAAAAAATGGCATGATGTTGGCACCAGAATAGACATGTAGACCAATGGTACAGAATAGAAGACACAGAGATAAAACCTCATAAACAATTATCTCATACTAGACAAAAGTGCCAAAAACATATATTGGCAAAAAGATAGCCTAAAACAAATGGTGCTAGTAGAACTGGAAATCCACATGCAACAAAATGAAATTAATCCACTATCTCTCACCATGCATAAAACTCAACTCAAAGTGAATCAAGAACCTAGGAATCAGAACAGAGACCCTGCACCTAATTGAAGGAAATGTAGGCCCAAATCTTCATCATGTTGGATTAGGTCCTGATTTCCTCAACCAGAATCCTAAAGAGCAAGAAATAAAATCAAGAATTTATAAATGGTTTCAAACTAAAAACTTCTTCTCATCAAAGGAAACAATCAATAACATAAAAGAGAGAGCCCACATAGTGGGAGAATATCTTTACTGCAGGTACATCAGGTAGAACACTAATTTCCAGGATATATAAAGTACTGAAAAAACTTAACACTAAAATAATAAATAACCTGGTAGGAAAGATGGTGGAATGAGATGGACATCATTACCCTAGGTACATATATGAAGACACGAATGCTGTGACTACTTTGTGTAGAGCCAGAGAAATTTAAAAAAAAAAATTGTGCTCCATTTGTGTACTATGAAAAGAAATCAATAAGTAAATTATTCTTTTAAAAAAGGAATAAACAAACATATAACCCAATCAATATATGGGCTAAGGAACTGAACAGACACTTCCCAGAAGAAGATATACAATCAACCAACAAACAATGAAAAAAAAGTTTCAACTACTCTAGTAATTAGAGAAATGCAAATCAAAACTACTCTTAAGATTTCATCTCACTCCAGTCAGAATGGCAATTATCAAGAATACAAGCAACAATAAGCCTTGGAGAGGATGTGGGGAAAAAGGTAAACTCACACATTGCTGATGGCATTGCAAATTGGTGCAACCACTATTGAAAACAGTATGGAGATTCCTTAGAAAACTTGGAATGGAACCATCATGTGACCCAGCTATTCCACTCCTCGCTCTATACCCAAAGGACTTAAAATCAGTGTATATAGTGATGGAGCCACATCAATGTTCATAGCAGCTCAATTTACCATAGCTAAATTGTGGAACAAACCTAGATCCCCTTCAGCAGATGAATGGATGAAGAAACTGTGGTATATATACACAATGAAATATTACTCAGCACTAAAAGAGAATAAAATTATGGTATTTTCAGGTAAATGGATGGAGTTGGAGAATATCATGCTAAGCAAATTAAGACAATCCCAAAAAAACAAAGGCTGAATGTTCTCTCTGATAAGTGGATGCTGATCTATCATGGGCGTCAGTCTGGGGAGAATATAGGAACTGTGATTGGGTAATGTGGAGATAGAGGAGGGGAGAGGGCACAGGGGCAGGAAAGATGGTGGAACAAGATGAACATCATAACACTAGGTAGATGTATGACTACACATATCATGGAATTCTACATTGTGTACAACCAGAGAAATGAAAAGTTGTGCTACATTTATGTACAATGAATTGAAATGCATTCTGTTGTCATGTATAATGAATTAGAATAAAAATGAATAAATAAATAGGCTGGCAAAAAAAAAAAAAAAAAAAAAAAAAAACATAGCTGGCTTAAGGAGGCCACACAAAACTCTTCCCAGCCCAAAATTCTGTATCAACTCAGTGAACTTCCTTCCATATAGTTACAACACTCTGTTTGCTGCCATTCAGAAATATTGAAGTTATTAAGTAATGTTTTACATTACAGTTTTACATTTCATACTTTCATTATGAATTACATTTTTATGTTAAAGTAATGTGGTCCTCAAAGTCAATTTTCCACTTTTTCAATTTGAACTTCTTGTTTAAACTCATCTGTTGGCAATTCTGCACTGTTTCAGCACCTCATTGAAACCCTCATAGAGCTTAACATCTCCCTGGTTCTGGGAACACTCCAAAAATTGTTTGATCTCATAAAAGCAAGGGCCACCAAGCAGCTGCTGCTGTGCTGGCCAGATTCCCTGAGGTTCCTGGTAAGTAATATCGGGCTTGAGGGATCTACAGTACTTCCTTCACTGAAGTCCCCAGTGAGGGCGTGGCTCAGCTTTTGCCACACAGCAGACCCCACCAGCCTTAATGATGGCCATCTGGGTCATCAGACCTGGCCTCCTGGGTGCCGCAGCAGGTGAGCTGACTGTAGATGGTGGGGCTGCTGCTGGTGGCTGAGCTGCTGCTGCCGAATTGGACACAGCTCTCATCTGAGGGGCTCAGCTGTTGGGTGAGGTCATGTACTAGGTGCATCTGTGGCTTCCACATCATGCTAAATTCTCGGCTGCTCCCGTCCAGAATGCAAAAGTCACACTATGTGTTTAAGTGAGGCTATGTGTCTTAAATATTAAACAAACAATGCCAAGTGTTCAAAAAAGGAATAAATAGAAACAAATTTTAAAAATTTTTCTGAGTGGAAAATTGTCTCTACCTGGATGTTATAATGTTATATATTTGTGTATTTGTATGTGCTTTAAGTAAAACAAACAGTGCTAAGTAAAAATGGTGTGGAGAGAATATTAATTTCTTTTTATCCACATAAATATTAATATAAGCACATATTAACTTTATGAATTTGAATAAATAATGAAAAATGAAAACTAACTGGTAACAAATGGGGTACATTAAGATTAATCTATTAATTTTTGAAAATTTTAAGATCAGGAAATCAAATTCTGATTTAATATATGACTATTATGCCTTTGTTTCCTGTTTTTTCCTTTGCTTTTATATCATATCTAATAATTTTTTTTGCTTGTTTATAATTTTGATGCACCTGTAAATTCAAATTACTGTATATATATATATAGATGGGGATAAATTTTACCAATTATTATTCATTTTAAAATTGCTACACAGGAAGCAAATACAGCAAAAGGAAGCATACTCAAAAAATATGAAATTGTTGTGATGTCGATAGCTGTATTTTAAATTCAAATAAAACTTTATCTTTGCCACAATCCACTATGACTTACACTAATGCTCACAAAACCAAATTTATATATTCATATATAACTAGTTTTCCCTTATTTACGCACCAGGATGGCAGGAATATTACCTGTTCTTGTTTTGTTTTGTCACTGCTCAATCCACAGGTTGGAGAATAATGCCCAGTTGCACAGTAATTGACCAAATATACATTTGTTGAATAAATTATAGAAACATCACATTTATTTTCCAGATAATCCTCTGATGCAGAAAGGTAGAAAAATAGATATTATCGTCCTCATTTTAAGATAAAATCAAATGTTAGCATCCAGATAATAAATATGCTTGCTTTGGGGGAAAAATGTTAGTAGTGTCAGTGGGATGAAACATAAAGCTTTCCAGATAATTTTTAATTATGTAATTTTGCTGAATACAATTTCAAACCATATTTAACTTCTCTGGTATAGTGAATGTCAACTGTAATTTTTTTTTCAATGCTGGGGATCAAAACCAGAGCTTTTCACATACTAGTAAAGCATTTTACCACTAAGCCACATTCCAAGTCTGTCAATTATAAATTGAAAACAATATAAAATATTATTATTTGACCTAATGTGTATGAAGGTGATATGTATGCATCATACAATGAATAAATAAGTACTTTATTGCAAGTATTTGATTCAAATTTTCATACATTTTACTAATTTTTATTTCATCTTCAAAATGATTGTCCAAGAGTGGTACAAAAATCAATTTTATGGTTAAGAAAAATTTATCAGAAAGCCATATAATTTTTCTCAAAATTGTACAGTTATGACATGCAAAGCCTAGGAGTTACAGCCCAAAATCTGTCTTTTGGAAAACATTTTTATTTTATATATTAGGTGATTTTTAAAGTTTGGGAATAGGTCATTTCAGTTCAACAAATAAATTTTTCCATCTACTACATTTTAGAAATTGTGTATATAACACTGGAAATAAAAATGAATAAAATTTCATATATATGGTTGGTAGGAGTTTTAATTGGTACAATGACTTTGGAAAACTTTTACATTATTAACTAATTTTGAACACTCATATACCCTATACAATAAGATTTTTATTTCTATGCAATTACATATATATGTGCAAAACATAAAATAAAACGAAGTAAGTTTTATAGCAGCATTTTTCATAACTGGTGTTACAGACCAAATTACTCCCCCACCAAAAAAAAAAAAAATGTGTATTGAAACCTAATCCATAAGATAATGGTATTAAAAGGTGTGGTGGTGTTTTGAAGGTGATTAGGTCATGAGAATAAAGCCATAATGAATAGTATTATGACCTTATAAAAGACTCCAGAGAACTCCCTTAACCTAGCTGCTCTGTGAGGACAGTGAGAAGATGGCTCTTTATACCAAATCTGCCAGTGTCTTGATTTTGGACTTCCTAACCAATAGGACTGTGAGAAGTTAATTTCTATTTTTGATAATTAAACCATTCTATGCTATTCTGCTATAGAAGCCCATATGGTCTAAGAAAGTAACTATAACTTTGGAATACAAAGACCTATTATATGAAAGATTGAATAAATTCCATATATTTCACACAATAAAATATTTCATAGTATTGTATAGTATAGGAAAAATCATAAATGAATCTCTAAAATATAATATTAAGGAATAAAGGCTGCTAGTTAGCTTCTCATCACCGTGACAAAATACCCAAGAAAACTAACTTGAAAGACAAAATATTTATTTTGACTCAGTTTCAGAGGTTTCAGTCCATGGTCAAATGGTTCCATTGTTTTTGTGCCTATTGTGAGGCAGATCATTCTGGCAGAAAAGCATGCTGGCAGAGCAAATCTGCTTATGTAATGAGAGAACAAAAAAGAGAGAGTAAAGAAGGCCCAGGGACAAGAAATATTTTTCTAGGGCATGCATCCATTGACCTACTTCCCTTAACTAGACTGCAAGTCCCATAATTTCCACCACCTCTCAATAATGCTGTTACCAACCCATCAATAGGAGGTTATTGATGTGGTTAGAGTTCTATGATTTGATCACTTTCAAGAGCCCCTCGTCTGAACTTTACTGCATATGGACCAAGTTTTCAACACATGAGATTTTTGGGATATTCCAGATTCAATCTGTAGCAAATACACAAAATAATACATTCTGTATGAGTCAATTTTAAAATTGACAGTCTTATATATAGTGTCATAATCACCAACTTCAAGGTACTATCCTCATCCAAGAGGATTTCTGAAATCAAAGATGAGATTTTAATGTTTTTGAACTTTACTTAAACAGTATTTTGTACTATATAACTTCAGCATTTAATATTTTGTGTCTGGTTTCTTTTCCTCTGCATCATGTTCATATGTGGGAATGGTACTGAGTTCTTAATTTAACTGTAAATGCTACTATATGGTTATTTCAAAACTTTTACAAAAAAACAGGTTGCCATAATATCTTCCTACATATTTGTTAATAAACTTTTAAAGTACAGAGTAACATTAACTTTACAGAAAGTTGTGAAATCACTAAAGTTTCCATATTCCCCACATATAGGTTCCCTATTATTAATATCTTATATAAAAGTGTTACACTATCTCAATTAACAAATTTAATGTACTAGTATTATATTCCATATTTCATTTATTTTTCCTTGGTTTTTACCTAGAGTTATTTCTTCTTATAGTATTTCATCAGGGATACTCCATTACACTTAGTCATCATGTCTTTTTTGTTATCACAGTCTCCTTTTTGCTATGATAGTTTCTCAGACTTTTCATATTGTTGATGACCTTGATAGTTTTAACATATTCCTGCTCATCTGTTTTCTAGAATGTTACACAATTGGGATATGCATGTGGTTGTTTTTAGAGTTATACTCAATTTATGAGTTCTGAGGGGAAACATAAGAAAGATCTTAGCACTAAATTACAATTCTTATCCCATCACATAAAGGGTACATATTAGCAGTATGACTTACTACTGCTGATGACAACTTGGTCATCTGACTGAAGTATTGTTTTCAGGTTTGTCTACTTGCAAACTTATCCTTTTTCCCTTTTCTGTACTGTGTTTTCTGAAAAGAGTTCACATATAAGATCACATTTAAAAATTTGAGCTATGCTAAACTTACTTCATATAAAATATTTAGATTCTTCTCCATAAGAATATTCTGCTCTATTCAATTTCGTTCAACTAGTTATTTATATATTAATATGTACTCATATAAATCTTTCTATTCTTCAAATGAGTATTTTCCTTTTTAAAACAATATATTCATAATAAAAATCTCATATTGGTGGATTTTGCCACAGGAAGTTCATTGCAGTGAATGAATTCTGATTTACAGAAAGGCTATTTTCTTGCATAGGATTAGTCTTCTTTCAAAATCTGCCCCTAGGATTGATTCTTCTGATTCTTAGTATCTTTTCCTAGAAATGTTTATGTTATTAAGAAATCACTGTTTTCACAGTAATACTTTTGGTAATTATGATGGCTCTGATTATGGTGCATTATAGGGCAAGGTGAAAAAGAAAGGTACTATGTTCCAAAGGTTTAGGTTCTGTGACATAACCACTTTTATGTCTTTAACTAGTGGTATATAGGTGTTCATTAATAAACACCTTGATCTTTTACCATCATCTGGACTTGAATATATTGTGCCATCACTCACAGGTCTATAAATCACTATTTCTGCTTAAAGAGGATGCTTAGAAAATTTAATAATTTAGAACTGGAGAACTTATACTTAAATTTTTGCCTTGTCACATTGAATTATTTATTTGACCTTTCATAGACTTAATGGTTTAAAAAATAAAACAAAAGAAACAAAGCTAAAAAATAAAACAAAACTAACAATTTCTATCTCAAAAGATGATTAAAAATTAATTGAAAAATACATAGAGCTTAGGGTAGTTTTGGAAACATGTAAAGTACTTAATAAATCACAGAACTCATTCATATTATTGTTATCCTCATAATCATCATCAAAATCTTAACTGTGCAACTTTTCACAATTTAGTCTTATGTGTCTCATCGATAAAGTAAGACAAATCTTAGTATTTAACTCAGAAGATTGTTGTATAAATTAAATGAAATGATATATGTAAAATATTTAACATTTAGTGGATGTCATATGATGAAAGCTCTCTAAATAGTAAGAGTAGTTATAATACAGATAACAGTTATCACCCAAGGATATAGAATGATAAAAAAAATAAATAAATAAAAATCAGTATCAGAGAGAGTGTGAAAAGAGTAGTGACCTCAAGCTGGGTGGTTGTGTATTATTTAATGAGAGGGAATTTAGATGATGGGAGACATTGGTGATGTTTGGCAGTGAGACTCATGGAATAAGGGGCAGTTGGATGTAGAGGAGGTACCTGGGAGAACTATTCACGATTAGGAGAGAGACTTATCAAAATTGTGAAGCTGATTTCAGTCCTTAGGTACATGGTAGAATTTACTTTACCAAAACACAATGAACTTGGTATTTCTCTGCCCATTTTTTCAATCATCTATTATCATTTTTCTTTACATAGATTGACTAACAGAAGCAAAAAGCCTATAGTCTAATGAGCCTCAACAAATTTGATTAAATCGGACAGAACTCTGGTCCAATATTTTCCTAGATCTAAATCCTGAGTATTCCAATTACTAACTTTAAGACCTCATAAATGTTACTTACTGTTTCTTAGGTTCAGTTTCCTATTTTTTTCATATGGACATGAACCTTTAAGAAGTAAATAAGATAGGTTCATGAAGTTCCAAGTAATTTTCACCTAATTTATGCCTATTAAGTATGTCTCCACAATATTATATATACAGAAAAATAATTAGAACATTGATATTCAAAGAAAGCCTGAAACTGCCTGTGTTGAAAGAAAAACTTTCTCTGCAAATTCATCATTAGCAATTCATAAAACTGATGAAAATGTTATCCTACTGATCATTATATTACACAATGTAGCTTCATTTTCAGACAATGTTTGATGTTATCAGGCATATGTGTAATTATATTTTGAATCACAAATGAGCTATTTGACTTGTTTCATTCAATGTGAGTTTTCTTTCCAGCTAGAGAATATTTAAAAATCAAATAGGCCAGACAAACAATATCATTGTTTTTGAAGCACAGTAAATAACTGCATAAAATAGTGTTATTATTCTCCTAAGAGAGGATGTTCTGCTTATATCGCTCAGATTATTTCCTTAATTTGTGATGTCCTTTAATTGATTTAATAATTTATAAATCCTCCTTTTAATCTTACTACATGTATATAGCTTCACTTCTCAAAAGTTTTCTTCCCTAAAAATGAAAATTATTGAATAGTAAAGTAGATATTTCAAAACTTATCCAGAACTTCATAAGCTTAAGAGATCAGTTTACTTCCTTCTTTTTATAATTGTATTTATTTCAGTGGTTCTCAAAATTTGTCTTCAAAGGAGCATTATCTGAAACAAAAGAGAATTTTCAGAAATGCAAATTTGCATGCTTCATCCCAGACTTGCTGAATCTGAATTATTTGGCACTGTAAAAGACAGTCTGGATTTAACAAACTTATTAAAGGATTCAAATGCACATTAAAAATTGAGAATGTGTGGCTTAATAAGTTTCAGAGAGAACAAATGATTCCTTAGGAAGTAAAATAGGCATTTCACCATGAGGGAAATGGCATGTGGTGAGGTTGTTATCAAAAACATCTTTTGCAATGTTTTTCACTTTACAAGGGCAAGTGGAGGATCTGCGTACATTGGTTTAAGAATATATGTTCTAAATGGACTTGGATTTAGATTAATCAGTTCTTGTAAAAATACTGACCCCAAGTAGTAGGGCTATTTATAACTTTGCAACTCCAATAAAAATTATTTGAGTGATCCATTATCCCTCTGAATTTAGCAGGATATATGGAAACTATCAAAGAGATACAAGTTCTAATGAGAACGTTTTTTCAAGAACACAGCATTGGATAATCTGAGAAGTGAAATGTCTTCAGTAATGCCTGCCAACTCCAAAAGAGATAGATACTTGATAAGTCCATTCCTTGTAGCCTTAGCATATGTAGAAACAGCTGTCCGTTCTTCTTTTCTTCCTTCCTTTCTTCTTTATTTTTTTCATGGATATACTTGGGGTGAGGAATTGTTCTCTGTTTTTTTTTGTTGTTGTTGTTGTTGTTGTTGATAGACCTTTATTTTATTTATTTATATGTGGTGCTGAGAATCAAACCCAGTGTTTCACACATGCCAGGCAAGTGCACTACCACTGAGTCACAGCCCAAGCCCAGGAATTGCTCTCTTTAACACTCTTGCTATTCTTTAATTTCTTCCTCTAGATATCCTCAATCAGTTTCATCAGGAATAGGGACCTCCCAGATGGCAATGGTTTTGTGGTTTAAGATCCTGTAGTCTGTTAATTTTGAATGAACCTTTTCACTATGTCACTGAGATACTATGGATGTTTCTCATGATAACTCTGGCAACTTCTTAATATAACTGAATTAAAAGTGGCTGTATGGTGCAGTGGAAGATAGTTGGTCCCATAATCCAGAGACTGAAAGATTATAATCACACTCTGCTTATGGATTCTCTTTCTTACTGCATGATCTTTTACCTTCTGTGTTTCTTGCTATGTAGTTTCTGTCTGCATCTGATTATTCAGGATCATATCATTGAGTACTTATTGTGCTCAATTTCTTAGAGTTGGGAAAAAGAGATTAGGGAACATTAGGGGGTTGCCCTCCTCCATGTCAATGCCAGTCATTATGTTCAGGAACTGAATCCACACAGTAGAATGAATTCTATTTGTCTATGATCCTACTGGGTGTCATCAAATCCTGCAATCACAGGTTTATCCTGTTACATGCTATTTAGCAGCAGTATTAATGAAAGACCAGGTGCACTAGCTAGAGGTTTTCTATTGGGAGAACAGTTAAGTAACAAATGCCACTTCCCTGTAATTTTTTTTCTCATCAGTGTTGAACCATGAGAGACTATAGATGTCCTTTGTTACCCTTGGAGTTCAGGAAAACACTCATGACAACAGTAAAGGACAAAAGAACGTGGGAGATTGGCAGGAATGTCACCTTTGCCTAAACAACAACCAGTCTTACAAGGCAATTGGAAAGCTATCCTTGATTCCTCCTTTTTTGGTAGCCTGTAATTATGCTTTTTCCCAGCCTTTGGGAGATCATTTTTAGTCTGTGTGTTGGAAAGTGAGACAAATTCCATGCTGATGGATGTTCAATATATAGTTGACAGTTTACATCCAGAACCATATAATATTTATCTTTTAGGATTCTATTCCAATCCTTCATAAGAGTATATAATGGTTAACCTGCCCTAGACATTGTATTTTTGTGTCTCCTAACTGCATTGGCAATTCAGCCTTCATTGCCTATGCAGGCTTTTCCATGGTTTACCTGCCTCAGACTGAGTAGTGTAGACACAGAGAATATCTGCCAGATGCAGGCAACTCCTATAGGCATCTTATACCAGCATGTAGTTAATTAAGAATAGTTTTCTCCTAGGGGTTAAGAATGACACTTTAGAGTGGGAGAACGTGGCAGCACCTGAGAGAAAAAAGACTGAACACAGTACAACCTTTAGTGTAAGGTGGTTGATGCAAGTAATTGGCAGTTCTAACCTAGGCACCCTTTATAGTATCAGGAGCCCATCATTAATAAATAAAATTGTCCACACATCCTTTGTACTGGTTGGGTCATTATATTTGTGACACCAATTCTCCCAATATGATCTCTCCATGGGCAAAAGGAGGATCCATCTCCCTATGTAGTATAAGATTTTGAACACAGACACCTGAGATTGGTCAAAGGAGATAAACATTAGTTTATTAGTCATACCACTTATAGTCTGGGGAAGGAGGCAACCACACACCAAAAAGAGCCATAAGGAGGGTTTCACTGGGGAGCAGAATGAAACAAAAGGGCTCTATGAGGCAGTCTTTTTATTAAAAGAGAATAGGGTGCTTCTTGGTTTCTGTAGAAAGGGAAGGTATGATTGGCTTGTTTGAATAATTTTGCTGGATGGCAGAGAAATGAAATCCAGCAGAGCAATTACTGGATATGGACTAGCTACTCTCATGCGTGAATCAGCCTCATAGGAAACTTTTACTCGGTGCCACACCATATCATTTGGGTGGGGGAAACTCATAGATAGCTAAGCCTTTGGGACCCTAAGATACACAAAAATGTCGAAGTGGCACTTCAAATTTTAGGTCTGAAATTGGAGGTTGTTCAACGTATTGGCACAAACTCAGCATTTAAACCAACAAAAATATTCTGGGGTGGCTAGAAGATTCACATCAGTATCACTGGGCAGATATTAATGTGTTGATAGCTTGAAACTCCCTGTAAAAGATCAAAGGGAGTTTCTCTTTCACTTTCTAGTGGCTTCCTATATTCCTTTACCTGTGGCCACATCACCCTAATATCTATATCCAGAATGCCTTTGACCTTCCACGTGCATGATGAAAAATTTATCTGCTTCAGGGCTGGGGTTGTGACTCAGCATTAACACACTTACCTGACATGTGTGAGGCACTGGGTTTGATTCTCAGCATCACATATAAATAAATAAAATTAAAGGTCTATCAACAACTAAAATAATATTTTAAAAATGTATCTGTTTCTCTCTTATAAGGACACATAATTGAATTAAAGGCCAAACTGGAAATCTAGGATAATCTCCCCAGGACAAGATCCATTCTTCCTCCTTTCCCTCCCTCCCTCCCTTCCTTCCTTCCTTCCTTCCTTCCTTCCTTTCCTTTCCTTTCCCTCCCCTTTCCTTTCCTTCCTTCCTTCCTTCCTTCCTTTATTTATTGTTATGGTAGTGGGAATCAAATCCAAGGCCACACACACAGTGGGTAAGTGCTCAACTATTGAACTATGTCCTCTGCCCAAGATCATTAATCACATCTGCAAAAACCCTTTTATTCTTATAAAGTAACATTTATTTTCAGGAATTAAAACCTGATATGTTTTGGGAGCCATTACTTAAGTTACTAGAACACAGTAGGTTCATTTTTTATTGGCGCATATTAAGTACACAGAGCAATGTTTCATTGTGGCACATTTCTAAAATGCTTATAACAAAAACTGATGATTTTCATGATATTTGAGGTATTTTTGAAAGTCTATTCTGACAATTACTAATTTTAATTCATGTGTTGAATGTAATTATTGATATGTTCAGATTTATATATAAAATTCTATTTTGTGTTTTCTATTTTTTCATTTTGTTTCTTATTCCACTATTTCCTTTTCTTGTGCAATTCTAGATTACTTCAATATTTGTTCTTTTTAAAAATTCTTTATTTTTTATATTTATTTATTTGTTTTATAGCTGTACACAATGCCTTTTTGTTGTTGTTGTTTTACATGGTGCTGAGGATCGAACCTAGGCCGTGCACGTGCTAGGTGAGCACTCTACCGCTGAGCCACAACCCCAGCACCTCAATATTTGTTCTTAATGCATTATAATTTCTCTGTAATTTTGACTAAATTATTTTATATAAAATTTAGTGGTTGCTGTATGTTGGTTTGGGCCATAATCCCCCTAAAAATCAATTGCAAATGATGTAATCCTGGATGTTACAAACCCCCAAAGAGCAGAATCTCTAAAGTTTAAAATCTTGAAAGGTGAGTATCTTTAAAATATGTCTAGAAAATAATAATATAGTCATTAATATATGTTTATTTAAATTTTTAAAACAGGATTTATTTGAGAAACATAAAACATGAAAGAACACTTCATAATTCATTTTATGCAATAGAATAAGTAATAGTAATATATATATATATATATATATATATATATATATATATATTTTTTTTTTTTTTTTTCCAAATCTATCCACTCAGGTCCTAACAATGGTCAAACATGTATAATAGTTATAAGCAGATAAGAAAATAGGTTAAAAAGCTAAATGCATGAATACATAAACACCATGGTTGGTAAAGAAGTGGACCTAGTTTTATAACTGTGTTAATCTGAAATACCATGAAGGACAATCTAAGTCACACATGTAGGTACCCAAAAAACTGAGATACTGAGAATTTCCTTTCCCAAATGTGAATGTACAAAATAGGCATCTCCTTTTGTATTCAGGAAGTTTCAACATTTTTACATACATGTAAAACTTTACACATGAGTTCAATGCAGCAGCAACACACTTTCATGAAGTCAGATTTGAAAAAAAAAAATCTAAAATCAATTAGAATTCTCTATATTTAAACAAGTATTCCTTCATAATGAAAATGATACAAGAATAAATATATATTGCATAACAAATTGTGAAAAATAATGCTGATAATTTAAAAATGTGGGGGAAATACTAAAAGTAAAATTATAAAGAAAGTTTGATGCATGAAAAAGCCCAAGATGGTTATAGATTATGTGCAATTGCACAAAAGTAGTCTGTAAGAATTATAAGACATTCAGAAGTATTATATTTTGAAGTTTTGCATTGAAATGAAGAGCTACTTTTTTTTCATTTAGGGCCTGTCTCTCCTCAGTGAATACATTCAGATCAATATTCTACATAGCACAGCTCTTGTTGAAATTCTGTTATTTGATATACACCAACATGGACATTAACTATTATATTTTTTCACCTTCTGTGTCACACTTGTGTGTTTATTGGATATTTGGAAATCCATTCTCTGTGCACTCAAATACAGGAAACAGGTTTTTGGGAAAACATACTGATGATCAAACAGCAACGCTCTTATTTAATAGGCTTTTTATATTACCACTTACAAAATGATTTTGAACCAGTCAGTAACTTTGCTGGCTTCTTCAGGCAATTGTAGCTTTAATTTATTAAAAATTTCTGGAATTTTATTACCTGGAATCTATGCCAATGGAGACAAATAGTTTTTAAACTCATATTTTTAGGAATTGTGGATTTGGGGTTTCAGCTTTCAGGATTTCATTGTTCAGGATTTGAATCATTTGTGATTGTGACTTATGGAAGTTTAAAACTTTAAAGACTTTAAAAGGAAACTTATCAATTATCCTCTTGCTGATAACCATTACCTTTTTAAAAGTGATTAAATAGGTGTTATATGAACACTGTTTTTATTATATTTGTTGAAATTTATCAAATGATATAAAATATGCAGTACAATTAAAATAATATTAAATTTATAACCTATTTCATAAGCTTTATTGTTTTTGCAAAATTGATTAACTAATTAATGCTTTTCTGACAGTCTTATTATCTTAAGACTTACATTAAGGTCAAAATCACTACAGAGGAAACCATAACAAATATACTAATACTGAAATGTTAAAAATATCTTTCAAATAGTTCTTTACTCAGATAAAAATATTATGAATTAAGGTTTGTGAGACATGCATCCTCATGTAACATGCTAAAGTAAAGTGAGTAGCAAGTATTAACATTTATAACTTAGTAATCATTATGTATGCTATATTGCTTACTAGATGGTAATAGATATAGAGATACAGCTAGATATATATGCATATATATATATATAATGTAATTCAATATTTTCTAGAGGCTATTTTTTTCTCTAACTAAAAGTGAATTTTAAGGCAATCAGTTTCATGAACATCAGAGACAAGTAACTATTTAACAATTGTTAATTTATTTCAAAGTTGAGAATTTTAGATGCTTTTATGATGTAACATAGTCACATGAATATCAAGAAACTAAAGGAGTTTATTTAATTTAATTTAATATGTCTATTATACCGTTAAGCCACTATTTCAAAATCCCAATCATAACTCCAGGTCTTTTTGAAGAAAACACAAAGGATTTATTCTGCCCAGGGCCAAGGGAGCAGAAAGCAGACAGTTCTGCAACCCAAGACACTGAATGCATGTGGAGTGGCCATTTAAACAGAAAAAACACAAGGGAGGGGGATGGGAGAGCAAAGTCAAGTCATAAGTATGTTCTCAGAAATTTGCTCTTCTTGTATGTACTCAGGAAGTAAGCTAGCACAAGCTCCATAGTTTAAAGACATTGTGGAAGTGATGGGTAATAGATATGAAAAACGAAGAATTCTTGAAATAATGTGGCCTGAGAAAAAGGGAGTACAAAGAAAGCCATGCACTGACAGCTTTCATTTCCCTGGGTTAATTGTTTCCCTAGTGCTAACTGCAGGCAGGAAGGAGGTGTTTCCTCACAGTAAGGTGATAGCCTCTCAGGGGCACTGAACTTCCTTGGAGTAAATCCTCTCCAGATGCAGAGCACATACCCCTGACTTAAGAGCTCAAATTCTTCAGCACTCAAACTGATCCCTTCACTGACTGAAAGAACAAACCCCAAATTCCTGGGTGCCCAAGAAAACTGATATGCTCACTAGACCACCTCTCAGGATAACTTATACAAGCCAATGCCCTTCCTTTGTTCTGTGCCTCATTTTCCAACAGAAAAATGGGTCCTTTCCCACAGGTGAGTTCCTCACTGAATAAAGGGTGAAATGATCTGTGAAATTTGCATACAGCCTGGTGTCTTTGTTCTAACAGTGGTGGTGTCAGCTTCTATGTAAGTGGGCTCTTACAGGAAGGGAGATCAACTACCTGCACAGGGTGAGTTGTCTAAGCAAAATAGGGTCAGCCTGACTTAACTTTCAAGTCAACCCATAACAATATCTTCTTATAAGCAATTATTATATTCATTCATTTGGTAAGTATTTATCGATTTTCTATTCTGGGCCTGGCATTATCTACAATATTTTAATAAATGTTATTTAATTTACTTTGACAAACAAACTGATGTCAGAGGGGGCAAATAACTCAAGATTGTAACTTTGTTAAATGTCATAATTATTTCCTATTGCAAATAAATATATTTTACCTTTAATTTCATTACACCATGTTGGTGTATGTTTGTGTTTAGTTGATGAGGACTATAATATTGTAAAATATAAATTAAATACTATTTTTTTTAGTTTCTTCAGTTCTATATGACAATCAATAATAAATCAGTGAATCTAATCTGAATTTGTTATTCTAGTACCAATTTATTAAGCTCTGTGATTGCCAAACTATACACTGTTAAATGAAATTGAATTGACAATTTTTTTCTAAGTGAGCAAGTATTTACTATTGCCCATTTTTCATCCTCACCTTTGTCTTGACCACCTTTAATCAGGCTTCACTCTTCTGTAATCCTGAGGAAACACACAAAAAAACAATGTAACTTGTCTTACATCCCTTCTTCTCCTGAGAATAGTCTGAACAGAACAAGACACTTATGTTTCAAAACGCCCTGATCATTTTTCATTGTTTTTCCAGCTTCCATTCCAAATACTTTGCTTATCTATGATCTCTTTTTACACATTGAGAAAAAATTTTGCCTCCTGGACACTGAAAGTTCATAGATTTCTGAAACCTGCAGCAGTCTTTCTAACTAAAATCTTTCCCAAATACCCCCTTTTTGTAAAATTTGAAATAAGCATAAACATGCCTTTCAAATTCTAAGTGTGTTTTGAATGACTTCTTATGGCTTTTTTGTGGTCATATTGTCTAGGGATCTCAAAATAGATCTCCAACAGAATAAGCCAGATGGGCAGATGGGGTAGAAATTGTTCTACTAAATAGAGGAGTTCAAAACTATGGTTATTTATTAAAGATTCATGCAATAGGAAATTGATGTATTTTATGAAAGAAACAATGGCAGTTTTATTTGTGTTTTCAGAAATACAATTTTCTTCTAAACCAGAACAATCATTTTTTTTGATTGAATAACAGAAAATATCTACTACTAACCAATTAATAAAACTAATTTTCAAACTTCATATTACATAGATCAGAGTTTAAATAAAAAATGAAACAAATATCCACTTAATTGCGTTACTCCTGTCCACTATCAATAAAGAATATTTTTATTGAAACTAGGGATCACAGACAGATGTGTTTGCTATGAAAACAGGTTTTAAAAATTAATCCCAATTTCTATTCAGTGGTTGTTTTCAAGTTAAGATCTACAGACCAGCACATCAACATCACCTAGAAACTTAAAACAAATATAAATTATAACATTGAACCTCAGCCCCACAGGAACTCTGAGGGTGCCCTCCAGGTGATTTTGAAGCATTATCAAGTTTGAGAACTCTTATTCCAAAGGAATATAATTAGATGATATTTAATCATAGATTTCTTTTCTTATTGTTTGTTTCAGTGATTTATTCCATAATCTTTTTCAGGCAATCTGGTTTTATCAGGATCCATTTGCTAATTTTGGATATTTAATATTATATTCTGTAGTTAAATAAATGTTGGAATTTTAATGTTTTTAGAAAAGGCAAGTTATATTGTAAGGTGAAGACAAATCAATTATATTTAATGTGATTCTAATTTTTTTAAAAAAAATTTATACAAATTTATGAGAGTATACTTAAGAATTAAAGTACCAATAAAGCATACACTAGTCTGTAAGAATATCAGAAATCCATTTTGTGTTTATCTTAAAAGCTTATTCATGTCTGAAAATATTAAAAACTCTATGTGACACAATTCTATGATTTAATGAAACGTTTTTAAAATTTAATAAGTATATATTTCAATAGTAGAGATGTTGACCTAATAATCTGTAGTAAATGTATTTTTCCTAAATTCAGTACGGTAGTTCCAATAAAAAATTAATGTCATGAGTAGATCAGTGGTCAATTTAAGAATGATATGTTTTTCTGATCAGATTAAATGCATTTTATGAAATGTTAACTTCCTTATATGTGATTGTATGCTACATATAAATTTGTTTAGCTTGGTATTGTTCTAAGGGAGAATGGAATTCATATATTTTTCTCTGAACACTCAGGCTTTAGACATATGACATTGCTTTTCATGCCTAATTTCTTTCATAATAAAAGTTTGAAATAGTTTTAAAAAAATCTCTTCATACTATTTAGCACTTGCACTTTGAAGGAAGACAATAAAAGTTTTTTTTTTTTAAAGATTATTTAGGAGCACTATGTATTTTTATACATAGATTACATAGGAGCAGTATGTATTTTTATAATAAATTGTTATGAGAGTATCACCAAAATGCTTGCAAGGTCTTACTTTTTTATTCCATATTCCAGTTTTTTATCAGATCATGGTCCACATTCTATTTGACCACTCATTGAAGACCATGTTAGTCCCTTGCTGCTGAAATTTCACAATACAATTACTATAGCAAAACCCATAGCAGAATTAGGCTTTATAGGAAATTTGATGTAGACCATGGAACTGTTTGTGTCAATTGTTATACAACAATACATAGTTAAAAATAAATAAACTCCAAAAAGTCCTTAATCATCAATATGTACATTTAAACTTCTTAAACTTTATAAATTAAATTTATGATTAATTGACATAGTATTTGAATACCTATAATTGCAAACACCATGTTTTTTGGTCTAGCTACAATTGTAAGCAAAATCATATTATACAAGGAACAGATTGGATGTCCATTTAGTTTTTCCTTCATATTTAAAATGCTTATTTTTAAAAATAAATTGCAGAGGGGGGATAGGCAGGCAAAAAGCAGGCATCACATGACTTTTATCAAAATTTATGAAAACAAGGCATGCCAATATGTCTTAGGGTAAAAAGGGATTTGTTACTTTAATAAATGTCAGCAAAGTAAATAATTTTTATTTTTCAAAAACTTCACTGCTCTTTATTTTGAAAGTTATCAATCAATACCATCTTATAAACATAATTAGTAAAAATACTTTGAAGGAATATTTTAGAAAGATATTTAATTTTAGAAAATTAAGAATTGCTCAAAATACCATGCAGTAGAATAAAGCACCTTCCTGCATCTAAATTTAAATTCAGAAATAAAGTTCATCATCTACTCTGAAAAATTTCAGATGAAAAATCCTAATGTACTGTGGTTTTCATAGACAGTTTACAACTTCTTAGGCAAAAACTATTTTCTTGAAACATAGTTTTCACATATCTGTATTATTTTCATAATTCAAAAGTTTACAGAAAGATGATAGTTTTATTCTATCTTTCTTTTATACTTTCATCAAAATTTCATTGAGATCTATTAAACAATGCTACTAACAAAATGAATGTTGATGATAGATGTGATTTGTTACTTTCTAAAAGATCTATACATAATGATATTGTGTAAAGGCTAGTAATTTCAGGCATTCAATATACAAATGAAATCAATGTATATGTATATATATATATATATATATAAACTTATTTGTGTAGAAATATTTATCATCTCATATCAGACAAACTTACATATTTTTACATTAAGAAAATGAAGAATTATCAAAGTAAATTTGTCTTCATACAATCAAAATAGCAAGTTAAATATTCAGGAAACAGTACACAAAACTGAACTCATAATATATATATATGTATATATGACATAAATCATATATATATACATATATATGATTTGTGTCTTTTCTCTATATATATTATTTATGTCTTTTCTCTATAGCTCAAAAAGTTTTACTATTTCATTAACCAAGAGACATTTATGAAATTAAAATACCTACCATTTAAAATATGATTCAAATTTCATATAATTGCTTGAATAATAGGGAGTTAAGTTTATGTGAATACTAAAATCAAGTGCTACTATTTGATTTTTCTTTGCCATTATTGTTTGAATAATGACTTGAAAATTATTCTATTTTTTAATATAAATCTGCTTTCGTTTATGAAGGCTTGGCTGTTATGGGAATCATTCTCCTGCCAGAGTCAATTGGAAAACCAAATATAATTTGATGTGATATTGAGGCACTGGAGGAAATTCCCACCGTGATGATCACCTAGGGAAGGAAATTGTGAGTAAGGTCAGTTCTATAGTTTCCCTAGCTTAATGCTGGGAGGCAGTTTCCAAACCACCTCAAAAGAACGACCAAGAAAAACAAATTCTGGCAGTCTTCCAGAGATAAGGAAATAGGAATACGATTTTGGACAGTATAAGGCATCTATAATTCATGATGGAGAGTACCAGATAAATTAGAAGTGCCCAGAGAGAAAGAAAGAGGGCACCAAAGATTCACAGATGTCTTCCTGTTTGAGCATTGATGAGAGAAAACTATGCAAGTCATGGTGAAAAACACTGGTAAGCGGTAGGTCTAATATGAAATAGAGTGCATCACTGTATGTGTATAGATCATGTTCCTACAAATTATTTAATAACATTCTAGAACAAAACAACAGTAGTAAAGAAAATATTATAAAATTTAGCACCTGAAAACTTATAATGCAAATTATCTAGCATGATAGCATTCAATTAAAAGATACAAAATATATGAACCATAACCAAGGAGAAAATAATCAATAGAAAAAGAATGAGAATTGACAGAGATGTCATAACTAGAAAACTTCCTTGGAACATCAGTTATAAATATTCATAGATACAAATAAAACATAAGTATAATAAAGAAAGAGAAATGGAAAATATGAAAGACATTTTATCTTCAACGGATAAAATATATGACAAAAGAAATCACAAATGTTCTGGATATAACTAATTGGAGTTTAACAATTAAAGAAGAAATAAAAGTGAACTTGAGAAGGGTGCGGTGGAGCACGCCTATAATCCCAGTGGCTTGGGAGGCTGAGGCAAGGGGATCATGATTTCAAAGCCAGCCCCAGCAAAAGTGAGGCACTAAGCAACTCAGTGAGACCCTGTCTCTAAATAAAATACAAAAAAGTGTTGGGATGTGGCTCAGTGGTTGAGTGTCCCTGGGTTCAATCTGTGACACTAAAAAAAAAAAAAAAAAAAAAAAAAAAAAAGAACTTGAATCTTGAAGACAAAGCAATAAAAACAACTTAAATGAAACACAAAGAGAAAAAAAAAAAACTGAACAGAGATGAACAGAGCCTCAATGTACTGTTAGATAATATCATCTAGTTTAATAGGTTTAATATATGTAGGCAGAATCAAAGGGAGAAACAAAGGGTGAGGACAAAAAAATATTTTGAAGAATAACTGGTGAAAGATTTCCAAATTTGATAAAACTATAAAGTAGCATATCCAAAAATCTTACCATAAGCAAAAGTAAATAAATAAACCATACAAAAGCTTACGACTAATAATGTACTAGAGTCCAGTGACGGAATCTAAAAACTGTCAAATGTAAAAGGTTAAATATAATGGCAGTGCTTCTGTAAGAAATAATACAGGAAGGAAGACAATACAATATGTAAAGTGCAAGTTTTATAATTTCAATTTGGTCAGACACATTTGCTTTGTCCATAGTTTTCAAATAATATGCAAACTTCATGAGATTTGGCTTGCTCCATTCTATAATGTATTCCTGTACCTGAATATACCTGAACAGTACTTGAGAAAAGTAAATAGTAGGTGTTGAATAAATAAATGAAAGAAAATGAAATACAAATAAGTAATTTACTGTAGTAGTGGTGATGGGGGGGATCCTGAACTACTGAATAAATTCAGCCAGGTAACAAATTAATCAAAATAAAGAACTAAACATTTATAAATATGTGAAGCTTATTCTATTATTAGCTTATCTGTCAGTATGTCTACCTATTACAAAAATGAAACAAACATACACTGTAAGGATGGCCTTAGGCCTTAGCCTAAGCAACTCCATTTTAAAACTCCATCTTAAAATAAACCTGCAGTTTCACCAGGCAAGCCACGAAGCCCTCCAATATGTCAATCAGGCATAGCCTGATAAAAGCAAGTCACTTTCCACAACCCTGGTAAAAGTCAGGGTGAAGTCACATGTCATTTGTTGACACTGATGCTGATAAGAGTCAGAAGTGATATCAGAGCAGAAATCACCATACTGTATGTCCTTTCTAAGAATGAAAGATGTCACTAAGAAATCTGGTAACAGTTGATAGGGATCCAAAGGGTGAGGAGGAGCTCCCAAAATTGAATTTAAATATTGGAGCAAATGAACAGACATTCAGCCAGCCGACAGTGATGCACACGAGCCTAAGAGCCTGATGAGGACCTAGACTAACATCCCAACTCTTCTCATCTACCTGATCTTTTGCATCATCCTCACCACTCTCAAACTCTACATCAGCCCCTTGACGCTGGTGAGAAAAAGACTTCTTCTTAAGACAGTCTCCTCAACCAACTGTCAACTCCACCCCAGGAGAAACCTCTATTGGTTCCTAACCTGATCACTGTGGTCTGAGTGAGTGTGCATATTGTGGACTTGAGACCTAAGACTTAAGACATTGAAATCTAGCACTTAAACTTAGCATGCAGAGGAAAAGTCTGTGATAGGTCCGTCATGATTAAGTGTGCTTGCAGTGCTTAGAATTGCCTTAAAATTGTTTGCTTTGAATTGATTATGTCTATTTCAATTCCCAGCATTAAGGATTGTCATTCCTTGATTAAGAACCTATAAAGTAAAATTGTATTAAGTGATTTGAGTGAATAAAACATTAAAAAGGGCAGAAGCACATTGACATTCTTTATCTCTCCCTTCTACTGCAGATATCACACTTTTGCCCATCGCAGCATACACAAACGCAGATCTTTGTAAGTATGGAAAAAAATATCAGTTTATTGATTTACAATTTTGGTAGCATTTTTTGAGTTCCTGGCATGTATGTGGAGAAAAATGTACACTTGGACACTTGGGAAGACTGCAAACAAACACAACCACTTCAGAAATCGGTATGGAAATTCCTAAAAAAAAAAAAAAAAAAAAAAAAACTAGGAATGATACCACCATTTGACCCAATTATTTTGCTGCTTGATATTTAGAAGAACTAAAATCAGCATATTATTATGATACAGGTTATCGGTGTTTACAGAAATACAATTCACAATAGCCAAGTTATGGAAATAGCCAAGGTGCCCTTCACAGACAAATGTTAAAGAAAATGTGAGATACACACACACACATACACAAACACACACACAAACAATGGAGTATCACATAGCCATAAAGAAGAACAAAATTATGTAATTTGCAAGAAATTTGGTGGAATTGGAGACAAGCATGCTATGTGAAATAAGTGACACTCCCAAAGTCAAGGGTCAAATGTTCTCTTTCATATGTGGAAACTTGTTGGGAGCGGCAAATGAATTATGGGTCTTTGAACTGTGCAAAGACAGAGGCTAACATCTCCCTTGGAACTCTCTGGTGCAAAGGCGCCAAGAAAACCACCTTCTTGTATGGTGACACCCTGCTCAAATAGAAATTCTGTGTTTGCCATGGAGTTTATCAGTTCATAACCTAAGGTTCTGGCACCAGTCGCCTGTGGGTGGAGAATTGTGGGTGCAAGCTGATGACTGTAATTGGGCTGTTCAAAATTACCATTTCTCACAGTGAATCCCTTTTTTGTAAAAGCCTATATAATAAACATGCAGAGCATGCTCATTGTCAGTGTTCCTCCATCAGAGGTCGGCTGGACAACCAGGTCCTGCTTTCTCTATATTCTCTATTTTTGTGTTTGTTTATGTTTTTTCCAATCCCCTCACGATCCCAGTTTGAGAAAAATGAGTAAATGTCATGCCAGATGTGACAGAAGCTAGAATAAAATAAAGGAGAAAAAGTTGTGTATCACATGAAAATTGAAGAGAGACCAGTGGAGTAGAGCAAGGGCATAAAGGAGGAAGGAGGAGAGATGGGAAAATGGAGAAACTGTGAAATGAGATTGACCAAATTATGTTTTATACCTATAAGAATATGCCACAGTGAATTCTACCTTTATGTTTATATATAAAATTCCAATTAAAAAATAAATATAAGACTGATAGAATAAAGGAAGACAGGGAGCTGGCAGAAGGCAGAGAAATAGATACTGAAATGAATGAATTCTATTTCATGCTTGTGTGATAATGTCAAAATGAACCCCACTATTATATATAATGATAACACATAACAAAAATATCTGAAAACATTTCAGAATATATCTCAAAGTGTTAACCATGTATATCTGACACTATTGCTGCCATATATAGAGCCATGTGCTGCCCTTCAGCTTCTACCAACTTCATTGCTAACAGCTTGGCCAACAAACTTTAGGGCTTACACTTAGGCACTGTATCTATTGCCCTATATGGAAGTGCCGGGGTTTTACTCCTTTTTTCATTAAGAACTTGTAGCCAAAGACTAATGAAATTGAGAGTACAAAGATATCCCTGTCTTTGCCTAGAAAGAGGAAAAAAAATCTGAGGCCAGTATAGTTATATAATTTGCAGGTCTTAGTAAGAAATGCAGATGGTGAATCCTTGTTTTAACATTAAGATGAGACTAAGAAGAGCCATTCTAAGTGAGGGTTCTGTGCCCTGATTTGAAATATCTCTGGCTTTACTAAAATCACACCCTTCCTTGGATTGTTCACAACTCTGTACTTCACCCCTACCCCAAATATTTAATGATTTCTTCTGGGATGTTTCTTTAATAAAACACTTGCCCCTGAATTCTTAGCTATAGCAAAGCATCATCATTATGAGCAGTAAAATGTCTTCACAATGGAACTATGAGGTCATGTCACTGAATAAAATGTTGAATAATACACAATTTGTTGCAACTGTTATCTAATTACAGAGAAAAATTTACCAAGTATGTAGCAGAAATCGACCCCAACATAAATCCACTCAAGTTTATAAAATTGATAATATTGTAACACACATCTTATTTAAGCAAACAAACAAAAGTTCTAACAGCAATATGTTCTCTTCGTGCACAGCAAAATGAGAAGCAGGCTCACAAACTTTCCTCAAAGTGTTTGCTTTCTCTGAGTATTTCAAAGCTTTAAAGAAAGTAGTAATGAAAGTTTCCATATCCTCATAAATGCTCCAAAGCAGTTTGAGAGATGTTTGTGTAGAAAATGTTTTCACTCTCAAAATAACCATGGAAAGCTTTAAAGGAACTGTGAAGTGGCATGAGCTGTGAAGTGGCATGATAAGAGTGGTGAGGCATATTTAGCACATATAAAATGTAAGCCTCCTTTGAGCTATTGAATTGGATTGTCACTCCTTTTATTGCCATGAATTCAATCTCCTTATTCTCTTCACTTCAAAAGATTCGTTTCAATACGTATAGGGAGTATATATATGGAAACTCCAATGGCTGGACTCTAAGGATACAACAGAAAAAAAAAAAAAAAAAAAAGAAAAGAAAAGAAAAACTTAGGAAAGGAGTTTAGTCATCAAAGGAAGTTTCAGTCAATTCTCCAATGCCAAATTGCATTCCAATAGATATTAATACAAAGCTGATGTCTCCAGGTTATACTAGGCTAGAGAATTAAAAAAAATATATATGTGGTAGGCTTACGTATTTTTACAACACATGAGTTTCCTGTAAAGGTTCTTCTGGAGTTAAGAAGCAGAAATCATTACCATCCTATTATTTAAAATTATCAACATAATAAAATACTTCTTGCATGCAGGGATTTCTAATATTCCATTATCAGAATGGATGTCTATTGACTTTAGTCATTATGTATATACACCTCTTAGTATAATAATACTGATTATTCTTGATAGTGGCTAATTAATAGCTTAAAATTCACAATTCAGGGGCTGGGGTTGTGGCTCAGTGGTAGAGCACTTGCCTAGCATGTGTGAGGCGCCACATAAAAATAAATAAATTTAAAAAGCCTATCAACAACTAAAATGTATTTTTTTAAAAATTCACAATTCAGAGTAATAGCATTAAAACAAAGCATACCGAATTGCAAATTCTCATGTCTCTTGAATGAGTATGTTCCTTGAAAAACATTCTATTCCAATAAAATGCAAACAAGGTACTTAATCAGATTCAAAACAGGAATTCTTTTACATGGATGAATCTCTGCCAATGTACTGTTGTGTACTTACTTGCCAGAATCACATAGGGGCACAATGTGGAAAAAGAATTCACAGTGGGGAGCAAGGGAAACATTAATATCATAGCAAGATTTATATGATGTAACATTTATCTGTTTTATTTTTGTTTGAATTTTAGTTTTGCCAATAAGAACATGAAATTAGTTATTATGGTTTTCAAAGTATAAACTTGAACATGAACAGAGTGAATTAATGACAAAGTTAAAAGGAATAACTAGGATTATTGTTTATTCTTCCATGCTATTGGACAGGTAGAGAAATCATGTCCACTAATTTTATATAGGCTAATGGTCTTCACATAAAGTATAAGAAAAAACAATCTGTTCAGCAAGCCCAACTACTACTCTTAATAAAATTATTGTATGAATTGAACTGAAAAAATATATTGTAATGTCATATGCAAATGTCATACATACTCAGATCTTTCAGGTATACATTTTTATCACAGTTTCTAACTTGTCTCAGTTGTTAACTCTTAAAGTAACCACTGATAAGAGTATTACAAATATTCATAAAAGTGTTTCTGAACCCTCTCAAACTACTTGATATCCTGAATAGGTTAAATAATTTTCTTAGTGTCCTAGCCTTACCAATCAGAAATATCTCATATTCTACATATCCTAACAACCTGGAAAGGTGGGTCACTGTGGAAGTCATTCCAACCTGGTTTAGCAGTTCAAAAGTTATATTTCTAAAAAGTTTAAGAGTTGGTTTTTATTTATTTATTCTTTTTTTTTTTTTTCTTTTTAGATTTTGTCCAGTAATAGTTTGGAAATCAGATTTTTCCAAGGTAGTTAATTTCTAAACAAACCTAGGAAGCCACCAGCCTTAAGCATACAGGACCCAGGCAGGCTCTGTGGGAAGGTTCTTTGACTTCTGTGGATCAACAGTACTCAGTGACATGTAACTTGTTTAAATTTTTGTCAAATATCCAAATCTAAATTCAAAGAGGCTTCTAAAAGTCCATTTTCAAAAGCATTGATTCCTACCCCACCCCCCTTAACCTCTTACTCAAGAGGAGGAAATTTACCTCCTGGTAGAATATTTACCCTGAGGGAAAGCAGCTCTACCACACACAAGTCTCTCCCTTCTTTTGTGGTGCTGGTGATTAAACCCTGGGCCTTGTGCTGTGAGGCAAGCACTTTACCATCTGAGCTATACCCCCAGCCCAAGTCTCTCTCTTCTTGAGACCTCATAATTCTACATAAAATCAAACATATCTTAGCACTGTAAATTTCCTTTGCTTTCTTTTCATACATAGTTTCTTAAGGATGCCTTCTGATTTCCATTATGTTGACATTTAATTCTCTTATTTTCCCAGCAACAGGGGTATTCTATATATTTTTTAACCAAAAAGTAATTTGAAAAGCAACAGGATATACTTACAACCTTTCTTTGGAATTAATATATTTATACCTCTGAGTAGCATATCAGAACTGAATGTAAAATGTGGGTTTGTCTTTGTTATGAATAATTGATCTTGCTAACAATGAGTGTGAAAAGCTTCCTTGCTTCTGAAGAGAACACATCAGACAATATCAGAGTGAGAACCTTATTATCTTTATAATATATCAGACCATTTTATAAAAAACAAATACATATTTGGTGAAAATCTTTGTAAATGGAATTAAATACTCAGGGATATGATTCTAAAAAACTGTTTCTAAATTATATCCTACACTCAGAATTTACTGGGTTTGAAAATGCAATCTGTGAAAATTATTTTTGCTGCTTCTAATAAAAACAGAAAACTACTCTTTACTTCATTTTCGTTGTGAACTTTACCTAATTCCTAAAATCAATTATTTATGGAACATTTATCTTGTGTGGAGAGCAAATTAATGCAAATTAAAGTAAACTGAGTGTTACAAAACAGCTATTGCACTGACATAAAAATCAAAAAACTTTTGCTACTGCTTCCTATTTTCTTTTTCTTTATTATCAGTCTCTGATAACATGCTCTGACCATCAGATTCCCTAAGAAGAGTAAGACTAAGTGAAAGTGGGCATTATATCCTGGCTAAGATAACTTCTGAATATAAAAACTTCAATATGGTAAAGGCAAAAAGATAGTCTTTAATAATTGTACAAAAGCATGTTGCTCTACATCAGGTGTTCCTTTAATCGATGTTGCTGTTTAGTTTTATACCCCCAAAATTTTTATTGAAGTTTTAACACAAGATAACTGTGAATGTGACCTTATTTGGAAATAGAAATATTCAAATTAAGATTGGGTCACATGTTAAACTGTGTGTGGTAGCACACACCTGTAATCTCAGCAGCTTGGAAGCCTGAGGCAGAAGGATTAAAAGTTCAAGGCCAGCCTCTGTAACTTAGTGAGGCCCTAAGCAACTTAATGAGAACCATTCTCAAAATAAAAAATAAAAATGGCTGGAGATGTTGGGATGTGGCTCAGTGGTTACATAGACCTGGTTGTTTTGTTTTATTTTGTTTTTCTATTTTCAATTTTTTTTAGTTGTAGATGGTCACAATATCTTTATTTATTTTTATGCAGTATTGAAGATTGAACCCAGTGCCTTACACATGCTAGGCAAAAGCACTTTACCACTGAGCCACAACCCCAAACCCAACCCCCAGAGGTTTAATCTCTGATACCCACCAAAATAATTAGGTCACAATTTATTAAAAGGAGTGCTAAAACTAATAGGTTGGTGTTTTATAGAAAGAGAAGACATACAGAAAGAGACATATAAATAGGGAAGAAAGTAGTTTGATGACTGAGCTAGAACTGGCATGATAAAGCAATAATACCAAACTGCCAATGATTGCCAACAACAACAAAAAGCTAGGAAAGAACACAAGAATATTCCTTAGAATTCTCAGAAATAAAAGCACTCCAGAAAACATGGTTTTAAAATCAGTGACTCCTAGAACTGTGAAGGAATAAATTTCTGTAATTTTAACCCAGCCTGTTTGTAGTAATTTGTTATGGAAGTTTGAGGAAATTGATAGAAACTATGGTACTGGAAGTTGGAGTGTTATATAATAAATACCTATAAGTGTAAAAATAATAAGAAGAAATATCATAATCAGATGCTAAAAGAATTTTAAGATACATGATAGAAAAAGTTTAGCTGTCCATAAAGAGTCTGTGGAAATATGTGGAAATATGCATGATAATGGCAATTCTGTAGAGGGCTCAGCAAGAAGACAAATCTTATATTGTCTTAGACAATCCACATAATATATGAACATATAATTGTTGAAATATTAAAGATATTTCTGGTAAGGTCACAGAAACAATTGAGAAACATGTCATTGGACAATGGAAGGAAGGCAATCTTTGCTATAAATTGTCATAAAACTGGATTAATTATGTACTACTGTTGGGTAGAATGAAGAAATTATAAATTGTAAACTGTATACTTAGGTGAGACTATTTTATGGAAAAGTATTGAAGAGGCAGTCTATATTTGCTTCATTACTTAAAGTAAACCTGGAAAGGACAGACATAAATTTAAGATGTAATCATTAGGCATAAAGGAAGCAGAAATTGATAATTTGGAAAGCTTCCAGCCTATATTTTTGGAGGTATGTCTTGTTTTTATATATACCTTTATTTTATTTTATTTTTTAAAATTTTTATGTGGTGCTGAGGACCAAACCCAGTGTCTCACACATGTGAGAAAAGCACTCTACCACTAAGCCACAACCTCAGCCCCACTTCCAGCCTATTTTTGTTACAAAAGATAAAGTGTGATTTGGGGAAAGCACCAATGGTATGGCTAGAAAAAAAACTTGTTTGAGAGATGAGTGACTCATGTATCCAATTGAGCATCTAAGTAAAAACACTGCCAGTATGGATTAAAGGAAACAGAGACAAAAGTGAATGAAAGAAATCAGTTAGACTTCTCTGGTTCTATAAACAGAAAACGGGTTTTTCAAACCATCCAGTACTGGCTGAGTAGGGCTGATGTATACTCTGCAGGCACAGATATGGTCAATAAATCTTCCAAGGGCCCAGAAGCTGGGTTTGAGAGAACCTCCATGGTTCCAGATGGTAGATTGAGACAGATAATTATTATTTTTCACAGCTCTTAAAATCTACTGGAATTGTCTCTGTTGTGTTTTATGTGGTTGAAACTTATGATCTCGGGCTGGGGTTGTGGCTCAGCAGTAGAGTGCCTAGCACATGCATGGCCCAGGTTCGATCCTCAGCACCACATAAAAATAAAGGCATTGTATACAACAAATAAATGTATATTAAAAAAAATAAAACCTATGATCTCATTTGTATGTCCTATGACCCATTCTATCTGTCCATATTCCTTTTGAAATGGAATGTCTGTAACATTTCCATTGTACTTTGGAAGCAGATAATTTACCAGTTTCACAGATCTACAGAGATTTTGCCTCATGTTGAACCATACTCAGAGTTTCTCCCAAAACTCATTTAATGATTTAGAAGATGAGATATGGGATCTTGTTTTTTTAACACCTTTATTTTATGTGCTTATTTTGTTGTTATTATTTTTAATATTTTTTTTAGTTGTAGATGGATACAATACCTTCATTTTATCTGTTTTTATTTTTATGTGGTGATGAAGATCGAACCCAGTGCCTCACACATGCTAGGCAAGCACTCTCTACCACTGAGCCACAACCCGAGCCCAAGGGATCTTTTATTTTATTATATATAAATGAGATTTTAGTCTTAGTGCTGAAGCCAAAATGAGTTAAGAATTTTGGGATATTTGAAATGAGTGAATGTATCTTACAAAGAGAAAGGCCACATATTTGGAGACAGGGAATGGAGAGAAATCCATTATGGAATGAAATAGATCACCTGAAAAGATACACTTAAGTCACACTGTTACATTAATAGAATTTGAGGTCATATTGGGCTGGGGAAGGACTCTAGTACTATGAATGCTATTTTTATAATAAGAAAGAAAGTGGGACACAGAGAGATGCCACAAGAAAAACTCCATGTGATGATAGAAACAGGGATTAAAGTGATGTTCTACAAGCAAGGAATTCCAAGGCTTTCTGGTGATCACCAGAATCTAGGAGACAAACTCGATCCTTAGGACCTCAAGAAAGAAACAGTTTTGGTCAAAACTTGATTTCAGACTTCTATCTTCCAGAATGATAAAATAATAAATTTCTTTGGTTTTAAGTCAAGTAAACAGTGATAATTCATTACCAAAGCCCTAGTAAACTTATACAGCTATAAACTTTAGATTGAACGGAAAATACAGAAAGAAACTTGCTTTGAAATAAAAATTTAATAAAAGGAGAAGAGTTGACATAACAGTTCTTATGAAGATATAACTCATTCCACATTATCGGGCATGGTCTATTATATCCAAGTATATAAAAATCTATGTTTGCTGTAACTAAAAATAGACAACATAGAGAAAAAACAAATAATAATGTTATATTATTGAGCAAAGAAAATTACATAGGAAGGATCTAATCATAAACCACCCTATAATCTGATTACGGAACATTTATTGTAAATAATTCTTTATTACTAACAAGTGCATAAATACTAAAAGTAAGCAGATATTTAAAATCCAATAATAGCAGATACATATGCAGTATATATTAACTTCTTAGATGAGACAGAATACCTAAGGAATTATATCCTTTAGAAGATCCCCATCAGCACCTAACGATTCAAAATTGAGATTCATACCTCTTTGAAATGGGTACATCTATGGACCACTGAATAGCAAAGAATCTCACTGAGTTTTGGGGGGGATCTTACTGAGTTTGGGTCTATCAATAAGGAGATTACCTCTGATGTGCCAGTAAAACTAGATTGATTGAAAGACTGCCTGAGAAGCTACTCTTGCATGCACCACTGAAGATATTTGTGAAAGTGAGTGCTGCTAAGAATACCCTATGTTGTTGATACATACTACAGGAACAGCAGTTAAAAAGCACACTAGAACCAGAAAAAAATGAAGTTCTTTATCTTGTACTGTCCCCAAAGAATCCTTTATTGACAAGGCCTAATATTGTGTCTAGGAGCAAATAGATGTCACTAAGGGATCTAGGTGCAACATCATAAAACCATACAAATAAGGGTAGATTTAGAGTTGAGAGATTACAAAAAAAGAAAACTGGAACAGAAATAATGTTTTATACACTTGAGGTATGAAACCTCTTTTGTAAATATGTAAGCTCCACACACCTAAGAAAATACAAATAAATATTAGATTTGAATTTTCCCTTGAAAATGACCCAAGTTTATTAGGTTGTAAAGAAGACAACAATTTAAAAACATGGAAATGATCCAAATGTACCTTCATTCACTACTGAATATATATGTGTATGTTTAAGTTGTGCTTAAATTTCAGAGAAAATCATAAAAATTTACTTGGGATATATGCTTCATTCCTTATAAATAAGAAAATATCATATTGTTTCCATAGTTTGGATCTTGAATTTCCCCTAAATGCTTGCTTGGCACCTTGTTGCACTATTAAGAGGTAATAGAACTTTCAGGAGGTAGAATCTAATGGAAAGATGTTAGGTCATCAGGGACATTCCTTTGGAGGTGACATTGAACTCTGTCTCCTTCCTGTCATTTTCTGCTTCCTGGACACCATGAGTTGAATTGGCCTCCTATACCACACACTTTTGCCATGATGTCCTGTGCTGCCACAGGCCCAAAGAAACAGGGCTAAATAACCATGCCCTGAACTATAACATACCTTTCTTTTCTCTATTTAAGTAGATTTATTTTAAGTATTTGTTACACTCATGAAAAACTAACATAATTTTTGAAATGAAAAAAGTGGAATATACATTTTGATTAAAAAGGTGATATGGGCTGGGGTTGTAGATCAGTGGTAGAGTGCTTGCCTAGTATGTGTGAGGCACTGGGTTCCATTCTCAGCACCACATGTAAATAAATAAATAGAATAAATGTCTATCAACAACTAAATTTTTTTAAAAGGTAGTATTTTTCCATCTTTGCCTAGAATCTTTGACCATAGAGTGCTATTTTTTTTCTGTAAAAATCTTCAAAGATAAAGGCAAATATCTATTGTAATTAATTAATTTAAGGTTGTGAGTTTCCTTTAATGTGATTTTGAAAAAGAATATGAATATTCTTAGAGTATTTAGGATTCATTTTAAAACAACTGCAATGTAATTAGAATATTGCTAAGTGGATATTTATGAAGATTCATTTTCCCTGTTATGAAAGTTTATTTGATGGTAGACATGGCATTTAAAAATCACTCTAATCAATAAATTGTTTAAGAAACTTAATACATTTTATGAATATCAATTTTGTTGAGTAAAACATTGATTGAAAGTTAGGTAAATTGTCATCACATTACAATTATCACTCAGATATTATCACCTAAATCTTAAAATGAGTATCCCATTTTTAAAGACTAGAAATGGTAGATTTTACACAAAGAATTTTACATTTACCATGAATATAAAGTATACTAAACACATATTAATTATTATAGGATTAAGATAAAATTATATTTAAGAATAAATTGGGCTGGGGTTGTGGCTCAGTGGTAGAGCACTTGCCTAGCATGTGCGCGGCCCGGGTTCGATCCTCAGCACCACGTAAACATAAATGCATTGCATCGTGTACAACTAAAGCAAATAAATAAATATATATAAAAAAAAGAATAAATTAGTTTTGGGCTGGGGATATGGTTCAGTTGGTAGAGTGCTTGCCTCACATGCACAAGGCCCTGAATTCGATCCCCATAATCACAAACACACATACAAAAAAATAAATTAATTTTATTTATTGGATATGAATTCTATATAGAAGATCATGTTAATCAGGTAAGTACATGTTGCAATGCATTTGTGATCTTTTAGAAGTAATATTTCATACAAGTTGACTTGGCAGCATTGACAACAAACATTTCTAAGATATATTTAATATTTGTCCTCTGTAAGTTATGGGAGGAAAAAGCTATATTATGAGCATAACACTCAAAAATAAAAAAATAAAAAAACTCCTTCCAGTTATAGAAAAGTGTTAATTTTGTGTTTGTTTAAATGAAGAGACACATATACATAATCACACACACATATATATGTATATATGTATGTGTATATATACCGATGTGTTATTTATATAATTTTCCTCAAAATATTTTCTCATTATACAGACAATATCATCATCTCTGAAAATTAACAGAACCATCATTAATCTATTCTACTTATGTAGTAAGTGGATTTACTTTCTCATTTATCAGGAATTTTCTATCAGTGCTGCTTAAGTTTTCAGTGACTTCTTAAATGAAAAACTCTGCTTTTTACTCATAATGCAGATGAAAGTGTTCCAACACCACAGGGTCTTAAATGCAGTCTCAATGAAATGACAACACAAACATTTCCTGTGGTTTCACATCACTTGACATACACTGTTTCATATTAAGTGAAAAGCTATACAAATAATACACATGTACTAATATAAACAACTTTTTCTGAAATCTTTCACCTAAAATCAGAATAGCCATGTATCTCTATGACTATTATAGATACCTGGTGAGCCTAAAGCCTTAAAAGACACTCAAGGGCCAAAAGAATCATCAAAACTTAAATTACTTTCAGTATACTTTCAATATTATGTGAGTTTTTCTTCTAAGTTTTGAAAATTGTTGATTCTTTTGTAGACTCTGTAGCAAATCTCTGCTAAGTAAATATGTGATTTACGAGAACATTCTCTTTTTGACTATGCTTCCTCAAAACAAACCTAAAATCACAAGTCACTAAAATCAAGAGTATCTCTTCTAAATAATGGTTAAACTTGAAGATAATTCAATAATTTCCTAATCATTGCATTTTGAAGCAGTTATTAGGCAATTTTGCCATGGATATTTCCCAGCCATTCTAGTAGAGATATAAATCTCATAAACATTAAAAGTACTATATGTCTTGCTGCCAAAAGTGTCACTTTTAGTTTCTTTTGATTTTGAGACCACATATATATCTAGCTGTATCTCTATATCTACTACCATCTAGTAAGCAATATAGCATACATAATAATTACTGTTATAAATGTTAATATTTGCTACTTACTTTAATGAGTAAACAATTAGCATGTTACCTGAGGATGCATGTCTCACAAACCTTAGTTCAAAATATTTTTATCTGAGTAAAGAATTATTTGAAAGACATTTTTAACATTTCAGTATTAGTATATTCATTATGGTTTCCTCTGTAGTGATTTTGACCTTAATATAAGTCTTAAGATAATAAGACTGTCAGAAAAGCATTAATTAGTTAATCAATTTTGCAAAACAATAAAGCTTATGAAATAGGTTATAAATGTAATGTTATTTTAATTGTACTGTATATTTTATATCATTTGATAAATTTCAACAAATATGATAAAACCAGTGTTCATATAACACCTATTTAATTTCTTTTAAAATGGTAATGGTTATCAGCAAGAGCATAGTTGATAATTTTCCTTTTAAAGTCTTTAAAGTTTTAAACTTCCATAAGTCACAATCACAAATGATTCCAGTCCTGAACAATGAAATACTTAAAGCTAAAACCCCAAATCCACAAGTCCTAAAAACTTGAGTTTAAAAATGCACTATTTGTCTCCATTGGCATTCCTTCCAATTGAATCTGGTGATCTCTAGTATTTAAATGTAAACATTTATTTATTTATTACTTTTTGTTTATTTGGGGGGACTGGGGATTTAACCCAGGGGCACTTGGGCACATTACCACTGAGCTACATCCCCAGCCTTTTTAAATTTTGAGATAGGATCTCACTAAGTTGCTTTGGGCCTTGTTAAGTTGCTGAGGCTGGTATTGAATGTGCAATTCTCCTGTCTCAGCCTCCTGAGCAGCTGGGATTACAAGCATGCACCACTGCTCCTGGCCATTGTAAGCACTTAAATGAATATTTCTTAAACTTACAGAACTATCATTTATGAACATGTCTATTTTTATTGGTTGCTAAATTTATATATTATGAAATCTGTATTTGAATTTATATACCTGAAGACTCAGGTCTGAATATAGGATTACTCATATGTATGTTTAAATTCCTTAATTATACATAATATAAATTTTGTATACACAGAAGACATTCATTACATATTTTAGAAAACAATGGAATGATTTTTTAATAAAGAAAGTGGAGTTGGGGATATAGCTCAGTTTGGCACAGTGCTTACCTCACATGCACAAGGCCCTGGGTTCAATCCCCAGCACCACAATAAACAAGAAAGGAAAGTTTTAGATTAGATGTAAGGGAGTGTTATCTGACAAGAAGAATTGTTGAACTTCATTTTTGTAATTATTTCTTATTGATACATTATATTAATATATAATAGTTGGGCTCATTCTAACAAAATCACACATGGATGGAATTTAATTTATTTCATTTCATTCCTTAGTGTCCCATTTTCCTTTTCCAAACTTCTATCTTCCCCTCTTCTCCTTCCTCTACTTTACTGGTCTTCCTTTTGCTCATTATTTATTTTTTATTGATGTTATGATTTAGATATTAGGTCCCCCCCAAAACTTGTGTGGTCAATGCAAGAAAGTTTAAAGGTGAAATGGTTAGGTTATGAGAGCCTTAATATAATCAGTGCATCAATTATCTGATATGGATTAACTGGGTGGTAACTAGGGAGGTAGGATTTGGCTGGAGGAGATAGGATGATGAAGGCATGCCCTTGAGGTTTATATTTTGTCCTGGTGAGGAGAGGTCTCTCTCTACTTCCTGCTGTGATGTCCCCAGCTGCCTTCCTCTGCAACACACTTTCATAATGATGTTCTTCCTCAATTCAGGTCCCCAAGGAATGGAGTCAGCCATCTATTGGCTGAAGCTTCTGAAACAGTGTATCCACTAAACAAACATCTGCTCCTTAAAATTTGTTCTTATTAAGTCTTTTGGTCACAGTAGCAAAAAGCTGACCAAAACAATTAGTGCTTTATAGATATACTTATGTATATCTATGTATTCCACCTCTATAGGTGGAATTCACTGTGGTATATTTATAAATGCACATAGTGTTATTTTGTTAAAGTCATTGTACATTTCCTTCCATTTCTGATCCCTTCTCCCTCCTTCTCTATCTCCTTCTATGCCACTGAGCTTCCCTATATATTTATAATGTCTGATTAACTCCCTATTTTCCCCCTTATTTTGCTTTACCCACACATAAGAGGAAAAATGTTTGACCCTTGATTTTCTAAGGGTGGCTTTGTTTCAATTTGTATGATATTATACATTTCCATTCATTTACTGGCAAATGTCATAATTTCATTCTTCATTGAAGCTATGTAAAACTTCATTGTGTATAAACACAAATTTTCCTAATCCATTCAACAGGCATCCAATCTATTTCTATAGGTTGACTGTTATGAATTATGCTGCTGTCAGCATTGATCTGGGTTTATCAACATGTGCTGACTTTAGTAGTTTGGGATGAATACCAAGGATCTCGGTCATATGGTGATCCCATTCCTAGATTTCTATAGAATCTCCATACTGATTTCCAAAGTGATTATACTAATTTTCAGTCCCACCAAAATTTTATAAATGTATCTTTTCCCTAACATTCTTGCTAGCATTATTTTTATTATTTGTATCCTTGATAATTGTCATTCTGACTGGAGTGAGATGAATTCTTAGTATAGTTTGAAGGTGTATTTCTCTGATTGCTAGAGGTACTTTTTTCTTTGTGTATGTATGTTGGCTCTTGATGTTTCATCTTTTGAGAAATATGTGATTCATTCTTTTGCTTACTTATTGATGGGGTATTTGTTTTATAGTGTTAAATTTTTGGAGTTCTTTCATATTATGGATATTAATCCCCTGTCAGAAGAGTAGCAGGCAAAGAGTTTTTCAGATACTCCTGCTCTCTCTCCATGTTCATGATCATGTTCTTTGTTTTGCAGAAACTTCTTAATTTGATTCTGTCTCAGTGATTATATATTTTATTTCATGAGCTTAATGAATTTGGTGCTTACAACAATATGATCATGTGTGGATTATATATTTTCTCTTACAGCAGTTGCAAATTTTCTACTCTTATTCCTAAATTTTGATCTGCTTTTATTTGACTTTTGTGCAGGGTGAGAGATAGGGATCTAGTTTTATTTTTTCTACATATGGATATCCAGTTTTCACACCATCATTGGCTAAAAAGTCTATCTTTTTTTCCCAACATAAATTTTTAGCACTTTGTCAGGTATTAGATAATTGCAACTATGTGGGTTTATCTCCATCATCTATTCTATTCCACAGGTCTTCATGTCTGTTTTGATACCAATACCATGAAATTTTTGTTATTACTGCTTTTTAGTATAATTTGAGATCAGGTATTGTGATGCATCCTTCTTTGCTCATGCTCAGGATTACTTTGGCTATTCTGGGTTTCTTATTATTTCAAATAAACTTTAGTATATATTTTTCTAGTTCTGTGAAGAATGTCATTGGTATGTTGGTGAAAATTACATTAAATCTGTATATTGCTTTTGGGAGTATGGCCATTTTATAATATTAAATTCTGTCTATCCAAAACATAGGAGGTTGTTCCATCTTCTAAAATCTGCTTCAATTTTTTCTTCAGTGTTGTATAATTTTTATGGTAGAGATCTTTCACCTCCTTGGTAATATTAATTCCCAACTATTTTTTAAGGTTAATGTGAGTGGAATTTTTTAAAAATTTAATTCTCAACATTGCCACTGATGCAGTATAAAAGCTATTAATTTATGAATGTTGCTCCTGTATGCTGTTACTTTTCAGGATTTATTTGTCAACTCTAGAAGCCCTCTGGTAGAATTTTTTGTGTTATCTAGATAGAGGATCAAGTCATTAGCAAACAGATCATTTGACTTATTTTCTTATTTGTATCACCTTAATTGACTTATTTTTTCTTATTGCTCTTAGTGGAGTTTCAAGATCTATATTGAATAGAAGTGGTAAGAGTAAAAATTTTTTTTGTGTTTTTGATTTGAGAGGAGAGGATTTCCATATTTTCTCCATTCAGTACGATATTGACATTGGGTTTGTCAGATATAGCCTTTATGATGTCAATGTAGGTTCTTTTTCTCCCTTGTTTCTCCATAGACTTTAACATGAATGAGTACTGGATTTTATCACAGGCCTGTCTGCATTTATTGAGCTGATCATATGTTTCTTGTCCTTAATTCTATATGTGTGGTGAATTGCATTTATCGATTTGTGTATGTTGAAAAATATTTTGCATCCATTGGATGAAACACACCTGATCATAGTGTAGGATATTCTTGATATGTTGTTGAATGTGGTTTTCTAATATTTCACTAAGGATTTTTTCACACACATTCATCAGGAATATTGGTTTGTAGCTTTCTTCCCTAGATGTGTCTTTGTCTACTTTTGGTATCAGGGTTATACTGGTTTCACAGAAAGTTTTTGTAAGTGTTCCCTCCCTTAGAATTTCATGAGAATTTTGAGTAAGACTGGTTTTAATTCTTCTTTAAAGGTTTGGTAGAAATCAACTAAGAATACAGCTTATCCTAGCTTTTCTTTGTTGGATGGCTTTTAATTGTCTTTCAATTTTATTGTTATTGATATGCTTAGGTTTTCTATATCTTCCTGATTTGATCTGAGTAGGTCATATGTGTCTAGAAACTTGCCAAAACTTGCCAATTTTCCAGTTTGTTGAAATATGTATTTTCAATAGTTTCTAAAGTTTTTTTCTGAATTTCAGAAGTGTCTCTTGGGATATCTCCTTTATCATGTATAATTTTGTTAATTTGGGTCTTCTCTCTCTTTCTCTCTCTTCCAGGTGGTTTGGCTAAAGGTTTATTAATCTCATTTATCTTTTCAAAGATCCAACAGCCAGGAAGGGTGGTGCATGCCTCTAATCCCAGCAACTCCAGAAGCTGAGGCAGGATGATTATGAGTTCAAAGGCAGCCTCAACAATTTATTGAGGCCCTAAGCAACTCAACCAGACCCTGTCTCTAAATAAAATATTAAAAAAGTGGGGGTGTGGCTGAGGGTTAAGCAACCCTGAGTTCAATACCCCATACAAAACTATAATAACAACAACTCAGTTGCATTGAGCCTGGGTACAGTTTTTATATTCTCAATCTCATTAATTTGAGATGTAATCTTTATTTTCCATCTTATACTTGATTTGAAATTAGTTCATTCATTCTTTATTAAAGACTTGAGGTGGATCATTATATTATTTATTTGAGATAACTCTGGTTTTGAATGTAGGCTCTGTGAGAAATAGAAAGTCCAATGATTCATTTTCAGAACATACTATTAAGCCTCACCAGTAGGGAAATAGAGCAGAATGGAAAGTTATGCAATAGCACCATAGCTTATGTATATGGCAGATCCAAAGTCCGTGCACCTGAATAGCTCTTTGACAAGTGGGAGGTAAGGAAGGGTGTTGGCCTGACCAACACAGATAGACATCTTTTTTCTAAGAAATAGTAAATAATGTAAAGAAATGAAAACTGCATATGTGTCATAATATATTCACCCTGAGAAGGGCTTCCCACAACAAGAGAACAAAGGAAGGGGGAACAATTAAGGGTACATTTCCTTAAACAATCTAGTAGGAGACAATAAAACCTAGGCAACATTTAGGAAGACTGTACCTCATAGTACTCCATTATACTCAGCCAATGAAGAACCTGGGGAGGTACCTTGTATACCAAGGGATAAAATGCTATTTTGTAACCATTCTTGGGTCCCTGAGGCCCACTAGACACCTGATCTTGCAAAATCATCATTAAAGTCTTGCTTTTTGCTGTACTTCATGTCTCCCAGCCCATTCTTTGGGTTTGGATAGGTGAGCATGTTTTTCACCAGTTGGGGGTTCATGCAGGATCTCTTCACCCAGTTGGAGTGAGACTCCAATAAAGAAAGCGTGTGCTACTCCATTGTTGTTGATCCACTCTTTGGGGGCACTCTGCCTCTATGTGGAAGCAGAAGAATGAGACTGTTTCAAAGAACAGCAAAGCATTGCTTTAAAAAAAAAAAAAAAAAGCAGGGATCATGGGAATCAAGCAGCTTCATGCATTGGTTAAGGTAGAAAAACTGGAGTAAGAGTACTGCCTTGGTGGTTGGAAATTTTCAGAGGTTAAGAGTATGTGACTTAAAAGTGCCTGGGCACAAAGTGAATGCGGAATCCTGATCTACATTGCCATTCCCCTGTGAGGGAAATGTCTGGAGACAGACAAATCGAACATTTAGAGTGCACAGAAACCTCCAGTAAAGGGTGGTTAAGTATACAGGGAGGCCCAATTATGGGAACCTACCTGTTAGGACAGAATGCTCAAAGAAATCTCTTGAGACAGTCTCATGCTCAGTAATCAAAGTTTATCAACAGGGAGGGCCTGCCAGGCTGCACAGTTGTGTGGTGCAGCATCCAGAGTCACTTAAATAGAGGTTTATTATATATCTTTAACAAGGAATAAGAGCAAGCTGGAAATGACCTTGGGTGCAGCAAGCTATTGTTGACCTTGGGTG
Organism: Tamias sibiricus; assembly: GCA_025594165.1. NCBI lineage: Eukaryota > Metazoa > Chordata > Mammalia > Rodentia > Sciuridae > Tamias > Tamias sibiricus. The sequence goes on from CM046667.1 coordinate 79,217,304, forward strand.
CAGATGTTTAGGTAACAACAGATTTTTGTATTTAGGGACATTGCTGGGGTAGGGGGAGGCATATGGGAACAGGGTATATTAAGTTTCTTTTTCTTGGCAGTTTGTAAGTCTTGGTTTTGGGTTAATATGTAGTTCTAGAATTAAAATGGAGTCATTAATGCCTAGGATATTCCATTACTATTGAAAATAGGGAATAAAAATTTTGACCTAGGGATATTAAGGAAAGTGGAGTATAAGAGACTTCCTTGGACTTTCCCCTGGATAGTTCTTTAAGGGAAATGTTGAGGTTATGGGAGGATAGGTCCCAGATGAAAGACAAAAGGAAACTTAAAATGATTAAATATTTCTATTTTGTTTGGCCCAAGGAGCCAATTTGTGGACATTAAATTTCTTTTTGGCCCAAATTTCATTCAGGTGAGGACTGAGTATGTCAGACCTTAGCTCTTTTAGTAAATGACAAACCATTCACTATCCAGGAAGAGAAGGATTATTTCCTTTGTTTGTTACAGGGGCAAGCCTGTATGTTTCCCCTTAGAGGAAAGAAGAAGGGTCTGCAGAAACAGAGGTGGGATCCCCTTTTCTGCCTGGCCTCCCATGGGCCCAGCAAAATGGATGGCAAGAGGAACAAAGACGAAATGGGGGATGAGGAAAAACAGAAGGAGGAAAACAGGGTGGGACAAAATCATCAGTCCCATGTACAAACTTAATACAAGAGTTTGAACAAAGGCCAAATGTCCTCTCTGATATGTGGATATTAACACACAATAAAGGGTGTGCAGAGAAAAATAAAAATTTATTGGATTAGACAAAGGGGAATAAAGGCAAGGGATGGAAGATGGGAATAGGAAAGAAAGCAGAATGACTCAGGCATAACTTTCCTATGTTCATATACGAATACACCACCAGTGAAAATCTGTATCATGTACACCCATAAGAATGGGATCCTAATTAGAATCATTGTGTACTTATATAATTATATACAAATACTTCATCTATGTAGAATGTCAAAATGTACTATATTATCCTGTATATCTAAAAGGAACAAATAAAAAATTTTAAAAAATTAAAAAAAGAGACCAATGAAAGATAGACATTGAAAAAAATTTTATCCCATCTGTGCAGCTCATGTTCTATTTCTGGAAAGTTGCCATGGAACAAGGGGAACTTGATTTTGTAAATGCCCCCTTACAAGTTCGAGTATAGAAATTTCAAACATGAGATGTAGTCACTACTCGAGGACACTTTCAGCCTAGCAGAATAAGAAGATCAATTCCTAGGGCCCAGTCTTCTTTACTTGGGAAGAAATGATGGCCATCATGAACACTTTGTTTTCCAGAAAAGAAAGGGGAATGACCTCATGGGTGTCCATGGCCATCTGAGAGAGACAACATTCTCCTGGACCAGGAGTCATATCAGCTGAATGAAATTCCCCACTGAGGATCACAGATAGCATAATAATAACCCAGATGACAGGACCAAAATGAAAAACCATAGTAGACTAATAATCCCAAATTAAAAATGAAAAAAAATAACCTTGCCTAGATCTGGAAGAAGCCCTGGAAAAAAATATCTCTTAAAAGTTACCTCTGTGATTGGCCAGATATTACAAAAGAGCTATAAAAGACTGAGGGCTGAAATGACAGGCCAATTAAGGAATTGCTAAAAATAAAAAGCCCAAAAGATTTTTATAAAATTCAAAGAGAAATAAAAGCAGAAAGCAAGGATTATGCTTTCAACTGCTGAAGAGGGAATCAATGGGCTAGTGAGTCAAAACCCTACTTGATGATAAAGTAAAAGAAATAGCTCTAGAGATCACCAGGAAAAAAACTCAAGAACAAAATCCTTCAAACATGAGCAGAAGTTAAAAGTGTTGAAAACCTGGGCACTTCAAGAGAGGATGTCCTGAATTAAAAAATCAAGTGGAAGTGACCCCTCTCATGACCTTTGGTGGGGACTAAGGGAGTTAGGGTTTCTTTTTAGCCAGGTAGCAAATAAAAGAGAGGAAATAGCATTATTTTGTTGTTTTTATATACACATGATAGTAGAAAATATTTTGACATTATATATATATATATATATATATATATATATATATATGGAGTACAATATTATAATTAGTATTCCATCCTTGTGATTGTACATGATGTGGATTTTCACTGGTGGTGTATTCATATATGAACATAGAAATGTTTTATTAGATTCATTCTACTGCCTTTTCTATATCTATCCCCTTCTCCCATTCCCTTCATCTCCCTTCCCCTTTGTATAATCCAATGAACTTCTTTCTATTCTACCCCCTCTACTCCCATTTTCTTTTTGCATGTTAGCATCCACATATCAAAGAAAGCCTCAATCTTTGGATTTTTGGGATTGGCTTATTTCTCTTAGTATGATAGTCTCCAGATCCATTACCAGCAAAGGTCATGAAGTCATTCTTTTCTGTGGCTGAGTAGTATTCCATCATGTATATATACCACATTTTCTTTATCCATTGATAGGAAGAGTACCTAATTTGGTTTCATAGGTTAGCTGTTGTGAATTGAGCTTCTATAAATATTAATATGGCTGCTTCACTGCAGTATGCTAATCTTAAGTCCTTTGTGTATATATACCAAGGAGTGGGATAACTGGGTTAAATTATGGTTCCATTCCAAGTTTTCTGAGGAACTCCATACTGCTTCCTAGAGTGGTTTTGACAATTTGCAGTCCTAACAGCAGTGTATGAGTACAACTTTTCACCCACATTCTCACCAACATTTATTGTTACTTGTATTTTTGATAATTGCCATTCTGACTGGAGTGAGATGGAATCTCAGTGTAGTTTTAATTTGCATTTTTTCTAATTGCTAGAAATGTTGAACATTTTTCTTGTTACATTCTTTGACTACTTGTATTTCTTCTTTTGTGAAGTGCTGGTTCAGTTCCTTTGCCCATTTATTGATTGTGTTATTTTTTGTTTCATTTTAGTTGTTTTCTTTTGCTGTTATTGTTAAGTGTTTTGAGATCTTTGTATATTCTGGAGATTATTGCTCTGAGGTGCAGGTGTCAAAGATTTTCCCCTATTCTGTAGGTTCTCTCTTCATGTTTTTGATTGTTTCCTTTTCTGCAAAGAAGCATTTTAGTGTATTTAATAGCATCCAGTTTATTGATTCTTGATTTCATTCTTGTGCTTTAGGAGTCTTTTTGAGGAAGTGAATTCCTAAGCCAACATGATGGAGAGTTGGGCTTACTTCTTCAAGTAGGAACAGCATCTCTGGTCTAATGCCTATGTCCTCGATCCACTTTGGCTTTTGTGCAGTGTGAGAGATAACATTTAAATTTTATTCTACTACATACGAATTTCCAGTTTTCCCAGTACCATTTGTTGAAGAAGCTATCTTTTCCTCAATGTGAGTTTATGGAGCCTTTGTCTAGTATGAGATAACTGTCCATATGTGGGTTTGTCTCTGTTTTTTATCCTGTTAGTCTATTCTATTTCTATCCATTGGTCTTAATATCTGTTTTGGTGGAAATGTCATGCCATTTTTGTTACTATGGCTCTGTGGTATAATTTAAGGTTTGGTATTGTGATGCTTCCTACTTGAAATTTCTTGCTAAAAATTGCTTTGGCTATTCTGGGCTTCTTTTTTTCCCACATGAATTTTATGACTAATTTTTCTATTTCTATGTAGAACATCATTAAAATTTTAAAAGAAACTTTATTAAACCTGCACAGTGCTTTTGGTAGTCTGGCCATTTTATAAAGATTCAATTTTATATTTAAATTTTATTTCCCAATTAATCCATAATGTTGAACTTTCTTTTTATATATGTGTTGGCTATTTGTATGTCTTCTTTTAAGAAATGCCTACATAAGTCCTCTGTCCATTTATTATATAGGCTGCTTGTTTGTTTACTTATTTACTTATTTACTTATTGATTTATTTATTCATTTTACAATTGAATTGTCAAAATCAATTTTTCAGAATTCTGGAAGTTAATGAAATGCTTGAAACAACCTCTGGATTATTTATTCTATAAATGTGTCTAAGTCTCACTAAGAATAGTGGAGGTTTTTTTTTTTTTTTTTCAATTACTTATTTCTTAAAAATTTGTTCTAACTAGTTATACATGAAAGCAGAACACATTTTGATTCATTGTCCACAAATGAAGCACAACTTTTCATTTCTCAAATTGTACACAATGTAGTGTTGCACAATATGTGCCGTCATACATGTACATAGGGTAAAGATATACAGCTCATGCCACTATCTTTCCTTCCCCTGTGCTCCTCCCATCCTATCCCTCCCCATTGCCCAAAGTTCCTACATTCTCCCCATGCACCCCTCCCCCATTGTGTATCAGCATGTGCTTATCAGAGAGAACATTTGGACTTTGGTTTTTGGGGATTGGCTTACTTCACTTAGCATGATATTCTCCAACTCCATCCATTTACCTGCAAATACCATAATTTTATTTTCTTTTAATGCTGAGTACTATCCTATTGTGTATATATGCCAGTATCTTTTTTTTATATAATTTTATTTTTATAATTTTTAATATGTACAACTCATAGTGCATATATTTAGTATCTTTTTACATACAACTGTTTGTATACAAAGTATATTCGTACAATTCAGGTCTTCAATCATGCATTAAGGAAAATGATATCCGTCTCATTCAAACACCTTTTTTTTTTTTCTCCCCCTCCCGCCCCTCTTGCTCCCTCCCTTACCCTCCCTTCCCTTGACCATTCTAGTGTTCCTCTAATCCTCCTATGTACCCCCATCCAACAATACTTTGAAATAGCCTCCTTATATAAGAGAGAACATTAGGTACTTGGATTTTTGAGACTGACTAACTTCACTTAGCATTATGTCTTGCAACTTCATCCATTTACCTGCAAATGCCATTAATTTGTTTTCTTTTATTGCTGAGTAAAATTCCATTGTGCGTATATACCACATTTTCTTAATCCACTCATTTACTGAGGGACATCTAGGTTGGTTCCACAACCTAGCTATTGTGAATTGTGCAGCTACAAACATTGAGATAGCTGTGTCACTGTAATATGCTGTTTTTAAGTCCTTTGGGAATAGACCCAAGAGTGGGATGGCTGGGTCATAGGATGGTTCCATTCCCAGTTTTCCAAGAAATCTCCATACTGATTTCCATAACGGTTGCACCATTTTGCAGTCCCACCAGCAATGTATGAGTGTGCCTTTTTCTCCACATCCTCTCCAACATTTATTGTTGCTTGTGTTCTTGATGGCTGCCATTCTGACTGGAGTGAAGTGAAATTTTAGATTAGTTTTGATTTGCATTTCTCTAATTGCCAGCGATGTTGAACATTTTTTCATGTATTTGTTGATTAATCGTGTATCTTCTTCTGAGAGGTGTCTTCTCAATTCCTTAGCCCATTTATTGATTGGGTTATTTGTTTTTTTTAGTGTAAAGTTTTTTGAGTTCTTTATATATTCTAGAGATTAGTGCTCTATCTGATGTGCATGTATTAAATATTTGTTCCCAATTAGTTGGCTCTCTATTCACCTCACTGATTGTTTCTTTTGCTGAAAAGAAGCTTTTTAGTTTAAATCTATCCCATTCATTAATTCTTGGTAGTAATTCTTGCGCTACAGGATTTTTATTAAGGAACTTGGGGCCTAATCCAACATGTTGGAAATTGGAGCTTACTTTTTCTTCTATTAGGTGTATTGTCTCTGGTCTAATTCCTAGGTCCTTGATCCACTTTGAATTGAGTTTTGTGCATGGTGAGAGATAAAGGTTTAATTTCATTTTGTTGCATATGGATTTCCAGTTTTCCCAGCACCATTTGTTGAAGAGGCTATCCTTTCTCCACTGTACATTTTTGGCACCTTTGTCTAATATAAGATAGCTGTAATTATATGTATTAGTCTCTGTATCCTCAATTCTGTACCATTGGTCCACCAGTCTGTTTTGGTGCCAATACCATGCTGTTTTTGTTACTATTGCTCTATAGTATAATTTAAAGTCTGGTATGGTGATGCCCCCTGCTTCACTTTTCTTGCTCAGGATTGCTTTGGCTATTCTGGGTCTCTTATTTTTCCAGATGAATTTCATGACTGCTATTTCTATTTCTTTGAAGAATGACATTGGGATTTTGATTGGAATTGCATTAAATCTGTATAATGCTTTTGGTAGTATGGACATTTTGACAATATTAATTCTACCTATCCAAGAGCAAGGCAGGTCTTTCCATCTTCTGAGTTCATCTATAATTTCTTTCTTTAGTGTTCTATAATTTTCGTTATAGAGGTCTTTCACCTCTTTCATTAGGTTGATTCCCAGGTATTTTATTTTTTTTGATGCTATTGCAAATGGGGTATTTTTCATCATTTCCCTTTCAGAGTCTTTGTCGCTGATGTACACAAATGCCTTTGACTTATGTGTATTGATTTTGTATCCTGCAACTTTGGCAAATTCGTTTACTAGTTGTAAAAGTTTTCTGGTAGAGTTTTTTGGGTCTTATAGGTAGATTATCATGTCATCAGCAAATAGTGCTAATTTGAGCTCTTCTTTTCCTATCTTGATCCCTTTAATTTCTTTCCTCTGTCTAATTGCTCTGGCCAGAGATTCCAGTACTATGTTAAATAGCAGTGGTGAAAGGGGTCATCCCTGTCTTGTTCCAGTTTTTAGAGGGAATGCTTTCAATTTTTCTCCATTTAAGATAATGTTAGCTCGGGGCCTTGCATAAATAGCTTTTATTATGTTAAGCTATGTTCCTGATATTCCTAGTTTTTCCAGTGTTTTGAACATAAAGGGGTGTTGTATTTTGTCAAATGCTTTTTCTGCGTCAATTGAGATGATCATATGATTTTTGTCTTTAAGTCTACTGATGTGATGTATTATGGTTATTGATTTCCGAATATTGAACCAGCCTTGCATCCCTGAGATAAACCCCACTTGATCGTGGTGCACTATCTTTTTGATATGTTTTTGTATCCGATTTGCCAGGATTTTGTTGAGGATTTTTGCATCTATGTTCATTAAAGATATGGGCCTGAAGTTTTCTTTTTTGGATGTGTCTTTGCCTGGCTTTGGAATTAATGTAATATTGGCCTCATAGAAAGAGTCTGGAAGAGCTCCCTCTTTTTCTATTTCTTGAAATAGTTTGAAGAGCATTGGTATTAGTTCTTCTTTGAAAGTCTTATAGAACTCGGCTGTAAACCCATCAGGTCCTGAACTTTTCCTTGTTGGTAGCTTTTTGATGACATCTTCTATTTCTTCGCTTGTAATTGATCTGTTTAAATTGTGTATAGTCTCCACATCCAGTTTAGGCAAATCATATGACTCTAGAAATCTGTCAATGCATTCAGTATTTTCTATTTTATTAGAGTACAAGTTTTCAAAGTAATTTCTAATTATATTCTGTATATCTGAGGTCTTTGTTGTGATATTCCCTTTTTCATCACGAATGTTAGTAATTTGAGTTTTTTCTCTTCTTCTTTTCATTAGCATCGCTAAGGGTCTGTCAATTTTGTTTATTTTTTCAAAGAACCAACTTTTAGTTTTGTCAATTCTTTGAATGGTTTCCTTAGTCTCAATTTCATTAATTTCTGCTCTGATTTTAATTATTTCCTGTCTTCTACTGCTCTTGGTGTTGGTCTGTTCTTCTTTTTCTAATGCTTTGAGGTGTGATGTTAAGTCATTTATTTGTTGGTTTTTTTTCCTCTTAAGGAATGAACTCAGTGCAATGAATTTTCCTCTTACTACTGCCTTCATAGTGTCCCAGAGATTTCTATATGATGTATCTGTGTTCTCATTTACCTCTAGGAATTTTTTGATCTCCTCTTTGATGTCTTCTTCAACCCCTTGTTCATTCAGTAGCATGTTGTTTAGCTTCCAGTTGATGGAGTAGTTTTTCTTATTCCTTGTTTTGTCGTTGATTTCCAATTTCATCCCTTTATGGTCCGATAGCATGCAGGGTAGTATCTCTATTTTTTTATATTTGCTGAGAGTTGCCTTGTGACATAATATATGGTCTATTTTGGAGAAGGAGCCATGTGCTGCTGAGAAAAATGTGTATTCGTTTACTGAGGGATGAAATATTCTATATATGTCCGTTAGGTCTAAATTGTTAATTGTTTTGAGGAGGCTTAAAGTTTCTTTGTTTAGCTTTTGTTTGGATGATCTATCCATTGGTGAGAGAGGTGTGTTGAAGTCCCCTAGAATAACTGTGTTGTGGTCTATTTTACTCTTGAACTTAAGAAGCGTTTGTTTGATGAATGTAGGTGCTCCATTATTTGGGGCAAACAGATTTATGATTGTTATATCCTGTTGATGGATGGTTCCCTTAAGTAATAAGAAATATCCGTCTTTGTCCCTCTTGATTAATTTTGGTTTGAAGTCTACCTTATTTGATATGAGAATGGAAACCCCTGCTTGCTTCCGCCGGCCATGTGAGTGATAAGACTTTTCCCAGCCTTTCACTTTCAGTCTGTTGATGTCTTTTTCTATGAAGTGTGTTTCTTGGAGACAGCAAATTGTTGGGTCATTTCTTTTAATCCATTCTGATAATCTGTGTCTTTTGATTGGTGAGTTTAGGCCATTAACATTCAGGGTTATTATTGAGATGTGATTTTTATTCCCATCCATTTTTATTTGAATTATGGTCTTTAGCTTGATTTGGTTTCTCTTCTGGTTGGTATTTCCTTTAGTTTAATATCTCCCTTTGGTGATTTTCGTTATCATCTTTCTCTTCTTCTTCATGAAAAATGTTGCCCAGGATGCTCTGAAGTGCTGGCTTTCGAGTTGTGAAATCTTTGAACTTTTGCTTGTCGTGGAAGGTTTTTATTTCATCTTCGAATCTAAAGCTTAATTTTGCTGGATATAAGATTCTTGGTTGACATCCCTTTTCTTTCAGAGCTTGAAATATGCTATTCCAGGATCTTCTTGCATTTAAGGTCTGGGTTGAAAAATCTGAACATAGTCTGATTGGTTTCCCCCTATATGTAATTTGCTTCCTTTCTCTTGTGGCTTTTAGTATTCTCTCCTTGCTCAGTATATTAGGCATTTTCATTATAATGTGTCTAGGTGTGGATCTGTTGAGATTTTGTTTGTTTGGTGTTCGGTATGCCTCTTGAACTTGGTTTTCCATTTCATTCCTCAAGCTTGGAAAATTTTCTGTAATTATTTCATTAAATAGATTACTCATTCCTTTGGCTTGAAACTCTGCCCCTTCCTCTACGCCAATCACTCTTAAGTTTGGTCTTTTTATGCTGTCCCATAATTCTTGGATGTTATGTTCTTGATTATTAACAAGTTTTGCTGTATGGTTTAAATTCTTCTCTAGGACATATATTTTGTCTTCATTGTCTGAGGTTCTTTCTTCCAAGTGGTCTATTCTGTTGGAGATGTTTTCAATTGAGCTTTTATTTTGGTTTATTGCTTCTTTCATTTCTGGAATTTCTGTTTGGATTCTCTTTAGAGCCTCTATTTCCCTATTGAAGTAATCTTTTACTTCCTGTATTTGTTTTTGGAGTTCTTTGTCAAAATGATCTTTTGCCTCCTGTACCTGCTCCCTCATCTCATTTTCGAGTTCATTCTTAAGTTCCATAAACATTTGGCATATGTAATTTCTAAATTCCATCTCTGGCATTTGACCAACTGTGCTTGCCATGACATCTACCGATGAGGTATCTTGATTTGTTTGTGTCATTTTCTTTCCTTGTTTTTTCATGTTGCTTGTGTGTCTATTCTTCCTGCACTGTGGGACCTTGACTGTTTCGATTTTACCTTAAAGCCTTATGTTGTTCCTGTAGTACAATGCTATCAGATCACCTTATAATTCCTTTACACTTTTAAAACCTAACACTTTCTATTCAGAAAATCCAAGTTTGATCACAATGTACAGATTTTGTTTACCCAGATATTATTTCCAATTTACTCTGTACACTTCTGATAGGGTTTTATAGCTTCAAGTATTGGATACAGAGGTGTTATGTTTAGGAAGAAGGAAGTGTCTTGAATTGTTCTTTCTTGGAAAGTATGAAAAGAGATATCTATTGAAAATGGTTTAGTGGAAGTGGTTTAGTATCAGTAGACGATGGAAGAAAGAGAATGGGGTTGACAATTAGGTAAAAAGATCAATTTATATATATAGTAAGTTGGAAAAGAAAAAAAAATTATAAAAGAGTAGGAATTGGTGTAAGAGAGAGGAGAGAGAGAATCAAGGAAATATAGAGTAAACTATATATAACACCACTTTGCTACCCAGTTCAATTGCGCCGGTTCTAGAAATCCCAAGTTTTGCGTATAACTTGTTTTTGCCTCTGTTTAGTATGCACTGGCAGGATGTAAACATGAAAGATGAAGGAGGAAGAAAAGATACAAGAGTGAGAAGGAGGAAAAGAATGAAAGAAAAAAGGAGCGGAAGCAAACAAACACACTAACAATCAATGCGGAAGGAAGAAAAAAAAAAAGCAGAACAAAACAAAACCAAAATAAGAAAAAGAAAAACAAACAAACAAACAAACAAACAAACAAACAAAAACCCTCCCTGCAATCCAAAAAATCAAGCAGACCAATAAAAAGAAAAGGAAAAAAAAAAAAAAAAGTCAAACCCCAAGTCTCAGACAAAACGGGCCCTGGGAAGCCCCCCTCTTTTTTTCCTTTCCAGTTCAAACCAATTGCTATTGGATCACAGTCTGTGATCCTGTTAGTGAAATCAAGGCTGCATCTTAGGCCAGTGGCTGCACGGTTCAGTGAAGGAGTGGCCCAGGGGGATTGTGTGTGTCAGCAGATGAATGGTGCCGGGAAGGGGACCTTCCAGAAGGCACCCCCGCCCCAAGCCCACCCACAGTTGCAGCCTCTTGTGGCCACTGCGCTAGCCTCAGAAACGCCTTCCCCTGCTGACCACCCAAGTCTCACCCAATTGTGCATTGTCTTCAGAGAGCTGGAGAGTCCCTGGATGGATGCAGCCGTTGCTCTCCGTCTCCTCCCCTTTGTCAGGACCAGCCCCTGCAGCTTTCAAAGATGGCGGTGCTCTCCTTCCAGTCAACAGCAGCTCCACAGACTCCCGTATCCTCGCTGATCGCACCGGGAAGCCACACCTGTGACTGTGGTGCAGACAGCGCTGCTTCAGACTGTGGCCCGCTCCACTCTGCCCCTGTTTGCTGATCGCAGATCTCTGCACCGCTCTGTCCGGGGCCCCACTACTGAGGGTCGCGTCAGGTGGACTGTGGATTTGAACTGGTGTGTGGACCCGCGGTCTCCCGTGGTTCCCCAGCACCAATCCCGCCGGCTGTTATCGCTGGTTTTTATCGCTGGTTTTTATCACCGGTTTCACGCTGATGTGCCGTGAGTGTGGCTGGGGTTGCAGTCACAGCGCGGTCTCCCCACACTGACTTTGTTTCGCATGGCCTGTGCACCACCCAGGCGGTTTTGCAGGAGCCTCACGGCTCCAGCCGCTGCAGACAGCTTGTCTCTTTCTCTCTCTGGTAGTGGTAATCAAACCATCCAGGAGATCGGTATTTTCAGCCTATATATAGATGATGAAAGGCAATTTATCTGCTTTGTTGGGTTCTTTCCATGGAGCTGTCCTGAAGTGCGGCTTCCTCTAATCCGCCATCTTGGATCCACCTATATGCCAGTATCTTTATCCATTCATCTATTGAAGGGCGTCTAGGTTGCTTATACAGTTTAGCTATTGCGAACTGCGCTGCTATAAACATTGATGTAGCTGTGTTACTACAGTATGCTGACTTTAAATCCTTTGGGTGTAGACCAAGAAGTGGGATAGCTGTATCAAATGGTGGTTCCATTCAAAGTTTTCTAAGGAATCTCTATACTGCTTTCCAGATTAGCTGCACCAATTTGCAGTCCCTTCAGCAATGTATGAGTGTGCCTTTCCCCCACATCTTCGCCAACACTTATTGTTGTTTGTATTCTTGATACCTGACATTCTGACTAGTGGGAGATGAAATCTTAGAGTTTTTTTTTTATTTGCATTTCTCTAATTACTAGAGATGTCAAATAATTTTTCATATATTTGTTGATCGAATGTATATCCCCTTCTGCGAATTGTCTATTCAGTTCCTTAGCCCATTTATTGATTGGATTATTATTATTATTATTATTATTATTATTATTAGTGTGTGTGTGTGTGTGTTTAATATTTTTGAGTTCTTTATGTATCCTGGACATTAGTGTTCTACCTGATGTGCCTGTAGTAAAGATGTTCTCCCACTCTGTGAGCTCTCTCTTCACATTATTGATTATTTCTTTTGCTGAGAAGAAGCTTTTAGTTTGAATCCATTCCATTTATTAATTTTTTATTTTATTTCTTGATCTTTAGGATTCTGGTTAAGGAAGTCAAGACCTAATCCAACATGATGAAAATTTGAGCCTACTTTTTCTTTTATTAGGTGCAGTGTCTTTGGTCTAATTCCTAGGTCCTCTATTCACTTTGAGTTGAATTTTGTGCTTGGTAAGAGATAGTGGTTTAATTTCATTTTGCTGAATGTGGATTTCCAGTTTTCCTAGTACCATTTGTTTTAGAGGCTATCCTTTTGCCAATATATGTATTTTCAGAACCTTTGTCTAGTATGATATAACTATATTTATGTGTGTGTGTTTGTCTTCTATTCTGTGCCATTGTTCTACATGTCTATTTTGGTGCCAACATCATGCCATTTTTGTTACTGTAGCTCTGTAGTATAGTTTAAAGTCTGGTATTGTGATGTCACCTGCTTCACTCTTGCTACCGATTGCTTTGGCTTGGGTCTCTTATTTTTTTTTAATTAAATTTTAATCTTGCTTTTTCTATTTCTATGAGAAATGTTGTTGGTATTTTAATTGGAATTGCATTAAATCTGTATATTGCTTTTGGTAGTATGGATATTTTTGTTGGAGTGATCAATTGTTGCCTGTACTTGCTCTATTATGTCATTGCTTGATTTGAAGATACTTTTAATTATATACATTTTGAACTCCTTCTCTGATATTTCATCTACTGTGCTGTATCATCTTGGTTTGTTTGGGGCACTTTCTTCCCTTATCTTTTCATGCTTTCCATGTGTTTTCCCCTCTAGCTGTGCAGATATGAGGTATTGCAGATAGATTTTACCCTCTAGTATTATAGTGTCCCTGAAGATTACCGATGTCTTGACTTTAAGTGGGAGATCAATATTAGCAGCAGCCAATGCAAATGATACAAAATAGCTTATACAAAATAGCTCCTGTCCAGAGTATTACAGTTTTGTTACAAAAAAACGGAAACAATATGTTCAATTATTATCTGCAATATAAACAGTAGGTTTGCAAAAGAGTCTACAGATTATAATGGTGGGCAAAAGAAAAATGGTGGGGAGAGTAGGATGTGATATTTATGAGGTAGGAGGCCAGAATATAGAGGTACTAGATCATAGAAATAATGAATGGTGAATCAAAAGAAGTTAGCTGTTAACAGGAGAAAAGGGAGAAAGAGGCAATCCAGTGAAAGACTCTCTCCTGCCTCTCCAACACCACTTTTAGAGATGGGGCTTAAAATCGAAAATCCATTAGACAAAGGGTGTCTCACCTAAAAATTGTCAATATTTTCAAAGCAATACCTTACTTCTAACTATAGACAACCCAGTACCCTTGGACCAATCACCAAAGGTAACTACTAGAACATATTCTCTGGAGGTAGACATTTAGGGAGATATCTCTTGGGCCAATTTCCCCTCTGACTTATTTATTGATCTCCATCAAAATCAACCACCATACCCAAGTCAGAATTAAATAAGATTTGAGAAATCTGTGATAGTGTTCCCAAAAGAGTAGAAATAATTGACATTAAAGATGTAAGACAGACTCCAGTAATGGAAACTGGGCATGGATTGAATAGATAAAATTTATGACACAAGCTCTTAATGAAAGTGTCTGTTATGCATGTGGAACTGGAGGACTGCAGGCATAGATGGTTCTATTTCTCCTCAGATGGGATACAGATCCCAATGGAGTAGTTGCATGCTGGCCCTGTACCAAGACACAGATGTATGGGGAACTGATACTTTCAGGAGCTTTTCTCTGCTGTTTCCTGAGTTGCAAGGAACAGTACGCAAAGTAAATCCCTCCTTTTCTATACAACATGTGAACGATTCCCCTTGTCTCTCTAGTCAAGGTGCAAAATTTACAACACCTGTAGAAGTAAACACCTGCACCAGTGTCTTTAGTGTCACCAGTGGATCAAACACCGGCGAGTACACAGCTCTGTGCATACCATAGGTGTATGTTTGTTGGTATTTTGGAAAGAAGAAACTCTACAGTGCATTGTCATCAAACTGGACTAGAACATTTGCTTTAGTTCATTTGGCTATACCATTCACTCTGGCATTTCATCAAAACCCAAGGGACCTCATAGAAAACAAAAGACAGTGCCTGAATCCTTTGACTCTAATATTTATATTGATGCAGTAGAGGTCCCAAGGGGGATACTCAATGAATTTAAAGCCCACAACCAGACAGCTGCTGGATTTGAGTCTGCTCTCTTTTGGTGATCCACTGTTAACAAAAAATATGAATTGGATCAGTTGTATCTATTACAATGAACAAAGATTTATTAATTACTCTAGGGATGCCATTCAGGTATCCACTTAGATGCAACTAGCTAAATGACATGGAAAACAGGATGACCCTAGGAAAAGCTGGAGTTTGTCTAGTGCTAAGAGGTAAATGTTGTACCTTTATTCCTAACAACACCACTCCTGATAACATAATTACTAAGGCCTTTGAAGAATTAGCAGCATTGTCCAATGAATTGGCTAAAAACTCAGAAATTGATGACCCCATTCATTGGGCAGTTTGACAGATAGTTTGGAAAACTAAAAAGCTTAATGGCCTCTCTTCTTATCTCCCTTGTTACTGTGGCAGGAATTTAAAGATTGTGAGATGTTTAACTATCCTTTGTGTAAGGGAATTAACTCAAAAATTGACTAAGTTGGCTATTAACAAACAAATGTCCATGACTCATCAATTAAGTAACTTACTACTATTAAATGCTAAACACAATTCACTTTTTTATGAAGAATAAAGCCAACAGATTCTAAAATGCTTTGAAGACCAGAAGATACAGGAATAAAAATAAAAATGATATCAAAAAAGATATAAAAAGGGGTTGGGGCACTTGTGAGAAATAGAAAGTCCATTGGTCCCTTTTCAGAATATAGTATTTAATCTCAAATGTAAAATTGTAAGAAAAGCAGACAGAGGCAAAATGGAGCAGAATGGAAAGTTACACAATAGCACCATAGTCTACAGATGTGGTAGATATGAATCCATACACATGAACACCCCCTTGATAAACAGCAGGTGTGGGAAGTGGTCAGCCTAAACAACAAAGGTAGAAATTTTTCTGTTAAGAAATAATAACTTAGGTAAAGAAGTATGAGTGGCATATGTGTCAGAATATATTCACCCCAAGAAGTGTTTCCCACAACAAGAGAACAAAGGTAAGTGGGAACAACTAAATGTATATTTCTTTAAATAACCCAATAGGAGACAATAAATTCTGGCAATATCCAGAAAGACTGTGCGTACTGTAGTACTCAGTCAATGAGGACCCTGGGGAATGACCTTGCCCAACAGGGGATAAAATGCTGATTGTAACCATTCTGGGGGTCCCTGAGTACCACCAGGCACCTTGTCTTGCAAAAATGTCATTAAAGCTTGCTATTTACTGTACCTCATATCTCTGAGTCAATTCTTTAGGTTTGGGTAGGTGATCTCTCAAGTCTATAAACTTTTCTCTTAGAACTGCCTTCAGAGTTTCCCAGAAATTTTGATATGTTGTATTGCTCTTTTCATTTGTTTCTAAGAATTTCTTGATTTATTCTCTCAATTCTTCTATGATCCACTCTTCATTTAAAAGAGCATTGGTCAATCTTCATATGTTTATGTGGTTTCTATTAAATTTTATCTCATTATGGTAAAAAAAAAAGAATGAGATTCTCTCTCTCTCTCTCTCTCTCTCTCTCTCTGTATTTACTAAGACTTACATTGTGAACTAGAGTATGATCTAATTTGGAAATGTTCCATGAACTGAAGAGGAGAAAGTATATCCAGTTGCTTGGGGTGAAATATTTTGTACATTTCTATTAGTTTCATTTGATTTATAGTAATATTAAGGTTGTAAATATCTTTATTGATTTTGCATTTGGATGATATATTTATTAATGATAAGGGTGTGCTGAAGTCACCCAGTATTATTGTATTGGAATAGATCTGAAACTTAATGTCAGTAAGTGTATATTTTTATTTTTACTTTTTTTGTTAATTAGATTCAATGACATTTTGGACTTATATATATTTTCTGGTTATATCTTCTTTTTGTATTGTTCTCTTTACCAGTGTTGTCTTCTTTGTCTCTTCTGATGAATTTTTGTTTGAAATCTGCATTGTCAGATACAAGAAGAGCTACTCCTCTCTACTGCTATTTGTTTTTTAACTATTCACATGGAATATTTTTTCTATTAATTTATTTTCAGCCTATTTGTGTCTTTTCTTATGAAAGGAGTCTTTATCAAACAACATATAGTTGGATGATTTTAATGAATTCAAGTTTATGTGATTTAGTTGGGGAGTTTAAACCATTTATATTCAGGGTTAAAATATATATATATATATATATATATATATATATATATATATATATATATATATACAGTTTCCTGTTTGCTATATTCAATTCTGTCTTAACTTTCATTTAGTTTGTTGCTCTTCTAGTGATCTTTACCTATTTGTGAATTTTAGGGATTGATTTGGGGTTCCTCTATGTGCAGGAAATTTTTGAGTACTTTTTGTAGTGCTGACATGGTACTCATCAATTCCTTTAGTTTTTTCTTGTCATTGGAATTTTTTATGTCCCCATTGATTCTGAATGATAGCATTGCAGGATATAGCAACTTCAATTATTTTGTTACTATTCTATGTTAGAGCTCGGAATATGTCATTCCAGGCCCTCCATCATTTAATTGTCTGGGTTGAGTGGTAAAAAGTGAGCTTTATTGTTTTTCCTATAAATGTGATACTTTCATATTTAAATTTTAAATATTCTTTCCTTATTTTCTATTAGAAATTTTGATTGTGATATTTCTTGGAAAGTTCTGATTTTATCTTCTATACATGGGGTCCTATATACATCCTGTATGTCCCTATCTCATTTCTAATATGGGGGTATTTTTCTGCTACTGTAACACTGAAGACATTCATAATATCTTGAGCCTGTATCTCCATGTTCTCTTCTATCTGAGTGACTCTCAGTTTTGTTCTCTCGATGCTGTCCCAGAATTCTTTTATGTCAGATCTTTTATTTATTTTTCCTATATTTCATACTGAGTATTCAAGTTCATAAACCCTGTCCTCAAGGCCTGAAATTTTGTTTTCAATGGCCAAAGTTCAATTTTCTATGCAATCTAATCTGTTGGTGATTCTTACAAGTGAATGTTTACTAGGATTATTTTTGCATTTCAATTCTAAGAGTTCGGATTGGTTTCTTTACAATGTCCCTATTTATCCAAATGGTGTTTTATCTCATGCATTTGCTTTCTTAAATTGTTTCTTATACTTTATTGTATATTTCATATTTATTTATTTATTATTTTTTTTGGGGGGGATTGAACCCAGGGGCACTTAACCACTGAGCCACAACTCTAGCCATTTAATTTTTTAAAAAACTTTGGGACAGGGTCTCATTGAGCTGCTTAGGGCTTCACTAAGTTGCTGAGGCTGACTTTGAACTTGCATGCAATCCTCCTACATCAGCCTCCTGAGCCACTGGGATTACAGGTGTGCACCACCATGCCCGGCTTATTATACATTTTAAGAATTTACAGTCTTTCTCTGGAATTTCATCCAATATCATATCTGTGGTTTCTTTGTTAGATAATTCTTAATTTTGTGTGTTGATTTGTTTGCCTGTTTTTTCAGGATTTTAAAAACCTTGGCCTTATGCACCAGGTGAGGTGAATTTCCATTCTTATTTTATACACCTATCCTTTTGTGTGTAACAATTTTTTTTTTTTTTTATTCCAGGACTTTTCACTGCTTTTGATGTTTGAGTAGATGTCTGGGAGCGGGACATGAGGTCCCCCTCTGCTTTTTCCTACTTGTTACCTGGTCTTTGGTTTGTGGTTTCTGTCACCCCTACTTTATGTATTGACATATTTTTGAGGATTGAGTGGGATTAGATCTTGTGTGGAGTAAGATTATCTATTAATTGTCTGTGTTGTCAGTATTGCTTGGCAGCAGGATTTCTACTGTGTGAAGTGTTCCAGTTTTCAGCTCTTCTTAAAGGAAGTGGCTAAGACAGAATCACACTGACATTAGGAATGGATGTACAGCATTAAGATAAATGTCATGTGTCCATTTCAACATCTGTAACATTAATTACCACCTTTATACGGGGTCTACATAACCATAAGTGCCAACAATAAAAAACTTCAATAGATCAGACATTAAGTAGCAAGTGTCCACTATGCTGTCCACTGTTTTAATAACCATAACAACATGAATTGGGTAGAAATTACATGAACTATATAATTCTATCGGATAATGGAATTAGAGTTTCTTAAGTGAAGATGAAAAAGTGTAGTAAGGCAAAGAAAGTTTGAAATATTTGAAAAATGACAGAGGAGATAAAGGAGATAGGTAGCAAATGATAGCTATAAAGAAGGAAGTGTAAGCAATAACTGAAAACAATAATGTAACAAAGAGAGAAAGAGAGAACAAGAAAATTTGGCTATGCCTGGTGAAAAGAGTGAAGAAGAGGCAATAAGAGGAACAAAAAACAAGGCATGAACAAAAAAAATAAGATCAAAACAACTCAAACCCACATATAATTTTACC
Organism: Tamias sibiricus; assembly: GCA_025594165.1. NCBI lineage: Eukaryota > Metazoa > Chordata > Mammalia > Rodentia > Sciuridae > Tamias > Tamias sibiricus. The sequence goes on from CM046667.1 coordinate 79,236,150, forward strand.
CCAGCAAAGTCAAAACAAATCTAACATGAATGGTGTGACTGTACTTTGTGTACAACCAAAAAAAAGGAAGAATTGTGCTCCATTTGTATACAATGAACTGAAATGGATTCTGCTGTCATATGTAACAAATTAGAACAACAAAAATAAAGACAAACAAAATTCTAAATAATGAATGAAGAAGGAAGTAATTAAAATGAAGATAAAGCTGTATGAATATATATGTAATATATATATATATATATACATGTACGTATGTATATACATATATATTTTTTCCTTTCAATCTATCCATCCATCCACACAATGAGAACATTCTCCCAAACACACACACACACACACACACACACACACACGCACACACGCACAGGCACACACAATCACACACACACAAAATCACATAGAATGGACATATGTAAAAATATAATCTATTAAAATTAAAAGTAAAAATCTTAAAAAGTTAGGAAGAATAGGAAAATATCAAGTAAACATTCTTTTTTAAAAATTTATTTATTTTGTATTCTAAGTTGTTATAAATGACAGCAGAATGCATTACATTTGATATTATACTTATAGAGCACACTTTTACATATCTCTGGTTGTATACAAAGTATATTCACAGCATTCATGACTTCATACATGCACTTAGGGTAATAATATCCATCTCATTCTACCATCTTTTTTTTTTTTCAAGTGAACATTATTAATGGGAAATAAAATGCTTGCTTTGGCTGAGGTCATCAAAACTGTTGTCAAGGACAGATGTTCTTTCTTTCTATTTATTTTTGGCTCTATAATTCTTGAATCAATGGCTGGGCATTGTTAAATCCCTCATCTTTGCATTGTTCATGCAACCTGGAGCCCAAGCAAGTTGTAATAGCTGTCAGCTTCCTGAAGATGGGATAATTTAAGGAATACTGACAAGTGGTGTACTCCCATAGTGCAGCTGATGCAGACTTCTAAATTAGACATTCCAGTAGTTGGGAGTTAGTCTTGTCTGACCTTTGGAACTCTGTTGATGAGTATTTGAAATACAATCCACACCCCTTGTTGCTGGGGTATGTTGATCTCTGCTGGACATCTGGGTCTCACTGGTCTGCTTTAAATTCCACTTTTATGATACAGAGACAAACTTCCAGAGATCTCACATTCACTACTATGGGTGTGAATTACCCAGCATCAGACTCAGAGTGCAGATGTTCCTGTATGGATGTTAATTAGTGTCTTCCAAATACTTCTTATGTGATGACAGCAACAAAAGGATCTCTCTCCTTGCTGTCCTAATCCTGGATGTCCATAGGCACAATTCTTTTTGCACCTTACAGTCACCATGCTGATTCAGACACGCTTTGAAGCCCAAAATAGGTGACTGCTGGTTGTGCCTAGAAACTTCCTCTATGAGTTCCTGATCTCCTACCTCTGCTTCCTGTGTGTGGCCCTTGTAAATGGTTCCCACCTTCAGACCCTGGTTCACTGATAGACTTTATGCCCATGGGTTAAGTGATTTTTGTCACTTTTCACCATCTCTGGACTCATAAAGATCAGACTCCCTCTCTATTCCACAGAGCTATAAGCTATTAAGCTTAACAGTTATTAAGTGCTATTCTCTCTGTCTGTGTTCCCCTTACCTTCCGCAGCAGTGACCGCAGCTGTGGTCACTGCAGTGAACCAGGCTGTCACATCTCTTAACATATTACTTCTTATATATTATATTCAAAGTTTCCAACTTTCTGTGTTTCTATGCTTGCTTTTACTGTCCCATAGTGAATTTCAGTAAGGTGCTTTAGTTACTCACATCACGGAGGAGCAATATTCCTGTATTTTAAATCTTGAGCTAAGGAACTGGTGGGAACTACATTCTTCCTCTAATTCACCATCTTCTCTGCCAAATTTAAATTTATACATCCTAAAACATTAGTAAATGTATTAGATCTGTCTTGCAAAACTTTGATTTTATTAATATAATATTTTAATTTCCTATAGCTATAATAATATAGTACATAAAACTGAGCGGATTAAAATTACAGAATTTTATTGCTTTATAATATAAGAAGCTAGAAATCCAAAATAAAATTATGTACATGTCATACTCTCTCTAAAACCACTAGGAAAGAATCCTTCTATATTAGATTCATACTGCTACACCAAAATAGCTGAAGCAATTAACTTATGAAGAGGATACATTTATTTTTCTTATTGTTCTGGAGAATCCATTCCAGAATCAGTTGGCCCCATTGATTTGGGCTTCTAATGAGGATTCTATATAGCACATATTAGAATAAACTGATCATATCATTAGTTAGGAAGTAGGTAGAGACTAAAATTCTCGGGTCCCACAATCCCCTATGAGGTCATATTCCCAATGATCAAAGGACCTCCCATAAGGCCCCATCTTCTGGAGATCCACAGCACCATCGTATATTATCACCCCTGGGAACAAACATTTAACACACAGACACTTAGGAGACATTATTCACTTTTAATTTTAGCACCCTGACATTTTGTGGTTGTTGACCATATTGGTATTCCTTGGCCTGTGGCAGTATAACTCACATGTACTTTCATTCTCACATGGCATTCTCCATTACAACTGTGTGTTTTGTGTCTCTGTTTTCCCTTCTTATAAGGGTACACATATGGTCACTATATTAGGAAACACCATAATCCAGTATGACCTCATGTAACCTAATTGTGTTTATAAAAATACTTTAGCCAATAATATTATATGCTGAGGTTCTGCAAATTTGTATGACACTATTCAACCCAGTATATGTACTGGTAAGTTATTGTCTAGTGACAGGGAATCAGACTACATGATTACCTGGAGCATATTCAATAGTTTGTATTCTTTTATTTTTTATGATTTTTCCAATGCACATACTTATGAAGTCATTGAATGAACCACAGTTTATTTTCTTTATTAAATTATTTATTTATTCTAATTTTTTTGGCAGAATGCAATTTATTTCATATTACACATATAAAGCACAAGTTTTCAAGTCACTGATTGTACATAAGGTATTTTCACACCATTCATGTCTTCATAAATGTACTTAGGGTAATGATGTCTAACTCATTCCACCATCTTTCCTACCATTTTGCCCCTCCCTTCTCCCTCCCTTTTGCCCTACCTACAGTTCCTTCATTCCTCCCATGCTCCTCCCACCATCACCATTATGAGTCATTATCCTCATATCAAAGAAAACAGTTGGCCTTTGTTTTTTTGGGATTGGCTTACTTCACTTAGCATTATATTCTCCATCTCCATCCATTTACTTGCAAATGACATGATTTTATTCTCTTTTAATGCTGAGTGATGTTCCATTATGTATATACACCAAAGTTTCCCTATCCATTCATCTACTGAAGGGCATCTGGGTTGGTTCCACAATTTAGCTATTGTGAATTGTGTTACTATATAAACCTTGATGTGGCTGTGTCACTGTAGTATGCTCTTTTTAAATCCTTTGGGTATAAACCGAGGAGTGGGATAGCTGGGTCAAATGGTGGTTCAATTCCCAGTTCTCCAAGGGATCTCCATAATGCTTTCCAGATTGGCTGCACCAATTTGCAGTCCCACCAGCAATGTATGAATGTGCCTTTTACCCCACATCCTTGCTAACACTTATTGTTGTTTGTATTCTTGATAGCTGCTATTCTGACTGGAGTGAGATGAAATCTTAGTTTTGATTTGCATTTCTCTAATTACGAGAGATATTGAACAATTTTTTCACATATTTGTGATTGTATATCCCCTTCTGAAAAGTGTCTGTTCAGTTCCTTGGCACATTTATTGATTGGGTTATTTTTGTTGTTGTTGTTGTTTCTTTGTATGTTAAGGTTTTTGAATGCTTTATATATCCTAGAGATTAGTGCTGTATCTGATGTGTTTGTAGTAAAGATTTGCTCCCATTCTGTAGGCTCTCTATTAACCTCACTGTTTGTTTCTTTTGCTGAGAAGAAGCTTTTCAGATTGAATCCATCCTATTTATTGATTCTTGTTTTAATTCTTGTGTGACAGGGGTCTTATTAAGGAAGTTGGGGCCTAATCTGATATAATGGAGATTTGGGCCTACATTTTCTTCAATTAGGTGCAAGGTTTCTGGTTTAATTCCTAGGTCTTTCATTCATTTTGAGTTGAGTTTTGTCATGGTGAGAGATAGAGGTTTAATTTCATTTTGTTACATGTGGATTTCCAGTTTTTCCAGCACCATTTCCAACCAATGTTTTTTTTTAAATTTTTATTTATAGTAGTATGTATTACAGTTCATACTATACATATATAGCATCTTTTTACACAAAACAGTTTGTATACAAAGTATATTCGCAGCATTCAAGTCTTCAATCATGCATTTAGAATAATGATATCCATCTTATTCAACCACATTTTCCCCCTCACCCCTTGTTCCCTCCCTTCCCCTCCCTTCCCTTTGACCATTATAGTGTTCCTCTAATCCTCCTATGTATGGTGACATGATTTTATAACATGTTAAAATATTGATTTCTTTGCATGCAGAACAAGTAGCATGGAAGCAACTGTAAACAAAATTAACTTTTGGTAAATTATATTTCAAACAATATCTTCATTTTGAACATGTATGCTTTAGTAAAAATTATGAGGTATTAGAGTTTTAATTCTTCCCTTTTGCCTTCAACATATTAAAAAGTGTTAACACAATTTCAAGTTTCATTTTATCTGCTTCTCCTTACAAAACTTGGCATTTCCTGAAGAAATTGAAAGGGATTTTTCATACAACATTCATAGTTATTTGAGTGTAGTCTCCAAATTGTTGTGCATTTTCTAGTGATCACAAATTATCTCCTTTCAAAGGTAAGTTCATTTCAATTCACCTGAATAATTTTTAAAAATAGTATGCTTTTATACAGGATGGGGTATATAGCTCAGTTGGTAGAGTGCTTGCCTCACATGCACAAGGCCCTTGGTTCAATCCCAGCATTACAAAAAAAAAAAAAAAAAAAAGATAAAATAAAAATAAAAAATTATGAAAAAAATAGCATGTGATACAAAATAGTTTCTCTAGTATAACCACAATTTATTTTTCCATAAAATGCTTTATTTTTTTTTCTTAAGTGGGAATTTCAGTGATTTTTTAGCATATTCACAAATATACTGAATGTTAATATTTATGCATTTTGGTTGCCCCCCAAAAAAACCTTGTAAAATGATCAGTCACGCTTCCATTTTACTCTTATTCTGTTAACATCCACAAGTAACTTCATAAAAATAAACTTTTATTTCTTGTAGATTTACCTTTTCTGAATATTTCATATAAATAGAATCACACAATATTTGGTCTTTTTCAAGTGCTTTCATTTTTTAGCAGAATGTTGTGAAAGTTCATCCATGTTGTAGCATGCATCATTAATTCTGTACATTTTCAGGTAAATAATATTTTAGTGTATGGATAAATCACTTGTTAATCCATTTATCAGTTTATGGACAATTGCTCTGGTTCCACACTTTGGCAGCTATAGATAATGTTATTATGAACATTAGCATACTCTGCTGAAGGCCAGCTTCCGCAGTGGGGAAAGGGTGGAACAGTGCTGATGGAAAGAGTCAGCGAATGAAAGGGATGTACAAGAGTCAGGTTACAAAAATCCCTCTGCTTTATTTTTTCTCTCTTACAAATATATAAAACACACTTCCTGGCAGCGCACATTCTATTTTTTTTACATACAGTCACAAGACCCAGGGAAGCAGCAACATTCTTATCGTTTTCCCAGCTTCTCAAGGTTTTTATACAAACATACTGTTTTAAATCTTCTGCGATTTCATTATGTTTATCTGCAGTAGTCTGGGTTCAAAATTGTCTTTCTTAAGAATTCCTTTTAGCCATTCCTCCCCCCCCCCACCCCCGCACACCTGCACAACTGCCTGGAATACAAAGCGCTTTCTATCATGGTCCTGTTTACAGTCTAGGGGCAGGGGAAAAAAAAGGGAGGCAAGCCAGATGCTAGTCCTGAAGGACTTTGTCTCAATTAACTTCTAAGTAACTATTCTAAGTTATCCTGAAAACAAAAGAAGTCCCATTCAATTACAAAGAAGCTCTAATAGCCTCTTTTTGGTGCATAATGATTATAGCAAAAGAGATTAAAATAATTGGCATTGATTAAGCTGCTTCTCTATAGTAATCAATATTAGTAATAATAATAATAATAATAATAATAATAATAATAATAATAATAAATGTTAATAAAATTCCAGCCATGGATTTCACAAGGCTTTAAGTTTCCAAATCAGTTTCATTCTATTAAGATAGTGACATTTGGTGACCACATGTGAAAACAAAAGGTAAAACAGTAAGAATAAAGAGTGGCAAGAACATATACAAAGTTAACTCTTATAGCGCTGCACAAGAGTAACATTTCTCAAGCAAAGAGGAACCAAGCTTGACTCCCCAAATTAATGGGAAGAAACTCGGGCTCAACTCATTTGCATAAATGAGGAAGAACTCTGCTTCTACCCCCCCCCCCCCCCCAGCTAACGGGGGCGGGGGGGGAACCTGGGCTCAATTCCAACATAGTGTGAGAGACACCACAATACTCTTTTTGTGTGACTATATGTTTTCATTTCTCTTGGGCATATATTTACAAATGGAACTGATAGGCCATATGGTAGCTTTTAACCTTCTAAAGAAGGGCCAAAATTGTTTACATAGAAGCAGTGCCATTTTACATTTCTACCAGTAATGCATAAGGATTCCAATTTGTTACATCCTTTCTGACACATTACATTTTCTATATGATAATTATTATGCTAGTGGGTATGAAGTGATGTTACATTGTGGTTTTCATTTGCATTTTTCAAACTACTAAAATTGTTGAGCATATTTTCCCATGTGTATTAATCAAGGAATCTCTTCATTCCAGAAATGTGTCAACTGCTTTGCCCAGTTTTAATTGGGCTATTTGTCTTAATGTTGACTTATAAGAGTACCATTTTTAGTCTATATAAAATTTCCTTATAATTAATGTGATTGGTAAATGATTTACTATGATATCTGTGTTTTGGAAAATGTTCTTGATGTTATCTTTGTTTGCACAAAATGTTAATTTTTGATAAATCCAATTTATCTATTTTAAATAATCTGATTATATATTTTTAGTTGTGTCCTTGATGATGACTTTAAATTTACCTCCTAAACTAACTTATTAGTTTAAACTTTTGATTTATAATGATTTAATTTCAATGAGATGAGATATGAAAATGTTATTCAAATAGGTCTATTTTTATATATATTGTGCTATTATTTTATACATATTCCATTCATATATATTATAAATCTAAAAAAATGTTAGTTTTAAAACTTGATATAATTTAATGTGTTCTAAAGAAATTCAGAAAATAAAGTGATCATTTTATATTTCTGATGAAAAGTCATCTCTTTAATTTATTGGGGTTTCCTAGGATGTGATGAGTCATTTTCCTTCATGATTTTATTTTTATCTTTCAAAGATTTTAATATGATGTGTTTGAATATACTTCTCTTTGTGTTTATTCTACTTTGAGCTCACTGATCTTCTTAAATATTTGATAATTTTACATCAAATTTAGAAAGATTTCAGCCTTTATTCATCTATATTTGATTCTCTTTTATTTCTATTTCTTTATTGATTTTCTTTGCTTGATGAGATACTTACTTCATACTTTCATTTTTTCTTTAATTTTCTTTATGTCTTTTAACAATTTATAATGGTTGTTTTCAAATCTTTGATATATCTGAAATTTTAGCTCTGCATAGAAATGTTCTATTGCTTTTTTTTTTTTTTTAATGGTTGACATTTCCTGTTTCTTTGTTAAAAGCTGACATTTTAGATGGTACATTGTGTCAGTTTTAGAAATTGATCCCCTCACCTAGAGTTTCTTGTTGTGTGCTTGCTTATTTGTTGACTTGACAGGGCTATTTTAGTAAAGTCTATATTTCCTCCATTAGTGTGAAATCTTTGATATTGCTCTTTAGAGGACCCAAACATATGTGTACAGTCATCCTATGATGGCTTTAGAAGTGGTTTTAGAAGGGCTTTCTTTTTCTCTCCCTGATCTCACTCTTCTTCCTCCTTTGGTTTTATTAACTGCTGATTGCTCTATTGTTTTCAATATTTCCTCAAGGAATAAACTGCTTTACAGTCCAATACAATTAAATTCTACATACTTTGAAAGATACATTTAAGTCAATCTTTGATATTAGGTTTTACCCTAAGAGGTCTCTTCTTAGCTTCTTTTTTCTTGTCCTTTCCAGTAAACTAGCTGAACTATGCTTAAACAGGTGTTTTATGAAATTATTTGCTTCTTCTTAATGGCTTATCACCAAAACTTCTGATGTTTTCAAGAGCAGATATAGAAAATCATAACTGCAATATGTCTGTTCATTTGCCATTGTCTGGTTCAGGAAATAACAAAGCTTTAATTGGCAACAAGTTGGTGAGTTGGAAGATGGCAACTTTTGTCCTTGAAAGACCATCTTACTTAACCCTCAAAGGCACAGGCTTATATAAGGGTTTTAGGGGAAGCATATCAGATAGGTGGACATCAATATGCTTACAAATTTTAAGGTGGTCTTTTCTGACACATAAGCTACTCATTTTCTGAAGGTTATCAAATGTCTCACACTTGCAAATCTAAAGAAAATTTACTGGTTAGAAATTTATTTTTCCAGAAATAACTAACTTTGTGATTTAAAGTATATAACATGGGTGATGAACAAAACATAACAAAACATAGATTTTTCAGAGAAAATTTTTCACACATTAGATGGTTTTAATCAGAAGTGTCATCTATAACAAAGCTAGTGGGAGATTACTATTATATTGTTCAGGTGTGTGACCTCCAAATTTAGCAATTCTTTTAAGTCAACTAAAATCTGTCATGATCTTACTGTAATGGGCCGAGGTCTTTAGCCCCCCTCCCATGGGCCCAAAACAAATCCTTTTTTGTCCGGCAGAGAAGGATGGGGAGAGCCTACTTCAGCGAAGACAGGCTGAGAAGATAAGAGTCCCTAACGCCCCCTCCTCCACCTTCAGAAGGACTCAGAGCCGCGTTAGGGAGTTAGGTCAGAAGTGGTGCCAAAACTTGTTTATTGAAAGGGTGGACAGTACTTTATAATGGACAATAGCCAATCAGTGAACAGCAGGGCGGTTCCGGTTCTCATGATATGTCACAGCTATACACCCTGCTTAGCCTAGGTCCATAACAGGGCGTGGGAAGCGTGGCAAGCAGCCAGAAAAGCCAGAGTTTTCCATCCTCTCTGCTGACAGTGTCCAGAAGGTCCCGACAAAAATCAAGTAAAGCAAGAGTTGTTTAGATATTTATGTTTTTCCTTGATTACAGATTTAACTCCCTGTTTGTTTCAAATCAGATCAATTTATTTTGGAAGAGCTTGGAATCATCCACTTTTTTCTTGTGGTCTTACTCTTTCCCAGGGCAAAATCTCTAAGTCACCTCTACAGAATTAGTTCCAGATAGCATGGCCTCCTTCTCTCAGAATAAAGCTCTTGCTTTATAAGATGAGTACTCTGCAAAGATGGTAGGCATTAGTTTTGTGAGTTTGCCTTGATTGGTATAGAACATAGACCTTACAAGTGAGATGTCATAAGTTTATGAGAACCATAGTATTCTCCTGCTTTGTGTGGGGCAGAAATAATACACTCGGGATGGGGTTGGGTGAATAAAGTAGGCCCTGATTGGCCTGAAATTTAGCTTTTACCACATGGAATTTCTCAGATTCCAAAAGAATGGATTACTTCTTCTGATAAGATTACATAACCCTTGCAGAAGGTGGAGGGAAGTTATGGAGCCGTGATTTTGGCCACAATTAACACAAGTAGAGCTTCCAACATGATGAGTTTAGAGGGGAGGAGGTATAGTGTGGATCATGGCTCAAGTGCCACAGAATATTACTTTCCCTATCATATTTTCTTGACAAAATATCTCTTTATTTGAATATACAATTAGAAAAATTTCTAAAGCTATTAAATGGTTGTTTAATTCATAATATTTAGCAATTATGGATATTTATCTGGGGAGAAGTTCAGTAGAGCAACTTATGTTGTCATTTTAGAACTGTACTTTGCATATTTTTCCATTAGGTAGGTGCAGATATTTCTGTAGTTGGATGTCAAGAAAAGAGAATGTAAAGTTAATAGCATTACTATATTAAATAGGTACTATAGTTCTTCAAATGCAAAGTAAGTTATTATAAATTACATGGTAAATCTGCCTGGCAATTTCCCCTTCATTATATTGTAGAAATTTTTCAAAGGTCCTGGAAAGCGATTAAAATGAATTAAACACATACTTTGAGATTTTATCAATGTTTTCAATTATTTGGTAATAGATTCATTCTATGCTTTGTTTAGAGAAATAAAATATAAAATTTGATGTGGCTTTCAGATAAAAAGATACTTTATAAATGTGTATTTAATTCTCATGATTCTGGAAAAATATATCAGCCATGATATAAACATACAGTCACACACATAAAGGTAAAAATCTGATGACATGACTCCTTTAAGACACTTTACACTTAGCCCTGTTTATAGCCCAAATTGCATAGAAATATTAAGTCAATAGGAAAAGATTTAAATTCAAGACAGTAGACCCAAGTAATGGTAGACCCAAGGCTTTGATGTAGAAACAGTGTTTTAGCTTCCTTGCTTGACACAAAGGAATTGAGTTTGCTTGGTTCCCCATCATGCAGCCATTATTTACTTAGTGAAATAGTCTATTTTATTGACATCTATTCTCGTTCCTTTCTAATTATACTTCTTTCAGCATTTTGGTTTAGTTTTCCAACCTCCTATCATTTTATTTAGGTAGCATATGCGACATTGAGAAGGGAAATAATTTCATCTGTTCATCTATCAATTATCTATCTATTTAAATGTTTATCTTTTTATCTATGTTAGTTAAGTTTTCTGTACTGGAACTAAAATACCTGACAAGAATACTTAAAGAAGGAAAAGTTTGTTTTGGGCTAACTTTCAGATGTTCAGTTTGTGTTTGGTTGGATCTAGCACACTGGTTCCAAGGTGAGGCAGAACATTGTGACAGGAAGGAATGGTGGGGGAAAGCTGCTTACTTCCTAGCCAGGAAGCAGAGAGAGCAATAAGAAATAGCCAAGGGAACATAATACAATCCCCAAGGTCATGTCTCCATTGACCCACTTCATTCAGCCATGTCCTTCCTGCCTACGATCACCATCCAGTAAAGTAGTTCTTTCAAATATCAATCCATCAGATGAATTAATTCACTGAATAGGTTACATCTGACACAATATAATCATCCTACTCCCTGCCTTAACACAGAAGCTTTGGGGGGACACCTCATATGTAAACCACATCTCCACATAGGAAATGCATGCATATACATATATGACAGTATTTTTGAAATTAGCACACTGATTTACCTTTTCAACCTAAAAAAAATTACTGCTGTATGAATTTCCCATTGTTTAAATCAGTACCATTAATTAAAATAGAAAAAAAAAAGTTTAATTTGAGAGTTCAAAGTAAATTTTTTGATATAATAAAATAATAGTTTCATAGATCATGCTTTCTTAGGAGGCATTCATATGAATTCTGAAAACTCTTTTCATGTAATAGTAACTAAGCCTAAGAAAAACCGAATCATATATCTGTATAAGCCATTATGTATCTTTAAGGAAAATATTCTTAATAAAAAGAGAAAGTGCCCAATTAAAAGTGCTTAAAAGTGTGGAAATGATGTTTTTAAATATTTCTCAAGGAATTAGTCTGTGTGTGTGTATGTATGTAGAGAGACATAAATGTATAAATAAAAACATATAAATTATAATTTTAAGTATAATTTATGAATTTAAAAATCTATAAATATATATGGGTATATAAATATATACACGTACATATACATATATATTCATAATATTTTGAGGATTAAAGAAGTTAATACATAGAAAGCTGATGTGTATAAATTCAAATAAATTCAAAGTTAATACATATATATTCACAATAATATACTCCTAAGCCTATAAAAATAGGCATATTTTCATTTATAAATTCAAATCAAAACCATAGTAAGAGACCACTTACATGCCCATACAGTGGAATATATAGTTTGATATTACAAACAAATAATTAATGGCATGTGATACAGCTTGGAAAATGTTAAGTGGATGGGTATTATCAAATATACAAAGAATAAAAAAGTATTATTGAGGATGTGGAGAAATTGGAATTTTTTATTTTTTATTTTTTATAATAGTAGTATGCATTATAATTCATAATACTGTTTGTATACAATGTATATTCATACCATTCAAATCTTCAATCATGAAATTTTGATGGCATTAGAAAATGGAAAATAATTTGGCCATTTCTCAAAAAAGGAAAAAAAGAGAATTACAATATAGCACAGCTGCCAAATACATAAATACCCACAAAAATAAGAACTTATGAAAGGAAACAAAGAAAACCTTATAGGTAAAGGGTTATAGCAGCATTATTCATAATAGTCAAAAGTGTAAACAATTCCAATGTTCATCAACTGATGGATGGAAAAGCACTATGTGATATGCCCATAGAGTGGAATATATAGTTTGATATTACAAACAAATTATTAATGATATGTAATACAGCTTGGAAAATGTTAAAAATCTTATACTGTTTAAGAAACTACATATTATATGATTTAATATATATATGGACTTTCTAGAATGTACAAATATATAGATAATAAAAAATAGATTAGTGTATGTCGAGGACCATGGGGAGAAGAGTATGGAAAAACTGCTAATGTGTTTGGGGGTTTATTTTGGGAATAATGGGAGTATTCTAATATTAAATAGTTTTGATGGTTGCACAAATATTGTAAATATATCAAAGATCACTGAATTATTCATGCTAAGTGGTAATCTTTATGGTATGTAAATTATGTATCAATAAAAGAGCTATTTTAAAATGAACATAGGGTATTAATATATGCCAGGATGTCATCAGAGACAAACTAGGCAGAAAAAAATCTTCTGACTATTTTTTATGGTGTGAAAGGATGTAGGAACACAAAACAACTTATTATTTAATTAAATAACTAATCATTTTAATATACTATTAAATAACTTAATAATCTAATGTTTAATTTATAATTTTATATGTGCCAGACATCATTCTAAGCCCTTTCTATGTATTAAATTCTTTAATCTTCACAATAACCCCAAGAGGTAACTACTGCCATCTTTCTCATTTTATGCATGAGAAAACTGAAGAAAATATAAATAGGCAACATACCAGATGTCATGCAGCTTATACAATAGTGATACCAGAAAGTTAATCATTCTGGATTCAGACCCAAGTAATCTGACTTGAGATTCCATGCTATTAACTAATTTTAAGCTAACTTTCATAAAATCAAGTACTTCATTAAATTTCTATGACATTCCTTTTGAACTCCACACTCTTGAGTAAGAGATAGATAAAAACTGCAAAAATACCCAGAAGACCTCCATTATGTCATCGCAGGGTAGTACAGGGAATTGTTCATTGTTTCCCAAGTCCTAGCTTGAAAAAAAAAATTATAAATGCCTCTATTATCATGCCACAGCCTGTGTGTCATGGGACACACAAAGTGGCAATAGGGAAAGGAATTAATTAAAAGTATATTCCCAGTGCCCTGAGTGTTGTGGCAGGGAGATAACACAGCTGAAAATTTTCTGAATACTTGCCAGAGCTAGGAAGCTAATAGAAAAAAAAAATCAGAAAAAGCCTGAGCCTGAAACAAGGACAAAACGCATTTGAGATTCCTTACAAAAAGAGGCCTATGAGTACTATGGTCTTTAGAATTGCATACCAGCTAATGATTTAGGTGGAACCAGACATTTTAAAGTTGATAGCTGTTATAATCTGATTCCGGAATGTGCCTTCAAAGTCTCATTTGTTGAATGTTTGGTCTCCAATGAAGTAATGTTCAGAGGTTGAGCTTTTAGGAAATTATTGGATCATGAGTACTCTCTCTAACCTCATCAATACATTAATACTTCTCATGTACTAATAATTTGAATCAAATACTGGAAGTCAGTGGAAAATGTAAGTATGTGAGGATGAGTTGAAAGAAGTAGGTCGTCAGAGGCCTGTCCTTGGGGACTTTATATTTGATTTAGTCAGGTTTTTCAGTGCTGTAATTAAAAGCATCCAACCAGAACAATTGTAGTGGAGGTAAACTTTATTAGGGGGCTCACAGTTTCAGAGGTCTTAGTCTGTTGAAGGCCAGCTCAATTCTTGGAGGGTAGAGGTGAGGGAGAGCATCATGGTGGAAGAGTGTGGCAGAGGGAACCAGCTCACATGATGGTCAGGAAGCAGAGAGAAAGGTCTCCATTTGCCAGATACAAATATATAGCCCAAAGCACACCCTCAATGCCCCACCTCCTCCAGCCAAACCCAACACTCCAGTTACCACTTAGTTATTCCCATCAGGGGATTGATTCACTGATTGGGTTAAGACTTTAACAATCCAATCATTTCTCCTCTGAACCTTCTTTCATTATCTCACATGTGAGATTTCAGGGGACCTCTCCCATATAAACCATAACATTTCACCCTGGTCCCCAAAAGCTAACACTCATATGACAATGAAAAATATATTCAGTGCATTCCCAAGAGTCCCCATAGTATCAATAGTTCTGAGATTGCTCAGAGTTGAAGTCCAAAGTCTACTCTGAGTTTCAAGGAAATCTCACATTGTGAGCTCCAGAAAAATTAAAAGCAATTTACAAGTATTTAATATATAGTGGTACAGAGTAAACATTTGCATTCAAGAAATTAGGGGTATAGAAAAAAGAGATAGGGCCAAAGCAAGACTGAAATCCAGCTGGTCAAACAAGTCCTGTAGCTCCATGTCCTGCATGTGGGGCACATGGCATTGTGATATTCTCCACAAAGGGCTTGTGTAGCTCTGCCCCTGTGTCCTCATTTGTTGCAAGTCAAGTGGCCTTTCTTTTGGCTTGTCTTTGCTCAATTCCTGAAGCTTTCTTAGGATGATGCCCCACATTACTGGCATTTCTTTAATCTCAGGGATCTCCACTATAACTTTGGATTCCTCCTCACATCTCTATGCTTTGATTTCCCATGAGGTGTCCACAGGGACAGCAACTGTGTTGCACTTTGCCTAGCCTCCCAGGCCTTCCTTTGAAATCTTGGTGGAAGCCTCCATGACCCCCTAACTCCAACATATTGCAGTCCTGCAGAACTAGCACCATGTAGTTGACTCTAAGTTCTGCTGCCTTCTGGAGCAGAAGCCAAGACTTTAGGGTCCCTGGATGCAGGAGCATATGTATACCTGGATGGTTGAGCACATTGAAAAGACTTCCAAGATGCCCTTGTGCAAGAAGGGTGCCCCACTGGTCTCTTATCAAGATAATCTTCACCTTTACTTCTGAGAGCTTGAGATGGGTGTGGTCTTGCCGGTTCTGAGGTGCCCTCAAGCCATCTTTCTTATTGTCTCTGGGCTACATCTTTAGTATTTCTTTATTGGCAATAGTGTCTTTAACAACTGCAACTTCCTTAGCCCCAGTTTTACGTTTGCCTTTCAAATTCCAGTTTTTCAAATATTTCTGCTATTGAATATCACAATAAACTTGGCTAAAAGCCACCAAAAATACAAATGCCACTTCCTGAATGCTGTGCTGCCTAGACATTTCTTCTGCCAGATTAATAAATCCATGGCTTTCAAAATCAGCCTCACAGAAAGTCTCAGGACAAGGGCAAAATGAAGACAACTTCTCAGGCAGAACATAACACAAATGGTCTCTAGTACAATTACCAATAGTGTCCTCTTTTTCTACTAAACCCTCTTGATCCCTGTCTTCACTTTCCATGGTCCTATTGGCATTCTAGTCTTCTGAGCTCCCACTAGAATTGGCCATTAAGCTCCACTTACAACAACCTAAAGCATATTCAGCTTGTGCTACTAAACACCTCAAAATTCATCCCACCAATTTTAAAAAGCTCAAAAAGATTCTGAACCACATAGGTTAGTCACAGCAATGACCCCACTTCTCAGCACCCCACTTCTGTTTAGTCAGCTTTTCTCACTGTGATAACTGAAAAGACCCAACCAGAACAATTGTAGTGGAGGTAAACTTTATTAGGGGGCTTACAGTTTCAGAGGACTTAGTCTGTTGAAGGCCAGCTCCATCCCTGAGAGCTAGAGGTGAGGCAGAACATCATGGCAGAAGAGTGTCACAGAGGGAACCAGCTCACATGATGGTCAGGAAGAAGAGAAAGAGGTCTCCACTTGCCAGATACAAATGTGTAGTCCAAAGCACACCCCCAATGCCTCACCTCCTCCAGCCACACCCTCATACTTCAGTGACTACTCAGTTAATTCCTATCAGGGTATTAATTTACAGATTGAGTTCAAAATCTCACAACCCAATCATTTCTCCTCTGAACATTCTTGCATTATATCACATGTGAGTTTTTGGGGGACCCCTCACATCCAAATCATAACAATATTGTGGCTCTCCTATCTTTCTTTTTTCTTCTCCTTCTCCTTCTCCTTCTCCTCCTCCTCCTCCTTCTCCTTCTTCCTGGTTGCCACAATCTGAACACATTTCCCCCACCAATACATTTCTGCCATGATGTGCTGCCTCACCTCAGACCCAGAGAAATGGAGCCAACTAATCATGAACTGAAAACTCTGAAACAATGAACAAAAACTATACCTTTCCTCCTCTAAGTTGTTTTTGTTAGGTATAAGTTACACCATTGAAAAGCAACATTATACCAAAATACAACATCCTATATTTTTGTCAGTTCAATTTTTCAGTAACAGTAACCAGAAAATACCTTTTATTTGCAACCTTTTTTATTCCATGTGAAATCTCTTGGGCCCCATCCTTATGCTTGTCACTACTATGTGGTACTTCCCATTCAATCTCCTACCAGCTTCATACAGGTACAATCTATTTGCACTTTTCCTGAGACCCATATTCCTAACCTTTCATTTCTTGCTCTGTGTTTTCTATGCCACACATGTGAAATCTTTCAACATTCATCTTATGCATTCTCAAAATTTAATGTTAATGACTCCTTGCTTGTGACACCATTCTAATTGATATTGATTTTATCTCCATCCCTCTTTCATTCATTCTGTCTTAACGTTCTTACACCCTGGGATTACACTACCAATTTACTAACACATAACCTTTGTTATTTCAGATGGAGTGTTTATTGCAAACATAAGTTAAGTCTTATTGGGAGGAAATTGACAAATCCATTGAATCATACCATATGATAAAGACAGAGACATTATATAAACAAGGAAGAAATGCAGGTGATTATTGATGATGAAGAGAATCACTTTAGATTTAGCAGATTCCATTTTCTAAGCACAAATGAAACAAAATCTCTATATTGCATGTTCTTCCATGTATGTACTTGAAAATTCCCAGGAGAGTATCCATTTCGCCAACAAGTTCATGTGCCTTTTCCTTGAAACTTGTTATATAGTGTCTTGATTATAACAAATAGAAGTCGAAAGTCACATACCTACAATAGATCATAAAAAGTAACATACTCCTACTTTGTCCACACAATTCTGGAGCCTTGTGTTAACATATAAAACGTCTGACTACCTGTAGGCAACCATGCTTTCAGAAACTCTGAACCACATAGTGAGGACATATCTAAGTGTTCCCCATGAGAGCCTCAGCATAAGCACTAGAAATGTGAGCAAATTAGTTTTCAAACGATTCTGGTTCATGGATGCCAGACAACACAGAGCCTTTGAATTTTGCGAACAGAAGGTCCAGTTAGTATAGTGATTTCCATGCTCTTTCTCATATATTTACTGTCAGAATTTGTGAGCCTAATAAAATGGTTATTTTTTATACTGAATTTAGGATGAATTTTTTTATACAGCAATCATAAATGGAATGATAAGGAATTTGAACTTTGAATTGTCTTATTATTCATGTGAAAGATATAATTCAAAGTGTTTTGCACTTCTACTCTTGATTATACTTTTTAAATCATTTTTATTACTATTAGAATGAATTGCAATATGAAGCTAAATCAAGATCACCTGAAATGTGCCTATTTATATTCAAAGAAAGAACTGAACATAAAATATTTTCAGCCAGTATAAATTCTTAGCGGTGTATAATTATGCATCAACTTAAAGGGACAAACTTGAAGAAAAATTTTGAGATAACATGAATAACTTCATCTGATAAAATCAATATTTAGTAATAAATTGACAAAACTTATTTATTTCTGTGCTAAAGATCAAGTCCAGGTACTTACTATGCTTTTTGACACTACACTGGTCTACATCTACAGTCCTGTTTTATATTTTATTATTCTTTCATTATATTTCACATTTTAGTGTCCTTTGACACTAAATATTTTGTTACAAAATGAAAATAAATATTTTGTTATAAAAATGAAATAATGAGACACAATTAAGAAACTATTATTTAAATAAATTTATTATTGCTCAATTAAGAAAAAGGAAAAAATGATTTAAATTTGGGGGCATGCAAATGAAGGCAGACCAAGCAGGCATGCTCATCAGGAGGAGGGTTGAGCACTTGGGATGCAGAAACTCCAGTGAAGTGCCTTTCATCTTATATACTTGTCTAAGCAAAATATATTATTTGCCCTACATCTTGAATTTGTCTTGATAGATAAACAATAAGGAACTTTATCTGAAATGTTTAAGGACGTAGAATGCTTGGGTAGACAAGAGATGCTTAAAAACTTGGAAACACAATCTTTGGAGTTCTTCATTCCCCTCCCCCATTATGGATTAGCATCCACTTATCAGATAAAACATTTGGCCTTTCGGGCACGGTGGTGCACGCCTGTAATCCCAGCACTTTGGGAGGCTGAGGCAGGAGGATCACGAGTTCAAAGCCAGCCTCAGCAATGGCGAGGCACTTAACAATTCAGTGAGACCCTGTCTCTAATAAAATACCAAAAAAAAAAAAAAAAAAAAAAAAAAAAAAGGGCTGGGGATGTGGCCCAGTGGTCTAGTGCCGCTGAGTTCAATCCCTGGTACCAAAAAAAAAAAAAAAAAAAAAAAAAAAAAAAACATTTGGCCTTTGTTTTTTGGGTTTGGCTTATCTTGCTCACCATTTACCTGAAAATGCCATAGTTTCATTCTTTTTTTAAAGGTGAGTAATATTCCATTGTGTTTATGTACCACTTTTCTTTATCCATTCATCTGTTGAAGGGTATCTTCTTTGAGTTGGGAAGAATGCAGGAACTTTGGTTTGTGCAGAGGAGATTGAGGGGAAGGGAATGGAGGGGGTGGTAAGATGGGAATGATGGTGGAATGACATGGACATTATTACCCTACATACATGTATGATTACACTGCTGGTGTGACTCTGCAATATGTCCAGCCAGAGAAAGAATTTGTGCTCCATTTGTGTAAAGTGCATAAAAATGCATTCTACTGTCATGTATAATTAATTAGGACAAATTAAAAAAATTAATTGAAAAAATATTGATTGTGCTAAAAGATGGAAGACATAATAAAATCACTTCTACATTATAAAGAAAGCTTCAAATTAAAATAAACTCTCTGTTTTCTGGTTTGTGCCTTTCTGGTTTGAGCTTTTTAGTTTGAGCCTTCACAAACCAGAAAGGTTGATTCTTTTTGATTTTCAGAACTGAGTTTACAATTGAAGAAATGAGTCCCTAAACTTGCTGAGATTATCTATGAAGCAAAGAAATCAGAAATAATAAATAGAGAATCAAATGTCCACACTTGTTAGGATGATCTATTTGGTCCAATGAAAGAGGCAGTAATAACAAGAAATTACTTTTTTAATGTCCACTGCTG
This sequence comes from Tamias sibiricus, assembly GCA_025594165.1. NCBI lineage: Eukaryota > Metazoa > Chordata > Mammalia > Rodentia > Sciuridae > Tamias > Tamias sibiricus. The sequence continues at coordinate 79,255,990 of CM046667.1, forward strand.
ACCCATGCAAAAACAAATCAGCTTTTGTATAATATCTGAAGAATGAAAAGCATCAGCATAAAAACTAAAACCCTATAAATTCCCAGAACTTATATTCTCTACAAATCTTTCTAGCAGTCATTTGTGGAAAACTCTGAATATATTTGTTGATGTGAAAGATGGCTTTTTGCATTCTATTTCCAAAGCACAAAATGTAAAATCTCAGAAAATCCACTCCTCAGTCATATGCATAACTCTTTTTTTAAATTTATTTTTTAGTTGTAGTTGGACACAATACCTTTATTTATTTATATTTTTAATGTGGTGCTGAGGATCAAATCCAGTGCCCCACATGGGGGATAGAAGTGCTCCACCACTGAGCCCCAGGCCAAGCTCCATATGTGTAACTCTTAAAATGGAAATATATAGATTTATGATCACAGTTCAGCCTTAATTCAAGAATAATACCATCAAAAATTTAATAATAATAATACCATCAAAAACATGAGGGGCTGGGGTTGTGGCTCAGTGCTGGAGCACTTGCCCAGTAGTGTGAGGTCCTGGGTTTGATTCTCAGAACCACATAAAAAATAAATAAATAAAGGTATTGTGTCCAAATACAACTAAAAATAAATATTTACAAAAATTCAACATGAAAATTAAAAAAGTTAATATTGAACAGCCTAAAATTCAGTGAAGTATACAAAGTCAAATTATTCAAACAAATTTCTTCTCAGTTATATAATGTTTGCAGCTATATTGAATTTCATCTATTTTACAAACCAAATTAATAAATGGTTCAAAGCTGTTGCAGACATAAATGTGTGCAAACAAAACACAATGAAATACAAACTTGGTGTCTGGCATTATTTTTTTCTAACACAATTGATAAATTAATATCTGAAGTAATACAAAGGTCTCAAACCTTAAAATATCTATTGTTGCTAATTTTTCAGTATAAAAATCTCCAGCCAAGTTGCTTTTCTTAGCTCAAAGGAATGATAAAGAAAGATTTCCATTAATAAAGTTATTAGCACTATTTGCTGATGATATGATAATATACCTAGAAGACCCAAAAAACTCTACCAGAAAACGTTTACAACTTGTAAATGAATTCGGCAAAATAGCAGGATACAAAATCAATACCCATAAGTCAAAGACATTTATGCACATCAGTTACAAATCTTCTGAAAGGGAAATGATGAAAACTACCCCATTTACAATAGCATCAAAAAATTAAAATACCTGGGAATCAACTTAACAAAAGATGTGAAAGACCTCTATAACAAAACTACAGAACACTAAAGAATGAAATTATAGAAGACCTTAGAAAATGGAAAGACCTACCTTGTTCTTGGATAGGCAGAATTAATATTGTCAAAATGACCATACTACCAAAGGCACTATACAGATTTAATGCAATGCCAATCAAAATCCCAATGACATTCCTCAAAGAAATAGAAAAAGAAGTCATGAAATTCATCTGGAAAAATAAGGGACCCAGAATAGCTAAAGCAATCCTTAGCAAGAAAAGTGAAGCAGGTGGCATCACTATACCAGACCTTAAATTATACTACAGAGCAATAGTAACAAAAACAGCATGGTATTGGCACCAAAATAGACTGGTAAACCAATGGTACAGAATTGAGGACACAGAGACTAATAGATATAATTTCAGCTATCTTATATTAGACAAAGTTGCCAAAAAAATGTACATTGGAGAAAGGATAGCCTCTTCAACAAATGGTGCTGGGAAAACTGGAAATCCATATGCAAGAAAATTAAATTAAACCCTCATCTCTCACCATGCAAAAAACTCAACTCAGAGTGGATCAAGGACCTAGGAATTAGACCAAAGACAATACACCTAATAGAATAAAAAGTAAACTCTAATCTTCAACATGTAGGATTAGGCCCCAAGTTTCTTAATAAGACTCATGTAGCACAAGAATTAATATCAAGAATCAATAATTGGGATAGATTCAAACTAAAAATCTTCTTCTCAACAAAAGAAACAATCAGTGAGGTGAATAGAGAACCAACTAATTGGGAACAAATTTTTACCACATGGGCATCAGATAGAGCCCTAATCTCTAGAATATATAAAGAACTCAAAAATTTTAACACCAAAACAAACAAACAACCCAATCAATAAATGGTCCAAGGAACAGCAAAAGACACTTCTCAGAAGTTACACAATCAATCAACAAATACATTATAAAATGTTCAACATCTCTGGCAATTAGAGAAATGCAAATCAAAACTACTCTAAGATTTCATTTCACTCTAGTCAGAATGGCAGCTGTTAAGAACACAAACAACAATAAATGTTGGCGAGGAGGTGAGGAAAAAGGCACACTCATATATAGCTGGTGGGACTGCAAAATGATGCATCCATTATGGAAAGCAGTATGGAGATTCCTTGGAAAACTGGGAATGGAACCATCTTATAACCCAGCTATCCCACTCCTGGGTCTATTCCCAAAGGACTTAAAACAGCATACTACAGGGACACAGCCACATCAATGTTTATAGCAGCACAATTCACAATAGCTAGGTTGTGGAACCAACCTAGATGCCCCTCAGTAGATGACTGGATAAAGAAAATGTGGTATATATACAGAATGGAATATTACTCAGCAATAAAAGAGAATAAAATCATGGCATTTGCAGGTAAGTGGATGAAGTTGGAGAATATAATGCTAAGTGAAGTTAGCCAATCTCAAAAATCAAAATGCTGAATGTTTTCTCTGATATAAGGGGGCAGATTCACAGTGGGGTTGGGTCGGGGAACATAGGAGTATTTGAGGAACACTAGAAAGGTCAATGGAGAGGGAGGAGAAGGAAGGGAGCAAGGGGGTATGAAGGAAAAAAAAATAGATGGTAGAATGAGATGGATATTATTACCCTAAATGCATTGTTGAAGACATGAAGAGTATGAATATACTTTGTATACAAATGGTGTTATGTAAAAAGTTTCTCTATATGTTTATTATGAATTGCAATGCATGCTACTGTTATATATACAATTTTGCATAAAAACAAATAAAGTTATAAATATAGAGAATAAACAAAAAGCAATTTATTAGAAAATAAGAATATTTGAAGGTAATTTGAAGATAATGGTGATTTTGCAGAAGTATACGGGAGTAAAACAAGGTATATTCCCTGAAAATTTTAGTTCTCTTCATGTTGAAATATTTTAGTCCTCTTTATTCTTATTCACATAATCTATGGTGAAAATCTTGGGGAAAATAAAAGATCTCAAGATTTGTTTGATTCTGAAGATAAAGTTCCACCAAATGAAAGATATATTGATTTCTGAAGCTCAGGAAAAATGGGTTTCCACAAAATGTAATTAAATGAGATTGATCAAATTGTTAGGTGCATGTTAGGTGCACCAGATTGCATGACTTAAGTACTACAAATGTTGATTTTTGCATGTAGTCGTTAACTCAATACTAAGAGGAATATTCTCTTATTTCCCCAAAGACTTGAAAAATGGTAGGTGAGATCATAATTGCTGCATCTTTCCTGGTTGCTAGAATCCCCCCAAAAGTTTACTTTCTCACAAAAAGCAATGCTATTAAAATAAATTACATTATTAGGTGGTAGTGCATGCCTGTAATCCCAGTGACTCAGGAGGTTGAGGCAGGAGAATAGCAAGTTCAAACCAATGGTGTACATTTAGTGAAATCCTGACTTAAAATGCAAAAAAGAAATTTTAAGAGGATCAGGGATGTACCTCAGTGGTAGTGCATCCTTGGGTTTAGTCACCATTACCTGCCCCAAATAGTTAGGTCTCTGAAGATAAGCTGAATCATTCAAAAGATTTATCAAATTCCTCCAAGTTTCTATAAAAATGAAGTATATTTCTCATGCAAGAGATTTTTTTTCTGTAGAAGTGGACCACAGGAAAGCATTTGTATTTAAAAATATTAAAATTACTAATAAAAATGGGATTCTAAAAGTTAGAAGTACAATTGTGCAGTTGTGTTATCTTTATGTCATGCTAAAGAAAAAAACTAAATTCTACATCAAATTATGGCTTTAAAATGCATTTCAAAGTAATTATTATAATTGCTCAGTCAGAAATGAAGAAGGGTTTTCTGTGAAGGACTACAACATTTTTGCAATCACCATGACTTTTCGAGACATAATTTAACTCACAGATTTTAATATATGAGGATTAATAGGTTAGTAAAATAATAATACAGATTCATGTTTTTCCAATCTGTTATTAAATATTAGGATCTAATCATCTTTCCAAATTGAATGATATTCTTGTATAGTTACAGTTATTGACATAGAACTTCAAGATGTATTGGCAAATGTGTCTTTAAATCATTCCTATCTTAAAGGATAAGAGTAGGGGGAGGGAAGACTAGAGAGAAAATGGGGATTCATAAACTGAAATTTATTTCTATGCATGTATGAGTTTGTCGGAGTGAGTCAAACTAATATGTATGACCATAAAGCTCTAAGGAAAAAAAAAATTCCTATCTTAGAGAATTTCTTCAGAGGCACCCACAGAAAGTAAACAGTATAGAATTTGGAGAATTGGAATGGCTTTAGTCCTCGCAGTGCTAAGAGGTTTTGATACCACTATACAGAGTCATTATGTAGTTATAGGTAATATAAGCAAGAGGAAATTATGTTAATAGTTGAAAAAATCTAAGGTCAATATTATGTGATTGTATTATGGGGTCCTGGAGCAGCCTAGTAGCCTCAAGTTCAAAGGAAAAAATATCATATTCAGGAATTTAAATATCTTTTGTTCAGTGCAATTCTCTACTTGAAAACCTATTATTATATGCAACGCCTTGGTCATCTTCTGAATGCTTGTTTGATAATGATATAAGAACAATTACATTTAAAACGAATTTTCAAAAAATGTATCCTCCACTGTGAACATGTCAGATATAGCAACTAATCTGGGAATTTTATTTATCTATTTTTATATTGACACACACTATTTGTATATATTATTAGGAACAATATAATTCAATGAATGTAATTGAATGTAATGTGTAATAAACAAATCAGGGTAATTAGCATTTCCATCTTCTCAAATATTTAAAAATTCTATGTGTTCATAACCTTCAGACATTATTAATTACTTTTAAATATATAAACATTGTTGTGGACTAGATATACTTAACTATGTTATAGAATCATAGAACTAATATCTCCTACGCAACCATATTTGGTATGCATTATATAACCTCTCTGTATCCCCAAATCCCTCCATACTTTCCAGGTTTTGGTGACAATTATTTTCCTCTATTTTTTCTAAGAAATAAACTATTTTATTGTTTGTAAAGGAAAAAAGAACTTTTGATACTTGTATATCTATCAATGTCCCAGAAAATAAGAGGATCTAATTTCTATTGGTGGGTGAATAATATTCCTTTTTCCACACGTACAGCAACATTTCTTTATGGATTTATCAATAATATATTGTTTAGTATTATACCTTGGAATGTGATAATGTTGCAGTAAACATGGAGTGCTCTTATATATATGACAATTCTAATATTTCTTTCAATAATTGTATTCATTCCTTTATATTATAGCCATTCTATCCAGGTAATATAATAGACAATTTGATTTGCATTTTCTTAATGAATAAGGATGTTTATCAATTTTTCATATACTTTTTGGCCATTTGTATATCTTATTTTTAAAAATTATTTTAATTTCACTTATACATATTGGTGGGATTCATTGTTTCATATTCATACATTCACATAACACAATTTGATAAAGTTTGTATCCTTTCTCTCCTCTCTCATTCCCAAGGATATCCTTCTTTGCCCTACTTGTCTCATTTTTATTTTCATAAGATCCCTCCCCCTTCCTTTTCTCACTAATTTCTACATTAGGAGAAAACACTTGATCCCAGATTTTGAATTGGATTTATTTTGCTTAATATGATGCTCTCCAGTTGCATGCATTTTCCTGAAAATGCCATAATTTTGTTCTTCATATTTGAATAAAACCTCATTGTGTATATATTTCACATTTTCTTCACTAATCAGTTGGTTGACAAATAAACTTCTTCAACAATTTTTATCTTGTGAATTGTGCTGCTGTAAACATGGGTATGCATGTATCAGTAGAGTATGGTGGCTTTAATTCTTTTAGATAATACTGAAGTGTGGTATAACTGTGTTATAATGTTAGATTCATTCCTAAACATTTGAGAAAATTCCACACTGTTTTCAATAGTGGGAAGTGTATAAGTGTTCCTTTTTTTTCCCTGTAGGCTCATCAGCATTTATTATTATGTGTTCATGATAAATGCCATTCAAACTGGAGTAGAATGTATACTTGGCATAGTTTTGATTTGCATTTTCATGATTGCTACAGATACTAAATATTTTTCTTGTTTAAACATATTTCTCATTAGTATATTAAAGTGCATTTCCATAAAAGTTAATTTTGACAAAAATCATACATGTATATAATTTAATTTATTCCATTTCAGGCCTCAATTTCCTAACTTTACCTTTTTTCCTCCCTTCTCCTTTTCCCCTTCTACCCTTCTGGTATTTATTTATTATTAATTTATTTATTAATTAAAATTGGTGCATTATAGATATACATCCAGGTGGAATTCAACTGTGGCATATTTATACATGCACATAGTGTAATTTTATCAAATTTATTCTGCATTTCCTCCTCTTTCATATCTCTCCTCCCTCCTTCCTTCTCAGTCTCCTTCATCTACTTCACTGATCTTCTCTATATCTTTATGTTAGCCAGCATCCCTTTTCCCTTACTTTGCTCTAGCAAATGAGTATAAGAGAAAATGCTCATCCCTTGACTTTCTGAGACTGTCTGTATAAATACACACACACACACACACACACACACACACACACACACACTGATTACCGTAAGTATTTCTTCTTTTGAAGAATGTCCAGTTAATTTGTTCATTTCTCCATTTATTCATTGTGTTATTTGCTCCTTTTGTCATTAAAATTTTTTGGTTGTTCGTTTTTGGTTTTTCAGTTCTTTATGTATTCTGGGTATAAATCCTCTTTTGGAAGAGTAGCTGACAAAGATATCCCATTTTGTAGCTACCATAATAACACTCTTCACTGATTGCTTTGTTTTACAGAAGCTTTTTAATTTAATGCTTTTTTATTTATTAATTCTTGGTATTATTTCGTGATCATTTTAAATCCTATTGAAGAATTCATTGCCTGTGCTTATGTGTTAGAGTGTTGAATTTGTATTCTTCTAGAACTTGCAAAGTTTCTAGTCTAATTACTGAATCTTTAATAAATTCTGAGTTGACTTTTGTGCAGATTGAGAGATAGGAACATACTTTCATTTTTCATTTTTCTGTATATGGATAAACAGCTTCACTATCACAATATATTAAAGAAGCTGAATTTTCATCAACGTGTTTTTGACACTTTTGTCAAGGATACTATAACTGTACCTATATGGGGTTTTCTTATGTCTTTTATTTTATTCCATTGATCTATACACCTGCTTTTCTTTTCTTTTTTTTCTTTTTTCTTTTTTTCTCAGTGCCATGCAGTTTTTGGTAATATACCTCTGTAGTACAAATTAAAATGGCATAATGGTTAATTTGAATTGTTAACTTGATTGGATTAAGAGATTCTGAAGATTAAGAGGCTTCCGGGTGTGTCAATGAGTGCATATCTAAAAATGATAGACATGTGCAATAGTGAACTGGAGACTCTCCTTAAGCATGGGCATCATGGTCCAATGGGATGTTGGCTAGGATGGAAACTTCATGTCTTGCTTGCTCAATTGGATTTTTTTCTTTCTTTGGACACATCTCTTCTTTCTATTCCCCTATTTTTCTGAATGGTAATGTTTACTCTATATCTTTATATATTGGATGGAAGTTAGGTCTATTTTTTATGGGAGCTCATGATGCAAGTTTACTTTGAGTCTCAGAGGAAACTTTAGACTTGTACTTTTGGGCAGTCTTGGAACTGTTGAGACTATGGGGACTCTTGGAAATGGCTTAAATGTATTTTGTACTGTAAGATGGACATGAACTTTTGGGGACCAAGGGTGGAATATTATGATTTGAATGTGAGGTGTTCCACAAAAACTCATTTTTGAGACAATGCAATAAAACTTAGAAGTGAAATAATTGAGTTATGAGAATCTTAACACAATCCATTAATTAATCTTTTAATAGGAATTAACTATTAACTAAAGGCAGGTAGGATTTGGCTGGAAGAGGTGGGTCAATGGGGTGGTGTCTTTGGGATATATATTTTGTATCTGGCACATGGAGTTTCTCTCTGTTTCCTGATCATCAGGTGAGCCACTTATCCCCACCACACTTTTCCATCATGATGTTCTGCCTCTCCTTGTGCCCTTAAGAATGGAGCTGGCAGGGCTGGGGCAATGGGTCAACGTTAGAGGACTCGTCTCACGTGTGTCAGGCCCTGGGTTTGATCTTCAGCACCACATACATAAAATAAAGGTATCATGTACACCTACAGCTAAAATTTTTTTTTTTTTTTTAAAAAGGATGGAGTTGGCTATCTATGAACTGAGACCTCTGAAGCCTTGAACCGCCAAATAAACTGTTTCTCCTCTAAAATTATTTTTGTCTGGTCTTTTAGTCACAGCAGCGAATAAGCTGACTAAAATACATATGAGCTATTACTTGTCTAGTTTTGTGAAGAATGTCATTGGTATTTTTATGGGAACTGCATTAAATCGCCAGATTTCTTTTGGTAATATGGCCATTTTAACAATATTAATACTGCCTATCCAGGAACATGAGAGATAAAACTCCTATGTCTTCTTGTATTTCTTCAGTTCTCTGTAGAGGTTTATCACCTCTTTGGTCAAAATTTTCTATGGTATTTTTGTGAGGTAATTGTGAATAGAATTGTTTTTCTTATTTCTTTTTCAGTGGATTAGTTACTGATGTATAAGAAAGCTAATGATGATTGTACTTTGATGATTTATTCTGTTAATTTGCTGAATTTGTTGATCAGGTCTAGAAGTCTTCCAGGAAGCCTTTAAGCATCTTCTAATTATAAGATTATATAATCAGCCAATAGTGATAATTTAACATACTTTTTTCCTACTTATATCCCTTTTAATTCTTTTTTTTTTTTTGCACAATTTCTCCAACTAAGATGTCAATTACTATATTCAATAGGAGTGGTAAAAATGGACATCCTTGTTGTTATGGTTTAAATGTGAGGTGTCCCCAAAAACTCACCTTAGAGACAATTCAAGAAGGTTTAGAGGATAAATGACTGGGTCACAACCTTAACTTAATCAGGGAATTTATCCCTGATGAGATTAACTGAGTGGTAACTGGAGGCATGTGGGGTATGGCTGGAAGAAATGGTTCATTAGAACTGGGGTTTTGGAGTATATATTTTGTATCTCAAAAGAGGAGTCTTATTCTGTCTCTGCTTTCTGATCATCATGTGAGCTGATTTCCTCTGCCACACTCTTCTGCCATAATGTTCAGCCTCACCTTGAGCCTCAAGGAATGGAGTCTGCTGTCTATGGATTGAGACCTCTGAAACTATGAGCCTTACAATAAATAAAATTGTCTACCTCTACAGTTTTTTTGTTGTTCCTTTTAGTCACAATAGTGAAAAAAAAAAAAACTAACTAAAACACTGTCTTGTTCATTATCTTAATTACATTTATTTTTCTCATACAGTATGATATTGACTTTTAATTTGTCATATTCAGCCTTTATGATGTTGAGGTAAGTTCCTTTTATCCTTAGTTTCTTCAGTATTTTTATCATGAGTGGGTATTGAAATTTTTCAAAAAATTTTCTTCATTTATTAAAATGATTATATCATTTTTATCCTTAACTCCATTATTTAGTGTGTGTTAAACCATCCTTGCATCCTTGGAGTTATACCAATTTGTTGATGATTTGATTTTTTTAATGTGCTGTTGAATACAAATTGTTAATATTTTATTTTGAATTTTTGCATCTTTTTTAAATTTTTATTTATAGTACTATGTATTAAAGTTCATACTATACATATGTAGCATCTTTTTACACAAAACAGTTTGTATACAAAGTATATTTGCAGCATTCAAGTCTTAAATCATGCATTTAGAATAATGATATCCATCTTATTCAACCACTTTTTTTACCCTTCCCCCCTTGCTCCCTCTCTTCCCCTCCCTTCCCCTTGACCATTATAGTGTTCCTCTAATCCTCCTGTGTACCCCGACCCAACAATACTGTGAACCGGCTTCCTTATATCAGAGGAAACATTCGGTATTTGGATTTTTGAGATTGACCGATTCACTTAGCATTATATTCTCCAACTTCATCCATTTACCTGCAAATGTCATTATTGTATTCTCTTTTATTGCTGAGTAAAATTCCATTGTGATATATACCACATTTTCTTTATCCATTCATCTACTGAGGGACATCTAGGTTGGTTCCACAACCTAGCTATTGTGAATTGTGCTGCTATAAACATTGAGGTAGCTGTGTCACTGTAATATGCTGTTTTTAAGTCCTCACTGCTATTTAACATAGTACTTGAAACTCTGGTCAGAGCAATTAGACAGACGAAAGAAATTAAAGGGATCCAGATAGGAAAAGAAGAGCTCAAATTAGCACTATTTGCTGATGACATGATAATATACCTAGAAGACACAAAAAACTCTACCAGAAAACTTTTACAACTAGTAAATGAATTCGGCAAAGTAGCAGGATACAAAATCAATACCCATAAGTCAAAGGCATTTTTGTACATCAGTGACAAAGTCTCTGAAAGGGAAATGATGAAAACTACTCCATTTACAATAGCATCAAAAAAAAAAAAAATACCTGGGAATCTGCAGGAGCCCTGTTTGGGGATTGACTTGAATTGCGGTTGACTATGAGCCGTGGAGATTTGTGCATTGTCGCTTTCCGTAGTCTCACGGGATTTGTCCCGGGTTCTCGAGTGACTTGGCCAAAATTGCTGATCGGGTCAGTGCCATTTTGGTGGTATCTGTGGTGCGTGTTAGTTGTTGTTAGAGCCAGAGAGAAAAGTTATCAGAATAAAAAGCTGTTTGTTTCCAGTTTGCCTCTGAACTTCTTCCCGCGGCTTCGTTGCTCCAAGCGCTTCAGGCGGCAACAGGTGGCGGCCCGTACGGGGAACTTCGGAGCGGACAGGTAAGAACTGAAAGGTCTCTAAAGATGGGTTCGAATATAACTGAATCCCAAGTGATAGAGGCTATGCAAAGACTCCTTGATATACCTGACTCTGTTCTCAGTGAGGAGTATATAGAAAAGAGTGAAAGTGATCAAAAAAGCTTAGCTTCCACTGGGCCAACTAAGACCAGTAAAGAGAGTATTAGAAGAGACCCAAAAATGACAAAAATCCAAGCTATTAAAGCTATTCGGGAGTTATTGGTGATAGCTGAAGGATACTTGCTCTTAATGGAACCTGGGCCTCAGGATATTGCTGTCAGTGAAATTAGCAGTGGTGAGGAATCTAGTAAAAGTGATCCTGAGAAAATGAGGAAAAAGAAACTAAAAAAGACCGAGAAAAAAGACCATCAGGCAGAGGAACCACTTGCATCCTCTACTCCCCCATGGGTGGAATCCATTACAGAAAATATGAAGGGTATTACTAGGCATTTGCATACCCTAGAAACAGAAATAAAAAGTCTTTCTGATCGCTTATGCGCTCTCGAGGACAACTCACAGATGCATTGGGAACCGCCAGCATTTGAAAAGAAAAATGGACAGAGGGTCCATCAGTCAGTAGATTTCAAAACAATAAAAAATTTCAAAGAGGCAGTAATGATTTATGGGCCCCAAGCTCCTTTCACGTTGAGTATGCTGGAGTCCCTTAACACCTTTAGCTTAACCCCCTCAGACTGGAAAAGGCTATGTAAAGCAACATTAAGCGGGGGGCAATTCTTGGTTTGGCGATCGCAATTCCAAGACCTTTGTATAGAAACGGCTAAAAGAAACGCGGCTGCAGGGTTTGAAAACTATGATATAGACATGCTCACAGGAGAAGGGCAATTTGCAGACTTACAGGCTTAAACAGATTATGACCCAGATGTATATGCTCAGATAAACACAGCTGCCTTAGAGGCATGGAAAACTGTACAAGGACCTGGGGATCTACAAGGTAGCTTGTCAAAAGTAATTCAAGGACCTAATGAGCCGTATGCTGACTTTGCTGATCGACTTTTGAGAACTGCAGGTAGTGTGTTTGCAGATGTTGACCAAGCTATGCCATTAGTTGTTCAATTAGCTTATGAAAATGCAAATAAATGGTGCCAAGCAGCCATCAGGCCATGGAGAACTAAAAAGGATCTTTCCGTATATATACAACTATGTAAAGATATAAATGACGCCTTTGTCACAGGAAATGTGATTGCAGCCTCAATGAGAGGTGCTTCCCCTCGAAATTTCACAAAGGCTAAACGTAGACATTATAATCAATCAAGATATTCCAGGCAAAATTATCATAATCAATCAGGCTATTCTAGGCAAAATCCCAAAAGAGAAATAAGACCAAGCTCATACCGTGCCCCAGGCCGCTGCCCCAGGTGTAAAAAGGGAAATCATTGGGCCAATAAATGCTATTCAAAATTTGACATCCATGGAAATCCTTTGTTCAGGAATTCAAAAAACGGGGCACGGGGCCCAATACCCCGGGGCCCACAAATTGTACGGGGCATTGCAGAAGGAGTATCCTCAAGCATCCACTCAGATGCTTTCCTGACACAATCCCTACTACCCATTCACTCCCTCGCCAGAGGAACAAGAGGAAATGCAGGATTAGACCTCTGTTCCACCGCCCGAATAGTGTTAACACCTGAAATGGGGGTTCAACTGATTCCCACAGGAGTCAGGGGACCTCTTCCCTCAGGGACTGTAGGACTTATTATCGGGCATAGTCCTAAAAGCTTATTAGGTTTGCAAGTGACCCCAGGTGTAATAAACTCAGACTACAAAGGGGAAATAAAAATAATGCTTAGCTCACCCCAAAGTGTAAGTTCTGTTAATCAAGGAGATAGAATTGCTCAGTTGCTTCTCCTTCCCAATTTACATAATTCATTTAAAATGGGTATGCCTCAAGAAGGGAACAATAGAGGATTTTGTTCCACTGACTCAAGACCCATGGCTTGCTGGGTTCGAGACTGTTCAAGGAGGCCTATGTGTAAAATAAAAATCCAAGGAATAGAAATGGAGGGATTAATAGATACTGGAGCTGACTCTTCCATTATTAATTTACGCCAACGGCCCAAGCACTGGCCTCTGCAAAAAGCTTCAACCAGTTTAAGAGGCTTGGGATATAATAACCTCCCAGATAAAAGTGCGGTAATTTTAAAATGGGAGGATGATGAAGGCCATAAAGGAACATTTCAGCCTTATGTTTTACCTAATCTACCAGTTACTTTATGGGGAAGAGATATTTTGCAACAAATGGGAGTACACCTTGCAACCAAGCCTGCAGATGTTAAATGTGAAAACCTACAGGGTAATCTTAACCCTAAAAGAACTCATTATCAAAAAGTACAGAATAATCTTAACCCTAAAAGTAATCATTATCATAAAGGAAAATGATATTTTTTTTTCGGGGCCACTGAGAAAATAATTTTGAAAATACCATGGCTTTCTGATAAGCCAGTGTGGGTCCCTCAGTGGCCCCTATCTAAAGAGAAATTACAAGCGGCCCACCTACTAGTTCAGGAACAATTAGAAGCAGGTCATATAGAACCTTCCACCTCTCCCTGGAATTCCCCCATATTTGTGATAAAGAAAAAGTCAGGAAAATGGCGATTGTTACATGATCTTAGACAAATCAATAAAACCATGCAAGTTATGGGCCCTACTCAACCTGGACTTCCTAGTCCCGTAGCTATTCCAAAAAATTTCCATCTTATTACTCTTGATATAAAGGATTGCTTCTTTTCTATTCCCCTACATCCTCTGGATGCCCCCAGGTTTGCTTTTTCACTTCCTTCTATGAACAATAATGGCCCTGATCAGAGATATCAATGGAAGGTTTTACCACAGGGAATGGCTAATAGCCCCACCATATGCCAAATATATGTGGACAAGGCTATCCAACCCATTAAAAATAAATATCCAAACCTCATGTGTCTACATTACATGGATGATATTTTATTGACCCACCCTAATCAAAAAATCTTATTTAATATATTCAGTGACATGGTAGAAAATTTAAAAAAATATGGATTATATACAGCAGAAGAAAAAGTTCAAACCAGATCTCCCATATTATATTTAGGATTTAAAATCATGGATACTTTTGTTAGACCCCCAAAAATTCTAATAAATAAAGAATATTTGACCACCCTCAATGATTTCCAAAAACTACTGGGAGACATTAATTGGCTTCGCCCTACACTAAATCTCACTACTGGCCAACTAAAACCTTTATTTGACATCCTTCGCGGAGACCCTGATCCATCTTCACCACGAACATTGACTCCTGATGCTAGGAAATCTTTAAAGTTAGTAGAAAAAGCCATCGAAGGAGCTCATTGTGATAGATTGGATTTAACTCAACCGCTGATGTTGATTATTATTTCTTCACAATATACACCCACAGGAGTATTTTGGCAACAAGGGCCTTTATTATGGATACATTTGCCCGTCTCTCCTAAAAGTATAATTGAATCTTATACCTCCATGGTGGCTAAACTTATTCTTCAAGGACTTAAGACTTCTACTAAAATATTTGGCATTCACCCTGCTACTATTATTACTCCCTATTCATCATCCCAGATTGAATATTTATGCTTCAATGATAATGATTGGGCTATAGCTAAATGCTCTACTTCTGCAAATTTTGATAATCATCTTCCTAAGTCCCCTATATTGTCTTTTTGTATTAATCATCCTATTATATTTCCACAGGTAATAAAAAATCATCCTATTCCTAAGGCATTTAATGTATTTACAGATGGGTCCTCAAATGGTACTGCTACAGTAGTCACTAAAAAAGAAAATATGACTTACATAACTGCACACAAATCAGCTCAATTAGTGGAATTGGAAGCTGTGGTAAGAGCTCTGGAAAATTTTAGGGACCAGCCCATAAACATTTTTTCAGATAGCCACTATATTGTACAAGCCGTCCCAAAATTAGAGTTAGCAGGGCCAATAGCACCTCATACTCCAGCCTTTAAATTTTTTTATCAAATACAAAAACTTTTGTGGGCAAGAAAAGAACCTCTATTCGTAGGCCATATTAGAGCACATACTAATTTGCCTGGTCCCCTCCATGAAGGTAATCAAAAGGCTGATGAACTTACAAAAACAATATTTATACTTTCAGTGCTCCAACAAGCTACTTTATTTCACTCCCAGTTTCATGTCAACAGCACCACCTTGCAACGTAGGTTTAAAATCACAAAGGAGCAAGCCAGAACAATTGTAAAAGATTGTAAATCTTGTATGACACATTTGCCCAATCCTCATTTCGGCGTTAACCCTAGAGGATTAATGCCCAATCATTTATGGCAGATGGATGTTACTCATGAGCCAAGTTTTGGAAAATTGCGATTTATTCATGTGACCATAGATACATGCTCAGGCATGATTTTTGCTTCCTTACATTCTGTAGAAAAAGTTAAAGATGTTACATCTCATTGTTTGCAAGCTTTTGCTGCATTGGGCATCCCCAAAATGCTTAAAACAGATAATGGCCCCGCATATACGTCCTCATCTTTCAAACAGTTTTGCGCAAAATTCAATATATCCCATAAAACAGGCATCCCATACAATCCTCAGGGTCAGGGCATTATTGAAAGAGCAAACCGAACACTGAAAATTATGTTATTAAAACAAAAAGAAGGAAATTGGAAAAGTCCTAAGGACAGATTGGCAGTTGCCCTGTTTACCTTAAATTTTTTAACTTTAGACTCTAATGGTTATTCTGCTGGAGACAGACATTGGAATCCACACCAACAACATAAACCTTTGGTTTACTGGAAGGATGTTCTTTCAGGTACATGGAAGGGTTCAGATCCAGTATTAATTTGGGGAAGAGGATCTGTTTGTGTTTTTCCAAAACACGAATCCTCTCCAATATGGATACCATCTAGATTAATAAAACAGGTACCACATCAAAATGATCAAGATGAGGTTATTGAAGAATCAAGATTAATAAAAAAGGTACAAAATCAAGAGGACCAAGATGAAGGTACAGAATGATTCCCTCAAAAGAGTCCTTCAAAATATTTCACAACTTAAGTGTCATTCCTCCCGGCCGGGACGAGGAGATCTCTCTTTATTGTGCACACAATTGTATTTTTTTTCTTTTTATACATGTCTTTATGTCTGTATATTTGTCTACATTTCATGTTAATGTGACGTCACAAATATATGTTTGTATGTTGCATCTGTCCAGTGTGACGTCACAAATAAGAAGCGCTTATGAAAAAAAATAATATATATATATATACATATGGATCCAAATAACTTTAATTCATTCTAGGTTAAGAGTATTCAATTAAGAGTAAATAATTTTATAAATGAAGGTATTTTCAATTTTGATTTATAGGTGTCCCTGGGACTTCTCTTTAGCAAACAATATGACTAGTGCTATATAACCTGATATTTTGGTGTTTTGACATAAGATTGTTTATTTGTTATTAACTTCATTTGTTTAATAGCTCATTAATTTCAATTATCTCAACAGGTAAAAGATTGCTCTGTATACAGAGACTCAAGTGTTCCAGCTAACAAATTATTTCTCTCAAGTGCCTTTACCTTTTCTTTAATCTATCTTTAATGTAGTAATTACCCTCAGTCTTTCTTTGTTTTGTTCTAAATATGATATTTTTCCAACTTATGTTTGTAGAAGCTCAACCAGCGATGTGTGTGAACAAAAATCAACTTTAATTTTCTAATCTAATTATTCTATTTTGTAGTTTGACAACTCGCCTCTTGACTCAGTGCTGCAATAGCACTGCCTTTCCTTTAATAATTGATGCTTGAGTTTCTAGGTAGCGGGCCCTGAAGATTTGCCGGTGGCATTGTCTAGACATAAAAAAGACGTCTGCTGCTACAGCTGCAGGGATCGTGGTCGCCACAAGCATCCCTGCTGCTCAAGCATCAAACAACCTCATCAACAGTGTGGCCTCTGCTCTACATGCATGGGGCCTCCTACATCAACGTGTTATAACAAATGGACATTTAGATCTTTCATTGTTTGGGACTTTACGGGACAATGCCTTGCAGGTATTTGTCTAGAGAATTCAGTGTGTTACTTGATGGAACTTAGGGCAGCTGATTTGTTTAACAATTTGGTATGCTATGCAATTTGGCTCATCACCAAAAGGCTTGTCGCCTTAAAGCCGCAACATCTCCTCACAATTGGACAGCTGTTAGTCATCATACACAGTCGATCCTAAAGGGCTCCATTGGATGGCTGGTTAGCCAATGACGGGTAAGATCCCCAGAGGGGGACAACCTAAGACAGGCACAGTCGCACGGGACAGTCTCATGTGGCCGACATATCAACCTAAGACAGGAGTCAAGGGCACAGCCTTGATTATCCGATGACGGGTAAGAATGTTGGTTGCACATAGACGTCCTAGAGCATTACCTCTTTTAAAACAAAAAGGGGGAAATGCAGGAGCCCTGTTTGGGGATTGACCTGAATTGCGGTTGACTATGAGCCGTGGAGATTTGGGCATTGTCGCTTTCCGTAGTCTCACGGGATTTGTCCCGGGTTCTCGAGTGACTTGGCCGAAATTGCTGATCGGGTCAGTGCCATTTTGGTGGTATCTGTGGTGCGTGTTAGTTGTTGTTAGAGCCAGAGAGAAAAGTTATCAGAATAAAAAGCTGTTTGTTTCCAGTTCGCCTCTGAACTTCTTCCCGCGGCTCCGTTGCTCCAAGCGCTTCAGGCGGCAACAGGAATCAACTTAACTAAAGAGGTGAAGGACCTCTATAATGAAAACTATAGAACACTAAAGAAAGAAATTGTAGAAGACCTCAGAAGATGGAAAGACCTACCTTGTTCTTGGATAGGTAGAATTAATATTGTCAAAATGTCCATACTACCAAAAGCATTATACAGATTTAATGCAATTCCAATCAAAATCCCAATGACATTTCTCAAAGAAATAGAAAAAGCAGTCATGAAATTCATCTGGAAAAATAAGAGACCCAGAATAATTTTTCATCTATTTTAATGAAGGATATTGGTAGGTGATTTTTTTTGCTTGATGCTTCCTTATCTTGTTCTTATCTTATTTTCAAATCAGGCTGATATTAGTTATATATAATTAATATATATGATATCTTTCATTTTTATATGTGTATAGAACTTTATTTCTTCTATATTTTCCACTTTATTGGAAAAAAGTTTTCTAAATAGTTCTTATAAAGCCTCTAAATTTCAGAAATATGTCTGATAATTTCTCCACCTTCATTCTTAATTTTATTAATTTTTGTCTTCTCTCTCTTTACATAAGATTGACTAAGGGTTTTTGAATTTTGTTTATGTCTTTAAGGAACAATTGTATTTGTTACATTGATCCACTGTATTATCTTCTTTTTTAATATTTTAGTTGTAGTTGGATACAATATCTTTATTCCATTCATTCATTTATTTCTATGTGGTGCTGAGGAGCAAACCCAGGGCCCCACATGTGCTACGCAAGAGCTCTACCGCTGAGCCACAACTGCAGCCCCCACTGTATTATCTTCTAATTAATATTGTCATTGGTCATTCAATTCTCTTCCTTTTACTGTTTTTGGAATTGACTTTTTCACATTTTTCTAGGTCTTTGATATACATAATTAAGTTGTTCATTTAGGAACTGTCTTTATTATGTAGGCACTGAAAACTATAAAATATTCTTAGAATCACCTTCATTGTTTCCTAGAGATTCTGATAAGCTATATCTATTAACTTCATTGATTTTAAGAAATTTTAAGTTATCTCTCTGATTTCTTATATGACCATTCATTTTTCAAAAATATATTATTTCATTTCCATATGTTTATTTTTGCAATGGTTCTTGTCAATTTTCAATTTATTTCTATAATCATATCAACGTTTTTGCTATGACTTGCTATCTGGAGAAAATATTATCTGTTTTCAACAAAGTTCCATAAGTAACTGAGCAGAAAGTGTATTCTCTTTTTGAGTGAAATATTGTAGAGATTTCTATTAAGTCAATTTGATTTGTAGTGTGTTTTAAATCTAAAGTGTTTTGCTGATTTTTACATCTAGTTGAGCAGATTCTGTGTTAGAGAGAAGTGATGAAATCATCAATTTTTATTATATTGGACCTCCCTGAGTCTTTATATCAAATAATCTTTGTTTTACAGAATTACATGCAATAATATGAGCATAAATATTTACTACTTGTGTATCTTCTTTTTGGATTGTTCCCATTACCTGTGGGTAATTATCTGCTTTTTCTTTTCTCATTAGTTTTGACTTGGATTCTTCTTTGTTAGATAAGTTAGTAGTTGCTTCTCCTTGATTTGGGGCTAAGTTGGTATAAAATATTGTTTGACACCTTTTTTTTTAGGTCCATCCTAAACATGTTTTTGCCTGTGCAATGATTCCTTTTCAGGCAACATAGTGCTGGGTTTTGCTTTTTATTTCAATCTGACAGCCTTTTGGTTGAAAAGATGAGATAATTTACAATTAGTATTATTTTAGAGAAGTGGTTATTATTTCCAGAAATTTTGAATTATTTCTAATGTTTCTTTCAACTCTAATTCTTGTTTGTTTTCCTTTATTTCTGGTTAAGTTTATTATTATTTTTTGAGTTCTACTGTTTGTTTTTATCTCTTACAGTATGCAAGATTTTTAAAATATTTTATTTTAATATTTTGAGCATTTTTGTACTTGGGATTGAACCCAGGAGTGTCCTACCCTTGACATGCATCCTCAGTCTTTTTTTTTTTTTTTTTTTATGTTGAAACAATGCTTGCTAAGTTTTCTCACACTGGCTTCAAGATTGTGATATGCCTGCTTGAGCCTCCCAAGTCCCTGGGTGTATGTGAAATGTAAAAAAAAGAAAAGAAAAGAAAAAGTGGACACATGATTTCTCAACTTCCACTTGGGAAATTTAAAAAAAAATGACACTTCTCAAAAGAAATAAAATCAATTAGCAAATATATGAAAAATATTCAACGTCTCTAGCAATTGGTGGAATGCAAATCAAAACTACACTGAGATTTTATCTCACTCCTGTCAGAATGGCAATTATCAAGAAAATAAATAATAATAAACACTGATGATCATGTAGGGAAAAATGTACACTCAATATATTGTTGGTAAAACTTCAGATTAGTAGAAAGCAGTGTGGAGATTTCTAGGAATGGAACTGCTATATGACCCAGGTATCCCACTCTTTGATATCAGTATTTACCATATTTTAGGGCAGAAAACAAGTGTCATAAACTTATAAAACTTGAAATTATATCATATACTTTTTATGATCATAATGGAATTAAACTAGATTTCAAAAATAACATTGAAATAATAAAAAATAAATAAAAATTAAACAACATTAGCCAGAATGACAATGGGTTCAAAAGAATTTTAAAATAATATTTTGAAAGTTCGTTAAGCAAACAGAAGTGAAAGCAGGTTAAATCACCAGTAGGATACATCAAAAGTAATAATAAAAAGGATGTTTATAATAGTAAATGGCCCCATAAAAAAGAAAAAAAGCAAATTACCTAATTTTGTTCCTCAAGTACCGAGAAAAGCATAAAGAAATCAAACTCAGTCTTCCATTTTCCATGATTACCCTAAATACATGTATGAAGACACAATTGTAAAAATACATTATATAAAAACCAGCAACTTGAAAAATTGTGCTCTTTATTTGTAATATGAAATTAAATGTACTCTGCAAACATGTATAACAAATTAGAATAATTAAAAATTTTAAAAAATAAATAAAACTCAAATTTGGTAGAAAGGAATACTTAAGATCTTAGCATAAATACTGTACAGATGCAGCCACATCAATATTTATAGCAATAATTTTCACAACATCCAAGCATGGGAACAACCTAGATTCTGATCAAAAGATGAATGGGTGAAGAAAATGTGGTATACATACACAACAGATTTTCAATAAGCCATAAAATAAATGAAATCATGGCATTTTTCAGTAAATCGATGGAATTGGAGACAATCATGCAAGTGGAATAAGCCAGACATAGAAAATCAACAATTGAATGTTTTCTATAATATGTTGAAGCTAGTCTAAAATGAGAAAAAAAGAAAAAAGAAAAAAGGAGGCTGTATTCCATCAAAATAGAATAAACATCAGTGAATTGGAGGAAGAGGAGGGAGAGTGAGGAGGAATAGGGTAAGGGAAGTACAGTGGAATAAATCTGACCTAGATTTCCTTTGCACATATATGAATATACCACAGAGATTATCACCTTCATATATATTCACAAGGCACTAATTAATTAAAAATATCTATAAGTAAACAGCGGAAAGATCAGTAGAGTAGAAGAAACTGAACTAGAAAAGTACAGGGGACTGATTCGAGCAAATTATATTCCAGGTTTTTATAATTATGTCAAAATGAATCCTAATGTTACATATAATTATAAAGAACTAATGTTAAAAAAGAAAAAAAAAACATTGTAGTACAAATAATACAATTGAGACAAAATACACAAATTCAACAAAATTAATAGTAATTTTAAAGATGAAAATTGATACATTTTGCTAGACTAATCAAAAGAGAGATGATTCCAATAAGTGAAATAAGAAAACTAAAAGATATTTTAGAACTGATATCACAGAAATACAAAAGACCACAGGAAATTACTGCAAACTAACATGAATTATGCATTAACATTAAAAAATAAAACAGGAAGAAATTGATACATTCCTGAACACATATAACTTACCAAAATTTAATCAAGAATAAAAAAATCTACACAGGACAACAATAATGAAAATGAAATAATGACATGTTTCACTTTAGTGGACTGTCCAGAGACTGACTGCTTTAAGGATTAATTCTATGAAATATTTAAATAAAAAATAATAATAATACAATTTACTCTGAAATCATTACATAAACTGAAAAGGAGATAAATCTACTAAGTTCCTCTTACATGGCTAGCATTGCTCTGATGTAAAAATGGTACACAAAAACTAAAAACTACAGACCAATATCCCTTATTAATATGGACAAAAATTTCTCAGCAAACTACTAGCAAACTGAAACCAAAAGCACTTCAATAAGGTTATGCACACCAGGTGTGGTGGTGCACAAATATAATCCCAGCTGCTCAGGAGGCTGAGGCAACTCAGCAACTTAGCAAGGCCCTAAACAACTCTGCAAGACCCTGTTTCAAAATAAAAAATAAAAAGAGTTGGGGAATAATGTCTGATTTATACTTATGCTTTGTTAGGATTAGCCACTCCCCTCTCAATATGGTCTCTGTTTTTTAAAGAGCTAAGTTAGAAAAAGAGAAGAGTGGCCCTCAAGTTGAATTAGAATCTTATGGAAATAATTGGGTTCCCATCTCTGTTAGTGTGGTAATGGTAATAATAACTATTATTATTTCTTGCTATTCTGCATGAAGCTTTCTTACTTTTATAATTTTTTTTTCATTCTAGTTGTTCTGTTTTATTTTATTAATAAAGGTTTATTTTTATATAACCAGGTTAAAAAAAAAAAGAAAAGGGCTGGGGATGTGGATCAGTGCTTAAGTGCCCCCAGGTTCAATCCCTGGTACAAAAAAGAGAAAGTTTATACACAATGATCAAGTATTATTGATCTTTTTCTGATTGTTTTATATATGTATATATTGTTTTTTCTTTTTTGACTTTTATTATTTATCAATTTGTTATGGTGCTTTTCTGTAGTGAAAAAGTTTATTTTTCTCCTTTTCAGTTGTATTTCTATTTTACCAGTAAGTTTTATTTTTTCATATTTTCTCCATAATAGCAGTTATTTTCTTTTTATGTCCATATTTATGACTCCCTTATGCATTTATCATTAGGTTATATTAGTTTTGCACTACTATAATGAAATATCTGAGTCTGGGTTACTGTTTCTGAAAATGATTTTATTTAGCTTGTAATTTCTCAGTTTCAACATATGGCAATGACATTACCTCGGCCCTGATGAAGGCTTGATGCTAGATGGCATCACGGTGGTGTAAGTGCATGTGATAACAATACATCAGTCACAAGATAAGAAAACAGACGTGATTCAGTGGTCAGGTTTAGAATTTTATTATAACTCACTCTTGAGAGAAATAAGTCAGAGTTCCTACAGAAAATACCTTAGTCTGTTCTGAGGGAAGTATCCCAATGACCTAAGGACCTCAGAATAGGGCCCACATTTTAAAAATCCCGTCACTTCTCATATTACCTGACTGGGAATCGATCTTTGAGTGTATGATCCTTTGTGCTAAAATATCATATACAAACTACGATGTTCAATCATTCTAACCCCAAATGCATCCCTTTTATCCCTAATAGGCTCAAAGTCTCATCTACTTTAACATCTCTTAAATGTCCAGTTCCTAAGTCTCATTTTAGTCTCAAGGTAAATGCTTGCCAGCTGTGATCCTGAAAAAGTCAAAGGACAAATTACGTTCTTCCAAGATACAATAGGAGGGTGGGCATAGGATAAACATCTTTATTCCAAAAGGGAGAAGCAGTCAAACATAAATGAATTAAAAGCCCAAAGAAAGACCAAATTTGTCACAGTAGTCGCTAAATAATATTTAATCCTGGCTTCTTGTGTGCACTAGTGTGAGGGGCGTGTCCCCAAAGAAATAAGCAGCCTTGTCCTTAAGGCTTGTCAGTTGTTGTCTGTTGCTGCCTGAAGCGGAAACTGCTTGGAGCAACGAACGCCGCAGGAAAATTCGGAGGCAGGATGAAAATGAAAAAAGGTCTTTTATTCTTCTTCTCTCTCCAGCTCCAGAAATCACTCCAAACGCTCTAACTCCAACGACCACCTTCTTCTTCTTCCCACACACTCTAACCAAACTCACCCAGTTATATACATATAGCTTTAACAAGG
The DNA here is from genome assembly GCA_025594165.1 of Tamias sibiricus. Classification (NCBI taxonomy): domain Eukaryota; kingdom Metazoa; phylum Chordata; class Mammalia; order Rodentia; family Sciuridae; genus Tamias; species Tamias sibiricus. Next base: position 79,279,999 of record CM046667.1, read on the forward strand.
ACACGTGCTTACAGCTCGAGCTTACAGGTGCGTCACGCAGTGTTCATGGGCATACAAAGATTCTTTGAATAATGTATTACTATCAGGTGGAAACTAGAACATCTTTTATGGCTCTCAGCTAACCGCAATCTTTAGCTATCTCCTTGATTATAGGCTCCTTCAGTTGTCCTCACGGCTGCTCTTTCAGATTGCATGTTAATGTTTAATAGCTTTACTGCGCAGACATTGCACTTCACTGGTTGTTCTAACTTTCTGGCTTCCCAATGTTGAGCTACACCCACGGATCCAATAGTCATCACTCCACCAAGGGATGTCTGCAGGTACTCCTATTCTTTGGCAAATTATTTCCTGGTCTATTAGGCCTTCCTTTGAAAGTATTAGTGGGTTGTATTCTGCATGCCTGCAAAATGACCACAGCATGGTATTGTCTGTCATTATCATGAGTTGTATATGAGCTTGGTAGAACCATGGTTTATGTGTCCATGGAGTACTTTAGGGAAAAACAAAATCACAGGATGAAGCTCAAAGGAGTACTAGGTATCAAGTCCGTAAAACGAGCCTTAGGCTTGATCCCTAAAACACCTCTGTCTTTCAGGGATCCTGGGCTTGTTATAGTAGGGGCAGCTTTAAAAATATCTGAAAGTCCTATATGCCTTTTTCCAATTGGTCTGATCATAAGCCTTCCTGAAAATCTCTTTAGAAACAAGTCACTTAGCCTACTCTTCTGTTGCTGGACCACTCACTTCTTGTGTGCATCCATACATGTTTTTCTTCATATTTTCCATAGCCCAAATGAATTTTTCAAATCTTTCTGCTCTGCTTCCTTGTATTTCCAGGCCTCCAAATAAATCTGACTAAGAATAGTCAATAATACTCATGCTTCAGTCTAAATGCTTTGTTGTATTAAAAAATCTTCCATCAAATAAACTACTTGATAATTCTTAGTTTTGCCTTTCCATAAAGCCTTAGGAGTACAGACATAACACTTCTATCTTCTTTGCTATGGTATAACAATTAATCCAATTTTTAATAAAAACTTCATTTGCACATAAAACTAGTTTTCTAATCTTATATTTTTATCCCTCAACAGAATCACTCATGAAACTCTCTTTACAGCATCCTAGACTTATTCTACCCAGTTTTCCCCCACCCCCACCTGTTAGTTATAAAATTGCCTCCACATTTCAGGTATAGTTATAACCAAAACCTCATATTTCAATATTAATTTTATGTATTAGTCAGATTTTACATACTACAGTGAAAAACCTGAAGCTGAATTATTGTAATCCTCTTCCTCCTCCTCCTCCTCCTCCTCCTCCTCCTCCTCCTCCTCCTTCTTCATTCTTCTTCTTTTTTCTTCTTCTTCAAGCTCATTGCTTTACAGGTTTGGTGGCGTGGCATGGCATCGATAAGATCTTAGCTCTTTTGAGGACCTGATGACAGATGCATCATAATTATGTGGGCATGGGTCAAAGAGATGGATTACATCACCAGACAAGAAGTGAAAAGGCAATTTGTTGGTCATGATCAGACTATTATCTTAATATGTTCCCTTGAGAATTTACTCAGGGGTTCCACAATAATTATCTCTTTCTCTTCTGTCAGCAAAGTGTAGGGCTTCTGACCATGGAAATACACAAGGAAGTGTTCTTCTGGTGAGCAAACTCCCTGTGGAGGGGGGGACTGGCATTCTGTTTCCCACCCTTAGAATGCACTGCAGTTTCTCCTAAGAACTAGTAAGATAACTAATACATGTGCTATGTATAGCTGCTGTGGCAATGCCTTGCTTGAGGAAGCTTTGTGTTAGAGACCTTGATCTCAGGCACATACCTCCTTGGAATAGAGGAACTCTCTTGGTAGACAACTACAATGTTTCACTGAGCCTAAACCTGTCCACATAACAGTAACTTTATACAATGGAATTTCTTGAGAGCCAAACAAAGCTCCTAATGTTGCACATTGCAATTTAGTATGTACCTGAATGTTGCTAAGTCTGTAACCTGTCTAGTAATACAATGGACAATATGTACTAATGATGTCAATGACCTAAAATAACCTATTGATATAAATAAAGGTTGCAGCTTGGCCATTCTTCCACTCTGCCATCTTTCCTGGCTCTGAATCTTGTCTCTGTGTCTCCTTTTTATTTTCCTTACAGCAGAGTCCACAAGTAATTAAAAACCTTAACCTAAGTCCCAACCCTTAATGGTATTGTTATCTTTCACATAACCATAGAAAACAAGCCTCCAATAAAAACCACATTCAAACCATAGCACTAGTCTAGTGGTGATGAAATTTGTGAATTTATGCTAGTCTTGGGAAGAACTTTTCTTCTTTTGTTTATGAAGGAAAGATTTAAGATACATAGTTTTCTTGGTTGGATTTTGTTTTTCATTCAGAACTTTGAATTTATTATTATATTGTGTTCCGGCACATATTTCTGCTGGGAAATATGCTTGTTACCTCATGGAAATTCCATAACATGCAACTTCATAATTTTTCTCTTTTCAGAATTATCTTTTTGCCTTTGAGTTTTGAAAGCTTCACTATTATGGGTATTGGAAAGAGTGTTTTGCTTTTTTTGTTTTTTCAGTTTAAACTGCTTAAATTCCTTTGAATTTACTGGATCTGTATGTTCACATCTCTTTCAAGAATTGGAAAATGTTCAACTATTATTTCATTAAGTTTTTGATGCTTTTTTATCCCCATATCTACTTCTACTGGAACATCTATAATGTAACTATTTATGTTAATAATAACTTTGCAGACATGTCATGGACTTTACTCAATTTATTTCTTCCTTTATTCCTGCTTCTTTTCCTTTTTTTTTCTGACTTAGTTATTTCAAAAGACCTGTCTATAATTTCAGAAATCCATCTTCAGTTTATTCTAGTATGTTTTGAATTTCTCAACTATATTTTTATTGCATTGACTGAATTCTTCAACAACAAGATTTCTGATTATATTTTTTTTCTATAATTTCTGTCTCTTTATTGAAATTTACATTCATATGATGAACTTTTTATTATTTATTTGGGTTATCTGCTGCAACCTGCATGACAATTAATTCAGGTAACTAAACCAGGCAGTGAGAGGATGAAGAAAAGACAAACACAAAACGAGAGAAAAAGCTAAGACCCAGTGGATATTATACTCTGGTAGAGTGCAATGACCTCCAGTCAGCTCAGCATGTTTATTATATAATTTTTATCATTAAAAGGATTAATGTGAAAAAGATTCTTCAAAGCAAGCAGAACCGAGGTCATGAGTATGAACAGCCAAAATATGATTATCAGATTGCACCCATAACTTTCTACCCCCAGCAGCTGGCATCTGAACCTCAAGGTCAAGAACTGAATAACTCTGTGGCTGGCACAGAACCTCCTATTGAACAGGGCATCACCATAGCAACTGGGCAATCTCAAATTGATGCCTTCACACTGAGAGTTCCCAAGAGAGGCATCACCTATGTCACAGGACAGTTTAAGGTCCATAATTTAGTAGCCACTACTAAGAGTTGTGCATGTGAATTATTGTAAATTTCTCTGAATTTGCTAAGGATCACTATTTTGAATTTGTTTTCAGGCTTTTCATAGATTTCCTTTACCATGGGATTTGTTTCTGAAGAATAATTGTGTTCCTGTGGTAGTGTTAGATTTCCTATTTTTTAACATGCTTCTTGGGTCCTCATGTTGATCTCTATACACCTAGTATAATAGTGGCATTTTCCAATTTTATGGAGTAGTTTTCATTGAGAAACTTATTCTACTAGATGGATGCTAGGGTGACAATTGATTATATGCTTTGGTTTATGGTTGTAAGTGAACAAAGAAATGCATCCTCTGTACAATTATTTTTAGTTGGAATCAATGACAAAGGGTATATGAGTACCTCCATGGCCAAAAATGAAGGTATCTTTGGAGGTATTGATTTAAATTTGCAGTGGACATGGGCATCTGGGGGTACATGATCTCAAGTATTAAGGTGTTAGTCCTGATCACAGTGAGGCTTCTGGTAGGACTGACATCAATCATGGGAGCGTGAGCTACTAAGAGGCATGTTTAAAGGCCACATGTTAATGAGTGTCCGTAGGAGTGGTGGCAACTGCAGGGCCAGCATCACAGGACATAGTGTATCATACATACAAAAGTAATTGCCAAAGACAGTTGTGACAACTTGTTAGGGGCCTGGTTCATGGCTATATATGTCCTTTGGCATTGTGGAGGCAAGCACTGATAGCAGCATGTCTTGGAGGTGGTAAAATTGACACTGGGTATATGAACCATGGGTCAGCACATTCTCAGACTCCACAATGGTGAGCACTAATGATAGCACCAAAATTATGTGTCATGGAGGGCACATCCTCAGACCCTGCAAAGGTGTATGCTGATGGCAGTAGTGGAGATCATGATGCTAGAGGTTAGGGCCAAGAATGGACCTGTTCTTTGTCTCTACAGAGGCAAGTATGTCCATTCATCTGGTTTTACATATGGTCTCCCTACTCTGCTGGGAAGCCTGTTTCCTGTAGTGCAGGGCACTACATTGTTTTAGGTGTCAGCATCATTTTTTAACCTCTTGTTTTGTTGGATTAATCAAGTGGAGCCTCTGTGTCTGTGTGGCAGGATGTTTGCTGGGCCTCCTGGATGGAGATGCAAAGACTACCAACCTGTAGGGTAGGATGGACTCCATCAATGGTTCCATTCCCTGGATTTTGCAATCCTATAGAAACATAGATTCTAGAGTCTTAGGAGAGTACAAAATATGAGGTTCTTCTCTAAAGTAAAACAGTTGGATGAGATTCAGGAAGCTCCCTAAATTGGAATAAAAACCTAAAAGGACTGAAACATTTTCTGTAGTTAGGGCTTCCAGTCCAATGAATTAATGAAGATGCTAGCAGTGGGGAAGTGTACCTTGTCCCTCTTTAGGCTGTTACTCTAAGTCTTCATACATATAAGAGTTGCCACCACCACCTTATTGAGTTACAGTGTTCTCCCTGAGTCATTTTCCTTGAAATTCAGTCATTACTATTGTTGCTCAGTATTTTTTGAAGGGGGCAAGCTATGGGAATCTCTATTTAGCCATCTTTTACTTCCCAAATTTTTATGAGGGTAGCAAGTCTCTGATACAAAAACCACATAAGGACATTAATGGAAAAGAGAATTATATACCAATATGTTTGATGAATATAGATACAAACATCTTCAACAAAGTACTAGAAAACCAAATTCAGCAAAAAACTAAGATGGTCATATGCTATGAAATTTGTTATTTATATGTGTCATGTAAGGATTACCAAATATGTGCAAAATAAAATATATGATAATAATTAACAGAATAAAAATGATGTGACTGATCAGATGAAGAATAAAAATTCATCTTTTTATAATAAAAATCCCTCATCAAATTGGGTAGAGGAATAATGTGCCTGAACACATAAAGACCATATACAAAAAGACCACAGTTGTTAACATTACTCTTCACAGTGAAATTTGAAGCCATTCCTTTATGATCTGGAATGAGACAAAGATTCCCCCCTCTCATTAATACTATTAAATATAATATTAGAAGTCCTTCTTAGAGGATTAAATAAGAGAAAGAAATATACTCATAAAAGGAAGAAGTGAAATTATCAGTGTTTGCTGTTGAATGGATCTTGTAATTTTAAATCCCTAAAGACTTCACCAACATCGTAGAAGAAATAAATAAATATACTAATGTCTCAGAATATAAAATCTATACACAAAAATTTGTAGCATTTTTATACATGAACACTGAACTCTCTTAAAAACTTAAAAAGCAATTACATTTATAACTGCTGCTAAAAATACTTATAAATAAATTTAACCAGTAGCTGAAAATCTAATACATTGGAAACTATAGCATATTGATGAAATAATTCAAATAAAACACAAGTAAATGGAAATATATCCCAAGGTCATGAATTGGAAAAATTAATAATGATAAATTTTATTATTGCCTAATAAGATATACAGATTCACTGCAATCCTTATAAAAATTCTCATGTAATTTTTATGGAAGCAGAAAAAAATCTTAAACTTTACATGAAATCAAAAAACAATCCAGAATACTTAAGGCAGCCCTGAGCATCACTGAAATCTCTGGAAATAGCACACTATCTGATTTGAAACAATATTACAAAATTAAACTACTTAAAGGATCATGGTACTGGCACAAAAATAGAAGAGTTTAAAATGAACCTAAAAAATATATGATCAATTAATTTTTGACAAAAATTGTCAAGAATTTGCAATGATATAAAAAATTCTCTTTTATTAATGGTATTGGAATAGCTAGATTCCAAATGCAGAAGATGAGTTTGAATTCTTATTTCTCATCAGATACAAATGTTGACTACAAATATATTATAGGTTTAATATGAGACCTATAGAAATATTTCAAGAAAATGTAATGTAAACCTGTACAATATTTGTCTGGACAGTTATTTGTTTGGTTTCTCTCCCAAAATGTAGGTAACAAAATAAAAATAGACAAATGAGATTACATCAAAATAAAAGACTGAAATGGAAAACTACTACAGTGTAAAGAAACAACCTACATATTAGAATAAAATATTTTCAAGTCACACATCCGAGAAAAGATAAATTTCCAAAATGAATTAGGCATTCAAGCAACTTAATAAGAAAAAAAAAAAAAAAAAACCTCTAATTCAGAAATGGACAAATGACCTAAGTACGTATACACACACACACACACACACACACACACACACACATACACACATGTTCTCACCATTGATAATCAATAGGGAAATGAAAATTAAAACCACAAGCTATTAACACACATCTGTCAGAATGGCTGTTGTTGGAAAGATAAATTATAGGTGTTGTTAAGGCTCTGCAGAAAAAGAACACTTGCACACTGTTAATTTAAAGGTAAATTATTACAGCTGTTAGGAAAATCTACAGTCTCCTCAAACACTAAACTCATCTTCTGCATTTGAATAGCCATATGATCTAGCAATCCAACTGCAGATTATATACCTAAAGAAATTGCAAACAACATGACAAATAGATATCCGCACCCATATTCATTACAGCACTATTCAAAATAGTATAGACATGGAATTAACATAAGTGTCCATCAATATATGAATGGATAAAAAAATGTATGTATATGTACTGTTATTCTATTAAGTTTTAAAAATGAGTAACCTGACATTTATGAAAATATGGAAGAAATTATGGAACCCTTTTCCAAGAGAAATAATATGGGTACAGAAAACTAAATATTGCATGTTCTCATTTATATGTTGAATCTAAAATAAACTCATAGAAGATGATACTAAAATGGTGGTAACATACTAGGTGGAAAGATGATGGAAAAATCATTTACCATCTCATATAAAAAGGAGTAATAAAGGGATTTTGAGCTCTAATATGCAGCATGGTGAATATATTTAATAATTGTATATTTCACTTATCAGTATTGTTGAGATAATAACATTCAAATTTGTTGCCACCTACAGCAATGATACCGTGGGAAAGAAATCAGAGGCAGACTGGGAATGAGTGGTTTCTTTATTCTTGCTTCTTCTCTCTTTTCTCTCCCCTCTCTGATGCCCTCAGCCTGTTTAAATACTCTTCACCCATTAAGCATACACATGTACAGGTGTGGCACAGAAAGATTCTTAATCAAATTCATTAAGGTCAGGTGTAAACAAGTAAACGCCTCCTCTTGGCTCTCGGCCAGCCGCCATCTTAGCTATTTCCTCATTAAAGGCTCTTACATTTCCTCCCTTTTGTTTAAAGAGTGGGAATAGCTTAAATGGATGGGTGATGACCCTCACCACATCAGGATCTACTGTGCCTGTCTTAGGCGTCTGCATGTGCAACTGCCATTCTTACCCGTCATCGGATAATCAAGGTTGTAAATAAAGTGCCCTTGACTCCTGTCTTAGGTTGATATGTTGGTCACATGAGACTTTCCCGTCTTTGACTACCAGCCGTCCAATCGAGCCAACCAATCATGAGGAGATGCTTAGGTTCTAAGGCGGCAAGCTTTGCGCTGACGAGCCAAGTTCCATTAAGTAGCGTACTAAGTTCTCTAGACAAATCAGCTGCCCTAAGTTCCATTAAGCAACGTGCTGAGTTCTCTAGACAAATCAGCTGCCCTATTAAGGTTAAGAAAAGGGATACCTGTAAGGTATTGTCCTGTGTAATGTCCTAAACATCCTATAGTAGAAAGATCTGCCAAAATGTCCACTTGCTCTTGGAGAAGATCAACACGTTGATTTACAATTTCAAAATGTGGTGCTGATCTAGAAGGCCCTGTGCATGCAGAGCAGAGGCCATACTGCTGGTGAAGTTGTTTAATGCTCACGCAGTAGGAATGCTTATAGCAATTGCGACCCCTGCAGCTGTAGCAGCAGCCGTTTCTTTTATGTCTAGACAATACCACAGGCAAGTCTTCAGGGCCCACTAAGACTGGCATAGGGATGTACCTAGAAACTCAAGCAAGAATCGTTAGAGGAAAGGCAGTGCCATTCCAGCACTGAGTCAAGAAGCGAGTTGTAGGAGTGCAATTCAAACTAAAAAATAGAACTATTAGATCTTATGTCAGGTGTTTTAGTTCTGAAGTTGATCTCTGCTCACATACATTGCTGCTTGAGCTCCCACGAACATTAGCTGGCAAAATATCACATTCATAATGGATTAAAGAAAGGCTGAGAGTATTTAGCTGACAAAATATTATTAAAGAAAGGCTAAGAGCATTTTATAAAAATATTTTGTTAGCTGGAACTATTGAGCCTCTGCATACACAGCAACCTTTTATGAATATACCTGTTGAAACAATTTAACTTTGTAAAATAATAAACAAAGTTAGTTACAAATCAATAATCCCATGTCAAATACCAAAATATCAGGCTGAACAGTATTAGTCATATTCCTTGCTGAAGAGAAGTCCTAGAGATACGTATAAATTAAGCTTGAAGGTACCTTCATTTTTTATTTGTTTAATCAATTTGAATATTTTTTACTTAAATGAATTAAATGTATTTGGATCCATTTTTTTAATTAATTTTTATGAGCGCTCAGTTTTTGTTATTTGTGACTTCACATTTACATGAAATCTAGACAGATGCACAAACATAAAGACATATATAAAAAAGAAAAACACAATTTTGCACACCTAAAGAGTGATCCTCTCATCCCAGCCAGGAGGAATGAGACTTAAGTTGTGAGTTTATTGAAGAAAAAAGTGCGCAGCTTAAAAGTTTCTTAGCTGAAAAGGCAAAGATGAGGTCCCATTGTCGGAAAAAGAGACGAACTCGCGCAGGTGCCCGGATTGATAAGGGACTCATTCCACAACAACTTCATCTTGGCCCTTTTGATTTGGTACCTGTTTAATCAACCTTGATGGTATCCGCACCAGCGAGGACACGTGCTGTGGAAAGACACAAACAGATCCTCACCCCCAAATTAATACTGGGTCTGGGTCCTTCCATGTGCCTGAAAGAATATCTTTCCAATAAACCAAAGGTTTATGTTGTTGATGTGGATTCCAGTGTCTGTCTCCAGCCGGATATCCTTTGGAATCCAAAGTTAAAAAATTTAAAGTTAAAAAGGGCAACGGCTAATCTATCTTTAGGAGTCGTCCAATCTTTTTCTTTTTGTTTGTGGGATTAGCTCGTTCAATTATACCTTGGCCTTGAGGATTATACGGAATACCAGTCTTATGAAGTATGTTGAATTTGGAGCAAAACTGTTTAAAAGGTGAGGACGTATATGCAGGGCCATTGTCTGTCTTAAGCATTTTGGGAATGCCCAATGCAGCAAAAGCTCGTAAACAAAGAGATGCAACATCTTTAACTTTTTCTCCAGCATGTAAGGAAGCAAAAACCATGCCTGAGCATGTATCTATAGTCACATGAATAAAACTCAATTTTCCAAAACTTGGCTCATGAGTGACATCCATCTGCCATAAATAATTGGGCATTAATCCTCTTTGGTTAACACCATGATGAGGATTGGGCAAATGTGTCACACAAGATTGACAAGCCTTCACAATTGTTCGAGCTTGATCTTTAGTTATTTTGAAACTTTGTTGTAAAGTAGTGCTATTAACATGAAATTGAGAATGGAACGAGGTAGCATGTTGGACTGCTGAAAATATAAAGATTGCTTGAGTAAGGGCATTGGCCTTTTGATTACCTTCATGGAGAGGACCAGGCAAATTAGTATGAGCTCTGATATGTCCAATAAACAAGGGTTCTTTACATTCTCATAGAAGGTTTTGAATTTGAAGAAACAATTTAAAGGCTGGAGTATGAGGTGCTACTGAACATGCTAGCTCTAATTTAGGGACGGCATGTACAATATAGTGGCTGTCTGAGAAAATATTTATGGGCTGTTCTCTAAAACTTTCAAAAGCTATAATAACAGCTTCTAACTCTACCAATTGAGCTGATTTATGGGCAGTAATATGAATCATATTTTCTTTTTGAGTGACTACTGCAGCAGTACCGTTAGAGCACCCATCTGTAAATACATTTAATGCCTTAGGAATAGGTTGATTTTTTATTACCTGTGGAAATATAATTGGATGATTGATACAAAAAGATAGTATAGGAGACTTAGGAAGACAGTTATCAAAATTTGCAGAAGTAGAACATCTACCTATAGCCCAATCATTATAATTGAAGCATAAATATTTAACCTGTGACGATGAGTAGGGAGTAATAATAGTAGCTGGGTGAATGCCAAATATTTTAATAGAAGACTTAAGTCCTTGGAGAATAAGTTTAGCCACCATGGAGGTGTAAGATTCAATTGTAATTTTAGGAGAGACGGGGCAGATATGTCCATAATAAAGGCCCCTGTTGCCAAAATACTCCTGTGGGTTTATATTGTGAAGAAATAATGATCAATATCAGCGGTCAAGTAAAATCAATTCTATCACAATGTGTCAGATTATTATAAGGGGTTGAGGTCTATAGCACCACCCCCATACCCAGGATGTAACTCTTCTATCTACCAAAAGAGGCCAGAGGGGCCTACCTCAATGATGAGACTGGATTGGGAAAGTAAAGGATGCCAACACCTCCTCCCCTGCCTTCAAAAGATTCAGAGCCGCATCTGGGAGCCCAGTCAGTAGAATGGCGGAACTCATTTATTGAAGGGGTGCAGAATGCTTTATAGTGGACATCAGCCAATCAGCAGAAAGATCATAGGGACACATAAGCAGCATGGGCAGATGCCATTGGCGGAGCAATTGGACTATCCTTGGAGCGGTTTCGGTTCTCACAGCCACACCCCCTGCTTAGCCTAGGTCCTGTAACAGGGCATGGTAATGTGGCAAACAGCCAGAAAGCCAGAGCTTTTCCATCCCCTTGGCAGACAGTGTTAAGGCCTGACATTTCCCCATTTTGTTTTTTTTCAAAATGGGGTTCCCCCATTCTGTTCAAAAATGGGGTGTCCACCTTATTCGAGAGTGTGCCTGACTTAGGTTGTTTTTCCTCTCTGGAAAAATCTTACCTGTCATTGGCTACCACCCTAGCACTTCAGGTGGACATACCCAGGGCCAGCAAGTGGCCAGGGGAAGAACATGGACAGTCACCTTTGGGAAAGCTTTTCAAGGATGGCTGGTTTAGACTTCCACATCCTGTTAAGGACCATGGCCAAGTCTGTAGGGCTCTCTTTTAGCATTGCTGAAGGCAGCATATTATTGGCAGATCACCAATTTGTACTTATTTGGTCTAGTCATAAAGAAGTTGAACAAGTTTGTTGAATACACAGGGCCCAAAAGTGAACACAATGAAAATGACAGTCAGGGGTTTCACAAAGGGGAGCAGGTAGGGGAAGCACTCATTTAATCCAGTCCAAAGGAAGCTGTATTGGATGAAGTCCGAACAGTTGGCACAGCAATAACACTTTTCTCCCAGGAATAGGCATAGTCCCTCTTTTCTAGTCGCAGAGAGTTGAAATACTGACAAAGGGAGAGTCTAAGGCAACAGTGCTCCTGATGAACATCAGGATAGAGATGATGAGGGGATTTTTTTTTTTTTATATAATTTTAAATAATTTTTGATGTGGCAGTTCACTCTAGTAATCTAAAGGACAGAAGGCACATCCTGGGGTCTTGGATCTTTCCAAGGTGCGCATCCCCTTGGATGGCATTTTATCCTGGAGTTTTAGAGTGAAGGTTCAGCTTTAAAAGTTGTGATGGTAAAGAACTTTTAAATCATGTGAGTTAAAGGTATTTGGATCCATATTTTAAATTTTCATGAGCACTCAATCTACACACACATGAACATATAAATAGAACACAAGTGTACACACAACACCTGGTTGCACAGAATTTGAATTATGAGCTCAAAAAATCTTAGAAAAATGACAGGCTGGTAAAAAGACATTTTACTCCCCCCCCCTTTTTTTTTTTTTTTCTTTTGGGACTTAAGCTTACTTCTCCATTTGTATTTCAATGTAAGTCCTGGGTAAGTCCTGGCTGAGGTAACCCCCTTTTTTTTTCTTTTCTGGAGCTTAAGTTTACTTCTCCGTTTACATTTCAGTGTAAGTCCTGGCTCAGGTCTGGAAGGGTGGGGGACTGCAATTGTGAGCAGGTGCCTTCGCCTAAGGCACTTTTTTCAAGGCCTTAACCAGTTGAGTTCCCCTAAGAGCTTTTATAAGGGGACAGACAGAATCCAATTTAAGTTCAGCTCCTAAGATTTTAAAAGGAGGTATAGTTTGAACCTTGTTGACAAAAGGCTGGGCTATCGGCATGTGTCCCCGGGGCTTTGCCTCCTTAAGGCAGGGCACAGTGGCCAGAGTGTGGGGGGGAACCTCTGGTGATGGAGAATTGAGCAAGGTTGCCCAGGCTTAGGACTCAGGCAAATTGCCTTGGCTCGGCTGTTTTGGCGCATAAGTCTTGGCTCAAGGAACAGAAGTCTATTCGCGCTGCAGCCAGCCAGTAAAGGGATCTAGAGGACAATTGCAGCCGCTGGCCTCAGACAAAGAACACAGGCAAAACAATCATGGACTGTCAAATGGAGGCTTGCTTCTGGCCTGTATATTTAGAAATGTTGCTTCTGCTTCTGACATATCATACTCCCAAGGTCATTTTCTTCCCTGGGAACCTGGTATATCTACTCCCATTATTCCTTCTACTTTTGTTACTATTGACATATTACAAATTACACCAAAATTTAGCATCTTAAAACAACCATTGGATTCTGCTTGTGGATTTTGTGGGTTGGGAACTTCAGCATCCATAGCAAAAAAGACTGAAAAAAAACCATAAAAAGATCTCTGGTACGTAATAATTATACAGGATAGTGGATTTCATTGAAGCATATTTGTTCAGGTAAAATAATTGACCAATTTCATTTCCCAAGACCTTCACTTGCCACAATTCCCTTCTTCTACTGGTCTTCCTTTAGTTTTCCTGCAATGTCAGATTATTATAAGGGGTTGATGTCTACAGTCCCCCCGTACCCGGGATGGACCTCTTCTGTCTACCAAAAGAGGCCAGAGGGGCCTACCTCAACGATGAGACTAGATTGGGAAAGTAAAGGCCGCCGACGCCTCCTCCCACACCTTCATAAGACTCAGAGCCGCGTCGGGGAGCCCAGTAAGTAGAATGGCGGAACTCGTTTATTGAAGGGGTACAGAATGCTTTATAGTGCACATCAGCCAATCAGCAGAAAGATCATAGGGACACATAAGGAGCATGGGCAGATGCCATGGGCGAAGCCATTGGCCTATCCTTGGGGTGGTTTCAGTTCTCACAGCCACGCCCCCTGCTTAGCCTAGGTCCTGTAACAGGGCATGGTAATATGGCAAATGGCCAGAAAGCCAGAGCTTTTCCATCCCCTTGGCAGATAGTGTTAAGGCCCGACAACAATGGGATACTTCCATGGCCTTTTCTACCAACTTTAAAGCTTCCCTAGCATCAGGAGTCAATGTTCGCGGTGAAGATGGATCAGGGTTCCCGCGAAGGATATCAAATAAGGGTCTTAATTGGCCAGTAGTGAGGCCTAGTGTAGGGCGATGCCAATTAATGTCTCCCAGCAATTTTTGAAAATCATTAAGAGTAGCTAGATGTTACTTATTTATTAAGATATTTTGAGGCTTAATAAAAGTATCCATAATTTGTAATCCTAGATATAATAGTGGAAACCTAGTTTGAACCTTTTCTTCAGCAATGTTTAGTCCATATCATTTCAAGTTTTCTGATATATTGCTAAATATGGTGAGTAAGACTTCTTGATTAGGATGAGCAAGGAAAATATCATCCATATAATGGAGGAACATAAGCTCCGGGTATTTGTTCTTGATAGGCTGAATAACTTTATCTACATATATTTGACACATAGTGGGGCTATTAGCCATACCCTGGGGTAAAACTTTCCACTGAAATCTTTGGTCAGGTCCATCATTATTAATAGAGGGAACTGGAAAAGCAAATCTGGGGGCATCCAAAGGATGTAAAGGAATGGAAAAAAAAAATCTTTTATGTCAATGGCTATAAGATGGAAATTTTTAGGAATAGCTATAGGATTAGGAAGCCCAGGTTGGGTAGGGCCCATAATTTGCATAGTTTTATTGATTTCTCTAAGATCATGTAACAATCGCCATTTTCCTGATTTTTTCCTAATCACGAATATGGGGGGATTCCAGGGAGAGGTAGAAGGTTCTATATGTCCTGCCTCTAGTTGTTCTTGGACTAGTAAGTGAGCTGCTTGTAATTTCTCTCTAGATAGGGGCCGCTGAGGGACCCAAACTGGCTTATCAGAAAGCCATGGTATTTTCAAAATTGTTTTCTCAGTGGCCCCTAAAAAAAATATCCTATACCTTTTTAATGATGATTTCCTTTAAGTTCAATAGGGTTAGGATCACCTTGCAGATTTTTTCCTAGTCCTTTACCTGGAATATATCCCTGTTTTCCCATGAGACTCCGTTTTTTACTTGTAACACCTATGGGCTTGGTTGAGAGGTGTATTCCCATTTGTTTTAATATATCTCTTCCCCATAAGGTAACTGGCAAGCTGGACAGAATATAAGGCTGAAATGTTCCTTGATGCCCTTCATCGTCTTCCCATTTTAAAACTGTTGCACTTTGTTCTGGGCTGTTAGTATATCCTAAGCCTCTCAAACTAGTTGAAGCCTTCTGTAAAGGCCAATGTTTGGGCCATTGTTGGAAATTAATGATAGAAGAGTCAGCCCCAGTGTCAATCAACCCTTCCATTTCCATTCCCTGCACTTTTATTTTGCACATAGGCCTCTGTGAACAATCCTGAAC
The DNA here is from genome assembly GCA_025594165.1 of Tamias sibiricus. Lineage (NCBI taxonomy): Eukaryota > Metazoa > Chordata > Mammalia > Rodentia > Sciuridae > Tamias > Tamias sibiricus. The sequence continues at coordinate 79,295,278 of CM046667.1, forward strand.
CCAGCAAGCCATAGATCCCGAGCCAGTGGAACCAAATCCCCTATTCTTCCTATTTTGAGGCATACACATAAATGAGTCATGTAGACTGGGAAAAAGAAGCAGCTGAACAATTCTATCACCTTGGTTAACAGAGCTAATGCCTCGAGGTGAACTGAGCATAATCTTGATTTCTCCTTGATAGTCAGAATCTATCACATCTGGAGTAACTTGAAGTCCGGATAAGCTTTTATAACTTCTCCCAAGGATAAGTCTTACAGTCCCTAAGGGAAGAGGTCCCCTGACTCTAGTGGGAATCAATTGAACCCCCATCTCAGGTGTTAGCACTATACGGGTGGTGGAACAGAGGTCTAGTCCTGCACTTCCTCTGTCCCTCTGACAAGGGAGTTAATGGGTAAAAGGAATTGTGTCGAGGAATCATCTGGATAGATGTTTGAGGATACTCCTTCTCTAATGCCTCGTATATTCATGAGCCCCGAGGCATTGGGCCCTGTGCCCTGTTTTTTGAATTGCCAAACAAAATGTTACCATCAATATCAGTTTGGGATCTGCACTCACTAGCCCAATGGTTTCCTTTTTTACACCTGGGGCAGTGGCCTGGGGCACGAAACGAGCTTGGTTTTATTTCTATTGTCTCTCGCCTTCTTTGGGGATATTGTTTTCTAAAATAACCTGATTGCCTATACTGATAATAACTTTTAGGTCGAGCCCTTCTCGTAAAATTAAGAGGAGACACACCTCTCATGGCTGCTGAGATTACACTACCTGTAATAAATGCATCATTTATGTCCTTGCAAAGCTTTATATAAACAGAAAGGTCCTTTTTAGATTTCCAAGGTCTGATAGCATCTTGACAATATTTGTTGGCATTTTCATATTCCAGCTGAACAACTAATGGCCTGGCTTGATCAACATCTCCAAAAACCCTACTTGCCATCTGTAAAAGACGATCAAAAAATTTGGCATATGGCTCATTGGGTCCCTGAATTACTTCAGACAAGCTATCCTGTAAGTCACCAGATCCTTGTAATGTTTTCCATGCCTTAATAGCTACAGCGTATATTTGAGCTTAAACTCCAGGATCGTACTGAATCTGAACCTGTAAATCAGCATAATGCCCTTCTCCAGTTAACATGTCTATGTTACGATCTGGAAATCCTGAAGCCGCATTTCTTCAAGCTGTTTCAACACAGAACTCTTGAAATTGTGACCTCCAAACTAAATATTGTCCTCCGCTCAATACTGCCTTACATAAGCCTTTCCAATCTGTAGGAGTTAAATTCAAAGTATTAAGAGATTCTAACATGCTTATAGTGAAAGGAGCTTGGGGCCCATATATCATTGTTGCTTCTTTAAAATTTTTTATAATTTTGAAATCTAGATATTGATGGTATCTTTGTTCATTTTGATCTTCAAACACTGGCAGATCCCATAGTTCCTGTGAATTTTGACACTCAAGGGCACGCAAGCACCTAGAAAGACCCCTAATAGTCTCTACAATTGATTCATTCCATGGGGGAGCAGAGGGCACAAGTGGTTCCTCCACTTGACAGTCCTCTATCTTGGTTCTTTTTAATTCCCTTTTGCTCATTTTATCGGAGACTGTGCTCTCAAGATCACTTTCACTTAATTCCTCCTTACTAATACTACCCTCACTGGTCCTAACTGACTCAGTAACACTTTCCTAAACCCCAGGTCTAGTTGAGAGCAGGCATTCTCTAACTATCTCTAACAAATCTTCAATAGCCTTGACAATTCAGATCTTTGAAATTTTTGAACCCATTTTCCCTCGCCCTTAACCGCTCTGACTAGAGATTCCTACAAGGTTCCTTAGTTCTCTTACCTGCTGTGCCAATGAGCTCCCCGTACAGGCCACCACTTTTGTTGCCGCCTACAGCAAAGATACTGCGGGAAAGAAATCAGGGGCAGACTGGGAATGAGTGGTTTCTTTCTTCTTCTTCTTCTCTCCTTTTTCTCCCCTCTTTGATTCTCCCGGCCTGGTTATATACTCTTCACCCATTAAGCATACACGTGTACAGGTGCGGCACAGAAAGATTCTTAGTCAAATTCATTAAGGTCAGGTGTAAACAAGTAAACGCCTCCTCTTGGCTCTCAGCCAGCTGCCATCTTAGCTACTTCCTCATTAAAGGCTCTTACACAAATTTTCTCATGGAAAAAATAAGTATTTGAGGTGAAGTATGCAAATTAACTTGATTGAAATGTTATATATTGTATAAATAGGTCATAGCATCACTTTGTATCTCAGAAATATATAAAACTATAAATTGTCAATGTACAATAAAATTTTAAATATTAAAAAAGGAAAACAACAAAATCAAGAACAACAAAAACATGCAGAACACATTTCAAATTTCTTACGAGAGTTAGCAGAAGGTATTTTTTCATAATGTCATAAATTGATCTTACAATATGATACATTTGCTTCCATTATTCACTGCTAGACTTTATTAGATGAGATCTGGAGAAATTGATAAAATTATTAGGAGCATTGATCTATTATATACCATTTTTAAAAAATGTTTATTTATTTGTTTTAGTTGTACACAATGCCTTTATTTTTACATGGTGCTGAGGATCGAACACAGGCTACGCATGTGCTAGGCAAGCACTCTACCGCTGAGCCACAACCCCAGCACCTATTATATACCATTACTGTTTCTTAAGTCTACTGTTGATTTTGGCATAATATATCATCTCTTTTAGTAACAATGTCTTCTTTTCAGGTACACATCTGTACTTTGGATTTCACATAAAGTATATCCAGAGATGGCATTGAGTACAAAACATTCTTGGAGAGTTAGGTTTATGAAAGATAAGTGAGGAAGTGGAATCAGGCAGATATAAAAAGCAGATGGCAATATAGTCCTTCAAAGGTTTTGCCAATGTAAAAAGGAGCTCCTCAACAAAGTTATCCATTAAAGTCATCACTGTTTGGGCCATAATATATAGGCCTTTTTGCCACTGCTATGAAAGAAGACAAAGAAGCTAAGAGCTGGAAGATGTCAGTTAATCATACTCCTCACAGCTGGGCAGTGAATTACGTATTACATTAGGAATTCTGTATTACATCTCTAAATTTCTAGGTCCACTTCAATCTCTCATTATACAACACAGTATCACTCAATGTATCATTGCCATGTCTTCCATATTATGTCTGTGCCATTACTGTTGCATATTTAAAGACTTTCTTCACATAGAGGTATTCAATCAGAGTCAGAGAGACAGTTCCTCTTTTCTTTCCTTGACCATTTTGTTCATATCCTTTATCAATGAATCTATCTTGTGCCTAACTCAGATCCTTACTCTTCAAATTTACTTGTCAATTTTCAAGAAGACAAATAATAATAAATGCTGGCAAAGGTTTGAGGAAAAACATTTATACATTGCCTACAAAAATGCAAATTAGTACAGTCACTATGGAAATCAGTATGGACATTACTCAAACCTAGAGATGGAATCAGAACATGACCCACTTATACTACTGCTTCATAATTGTACAAATTAAACAAAATATTAAAGTAAGCATAATATAACAATACATATATGCCCATATTTGTATCAGCAAAATTTGTAATAGCCAAGGCATGAAGCTAGCCAAGGTATCTATCAGAAGATAAATCAACAAGGAAAATATGGTATATATACACAATAGAATTTTATTCATCTGTAAAGAACAAAATTATGTCTCTTGCAGAAAAGTGAATGGAACTGGAGAACCTCATGCTAAATAAAAAAGACTAGACTCAGAAAGTAAAGAGTCATATGTTTTCTCTCATATGTGAAAGCTATATAGAGGGAGAAAATAGATATCATGAAAATAAAAATTGAGATCAGTAAAGGTTGGGAGTTGAGGAGCGGGAAGATAGGGAGGATTGGAGAGGTCTGGGCTATGAATAAAACTAAATTATTCTAAGTGCAGATACAAATATATCACAGTGAATCCTACTATAATGGATAACTGTAATTCATCAATAATAAAGTCGGTTTTCAAATTTCCTCCTTCCCATAAGCAAAGAGATTCCAAATTAACTATTCCAATCATTTGACAGAAAATGCAAAAAATTTTTTGAACCATATTTTATTTCAACTTGATGTACTTTCTATGCTTGCATGCTATTGGCAAAATAATCATTTTATATTAAACTTGCTTTATAAAGAATTATCTAAGCAACAATACAAATATTAAACATGAATACTTTAAAACATATACATAGTAAATATGGAGAAAAACTTTTTACTTATTATATTTAAATTTTTATATATAGCATATATTTATATTCTAATACATTTTTGTATATTAATGTTTCTCTTTAGGGGTTAAGTTAAAATATCACAAATTTTATTACCAGCAAACTTCAATGAATCTTCATGACAAATATCTACAATTGAAGGCTAAGTTGTTGGTTCCTAATTTCTTATAATTAATCAATGACAAATATATTCTAGTTTTGTGTACTCCACATCCTTGAATGCATGGTTTTTACTTAACACACTTAAGTATAGATTCAGAATATCCTAAAGAAATTATCATTGTACTTTACCACTCAATACAGCAAGAAAACTCTGGCAGCATGTAACACTGTTGATCTACAGGAGAAGTGCCACATTATAATGCTACATCAATCTTGGAAGCCTCTGCCATATTTTGGACATGTATTGAGACTAGGGGGGAATAAAACTTTCTTGTGGACTAGTCAATATCTAAATGTTAATGTAAGAAATAACCTTATAACATTATTGCAGCAACCTTGAACTCTGGAAACTATGATGGAGGATCACAATAGCAAGACATTATTCATTAAAACAAATGAAACAAGTGAAAATTTACAAATCATTGTGAATTTCTAAAAAGAAAATAAAAATAATTTACTATTCTCCTCAGACTCCCGTATAAATTTGTTATTATTCTAGCAATGACAGACAACATAAATGAACATTATTTTCAAATGAAAGAAGTATAAAAGGGTTATACAGAAAATCATGATATGTATTCAAATAAATTAAATACACAGTAGAGTTTGGACATCACAGATTTTTAACACTGTAATAACCTATTGATATCATAAAGTGATAAGTACAATCCTGCAAGATTTAAGATTCATTTATTGAAATCATGTTTCTTTATAAGTCTGCTTTCAATTAAATGTCATTAAAATGCTTTTGAGGGTATTCTTACTTACAAATTTGGTTTCAAGTTTTTACAATATAGCAGCAAATACAAGATGACATTTTGATACCTTTAGAAATATACCAACATTGATTAAAATCAGTCAAAATTCAAAAGTCACTATGGAGCAAACAAATAAATGTGAAATGCCTAACCTCATTTTTTCTGTCAATTCTCAGTAATAATTGTATAAATTTTGTATTTTAGAATAAGAAATTTGAGACTTATGTAGATTATTCCATAAGACACCTAAAACATTTAGAGAAGAAGGATATTTTTGGTTGTGTTTTCAAATATAAATTATTATGCTGGGCACGTGAATGTCACAGAGTGAAAAATACAATGTAGTTGAAAATTTAAAGGATATAAATTTGCTTTCAGAATTGGGTTCCATTTGGGGGGCTATTCACATTGAATTTTTCAAATATATACAGTTATATTTTATTTTTCTTCCCCAACATTGTAATCTCTAAGTTGAAAATTTGAATATGTAACACACTTAGAGAATTTTAATAGAAAATTACACCATTACATAGACAGTAATGTGTGTGACTTTTGGTTAAAGTATCATGTAAAGATTTCCTTTCTTTTTTTTACCAGTAAAATAGTGTAGAATGGAAAAAATTAAAATCAATTCATGAGTCTATATAGACAAATACTAAACAAGAGGTTTTTATTCATGAAAAATTGCTACTTTCTGGTAAGAAGAACAAAGATGGAAAAACAAAAAACTGTACTCTGACTAGGGTCAAGCTAACAGTAAAAAGAAGTACCTTTTCTGCCAGAGAGTTCAAATTTGATTTTGGATGTGGAATAAAATCTTGTGCAATTGTTATCTATAAAATTACAAATTCAGTAGGAAACAAATGTGGAAAATCTTTCAGGTCTGCTGGTTGAAGGCAGCGGTTCCAATATGGGTAAGGGTCATGGAGGTCAGAAATTTAAACATCAGTGAGAAAGCTACAGAACAACCTAGGAGACTCACCATATACCCTAACTGAGTGAAAATCTAGGCTCATATGCTGGGGAAACCTGAAGAAAGCCCATCATGAAACAAAATCCACAGAAGACTGGAGCACAGGCTGAATTTTGAATGTTTTTCCCAACCATCAAAAAGGTCTATAAGGCTAGAGTGGAAGTTTATGGGCACAATGCATTTAAACATGAGTTTGTAAAAATCATTGGCTGAAAATTAAGTAATGCTGACATAAGAACACTTCTCAAGAAATCAAGAAGTTTTTTTTTTGTGTGTGTGTGTATGTGTGTGTACACATTTGTATATTATATCTAAGAATGTATACATTTATCATAGCTTCAAAAATATATGTGATTAATTCAAAAATTTGAAGAAAAATTCCTAACTGAATCACTAATGAAAGCTCGAATTTATAATATATATGACACTTCTAAAGTAACCTGACATAACAGCGTTGAAACTAAAAGTATGAAAACGTTACAACACTCAAATAAAAATAAAAATAAAATCAAGTTCACAACTAACATGGTATAAGGTATGGCATTAATTAAGTGCCATAATTATTAAACAAAAATTTTAGGTATAATATATATAGCTGAAAATGTAATTAAAATGAAGATAAAATATTATGTATAGCTATACATTAAGTAACATTATCAATATGTAGAAAAGAAAATCTGCAGGATATGCAAATAAAAGTACAGATAAACCTAACAAATATTAATGTATTTCTACTACAGTTTTTTAATTCACAGAGAGATAAATTCTAAAACAATAAATATTTTTGTGGAAGTTAGGGCATAATTGTAAAGTTTATGCTTAATAATATATAATTGTTTTTCTTGAAAACAGATAACATTCTTATCAGGTATCCATAAAACTGTCTTATTAACTAAATATTGGAACTCAAATCAAACTCCAATAAATATCTAGACTAAAAATAATCTTTAACTTTTCTCTGATGATTTTGAAAACTATTTAAAATAATCCTTCCCAAAATTAAATAATAATTCTTTTTTTATATATATTTTCAAAAAGGAAATACAAATGGACACAGCACGTATATCAAATATATTCGGAGGAATATTATTATTATTAAGTTGGCATAGAATTCACGAATAAGATTAAAAGCATAAGTATGTGATTTCATTAAATCAGAAATGAAACAATGGGAAATAAAATTATAAAATAATTATATGCAAATCATGTTGCTGTATTGGAAAGAAAATTGTGTATCCAGTAAGCAAATGAAAAACTTCATAGATAAAGCAAATTAAAAAATGGAAGAACTAACCACAGCAATATAGAAATAAAATATAAAATGAAAAGTATAATCTGCCAACATTTATTTTTCTAGGAAAATTTAACTTTTTCAAACTTTTTCCAGAAATAGTGAGACACCTAACATATATATTCCCATAGAATAGCAGAATTAAAAACGTTAACTTCTGGTCAAAAGAAACCAGCAATCTCATATTATTCCATTGAGGAATTCTACCTAAGTTTTAAGTAGCAGTTTATTTCAATACTGTTTATGGTGTTTCAAAATAGAATAAATAATTTTTTTGATTATTTTTGAAGCAAAATTTTCAATTGTTAGCTATATGTGATAAATTTGAACAAAAATTTAAAAAATAAAAGACATCACATTTTACAAATATTAACCAAGGCTGAGTAATAGTGCAATAATATAGCACAATATTAAATATTGTACCAAATTATTAGGTTCATTGCAGCAATATAAGAATGGTTTAACAACTCTGGGAAATATATTAGTAATATTTATTATATATATAAATTAAAAATTGAATAATGTTTTTCTATTCTGAGGCATCACAATTCATTCTTTCATAAAATACAAAAATACACAAATTAAATATTCTGTTAACATGAAGCTATCTGATTTAATCTCAAAGAACATCAGTATTATTAAAATTTAATTTAGATAGAAGGCAATGTGTCAAACTTCATAAGACTGTTTATTCTTGTCTTTAATCAGTAGCCCAACATGTCTAGATGTGGTGAAAGATCAATTATAAATGAAAACAATACAACAGTATATTATAGGCATATAAGAATCCTGAAAATCATCTCTCTGCATCCTAATAACAACAGAAAAAGAAAAAAAATCAATAATTCTTTAAAAAATATGCTTAAAGTGCACATATTTTTCCTAAATACTACAGAGACAGGAAGACACCGAAAATCACATCTTTAAACATTTTTTTATAATTAAATTATTTATTTATTCTAATTTGTTATTCATGCTTACAGAGTCAATTCATTTCATTACATATAAAGAGCACAGTTTTTCAAAGTCACTGGTTTTACATAAAGTATTTTGATACCATTTGTGTTTTTATATACGTACTTAGTGTATTGATGTCTAACACATTCTGCCATTATTCCTATCCCCTTGCCCCCTTCCCTCCCCTCCCTCCCCTTTCTTCTATTTAACATTCCTTCATTCCTCTCATACCCCCTCCCTTGCCATTACAATTCAGTATCATCATAGCAAAGAAATCATTCTACCTTTGTATTTTGGGGATTGGTTAACTTCACTTACCATTATTTTCTCCAACTCCATCAATTTACCTGTAAGTGCCATAATTTTATTCTCCTTTAGTGCTGAGTAGTGTTCCATTGTGTATATATACCAAAGTTTCCCTATCCATTCATCTATTGATGGGCATCAGGGTTGTTTCCACAATCTAGCCATTGTGAATTGTGAAGTCTCTTTAATGAAATAATATCAGAAAATTTCCCAAAGTACTTAAAAGCAGCATACTACAAGGACACAGCCACATCAATGTTTATAGCAGCACAATTCATAATAGCTAGGTTGTGGATCCAAACTAGATGCCCCTCAGTAGATGAGTGGATAAAAAAAATGTGGTATATATACACAAATGGAATATTACTCAGCAATTAAAGAGAATAAAATTATGGCATTTGCAGGTAAATGACTGAAGTTGGAGAATATAATGCTAAGTGAAATTAGCCAATCTCAAAAATCCAAATGCCAAATGTTTTCTCTGATACAAGGAGGCTGATTCACAATGTGATTGGGTAGAGGATTAGAGGAACACCAGAAAGGTCATTGGGGAGGGAGGGAAAAGGAGGGAGTAAGGGGGTATGAAGGGGAAAAAAAGAAGATGATAGAATGAGATGGATATCATTATTATAAATGCATGATTGAAGACATGAATAGTATGAATATACTTTATATACAGTGTCATGTAAGAAGGAGCTGTATATGTGCATTATGAATTGTAATTCATGCTACTGTTATATATACAACAACTTCAAATAAAAGAAGAAGAAGAACAACAACAACAAATTTGAAGACCAAATACAAGAGGCCTACAGGAAGCCAAATGTACAAAATTGCAACAGATCTACACCAAGGCACATTATAATGAAAATGCCTAACATACAAAATAAGGATAGAATTTTAAAGGCTGTAAGAGAGAAAAATCAGATAATCTATAAAGAAAAACCAATTCACATCTCAGCAGATTTTTCAACCCAGACCCTCAAAGCCAGGAGATCCTGGAACAACATATACCAGGCTCTAAAAGATAAGGGATGCCAGCAAAGAATCTTATATCCAGCAAAATTAAGTGTTAGATTTGATGATGAAATAAAAAACTTCCATGTTAAACAAAAGCTAAAAGAATCCACAACAAGAAAGCTGGCACTATAGAACATTCTTGGCAAAATATTCCAAGAGGAGGAAATGACAATAAAGAAAATCACTTCTTAACAGAATGGAAGCCAAGGAATAGAAACTATTGTTGGATCCAATACTGAGAGAAAAATACTTAACTTGGAATGAATGAATTTCTGTAGTCATAGAGTAGAAAAACTTCTGAGCTAAATGTTCTGGGTGCAGGCTTAGAAAAGCTCACATTTGCCGGGCGTGGTGGCGCACGCCTGTAATCCTAGCACTTGGGAGGCTGAGGCAGGAGGATCGCGAGTTCAAAGCCAGCCTCAGCAATGGAGAGGCACTTAGCAACTCAGTGAGACCCTGTCTCTAATAAAACACAAAAAAGGGCTGGGGATGTGGCGCAGAGGTCGAGTGCCCCTGAGTTCAATCCCCGTACCAAAAAAAAAAAAAAAAAAAAAAAAAAAAGAAAGAAAGAAAAAAAAAGAAAAGCTCACATTCTCTGTGAATTTTACCTTTAATAGACCTACCAGAGAGCTGGGTTGAGCAATTTTCTTTCATGTGTGAGACTCTAGGTTTGATTATCAGCACTGCTACAGTATAATAAATAAATAAATACAACTAGATTCTTATGGTGAAGACAGGAATACATTCTCTCATACCTTTTGCAGGGGATGGTGGAAAGTAGCCATTTTCAAATACTCCTAAGGTATTCTAAACTTCTTAAAAAAAAAAAAAAAAAAAAAAAACTTGGGGGCCAGGCATCTCCAAGTTTTATTCACCTGCCAACACACTGCTGCCTGTCACTAAGTTTGACTGGAGAGAAGGGAGTGGGTATGAGGCCTCTGGCGTTCGCAGAATTCTCTATACCAAAGGCAGCTTTGACAAATATGTGACTTTAAGACTTCACTTCTGAATGAACTCCAGACCTCCTATGCACGGGGGCTCAGTGTGAGCGGCCCACAAACCGAACCAGCATTAGTGGCGCAGCAACCACGGTAACATTGTAGTAAAAGCAGTATAGACTACAGCTTTAAAATCGAACAGCACAGAAGAATAAAGGGGAAGCTAGACGCGAGAAGCGTCCTCATAGACTTCTTTCACGCAAATTGCCGAACTGGACCTGCACACTTCGGAGTGACACACAGGTCTGGGGTACTGCTGTTAAGACTGGGGAAAGCACCGCCAACTTGAAGGAAAGTCACAGCTGACTGGAACAAAAAACAAGGACGAAAAGCAGCTGCAGGCATCCAAGGACCCGGCCAGGGCTCTGACAAGAGCACACACCTGGGTGAGATGCAGGCAGACAGCAGGGAAGGGCCTGTCTGAGGCCAGCACAGCAACCCTGAGAGCTATAACTGGGGGCGGGTGTGGGAAATGCGGGCCTTTTGGATGAACCCTTTCCTGGTGCCAGTCACGTGCTGACACACACACCCAGCCACTCCTCTGCTGTGCCATTCTGCTGCTGGCCAAAGGTGCAGACTTGACTCCATTAACTTGTGCTCTGTGACTGTCTGGGCGTGATCCAGGACAACTGGCTTAAACTGTAAGGGGAAAAAGAAGGGCTTCCTAGGGTCCTGTTTGTTTGAGACTTGTTCCTGGGTTTGACTCTGTTTTTTTGTTTGTTTGTTTTTTGTTTTTTTTTTGTTTGTTTTTGTTTTTGTTCTGTTTATAGTGTGCTTATTTGTTTTTGTTCTTCTTTCTTTTTTTTCTTCCCTTCTCACTTTTGTCACTTCTTCCCTCATCTTTTCTATTTACAACCTGTCATTGCATACTCATCAGAAGCGAAAAAAGTCATACAGAGAAATTGGGATTTCTAGATCTGGGGCAATTGAACTATACAGCAAAGCGGTGTTATGTATACTTTACTCTCTATTTTCTTGACTCACATTCTCTCTCCTCTCTCTTACACTAATTCTTACTTCTTTGTTATCTTTTATTGTTTCTTTTTATTTTTTCTTTTCCATCTTTCTTCTCTCAAAGGCTACATAAGTTTGGTTTATATATACATTGGTCTCTCCTCTAAATAAGTCACTCCATTCTCTTTCATCTCCCATATGCTGATATTAATCCATTTCCACAGAATTCTATTTTCATACTTTCTAATAAAGAATGTCTCAATAACCTCACTTGCTTCTTCCTAAATATATCATCTCTGTGTCCAATACTAAAACTGTAAACCCCAACACAAGCATGCAGAGTAAATTGGAAACAATACCTGAATTAACTAAATCTGTACATTGTGATCAAACTGTGATTTGCTGAATAGAAAGTGTTAGATCTTAAAGTGTAAAGTATTTATAAGGGGATCTGACAACATTGTACCACGGGAGCAACATAAGGCTATAAGGTGAAATCGAAAAAGTCAAGGTCCCACAGTGCTAGAAGAATAGACACAAAAGCATTATGAGGAAACAAGGGAAGAAAGTGACTGAAACAAATCAACATACCCCCTAAGTAGATTCCATGGCAAGCACAGTTGGTCAAATGCCAGAGATGGAATTTAGAAATTACATATTCCAAATGTTTATGGATCTTAAGAATGAACTCAAAAATGATATGAGAGAGCAAATACAGGTGATAAAAGAGCATTTTGACAAAGAACTCCAAAAACAAATACAGGAAGCAAAAGATTACTTCAACAGGGAGATAGCGATTCTAAAGAGAAACCAAACAGAAATTCTGGAAATGAAAGAAGCAATAAACCAAACTAAATGCTCAATTGAAAGTATCAACAACAGATTAAACCATTTGGAAGAAAGGAACTCAGATAATGAAGACAAAACATATATCCTGGAGAAAAATCTAGATTACATGGCAAAAGTGGTAAGAAATCAAGAACAGAGCATTCAAAAATTATGGGACAACATAAAAAAAAACCAAAAAAAAAAAAACTTAAGAGTCATTGGGGTAAAAGAAGGTTCAGAGTTTCAAACCAAAGGAATGAGTAATTTATTCAATAAAATAATAGCAGAAAAATTTCCAAACATGAGGAATGAATGGCAAAACCAAGTTCAAGAGGCTTACTGAACACCAATCGCACAAAATCACAACAGATCCACGCCAAGGCACATTATAATGAAAATGCCTAATATACTGGGCAATGAGAGAGTATTAAAAGCCACAAGAGAAAGAAAGCAGATTACGTATAGGGGGAAACCAATCAGACTATGCTCAGATTTTTAAACCCAGATCTTAAAAGCTAGAAGATCCTGGAATAGCATATTTCAAGCTCTGAAAGAAAAGTGATGTCAACCAAGAATCATATATTCAGCAAAATTGAGCTTTAGATTCGAAGAGGAAATGAAAACCTTCCAAGACAAACAAAAGTTAATAGATTTCACAACTTGAAAGCCAGCACTTCTGAACATCTTGGGCAAAATTTTCCACGAAGTAGAAGAGAAAAATAACAATGAAAATCAACAAAGGGAGATAGTAAACTAAAGGAATTACCAACCAGAGGAGAAACCAAATCAAGCTAAATACCATAGTACAATTAAAAATGGATGGAAAAAATAATCACATCTCAATAATAACCTTGAATGTTAATGGCCTAAATTCACCATTCAAAAGATACAGATTGTCGGACTGGATTAAAAGAAATGACCCAGCAATTTGCTGTCTCCAAGAAATACACCTTATGAAAAAATACATTAAGCGATTGAAGGTGAAAAGCTGGGAAAAGTCTTATCACTCATATGGGCTGCGGAAGCAGCAGGGGTTTCCATTCTCATATCAAATGAGGTAGGCTTCAAGCCAAAGCTAATCAAAAGGGGCAAAGATGGATATTTCTTACTACTTAAGGGAACCATTCATCAACAAGATATAACAATTATAAATCTATATGCCCCAAATAAAGAAGCACCTACATTCATCAAACAAACCCTTCTCAAGTTCAAACTAAAATAGACCACAACACAGTTATTCTAGGGCACTTCAAAACACCTCTATCACCAATGGATAGATCATCCAAACAAAAGCTAAATAAAGAAAGTTTAGGCCTTGTTAAAACAATTAATAATTTAGACCTAATGGACATATATAGAATATTTCATCCCTCAGTAAGCAAATGCACTTTCTTCTCAGCAGCACATGTCTCCTTCTCCAAAATTGAACATATATTATGTCACAAGGCAACTCTCAGCAAATATAAAAAAATAGAAATACTACCTTGCATTCTATCAGACCATAATGGGATGAAATAGGAAACCAATGATAAAACAATAAATAAAAAAATAAAAACTACTCCAAAAACTGGAAGCTAAACAACACGCTACTGAATGAACATGGGGTTGAAGGAGACATCAAGGCGGACATTAAAGAATTCCTAGAGGTAAATGAGAACACAGATACATTGTATAGATATATCTGGGACACTATGAAGGCAGCAGTAAGAGGAAAATGCATTGCACTGAATTCCTTCCTTAAAAGAAAAAAAATAAAATAAAACAAGAAATAAATGGCTTAACATCATACCTCAAAGCACTAGAAAAAGAGGAACAGATCAACACAAAGTGCAGTAGAAGACAGGAAATAATTAAAATCAGAGCTGAAATTAATGAAATTGAGACTAAAGAAACAATTCAAAGAATTGACAAAACCAAAAGTAGTATTTTTGAAAAAATAAATAAAATTGACCGACCCCTAGCTATGCTAATGAAAAGAAGAAGAGACAAAACTCAAACTACTAATATCTGTGATAAAAAAGGAAATATCACAACAAACACCTCAGATACACAAAAGATAATTAGAAATAACTTCGAAAACTTTTACTGTAAAAAAATAGAAAATATTGAAAGCATTGACAGATTTCTAGAGTTGTATGAATTGCCCAAACTGGAACTGGAGGCTATACACAATTTAAACAAATCAATTTTAAGTGAAGAAATAGAAGACACTATCAAAAAACTACCAAAAAAAAAAAAAAAAAAAAAGTCCAGGTCCTGATGGGTTACAGCCGAGTTCTACAAGACCTTCAAAGAAGAAATAATACCAATGCTCTTCAAATTACTTCAAGAAATAGAAAAAGAGGGAGCTCTTCCAGACTCTTTCTACGAAGCCAATATCACATTAATTCCAAAGCCAGTCAAAGACACAGCCAAAAAAGAAAACTTCAGGCCATTATCTTTAATGAACATAGATGCAAAAATCCTCAACAAAATTCTGGCAAATCGGATTCAAAAACATATCAAAAAGATAGTGCACCACGATCAAGTGGGGTTTATCCCAGAGATGCAAGGTTGATTCAACATTCATAAATCAATAAGCATAATACATCATATCAATAGACTTAAAGATAAAAACCATATGATCATCTCAATAGACGCAGAAAAAGCATATGACAAAATACAACACCCCTTTATGTTCAAAGCTCTAGAAAAATTAGGAATAATAGGAACATATCTCAACATTACAAAAGCTATCTATGCAAAACCTCAAGCTAACATTATATTAAATGGAGAAAAGTTGAAATCATTCCCTATGAAAACTGGAATAAGACAGGGATGCCCCCTTTCACCAATGCTATGTAACAGTACTTGAAACTCTGGCCAGAGCAATTAGACAGATGAAAGAAATTAAAGGGATCCAGATAGGAAAAGAAGAGCTCAAATTAGCACTATTTGCTAATGACATGATAATATACCTAGAAGACCCAAAAAACTCTACCAGAAAACTTTTACAACCAGTAAATGAATTCGGCAAAGTAGCAGGATACAAAATCAACACCCATAAGTCAAAGACATATTTGTACATCAGTTACAAAGCCTCTGAAAGGGAAATGATGAAAACTACCCCATTTATAATAGCATCAAAAATAAAATAAAATATCTGGGAATCAACTTAATGAAAGAGGTGAAGGACCTCTATAATGAAAACAATAGAACACTAAAGAAAGAAATTATAGAAGACCTCAGAAGATGGAAAGACCTACCTTGTTCTTGGATGGATAGAATTAATATTGTCAAAATGTCCATACTACCAAAAGCCTTATACAGATGTAATGCAATTCCAGTCAAAATCCCAATGACATTTCTCAAAGAAATAGAAAAAGCAGTCATGAAATTCATCTGGAAAATAAGAGACTCAGAATAGCTAAAGCAATCCTAAGCAAGAAAAGTGAAACAGGTGGCATCACCATACCAGACTTTAAATTATACTATAGAGCAATAGTAACAAAAAACAGCATGGTATTGGCACCAAACAGACTGGTAGATCAATGGTAGAGAATTCAGGACACAGAGACTAATACATACAATTTCAGCTATCTTATATTAGACAAAGGTGCCAAAAATATGCATTGGTGAAAGGATAGCCTCTTCAACAAATCGTGCTGCGAAAACTGGAAATCCATATACAACAAAATGTAATTAAACCTCAATCTCTCACCATGCACAAAATTCAATTCAAAGTGGATCAAGGACTTAGGAATTAGACCAGAGACAATACGCCTAATAGAAGAAAAAATAAGCTATAATTTCCAACATGTCGGATTAGGCCCCAAGTTCCTTAATAAGAATCCTGTAGCGCAAGAATTAATATCAATAATTAATGAATGGCATATATTTAAGCTAAAAGGCTTCTTCTGAGCAAAAGAAACAATCAGTGAGGTCAATAGAGAGCCAATTAATTGGGAACAAATATTTAATACATGCACATCGGATAGAGCACTAATTTCTAGAATATATAAAGAATTCAAAAAACTTAACACCAAAAAACAAATAACCCAATCAATAAATGGGCTAAAGAATTGAAAAAACACTTCTCAGTAGAAGATACACAATTAACCAATAAATACATGAAAAAAAATGCTCAACATCACTGGCAATTATAGAAATGTATATCAAAACTACTCTAAGATTTCATTCCACTCCTGTCAGAATGACAGCTATCAAGAACACAAACAACAATAAATGTTGGAGAGGATGTTGGGGAAAATGCACACTCATACATTGTTGGTGGGACTGTTATGGAAAGTAGTATGGAGATTTCTTGGAAAAATGGGAATGGAACCACCCTATGACCCAGCCATCCCACTCCTGGGTCTATTCCCAAATGACTTAAAAACAGCATATTACAGTGACACAGCTATCTCAATGTTTGTAGCTACGCAATTCATAATAGCTAGGTTGTGGAACCAACCTAGATGTCCCTCAGTAGATGAGTGGATAAAGAAAATGTGGTATATATCCACAATGGAATTTTACTCAGCAATAAAAGAGAATAAAATAATGGCATTTGCAGGCAAATGAATGAAGTTGGAGAATATAATGCTAAGTGAAATCAGTCAATCTCATAAATCCAAATACCAAATGTTTCCTCTGATATAAGGAGGCTGGTTCACAGTATTATTGGATCAGGGTACATAGGAGGATTAGAGGAACACTAACATGGTCAAAGGCAAGAGAGGGGAAAGGAGGGAGCAAGGGGGGAGGGAGGGAAAATAAAGAAAAAAGTGGATGAATAAGATAGATATCATTCTAAATGCATGATTGAAGACTTGAATGCTACGAATATACTTTGTATACAAACTGTTTTGTGTAAAAAGATGCTCTATATGTGCAGTATGAATTATAATACATACTACTACTATAAATAAAAAATATATTTAAAAAAGAGGTAGAAATGAATTTTAAAGAGCTTAACCAACTAGGTTTTTCCAGCAACTTCCAAGTGGAGAAAGTGAAACACCCTACTCTAGCTCAGTCTTTACCTAAGGCTGAAGGACTAAGAAGCATTTATTAAGGTCACAACCCAGGTGTACAAACTCATTAAAAGACCAAGACCTAGTCATAGGACTATAAACTTACTTTCCAGTCCCCAATGCTTTTTCTCTACATTAGTGGGGATCATTAAAATAACAGGATAATGCAACTGAAAAAACTAATATTAAGACCTTACACAAAAATGGGAAATCCAAAGACAATAGTAGAGAAATAGTGACAATGAAATAGGCTAGCAGAGGAAATTTCATTTTCTGACACTACAACTAGGCAAACAACACAGCCTAACTCCTAGCTTGACAACCATGATAACCATAAGACCTTATACTAAAAGATTATTTATCTCAGTTCCATAAGTCTAGTATATGATGTCTAGTTTTCATAAGAAAGAAATGCAAGTCATACCAAAAGGCAAATCATACAGGTTTGTGGCTAGTTATCAGAACCACAGATGTTGGGATTAACAGACTAAAAATTATTTTTTAAAAATATAGTTAATATGTAAAGAGCTCTAATAGGAAATGTGAACAGGATATAAAGTCAGAAAATAAATGTACACAGAGATGTCATTTTAAGGAAGAATAAAATAAACATCACAAGTCAAAAATGTTAAAACAAATGAAGATTCTCTTTCATGGACTCATTCATAGTCTGGATATGTTGGAAGTATAAAACAGTAACGTTGATAAAATATTAATAGAAACAACAAAACTAGAATTCAATGAGTCGAAAATGAAGGAAATGCAACAGAATACACAAAAATAGTATGACTGTTACCAAAGATGTGATATTTGCATATCTAGAAAACTAGAAAGTGAAGAAAAAGGGAAAGGGGCACAGGAATGTTTAAAACAATGATTTTTAAAAATATTCTAATTGTTAATAATGAACACAAAATAATATATCCAGGAACTTCAGAGAATAACAAGCATGATAAATATGAAAGAAATCTTCTTACACATACTTCATATTTAAATTGCTAAAATACAAGAAAAAAGAAAATTTCTCGAAAGAAGCCCAAGGAGAAGAGTACTTTATCTTCATATGTGAAAGGATAAGAATTCCATCAAGCCGGGCGCGGTGGCGCACGCCTGTAATCCCAGCACTTTGGGAGGCTGAGGCAGGAGGATCACGAGTTCAAAGCCAGCCTCAGCAATGGCGAGGCACTTAGCAACTCAGTGAGACCCTGTCTCTAAATAAAATACAAAAAAGGGCTGGGGATGTGACCCAGAGGACGAGTGCCCCTGAGTTCAATCCCTGGTACCACAAAAAAAAAAAAAAAAAAAAAAAAAGAATTCCATCAGACTTCACTTCAGAAACAATGCAACAAGTAAGTGAGAGAAATGAAATATTTAAAAGATGGAAATTAAAACAACCTCAACACCACTATCCTATAAAATGAAGAGTAATGGATTTAGTTCAGAAACAAAGCACTTGCCTAGTATGCACAGGCCCAGGTTTTGATCCCCAGAACCACAAAAAGACAAACAACTACAAAAAAAAAGTGAAAGGAAAAACCAATACATTATCAGGCAAATTAAAAATAAGAAAGCTTGTTGCAAGATATGCTAAAATAAAAAAGTTGTTCAGACAAAAGAAACATATGGTATATGTCAGAAACTGAGACCTTTGAAAAGAAAGAAAAAATATTAGAGAATGAATAAGTGAAGATAAATTTAAAAATCCATTATTTAATTGATCTAAATGATAAGTTATTCAAATCAATAACAACAATAATATATTTTGTAATTGCACATATATTGATAAATGAAGTGAAAAAATATGTAAAGGAATAAGAAGAAGGGAATAGGAATATTTTGCCATAGGGTACTTGCACTACTTTTGAAGTTATATGCTATTCATACATGAAAGTGGACTTGGATATGGGTTAAATATATATTGAAAATTATAGAATGACTTCTAAAAGAGTTTAAGAAGTATAATTGACATAGTGAGAAATGTTAAAAATTTAAAGCACATAAGTACTTTGTTAATGCCACAGGCAACAACCACCACCAAAGAGTTTTAGACCAAAAATAGAAACAGCAAAGAGGTCAATAAATATAAAATAGGAGCTGGGCATGGTGGCCCACACCTGTATTCCCAGCGACTGTGGAGGCTGAGGCAGAAGTGTTAGAATTCCAAGTTAGCCTCAGCAATGGGGAGGCACTAAGCAACTCAGTGAGACCCTGTCTCTAAATAAAATACAAAGAGGGCTGATGATGCAGCTCAGTAGTTGAGTGTCCTGGAGTTTAATCCCCATGCACCTCTCATGAAAAATGATATTTTCATGGTGCTTCCAGCCTACTAGACTCTGCCAAGAAGCAACAGTAAAGCAGTGGAGCCATGGAGCAGTGGAACAGTGGATGGCAACCCAGGCAGATTGGAGCTCACTGACCTGTTGAGCCCACCATACAGGCCCTGGTGGCCTGTATGCAGGAGCCAGTACTGAGGGGAGCCAAGGCTGTTGATCTATCACCCTGCCAGCAGCATGGTGTGCACACTATGGGGTTGCCTGCTATAGAAGTGCACACCATGGCTGCATCCCCATCCCATGACATCAACTTCCCACTTACTGCCATGATAAAATGAAGGTGGCCCAGATGAGAATGAAAGTTGAGACTCAATAATTTCAATAATTGGCCAATAGCATTAGATTGCTTCCAAGACTTAGCATAAGTTTGGACTAATAATAGCGAACCAAGTGCTATATAAACCCTAGACTAGTACACTGAGATGGAGAAAACCTGCTATCAGGTCCCCTTTTGCACTGCGATAGTTCTGTACCTATTCTTCAATAAATCTACTGTTAGACTCACTCATCTTGGTCTGGGATTTCATTCTTTGAATTCAAGAGACAAGAACCCAGAAAGAAGAAGAAATTGAAGGTGAGCTGTTGAGGTCTGCTGCAACACTAGAGGGCATGACCTACCATTAAGAACTGCAACAAGCTGGGCGCGGTGGCGCACGCCTGTAATCCCAGCACTTTGGGAGGCTGAGGTAGGAGGATCGCGAGTTCAAAGCCAGCCTCAGCAATGGCGAGGCACTTAGCAACTCAGTGAGACCCTGTCTCTAATAAAATACAAAAAAGGGCTGGGGATGTGACCCAGTGGTTGAGTGCCCCTGAGTTCAATCCCTGGTACCACACACACACACACACACACACACACAAAAAAAAAAAAAAAAAAAAAAAAAAAAAAAAGATAAAAAAAATAATAAAATACAAAAAAGGGCTGGGGATGTGGCCCAGTGGTTGAGTGCCCCTGAGTTCAATCCCTGGTACCAAAAAAAAAAAAAAAAAAAAAAAAAGAAATGCAACACTTAGATTCAGAGGCCTGTAGCTGGTGCAGACCCTATCTGCCAGCATAAGCAATAGATCGAGTTTCCTCTCAAAACTCTGGTTTCAATATCAATAAACACCTCAAACCTGAAATGTCTAAAACACCAAAGAAAATACAGAAATTATCACAGTGTATTAAAGAAAACTGAATTCTATCACATGCTGTCTGTAAGAACTTACTTCATATATAAAGTCACATACAGATTTATGTAAAGGAATGGAGAAAACTATGCTTAGTTAATAAAAATGTAACAATTTTATTAATTTTTTTATACCAAATAGACCTCTGAGAATAGACAATTATCAGTGATGAAGAGGGATATTGAATAACAATAAGGAAGATGATTCTAAAAGAAGTCATAACAGTCTTTAATCTGTTGTACTTAAGAAAAGAGCATCAAAATGTGTTAGGTAAAAACTGATGAAAATGTAAAGAGAAGTGGATGAATACTTCAAAAATGAACTGGATATTTCAACAACCTTCTAGCAGCGATTGATCAGCCTTCAAGCTGAAAATCAATAATATAGTTGAATTAGAGGGTACCATCTTTCATTTGAAACTGATAAATATTTACAAAATACTATAATTTAAGACAAACGAATATGTAAGTCATATTCTTCTCAAGCTTACTCAGAGTATTTATGAAGACAGATAATACTCTGGAACATAAAATATTCTTTAATGAAACTAAGAAATAGAAATTATGTTAAAAATGATCGAAGGTTAACAGAAATAACCAAGAAGCATAAACATAAGGATAGCAGAAAAAAAACACAATAATTGACTATAAAACACAATTCTAAGTAACAAGAATCAAAGAAGAAATCTCATGAAAAATTAAAAAAAAAACTTTGAACTAAATGAAAATTTAAATGCAATTTATTTAATTTTGAATTTTGGTTTAGGGTCATGGGTTACTTTATGTAGCACGATAGTTTTAGATCCATTCATTTGCTAGCAAATGTCATTCTCCTTTATGGCTGAGAAATATTCCATTGTGTGTGTATACCACCTTATCCAATCAGCTATTGAAGGGCACCTAGGTTGGCTCCTTAGCTAAGCAACTATGGAATTGAGCTGCAATATACATTGATGTGTGTACATTACTGTAATATGCTGATATGAAAAATGTTCAACATCTCTGGCAATTAGAGATATGCAAATTAAAACTACATTGAGATTTGATCTCACTCCAGTCAGAATGTCAATTACTAAGAATACAAGTAACAATAAATTTTGGTGAGGATGTGGGTAAAACAGTATACTTACATATTTCTGTTAAGACTGCAAATTGATACAACCACTTTGCAAAGCAACATGGAGATTGCTCAAAAAACTTGGGATGGAATCACCATTTGACCCAGTTTATCCCATTCCTTGGTATATGTCCAAAGGTATTATAGATGTTTTAACAATATTAATGGTTTCCAAGAACATGGTATGTCTTTACAGTTTATTATTTTTGTAAAACAGTTTATTATTTATGTATTATTTTATTATTTTCTATCCTGCAGATTTGTTAAATTTATTTATTACTTTCTGTAGTATTTTGTATGGAGTCTTTCATGTTTTCTACATAAAAGATAATATCTTCTGCAACCGGAGACAAATTTGACTTCTTTTTTTCAAGTTTGTCTCTCTTTTATTTTTTTTCTCTTACTGACTGATCTTTTTGCATTCAAGTTCATCAAGAATATTGGCATGTATTTTTATTTTTTAAATTCTGCTTTCAAAGCTTGGTATTGAGATAATGCTGACCTCATGAAATGGGTTTGGAAGAATTCCTTTTCATACTTTCGGGAAATTCTTAAGAGAATTTAGTGTTTGTTATGTTTTTAGTGTTATAGAGCTCCATAGTGAAGCTATCTGGTCCTGGGCTTTCCTTTAATTGGAGAGATTTTTATACCGATTCAATAATGTTATTTGTATTTTCAGGTTTTCTATTTCTTCCCTATTCAATCCTGATAAGGTGCACATGTGAAAGAATGTGCTCATTTCTCCTAGGCTATCAAACTGGTTAGCATACACTTGTTCATAATTATCTCTAGTAATTCTGTGAGTTTATACTTCCTGATTTTTTTTATTACTTGATAATATCTCTTTCTTCATTTTAGCAAGTTTTCTTTAACATTTTTTAGAGAACAAGTCCAGTAGAGATATATTCTCTCAGCTTCTGTTTGGGAAATATATCATCCCTTCTTCATTTATAATGAATAGCTTTGCTTGGCATGATATTCTGGATTGACAATTTTTGTTTTGTTGTTTTTCCTTCAGTACAGTGAAGATTTTAGCCTATTCTCTCCTGGCCTGTGTGGTTTTTACTAAGAAGTCTACTGTCAGTAAATTGGGACATACTTAGGTATTATTTCTTTCTTTTCTCTTACAGCTTGAGAATCTTTATCTTTCACTTGTGAAAGCTTGACTATAGGATTTCTTGGTGTAAACTTGGTCGAATTAAATATGTCTGGTAATTCAAGACTCTCTAAACTTGGATATGTGTATCTTTCATTATCTAGGTTTGGAAAGTTTTGTTATGTCTTTGAATAAGCTTTCTAAACTTTTGGTATTCTTACATACATCCACAACCCACAATAGCCTGAGTATTTGCTCTTTTATTACTGTCCCAAAATTCCCATGATCTTTTTCCATTTATCTTCATTCACTTTTTTTTTTTATTCCTGACAACTATGTACTGTCGAATAGGATATTTTCAAATTCATTATTTCCTCCATTTGGTCTATCATGATATTTATGTCATCTGTTTATTTTTAATTTATCTGAGTGTATCTTTAGCTAAAAATTTCTGTTTTACTTTTAATTGTTTCCATGTCTTAACTTTTTCCATTAAAGTATTGATTATTTACTCTGTGTCTTCTTTAAGTTCACTTAGTTTCCTTGAAATAGTTCTTTTAAATTTTCCATCTGAGAGTTTTTCCATAGTGACTCCTCAGTCATTTTCTGGTCCTTTACTTTGAATATTAAGTGAGGTCATGGTTTCCTGAAAGTTCTTGATTCTTGTTGGCATATAACACCATCTGGTCATTGAAGGATTAGACATTTCTTTCAATCTTCATTATTTTGCTTTACTAATAACCCACTCTCCAGAAATTCTAAGAATGCTGCTTATTATTTTTGAACTTGAAGTAATTTCTACAGTTTCAGCAAAATATGTGCCCTGATCCAATTTTACTGGTGGATTACTGATGAATTTTGTAAAAGTTTCAGCATTAGAGGGTGATCCAAGTCCAGGTTTATCCCTTATTCACAGATGGTGTTTTGTCTAGAAAGTACATAGAGAGTACCTAGAAGGGGTAATTCATCCCAATGGGTTTTTACTAGGGCCAGGATATGCCCAGAGGTCTCATCATCTGTTACTGGTCTTAGGCCAGGTACTGAAAGATTTTGTTCTGAATCTGTGAAGAATCACCATGGAGGCACCAGCTTTAGGCTCCAATGTCATGTATATGGCCACTCATATCATTAATCTGTCATTCCCTCAATTCATATCCTGCCAAGGAAGCTGCAGCATTGAGGAAGGACAAAGTATTTACTGGATTTTGGATAAACCATTAGTGCTAATCTGAGTTGCCCATTGGTGATGTGAACTCCATGGCCTATTATTGCTTCAGTAAGTCAGAGGCAATGCTTTCTGAAACAGAGATCTAAGATACTAGTTTCACAAATCTTCTAGAACCATACCATATCCAGAGGCTTTTTCTTCAGGATTATTTAGGACTTGGGCCTCTTAGAAACTGTCTAATTTGGGCTTTCAACAGTATGTCATATTTCAGGGCAAAGTATTGATCTTACTACCCTGTCCTACCACCCATGATAGGGTCTCTCCCCATGCTATGTTGCACAAAGTTAAGGTTGTATTTTGTAAAGACACATCCTTTTCCACATGGACTGATACTAAGCTGGGTCATTCCTGTGTCTCACAGCCACAAAAACCTGCACATTCTCAGGGGTACGCTAAGACCAGTACCTCAGTTGAAAATGATGCAAGGCAAACATAAATCTGTCCCATGAGAGTGGAAGTCTCTGTCTTGTGATGTAAAAGTTCTGAAACTCTCTTAGCACTAGCCTGACAATAGTTATGTTGTTAAAAAGTTGGGGGACAGGTGATAGAAACAGTTCTATTGCCAACAATACTAATGCTAAGCTGGGTTGCACATGAGTCTCAGACACAACAACAGTCAAAATCTATAGGCAGGGAGGTGTGCCCTAGCCCTACGTCAAGGCTGACAATGATAAAACTTGAAACTCAGAGGTTTAGACTGGAGGATCATGAGTTCAAGGCCAGCCTCAGCGAAAGTGAGGTGCCAAGCAACTCAGTGAGACTCTGTCTATAAATAAAAAAACAAAATAGGACTGGGGATGTGGCTCAGTGGTTGAGTGCCCCTGAGTTCAATCCCTGGTACCCCCTCTTTACAAACAAAACAAAACTTGAAACTTAATTCTTTTCTAGCTATCCAGTTACTGTCTGATGCCATAGAAAAATTAGAGGCTCCATCTGTGAGCTCCAATCTTTTTATGTTACCTTCAATTTTTACCAGTTGCCAGGGTCTCACTGTAGTGAGTCTATCAGTAAGCTCTAAGACAAAACTTTATGCTAGTTTTATTGGCCTTCTTCAAAGTGGTGGAGTCTTGCTTCTGCTCTGCCACCAGAGGCTTGAAGTCCAGTTGAGATGGACTTTTCAATGCCTGGCTAACATAGTTACAGAGGGTTAGTCTGTCATATTAGCTTGGTGCTAGTTATCATACCTACTTTCATTCATGTTGGAATTGCTTCTGGGATTCAAGTGTAATGCCTAAAATTAATTCCTTCTCCCTTCCTCAAGTGAGAAGCAACTTTATCCTAGCTATACCTCTTGGTGTTGTGGGCAAGGTGAAATGATTGACACTTTCTCATCCTGGTTTTTCAATGTATCTTTTTGTTGTTGTTATTGTCATTATACTAATATCAGGCAATATGAACTCTAATTTAGTTTCACTAGCTTTTATGATGATAGTTTAGTGCACGTATAACTTTTCAAATTCTTATGTCTGTGGGAAGATTATCAATGGAAGATAATACTCAGCTGGCAACCTGGTTTGGGTTAAATTTTTAACAAATAAATATTGAACAAAATAAGAAAGACCCAGAAAATGAGGGGTCATATGCTCTATTCCATATATGGAAACTAGAGGAAAAAAATATTTTAAAAAGAGATCTTGTGAAAACAGAAAAGAGACTAGTAGTGTTGATGAAAAGGAATCAGGGAGAGGAAGGAGAGGAGAAAAAGGAAGATACTAGAGAATAAAATTTATCAAATTGTATTATGTATATGTATGGCTATATCATATTGGATAACACTAATATGTATAATCATAATTTACCCATAAATATATTATGACAAAAATTTAAATAGGAAAAAGGAAAAGAGAAATGTTATTGCTATCAATATTTTCCTTCCTACAACAATATATATTAAAGAATTAAATATCAAGTTGTGTTAATTGTATTTGAGTCAATAACTTTAGATTATTACTAAGGTTTTTCCTACCCTTGCTTACATGAAAGCACAGGAATAGTAATCTCAATTTTTCATTTTCCCTCATTTTACAAATAGTTTACTAATATTCTGTTCCATTTATAAGTAGAATGAGACAGTCTCAAGAAAAGTATATACTTTCCCCAGCTATTTCCCCAAAAATGGTCTGATGTCTCAGCACATTATGATATTAGTTATAAGGTACATTTAAGGTGTTTCAAATCTGTATTGATTACTAATTGTATCTAAATATAAATGGATATATTGTCTTGAGGAAAGAAGTTCTTTTTTGTTGTTTTCTTAGAATCTTATATGGGGTTTTTCTTACTACTGAACATCTGTTAAACATTTGTGACATTATTTGATTTGCTTCTCTATGTACCCAACATCAATTACAATAAATGATTGTCTGTTGAAAGTCCGAAAATTTTAGTTTTAAATAATTTGGGACAGGCTACCTTGTTAAAAACCAGCAATAACAGCAACATTGAATTGAGATTTATTTTATAATTTCTCTCTCTACATTTTCTTATTTTTCATCTAAACTACTTCTTTATTTCACACAGGTATTTTTATGAGTGATATTAAAAAAGTATAAATTTTAGGAGATGAAACACCAGAATTAAGGAGTCCTATATTTATATATTAATTGTTTTAATAATCAAAGATAGTAAAAGAAATATCAAATCAAAGTGAATGTATATCTATACATATGTAATTAAGTAATATTAGAGTAGATAGAATATTCAAAATGTACTTTACATGGGAAAATAGGTTGATTGCGGATTTAGTTAGCTTTTTTGCCACTGTGACCAAAGGATGTAGCAAGAAGAATTTTTAGGAGGAAAAATTTATTTTGGTGCTCATGATTTCAAAGGTCTCTGTCCATAGACACTCAGCTTCATTCTTCAGTGCTCAAAGTGAGGCAGAACATCATGGTGAAATAGGGGGTTGGATGAAAGCAGCTCAGGACTTTTCCAGGAAGCAGACAGAGCACTGTTCAACAAAGACAAAATATAAACTCCAAAGGAATGCCCCCAAGGATCCACTTCCTGCAGCCACAAAATTTGTGCCTATGTTTACCACTCAGTTAATCTCTATCTGGGGTGGAATTAACAGATTGTGTTAGGCTCTCATAACCCAGTAATTTCACATACAAAAATTCTTGCATAGTCTTATGAGTTCTTAGGGGACACCTCACAGCCAAACCATAACAAATGCCTTGCAGCTTATATGGTGTCTATTTATTGTCAATGTTTTTTTCTGTCCCATATTTTATTCCATTCAAATATAACAATATTAAGTACTGAATGAAAACAAAAAAGGATAAAATAAAATCTTTAATAATAATTTCTTGCATTAATTACTGTACTCATTATATTCTGATCTATATTCCCCATATGTTTTGTTATATTGAGTTGGCTGAATACAAACTAATTTCTAAAATCTTCATTTGTCTATCATGAAGAAATTTAAAAAAAAATTTTTTTTGATCATGCTGGGGATTGAACCCAGGGCCTTATGCGTGTATGGCAAGCACTCTACCAACTGAGCTATATCCCCAGCCCAAGAAATTCAATTTTTAAAAATTAGTTGTGATTTAACAAACTTTAATTACAAGAAGGATATTTCTGTGTAACTTAGAAATAGTAAATGTTAATTACCACTCAGTGTTATCTTTTTCATATTTTAAAAGGAGAAACAATGAAATATGACATCAGTGTTTATTTTTGAAATATTTAGCTTCCAAGTACCTGAAGGAATAGAAGCTGTTTTTATTATTATCTTTTGAAGGTCACTTTTATTAAAGACTGTTCCTGGAAGATTCATTTTAAATTTCTGTGATGTTAGTAGTAGTTTATTCATCAAATTATCATTTGGACTAATTGAACACAATGAGAGTAATCACCCAGACTTCAGCTAGTCTTATTCCTAAAATATTTTATATTAATTGCACCGAGGAATATTTTAGTCCTAGCTGGGCACTAAGAGTAGGATTTAAAGAGCATAAAATATTAATTTGTAATATTTTTTTAACTTATTGCCTATACAATCAATGTTACTATTGCCTCTATAAATTTTATTGCTTGGGATAAATGATAATTTAGAACTTTCCCCAAGCAATGTTCATTTAGAATAAGGGTCAGCTATAACTTCTGAGCATCAATAATCTGAGAATCAAAATATGCCTAGTAACTTTTTGCATTATTCTTCAGTGTAGATTTGGCTGAAACAAGAAAAAAGTGAAGAATAATTAAGGTGAACATTTGGCACCAATACGATGATTATAGGGAACTTACAAGAGTTCTCTATAACTCTGATATCTCTGTCAGTCAATTCACAAATGTTTTAAAGTTCATGATGAATGTTATTTTGCCTTAGTGAAGTTTAACATTAGTCCCATAGACTTCAAAATCCTGTGAATTGATTGACAGAGTTGAAAAGTTTGACAAACTACATATACAATAAGTAAGGAGATAACTGTTGTAGCAAAAATTCAAATGCCAATTAGAGGTAAGATCTACAGGCTTTTAGACAGTCTATGTCATCTATCATTTTTTTAAGTCAACACTGAGTCTTCATTCAGTAAATCACAGTTGAGAAAAGACACTAACATGCTAACAATATGCTAGGAATGTATATGGTGGTAGAGACATAGAAGTCATATCACAATCTTGTAATTAAATAGCAAAGTATTTCTGTGTTAATCAGTTTGTTATCACTGTGACCAGAATTTCCACCAAGAACAAGTTAGATAAAGGAAAATTTATTTGTGTTCATGATTCTGAAACATCAGAAGGTTTTGTCCATGGATAGCTGATTCTATTGCTCTAGGTCAGAGATTAGGTAGAATATCAAGGCTAAAATGCATGGTGGCGGAAAGTTGTTCAATTCATAACAGCCAGGAAGCAGGGAGGGTGGGGTTGCAGATAAGATGAACACCTTCAGGGCATACCTCCACTAACTTACCTCTTCCAGCCATGCCCTACTTACCTACCGTTAAAACCCAGTATAGTTGTTTCAAATTATTAATCCATGAAATGAATTAATCCACTGCTCATGCTACCTAATCATCTCCTAACCTAATCATCTTACCTGTGAACATAACCTGATCATTTCATCTCTGAATGTCTATGCATTAACACAGGAGGTTTTTAGGAAAACTCATAGGAAAACCATAACACAAGTATTCTTAAATGTGATATATTAGCCTAATTCAGAAAACGTAGGCATCTCTTTAACTTTAAACTACATACCAGTGTAGAAATACAAGTTCTCTGATTAATAATTTTAGTGAAAACTTTCATACTTAATCATAAATGAAAAAATTGATTATATTTTGTGTCCCATCTCCCCATTTTGTGGACTATTAGTTTTCTCTTTATACTCAACTTCTATGTATACGCTACAGTAGATACCTTTGAATGTGAATCCATTAAAGTGTACATGATAAAATGATATTTGACTAGAGGCGCCAGGAATGCCTAAATCCTGTTCTTAATATTTCATTCAACACTACCACAACATCCATTAAGGGAATACATGAATGGATACCAACGACCAACAAGAAATGTAGACACTATTTTAATAGACACTGGACTGACTACAAATATTGAGCTCTAATGAATTATGGTCAAACACAGTGAATATTTCTTTTGCGTAGCCTAGATGCATCATAGTATTGTTAAGCATATGTGGATAAACCATTATGCCAAATGCTGAACCTAAACCAATATTTAAATATTTATTTTTTTATTTTATTTTATTTTATTGTTTAGATTTTAGTTGTTGACGGACCTTTATTTTATTTATTTGTAGGTGGTGCTGAGAATAGAACCCAGTGCCTCACACATGCTAGGCAAGTGCTCTACCACTGAGCTACAACCCCAGGCCTTAAATATTTCTTTAACCAAGAAGGATTTACCGATTCCCGCTGACCTTCTCCCTAGTGTGGCCAGGCTCAGGTCAGTGCTCCTGACCTCCTTTTGTGTGTAACCAGGCTCCAGTCAGTCCCAATGACCTCCTCCCCAGTGCAAGAGACCCAGGTGGGCCAAGGACAGTCCCAGGGACCTACAGTGGAACGCGGCCAGGACCAGGCCAGTCCTGCTAACCTCCACCCTGGTGCTGCCAGGCACAGGTCAGTCCCGCTGACATCTGCTTGAGTGTGGCCAGGCTCAGGGCAGTTATGCCAACCTCTGCCCAAGCACAGGTGGGCCCAGTTCAGCCCAGCCTATACCCACAGAGCTCAGGCAGGCCGAGGACAGCTTCGCTGACCTCCTCTCAGAGGACCGCCTCTTCCAACCAGCAGACTACCACAGGAGCTCAGATTCAACCAGTTTGGCCCATACCAACCTGCATGGGACCCAGCCCCAGGTATCATATTTTGAGGGACACCGGCAGGTTCTGAAAGTCCAACATAAAGGGGAGGCACAGACAACCTGCATGGATATTACAAGAATATAGGGTATAAACTGTAATATCTCAGATTACACTGCAAGAAAGAAAGGCAAATAGACAACATGAAAAAACAAGGGAGGAAAGTGCCCCAAACAAATCAGGATACTACAATAACAGAACCCATGCTCAGCAAAAGTTGATGAAATGTCAGAGAAGGAGTTCAGAAGATTCATAATTAAAATGATCTGTGAATCAAAGAATGACCTAAATGAGCAAATATGGGCAAAAATTGATGACTACAATAAAGATATAAGAGAGCAAATACAGATAGCAAAAGATTACTTCAAAAAAGAAAAACTCTAAAAAAAAAAAAAAAAAAAAAAAAAAAAAAAAAAAAAAACCCAGTCAGAAATCCTTGAAATGAAGAAAACAATTAACCAAATAAAAAACAGAATTGAAGGCATCACCAACAGACGAGATCAACTGGAAGAAAGAACTTCAGACAATGAAGACAAAGTATATAATCTTGAAAATAAAGTTGACCATACAGTGAAGATAGTAAGAAACCATGAACAGAACATCCAAGAATTATGGAATAGCAGCAAAAGACCAAATGTAAGAGTAATTGGGATAGAGAAAGGCACAGAGTTTCAAACTAAAGGAATGCACAATCTCTTCAATGAGATAATATCAGAAAATTACCCAAGCTTGAAAAATGAATTGGAAAACTAAATACAAGAGGCTTATAGGACACCAAATGTACAAAATTATAACAGATCTACACAAACACATTATAATTAAAATGCCTAGCATACAGAATAAGGATAGAATTTTAAAGGCCACAAAAGAGAGAAATCAGATCACGTATAGGGGGAGACTAATTCCTATCATAGAAAGATTTTCAAATCAGACACTCAAAGGTAGGAGATCATGGAACAACATATACCAAGCTCTGAGAGAAAAGGGATGCCAACCAAGAATCTTATACCCAGCAAAATTAAGTTTTAGATTTGAGGATGAAATAAAAACCTTCCATGATAAACAAAAGTTAAAAGAATTTACAAGTAGAAAGCCAGCACGACAGAACATCCTCGGCAAAATAGTCCATGAAGAGGAAGTGAAAAACAATGATGAAAATATACAGAGGGTGGTATTACACTAAAGGAAAAACCAATCAGAAGAGAAACCATGTCAAGTTAAATACCAAAAATAAACAAAAATTTCTGGGAATACAAATCATGTCTCAACAATAACTCTGAATGTTAATGGCCTAAATTCCCCAATCGAAAGACATAGACTAGCATATTGAATCAATAAAACAGAACCAACAATATGCTGCCTTCAAGAGACTCATCACATAGGAAAAGATAGCCACAGGCTGAGGGTGAAAGGTTGGGAGAAATCCTACCACTCACATGGACTGAGGAAACAATCAGGGGTTTTCATCCTCATATCAAATAAAGTAGGTTCCAAGCTAAAGTCATTCAAAAGGCATGAAGAAGGACACTACATACTGCTCATGGGAACCACACACCAACAAGACTTAACAATTATATAATATAATATGCTACTGAATGAACAATGGGTTGCAGATGACATCAAAGAGAAGATTTAAAAATCTTAGAGGTGAATGAGAACACAGACACAACCTATGGAAATATCTGGGACACTATGAAGGCAGTTCTAAGAAGAAAGTTCATTGCATTGAGTTCATTTCTCAAAAGAATAATAAGTCAGCAAATAAATGACTTAACATTATATCTCAAAACTCTAGAAAAAGAAGAACAATCCAACACCATAAGCAGTAGAAGACAAGTAATTGTAAAATATAGCTGAAATCAGTGAAATTGAAACAAAAGAAACAATTGAAAAAATTGACAAAACTAAAATTTGGTTCTTTGAAAAAATAAATAAAATTGACAGATCCTTAGCCAGGCTAACAAAGAGAAGGAGAGAGAAAACTCAAATTACTAACATACACGATGAAAAAGGAAATATCACAGCACACGCTATGGAAATCCAGTAATTAATTCGAAATTATTTTGAAAATTTGTGCTCCAATAAAATACAAAACACTGAAGGCATCAACAAATTTCTAGAGTTGTATGATCTGCCCAAATTAAAGCAGGATGATATACACACTTTAAACAGATCAATTTCAAGTGATGAAATAGAAGATGCCATCAGAATCCTACCAACCAAGAAAAGCCTAGGACCAGATACAAAGCCAAGTTCTACAAGACCATTAAAGAAGAACTGATACCAATACTCTTCAATTTATTTCAGGAAATAGAAAAGGAGGGAGCACTTCTGAACTCATTCTATGAGGCCAATATCATCCTGATCCCAAAACCAGGCAAAGACACATCAAAAAAAGAAAATTTCAGACCAATATCTCTAATGAACATAGATGCAAAAATTCTCAATAAAATTCTGGCAAAATGGATAAAAAAACATATCAAAAATATAGTATACAATGATCAAGTGGGGTTTATTCCAGGGATGCAAAGATGGTTCAACATACGGAAATCAATAAATGTAATTCATCATATCAATAGATTTAAAGATAAGAACCATATGATTATCTCAATAGATGCAGAAAAAGAATTGACAAAATACAACACCTCTTCATGTTCAAAACACTAGAAAAAACTAGGGATAACAGGAACATATCTCAAAATCATAAAAGCTATCTATGCTAAGCCCCAGACCAACATTATTCTAAATGGAGAAAAATTGAAAGCATTCCCTCTAAAAACTGAAACAAGATCGGGATGCCCTCTTTCACCACGTTTATTTAACATAGTAATTGAAATGCTGGCCAGAACAAGACAGAAGAAAGAAATTAAAGGGATACAGTCATAAAATTCATCTGGAAATAGCTAAAGCAATCCTTAACAAGAAGAGTGAAGCAGGTGGCATCACTATACCAGACCTTAAATTATACTACAGAGCAATAGTAACAACAGCATTGTATTGGCACCAAAATAGACTGGTAGACCAATGGTACAGAATTGAGGACACAGAGACTAATGCATATAATTTCAGTTATCTTATATTAGACAAAGGTGCCAAAAATGTACTTTGGAGAAAAGACAGCCTCTTTAACAAATGGTGCTGGGAAAACTGGAAATCCATATGCAACAAAATGAAATTAAACCTCTATCTCTCACCATGCACAAAATGCAATGCAAAGTGGATCAAGAATCTAGGAATTAGACCAGAGACACTATGCCTAATAAAAAAAAAAGTAAGCTCTAATCTCCAACATGTTGGTTTAGATCCCAAGTTTCTTAATAAGACTTCTGTAGCACAAGAATTAATATCAAGAATCAAAAAATTGGATAAATTCAAACAAAAAACTTCTTCTCAGCAAAAGAAACAATCAGGCGAATAGAGAGCCTACTAATTGGGAACAAATTTTTACCACATGCACATCAGATAGCGCACTAATCTCCAGAATATATAAAGAACTCAAAAATCTTAACACCATAAAAACAAATAACTCAGTAAATGGGCCAAGGAATTGAAAAGACACTTCTCAGACGAAGATACACATTCAATCAAAAATACATGAAAAAAAAATGCTCAACATCTACGGCAATTAGAGAAATGCAAATCAAAACCACTCTAAGATTTCATCTCACACCAGTCAGAATGGCATCTATTAAGAACACACAAGAATAAATGTTGGCGAGGATGTGGGGAAAATGGCACACTCATACATTGCTGGTGGGACGGCAAAATGGTACAGCCAATATGGAAAGCAGTATGGAGATTCCTTGGAAAACTGGGATTGGAACCAACTTATGACCCAGCTATCCCACTCCTCGGTCTATACCCAAAGTACTTAAAAACAGCATATTACAGGGACACAGCCACATCAATGTTTATAGCAGCATAATTCACAATAGTTAGGTTGTGGAACCAACCTAGATGCCCTTCAGTACATGAATGGATAAAGAAAATGTGGTATATATATATATATATACAATGGAGTATTTCTCAGCAATAAAAGAGAATAAAATCATGACATTCACAGGTAAATGGATAAAATTGGAGAATATAATGCTAAGTGAAGTTAGCCAATTCCACAAAGCCAAATGCCGAATGTTTTCTCTGATATAAAGATACCCATTCACAGTGGGTTTGGGACGGGGAGCATAGGAGGATTAGAGGAACACTAGAATGGCCAATGGGGAGGTAGGGGAAGAGAGGGGTTAAAAGGGTGAAGAAGAAGAAAAAATAGATGGTATAATGAGATGGATATCATTACCCTAAGTGCATGTATGAAGTCACAAATGGTGTGAATATACTTTGTATACAAGCAGAGACATTTAAAAATGCGCTCATTAAGTATAATATGAAATGTAATGCATTCTGCTGTCTAATTTCACTACATCATACAAGACTTAAATATTTACATATAAATATGCTAAATCATAAGATAGTAAATAATGTAAATTATTATATTAAACTGCAGGAGCCCTGTTTGGGGAGATAGCTAAGATTGCGGTTGACTATGGGCCATAGACATTTTTGGGCATTGTTGCCTTCCGTAGTCTCACGGGACTTGGCCCAGGATCTCGAGAGATTTGAGGAGTGACTCAGCAGATCGAGCAAGCACCATTCCTGCTCGGGCGCATGGGAAGAGACCAGAGAGAGAAAGGACAGGGTTATCGCTATTGTATAGATACATTGTAGTTTCTTGTAAGAGTATGTGGCTTGGTTTCTTGTGAGAGTGTGTATGTAGTGTTAGAAATTACAAGAGACAGAGACAGAAAGATTAAAGAATTTTTTCGTCTCCATCCTGTCTCCGGACTCCTTCCCGCGGCGCTGCCGTTCCAGGCTGCAATCCCTTTCCGGCGGCTAACATTAAACAAATGCTTTCATCTGTTACTAAGAATGTGATATCCTGCCAACTGCAAATTCATAGTTCTTTTTTGCTTACTTTTGTAATTTTCTCTATCTCTCAAAAGGAATAACAAATTATGACTTCTATGTTCAAACTGTATTTGGCTGAAAAACAAGTTTATCATCTATATTGAACGATAGGAAACAATTATTATTCATGACTTACTAATTGTGTTAGCCAGTTTTGTGTCACTGTGACCAATGTACCTGACATATACAACTTAAAATGATGAAGGATTTATGTTGTTTCATGGTTCAGAAGTTATAGTATATGGAAGCTGGATCCATCACTTTAGGCCCCAAATGGTATAAAACATCATGGCAGAAGGGCATGGCAGAGGGAAGCTGTTGGTTCATGGCAGCCAGGAAGTACACACACATGCATACATGTATATAGAGAGGGGAGGGATGGGCTGGGGATAATAAATAGCTTTCTATGTCATGCCTCAA
Source organism: Tamias sibiricus (assembly GCA_025594165.1). Lineage (NCBI taxonomy): Eukaryota > Metazoa > Chordata > Mammalia > Rodentia > Sciuridae > Tamias > Tamias sibiricus. The sequence continues at coordinate 79,331,464 of CM046667.1, forward strand.
GTGATTTACTTCCTCCATTTATGCTCCACTGCCTACCATTTCCATCACCTCCCAGTAGGTCATTCAACTATCAGTGGATTAATCCACTAACTAGATTAGAACCATCATGATCCAATCATTTTCTGAAAGTCTTGCCTCTCAACATTGTTGGTTTAGGGACAAAAACTTCAACACACGAGTTTTTGGTGAACACTTTTATCTAACCTATAGCACTCATCTAAAGGATTTTAATTTAGCTGGAGTGTGACCAGACAACATGCCAATTATTTCCACACCTGTAATAAGCAAGTATTGAATAAAGAAATTAATTTCAGATTCTTTAACAAACTGCATTTGAATAGTAAGATATAATATTGGTAGAAATCCAGTTTACACAATTCAGTACCTAATTATCAGCTAGTTAATGAATACAAAGGCTGAGGGTCATATATTTAGAATGCAGTGCCTGAACATGTTATGTAGCATCTTATTGCCCATTTATAAATAGCCACATTTGTAAACTTCTGACCATATGGAATCCAGAAGACTTTTCAAAGACTGCATTTTTTATGATGTTTGGGTTGTAACCATAATGTTATAATAAATGTAACATTACATGTTTGGAAACTACTCTTGCAAGCATCTAATTTGGCCTTTTAATTATATTAGTATTGCTTGGAAATGCCCAGGTTCATCATATTGTACATATAAATACTATCACAACCTCTGTTAGCTATAACTCAACTACAACAGAGTTGAAAAGCAGGCAAAAACATTTTGTTTTATAGATTTTCATTAAATCAATCTTAATAAGATTGTGTTCATATTAATATTAACATTTATAATTGTATTGTAGAGCTAAAAATTATTTTAAGAACTTGATATTTTTATGCTCTTAAAATTATACAGAGAACCAGGCCCAGTGCTACAATCCTTAAAAGATAAGAATAAGGATGCCCATTTTACAGGTAAATTCCATCAGTGATGTGGATAGGCAGGTCTCTATGTATGTATGTGAAAAACATTAATTCAAGTAGTGAAACAATGATTAATCCATTGGGGAAAATAAGCCTGTTTCTGCAAGTTTACATTAATTTAGTAACAGGACTCAATATCTCAGATGATAGAAATCACTTACATAGTAATTTAAACAAAAAGAAACACAAATGAAATGTATGATGGTTGTTTTCTAGCTTTCATTTTTTGTAAAGTATAGTTTCAAGTAAGGAAAGAGAGGCAATATTTTAAAAACAGTTCCGAAAATTTAATGGAAGTTTTCAGATCCATATTATGTTTCAGATAATTTTAAAGTTCAATATGTGATTATATTTTAATCCAATTTTTTATTTGTTTAAAATTTGTTTTAGTTTAATAACTTAATATTTATTATTTTATTAGTGATGAAGCGAACTTAAGGGAACCTTTCAATTATTACTAAGTACCTCACTAAACAAAAAACTTTTTAATATGCTCTAGTGCTCCAATTCTAAGATCCATGGACAAAGAAGATCTTAAAAATTTGATATCTGAACATGAATTTGACTCCAAAATGCAAACATAATTTAAAATAAATAATTTCTTACATAAATGTAGAACATACTTCATCTGGCACAGTATGAGGTTTGTAAAATATTTTAGCAAACTTTTATATCAATATATTAATGTATTCCTTTAAGAAATTCAAGAAGAAATTCCAAGTTAGCCCGCTTGAACAAAAATCTTTAAAATATTAGATAAGAAATTTTCCACAAGCTAAGTAGAATAGAAATGAGTATTTCTATGATTAATCAAATACTCAGGCAAGCAATAAAAACCTAAGTTAAATCAGGTGACATAGTAACTCAGAAAAACATTGTTTATTGATATTGAAATGCTTAGTTTCAATATATAAGCAGATCACAGTAGTGAAACACATCCAGTGTTTAGTCATCTAAATTTTATTCCCCAAAGTACATATTACTTACAGAAATATTAGACATATGAAGGAGTCAACATCTTGACAAAATTGAGATATGTTGAGGCTACAGAACCCAGGAAAATGTGCCCAAAATTTGGGGTCCTTAATAAGTCATGTGTGTATTCAGATGGTAGGTAAATTGTTTTAAATGTACTAAACAGGTCTGAAATTTAATTCATCCTTTTTGGGGGAAATGTTTGGGTCATGTTTCAAAGCTTAACCATGAACCACTAATGGAGATAAAAAAAAAAAAATAGTGAAAATGTAATATGTACTAAATAGTTGCAGAGCAGTGACATCATATCATTAACAGTTGTTCGATTTTTAATGCTTAGTAAGAAAAGTTGATTTAGAAAAATATTTGTTGTAACTTTGCTGCAATATGTTTTGCCCTTTTTATACAAGTTTAATAGAATTTGCCTTTCCTTTTATGCTTCACTGTATTTTGATACTTATATCATTTTTATGACTAATTCATTATATTATTGTAAGAATTCAGTGCAAAGACATTCATATTTTTCATATTTCCTTCATATGATGTATAGCTAAAAATACAAGAATAATATAATAACAAAAGCAAAAGCTGCCTTACAAATAAGTCAGATGGAGTCTCTTACAGTAGCAATATAAATTCTACATTTATTCTTTTCCAAACTGAAGATGTTTCTCAAAATATATCATGTAATAATTCATGATGGACAATATCATTTCAGGCTCCATCAATATTTAGTGAATTTGATAAACAAATTAAATTTATGATAAGTGAAACAAGCTCATTTGTTTATGATCTAGTTATTTTAATAAAATGTAATTCTTAAGAATTGATTCCCAGGGAATATAAATTATTGTTGCCGCCTGTAGCTGTTGCCGCCTGCAGCAACAATACCGTGGGAAAGAATTCAGAGGCAGATTGGGAATGAGTAGGTTCTTTATTCTGCTTTCTCTTCTGACTTCTCTCTCCAACTCCAACAACAACCCCCACACAACTCCAACCCTACCTGGTTAAATACTCTTCACCTTAACAAGTTTACACGTGTCACAAGCTCAACTTACAGGTGCGTCACACAGTGTTCACAGGCACAGAAAGATTCTTAGTTTATTACATTAAGGTCAGGAGAAAACAATTAAACACCTCCTCTTTGGCTCTCAGCCAGCTGCCATCTTAGCTACCTCCTCATTAAGGCTCTTACATTTCCCCCCTTTTGTTTTCAAAGAGGGATAAATGGATGGGTGACAATCCTCACCACATCAGGATGGACTGTGCCTGTCTTAGGTGTCTACATGTGCAACCAACATTCTTACCCGTCATTGGATAATCAAGGCTGTGCCCTTGACTCCTGTCTTAGGTTGATATGTCGGTCACATGAGACTTTACCGTCATTGACTACCAGCCGTCCAACTGAGCCAACCAATCATGAGGAGATGCTCCAGTTCTAAGACGGTAAGCTTTGTGCTGACAAGCCAAGTTCCATTAAATAGCGTAACAAGTTCTTTAAACAAATGAGCTGCCCTAAGTTCCATTAAGTAATGCACTGAGTTCTCTAGACAAATCAGCTACCCTACTAGGGTTAAGAAAAGGGGTACCCGCAAGGCATTGTTCCATACAATATCCAAACATCCTATAGTAGAAAGATCTATCAAAATGTCCACTTGCTAGCACGTTGATCTAGGAGGCCTCGTTCATGCAGAGCAGAGGCCACACTGCTGGTGAGGTTGTTTAATGCTTGAGCAGCAGGAATGCTTGTAGCGATTGCGATCCCTGCAGCTGTAGCAGCAGCCGTCTCTTTATGTCTAGACAATGCCACCGGCAAATCTTCAGGGCCCGCTAAGACTGGCATAGGGATGTACCTAGAAACTCAAGCAACAATCATTAGAGGAAAGGCAGTGCCATTTCAGCACTGAGTCAAGAAGTGAGTTGTAGGAGTGCAATTCAAACTAAAAAATAGAACTATTAGGTCTTCAAGTAACTGAAGTTGATCTCTGCTCACACACATTGCTGCTTGAGCTCCCACAAACATTAGCTGGCAAAATATCACATTTAGAACAGATTAAAGAAAGACTAAGAGCAGTTTAGAAAAATATTTTGTTAGCTGGAACTTTTGAGCCTCTGCATACACAGCAACCTTTTATAAATATGCCTGTTGAAACAATTTAAATTAATTAGCTATTTAACAAATAAAGTTAATTACAAATAATACCTGTTGAAACAATTTAAATCAATTAACTGTTTAACAAATAAAGTTTATTACAAATAAACAATCCCAAGTCAAATACCAAAATATCAGGCTATACAGTATTAGTCATATTCCTTGCTGAAGAGAAGTCCTAGAGATACTTATAAATTAAGATTGAAGGTACCCTCATTTTTTAATTGCTTGCTCAATTTGAATACTTTTAACTTAAATGAATTAAAGTTTTGGATCCTTTTTTTTTATAATATTAATTTTCATGAGCGCTCGGTTTTTGATATTTGTGACGTCACATTGGACAGACACACAAACATAAAGACATATATTTGTGACGTCACATTTACATGAAATCGAGACAAGCGCACAGACATAAAGACATATATAAAAAAGAAAAACACAATTGTGTGCACACTAACGAGAGATCCTCTTGTCCCGGCCAGGAGGAATGAGACTTAAGTTGTGAATTTATTGAAGAAAAAAGCGCGCAGCTTAAAAATTTCTTAGCTGAAAAGGCAAAGATGAGGTTCCTTTGTCGGAAAAGAGACAAACTTGCGCAGGTGTGCGTATTGATACCTCTTTTAAGGGACTCATTCCACAAATATTTCATCTTGGCCCTTTTGATTTGGCACTTGTTTTATTTATCTTGATTCTGCAACAACTTCATCTTGGCCCTTTTGATTTGTTACCTGTTTTATTAATCTTGATGGTAACCATACCTGTGAGGACTCGTGCTGTGGAAAAACAAACAGATCCTCTCCCCAAAATTAATACTGGGTCTGGGCCCATCCATGTGCCTGAAAGAACATCCTTCCAGTAAACCAAAGGTTTATGTTGTTGATGTGGATTCCAGTGTCTGTCTCCAGCTGAATATCCTTTGGAATCCAAAGTTAAAAAATTTAAAGTAAAAATGGCAACGGCTAATCTATCTTTAGGATTTGTCCAATTTCCTTCTTTTTGTTTCAAAAGCATAAGTTTAAGTGTGCAATTAGCTCGTTCAATTATACCTTGGCCTTGAGGATTATACGGAATAACAGTCTTATGAAGTATACTGAATTTTGTGCAAAACTGTTTGAAAGATGAGGACGTATATGCAGGGCCATTGTCTGTTTTAAGCATTTTGGGAATGCCCAATGCAGCAAAAGCTTGTAAACAAAGAGATGTAACATCTTTAACTTTTTCTACAGCATGTAAGGAAGCAAAAATCATGCCTGAGAATGTATCTATGGTCACATGAATAAATCACAATTTTCCAAAACTTGGCTCATGAGTGACATCCATCTGCCACAAATGATTGGGCATTAATCCTCTTGGGTTAACCCCATAATGTGGATTGGGCAAATGTGCCACACAAGATTGACAAGCCTTCACAATTGTTCGAGCTTGATCTTTAGTTATTTTGAACCTTTGTTGTAAAGTAGTACTATTAACATGAAATTGAGAATGGAACGAGGTAGCTTATTGGACAGCTAAAAATATAACGATTGTGTTAATCAGCTTTTCATTGCTTTGCCCCAAATACCTGGCAAGAACAATTTAGAGGAGGAACAGTTTATTTTGGTTCACAATTTTAGAGGTCTTCATCCAAGGTCAGCCAATTATATTGCTCTGGGTCTGAGGTGATGAAGAACATCATGCAAGAAAAGAATGAACAAGGAAAGCTGGTCAGTTTATGGCAGCCAGGAAACACTGAGAGAGGGTAAAAAGATAGAAAAGAAGGTGACAGGGACAGATGTATTCCAAAGCCACACCCCTGTGACATATTCCCTCCAGCCATGCCCACCTGACTACAATTACCACCCAGTTGTACATTAAAAATAGTAATCAACCAAATGCATTAAACAACTGATGGGATTACAGCACTTACAATCTAATTATTTTACCTATGAACATTGTTACATTTTGTCTACCACATAAGCTTTTCAGAGATCATTTCTAAATTTGAAGGATACCACATATTTTACATATAATCATAGGTAATTAAAAATTGGTGTGTGTGTGTGTGTAATCTATTTATTTTAATGCTTTTTTCCTTGTACAGTTTGGTCTATTTGGGGTATAAATTTTTTTATTTTTAAATATGCTTTGGATGACTACTCTATTCCCAGTGTCTCTACAATTTTTCTATGCTTCTCTGTGTGGTATGCTTATATATTTTTCCTGTAAATAGCATTATGATTTAACTTTGTATATAATTTTACACTCTTCATATTCAAGTGAGTTAAATTATTGAAGTATTTTTATTTTGAACAATTAATTTTGTCTTTTAGTTTACTGCCTTTATATATACTTTTTCTTATTTTTCCTATGTTTTTGGATCATTTCTTTCTTTCTTTCTTTCTTTTTTTTTTTTTTTGGCCCTTTATAAGTTTAGAAGTTATAATTTCTTTTTCTGCTCTTTTGGTGATTATCCTTGAAATTTTAACATGGATACTTAATCAAAATTATTATATTTCTTACAAAACAATACAAATTCCCAAGAATTTTTAAATTACGATTGCTCTCATTTTTACTAATATATTTTTTTGTTTTTCTGTGATATTTTCTCTGTTAAGTTTTTACTATTTCAAGGGATAGCATTTATTTATGTATAAGTACATATTTACTACTTTCTGAGGTTCATTATTGCATCTTGCATTGCAGAATGGATTACTGATATTCAACAGCAGTTGAATGCAACTCTTATTATTTCAACATCAGGGGACATTTCAATTCTCATCCATTTACACAATGCATTATTCCAGTTCCATTTCTTTTCTGAATGGTAAAGATACAATGTTTATTTTAAATTCTAACTTATTTCCATGCATGATAAAATATATTTCTCAAACACCACTGAATGTTTAAAAAGATATGGTAAAATCCTGTCAAAATCTTATTGATTTCAGTAGTAAATATTTTTTGTTTTTCATTTCAACTTGTTAGATCCCTTACAGTCTCATACCACCAAATTAGTTTTTTTTTAAATTTATATTGTGCTATGTATGGTATATTACTTATTAAAAATTACAACAAATAAATAGAAAAAGGTAATTTAAATAGTAATAAGTGAGCATGTCTTTAGTGGGGATTGAACTCAAGGGTACATGAACACTGATCCACATCCCCAGCCCTATTTTGTATTTTATTTAGAGAGAGGGTCTCACTAAGTTGCTTAGAGCTTTGCTTTGGCTGCAGCTGGCTTTGAAATTGCAAAACTTCTCCCTCAGCCTGCGAGCTGCTGGAATTACAGGCATGTGCCACTGCAGCTGGCTAAGTGAGCATATCTTATCCTTTCCATGTGAACACATTATAAAAAGTTATGTATTCCTAATACTTTTAAAAATAATCCAGTATGATTTCTCAGTGAAGTTCAGGTTCTAAATTATATCACCATCTCATGGTTCTTGTGATAATATTCTATTACCAAGTTAAGTAAGCTAAATTTTGAAAAACATATACCAGGAGTTTCATGTCTTCCCACAAAATATGAATGATGAAGCAAAAATAAAAATGTACTTAAAAAGGATAGTTAATAAATAAAATGGTTAATATGAATTGTAGTGTGTGTTTTAAAAATTAAGATTTAAAGATAGATTTGTTGCTACTTTGATGCATAAAACCCAACTTAGAAATAATTTCTTCAGTATCAATGATATTGGGTTGGGGTTTTAAAGTTATTTCTTCAATAAACTTTTAACAAATATGTCTTATGAATTTATATGGAAATGGCAGACTTTGGCATAAATGATGTACATGGAATAACGTCTTCTATTTCTAGTTGGTTACTTTTTAAAGGCTGTGGAAAATATCCCTTTGATCTTTGGTATCATCATATTCTTTATGACTTTGGAGTGAAAAAAGATCCATATTGCCATATAAGCTTCAATTTAAAAGGTCTACAATATTTCGTGATAGTTCTAATCAGATAGTCTTATCTGTCTTTGTTATGTCAAACAATTCACTATCTTAAATATAAGGAACTGATAATGAAGAGCACAAATTTGAATTAGTCAGGATGCCTTTAAGCTCTATATCCTAAAGAGTGTGAGCTTCCATAATTTTTAGCCAGAAGCAATTTTAAAAAGGAGACAGAACATCAGCCACTAAAACTAGCAAGTGAATTAGAACCAATATAATCTTTAATCTATTTTGAATGCCAGGTCCTTTTTTCTTGGCAGTTTGTGAAATAAAAGAGCTATAGTGACCCACATTTTCAAAATCAAACATATATCACGGTAAAAGATGAGTTGTTAAATGCAGGAAATTGAATGAATTACATTCTTGAGCGTGGAAAATTTGAGCATAAGGCAAATAAATATTTGGTAGTGATTACAAAACAATGCACTATATTCCACATCATAATATAATCATCTCACAGAGGTTTTAGGGTTGTTAACTAAATATATTCTTTTTTCTGATTAGCCTTGAGAAAAATGATGTTCTTCTTCTTTTTTTTTCTTTTTTCATTCATTTTTTCCCTTTTATTTCTGTATTTTTTGAGAGTTTCTGCAGCTAAGTGAATTAGCATACAAAATAAATTCTGTATTTGGAGAACTTACAGACCACAATCCTGCAGCAAAATTTTCTTCATTTGGTTCTCACATATGAAGAAATTCTGGTTCATTTGTACAATACATTATCCCTTAATTCTTCTCTTTATTTCTGAAAGGGCTTTTATAGGTTTTTTTCACTTAAACATACTCCTTTTCAATAATTATTACTATATTAATATTAAATACTGTTACTAATACTTGTTGGGACCTTACACTGCTTTCTGGCTGCTTGCCACATTACCACGCCCTGTTACAGGACCTAGGCTAAGCAGGGGGCGTGGCTGTGAGAACTGAAACCACCCCAAAGATAGGCCAATCGCTCCGCCAATGGCATCCGCCCATGATCCTTATGTGTCCCTATGATCTTTCTGTTGATTGGGCCATGTCCTATATAAGACCGTCCAACTTCCTCAATAAATGGAGTTTTTGGCATTGCTTTCTACCAAAACTCCCCGGGTGTGGCGTGGTGTCCGTCAATCAGGCGGGGGTAAGACACTAGGCGACTTTTGCCCGTTAGGCCTATCTTCGCCAGGTAAGCTACTTTAACTCTTTCTGCTGGCAGAAGGAGCCCCCTTTTGGGGCCCCAAAAGGGGGGTAGCTTTAGACCTCGGCCCCATTAAGAAGTAACGCAGCAATCCCGACAGTTGGCGCCCAAGCGCGGGGCACGAAAACAAAAGAAAATTATCGATAGGCTTAACAATCGGTTAGAGACGCAGCGTCTCTCTGGCAAAAGTATCTTCTAGAAAATGAGGCAACCATATATCTTTCTCTCTCTTTCTCATCCACTTTCTCTCTCTTTCTTCCTCTCCCTTTTCGGGAACCTCTGCGCAAGTAAACCTGCAATTTTTGTATGTGCCTGGTGGGGGAGAACAGAAAGATGTCCGGGAAAAACGCGCTCACTGAAGGGAGCGCCAGCCTGGGTGCGGAAAAAAACTCAGAGCGAGCCCAAACTTAAGAACAAAGAACAGCTGCCCTCTGCAGCACCATGTGGGTGGCAACCATATGGGGTCGCTAGGGGTGTACAGACGGTGGGCTGCTGCCTCTGCCACGTGGCCCCGGGCTTTTATCCCGGGTACATGGCTGCCACCATCACCGGGGCTCGCAGTTCCATGGCTCAGCGAAAAGAAAAAGTGTACCGCTGCATGGCCCGGGCTTGTGTCTCGGCCTGCCTGGCGTGCGGCTTGCAGCTTGAGTCCAAACCGCTGGGGGGGGGCTGGGCGTGCACGGGGCCTCGCCAGCTGGGACGCCTTGGGGCAGCCCGGCGCAGTGGGGTGCGAGGGGGAGTGAAGGCAAAAGCGCCACTGCCTGCAGTCGGAGGCAAACGAAATCCAAACCAGAGTCGCCCGCAGGGCCAAACGCACATGGGTACATCGGGTCGTTGCCTGGCAACAGGCTGCCAATGGTGTGTAAAACGGCCGCCCAAAAGCACCGCCACTGTCGCACCATTGACGTCATCTCGTGCGACCGCACATTGTGGGACATGCAGGCGGCCAGGCAGCTCGGCAGGACCAATGCAGCATTCATGCTGCACACCGGCTCCCGCGGGGTTCCCTGGGTCAATAGCTGGGGTGGCCCACGGGACGAGCCAATTCGCTATGGCTGGGGCGCCAGCTTTCCCCTGCCTGTGCAACCCGGTCCCTCTTGGCAGCTGCGAGCGGCCTGCGTTCTTTGTCTGAGCCCAGCGGCTACATACAGCCTGTGTCCTCTAGATCCCTTCACTGGCTGGCTACAGCACGAATAGACTTCTGTTCCTTGAGCCAAGACTTATGCGCCAAAACAGCCGAGCCAAGGCAATTTGCCTGAGCCCTAAGCCTGGGCAACCTTGCTCAATTCTCCATCAAGAGAGGTTCCCGTCTTTGTCCTGGAGCCTGCCATTCTCAGGTGGCTAGCTCTCCTGTGTCAGGAGCACCAGGTTCCATGCAGCACTGGGGCTGGAAGAGCCCTGGGGAGGTCGCCAGACCCCTGGAGATCGGGACATGAGAAGAAGCTTTCAACTTTTCCCCATTCAGTATGATGTTGACTTTGGGTTTGTCACAGATAGCTTTCAACATGTTGAGGAGCAATTGACGTTCAAGGATGTGGACATTGATTTCTCTGAAGAGTAATGGAAATGCGTAAACTCTGCTCAGAAGACTTTATATGGAGATGTGATGTTAGAGGTTTATAGATACCTGGTCTTTCTTGGGGAGCCTAAATTTCCTTCAGAATTCCTAATTCCCCATGGATATTTAATTTTCTTCCTTTGCAGAATATTTCTTGGCAGCTTCTATTCTGCATGAAAAAGTAAATAGATTTTTGTTTTTAGTATGAAGATTGGGCATTTGTATGTAGAAAAGAAAAATATTAAAACTTTTTTCTTTTTATGTTTAACCTATCTTTGCAAAGCGGTAGTCACAATCTGGAGATTGAAAATGGTTCCAAATATTTTAGTGTTTCTTTTCAAAAAGAAATATTTCAAAAAATAATTGTGTAGAATCTTCTAAAGTATCTTCTCTTTCTTTTTTTTTTTCCTATTGAGGACAGCATGAAGAAACATCAGTACTTACTAAGAAAATAACAAAGTGAGAAATATTTTATTTTTTTTCAACGAACCATCTTGCTGTCTTTAAAATAAAACATCCTTGGTAATTTTTCTGTCGCCAAAGCAATAACCTTGGAATTTGAAGAGAAAATTGACAGTAAATAGCAAAATGAGCCATATTTTATTGTCCAACATACCTGTCTTGCTGTCTTTAAAACATCCTTGGTCATTTTTTTCTGTCCCCAAAGCAATAACCTTGGAATTTGAAGAGAAAAGTGATAGTAGCCATATATCCAGGTGGGTAGAAATCAATTAAGCAAAGAATACAGATAAGACATCAAAATGTCAAAGAGGAAGTCACATTTAAAAATGTTTAGAAACTTAAATTTCAGCAGAAATTATTTTTCCTAAACTAAGTTTCTTTCTCTTGCATTCGTTAAAGAGTATACCCTGCCCTGTGTTTACCATGCTTCCTGATTCTTTAAGCTCCTTCCTCTTCTCCAGTGATCTCTCTGTATTCAAATTTAAAAAGTACCCCTAATCCATGTGAGGATTTGCATAATATGACAGACATTTATTGATTTTGGGAGGCTCTCTAGAAAATCTGCACATTTCTGGATATTTCTAGGTTAAAATATTTAATGTATTAATATCGTAGAAAAGTTTCTTTAATATAATTTAAATATTTTTTTATCCAGACACTTCTCATCAAAGCTTTTTATGAATGCTTATACTGGATTTTATGTAAAATTTTTCTGCCATGTAATTAATAGCAGTGATTCACAATGCCTGCAACTAGTGGCTATAAAATTATAGCTGATAAATGTGGTTTAAAGAAAGATTTATAGGGCTGTAGCTGTAGCTCAGTGGCAGAGGGCTTGTCTCACACATTTGAGACACTGAATTTGATTCTTAGTACCACTTAGAAACAAAGAAATAAAATAAAACATTGTGTCCATCTATAACTCCAAAATATTTTTTGAAGAATTTCTGAAGTAATACAGTTATGCAGAATTTTATGGGTTACATTTTCTCTAATTCTTGTGTCTCTTTTTGAGTTCCACTTTTTAGAGTAGCTTTAGTGTTGTTCAGTAGGTTTGCCCACATCAATGAATATTGTTTTCATTTTCATACCTATATGTTATAATTGAATAGAAATTCTCCTGACTTCTCCCTTGAGGACTATATTAGGTGAAATTAAAATGCATGTAAACCACATGCCCATTTTTAATAAATTATATGTGCTTTTACTTACATGTATTACTATTACCCCTGTTTTGTTTTATGATTTGTATATAGTGCCTTGATTGTTTACTCTGTTCATGTGATTATTTATATAATTTATATAAATTTTATTTTATAAATATATATAGGCATGTGTATGTATACTAGGAATTGAACTCAGGGGTGCTATAATACTGAGCTACATCTCCAGCCCATTTGACTTTTATTTTGAAACAGATTCTTGCTAAGTGGCTGAAGCTGACTTTGCATTTCTCTGCCTTAGACTTCCAAGTAGCCAGAATTACTGGCATATTCATCATCCCTATATAGATGAATCTGTTCTTTTGTCTAGTTGTAAGAATTTAAGATTTTAAAGATAAAGATTTTCACAATTCTGTTTATCTTTTATATATTGTCAAATTTTTAGTTGTGATCAAAACCACTAATTTACTTAAAGTTACTGTCTTATACATTTTAAATGTACCATTTACTAGTGTTGATTCAAATTGTTTTGTAACATATTTCTAGAAAGTTTGTATCACATAAAAATCAGATTCATTCCCCCCCCCCCAAAAAAAAGAGAGGTTCCTCCCCCACCCCCCACTCTGGCCACTGCACCCTGCCTTACAAAGGCAAAGCCCCAGGGACACATGCCGATAGCCCATCCTTCTGTCAATAAGGTTCAAACTATACCTCTTTTTAAAATCTTAGGAGCTTAACTTAAAGTAGATTCTGTCTGTCCCCTTACTCTTTGGTAGAGCTGCGGGAGCTCTTAGGGAAATTCAACTGGTTTAGGCCTTAAAAAAAAAAAAAAAGTGCCTTAGGCGAAGGCACCTGCTCACAATTGCAGTCCCCCACCCTTCCAGACCTAAATCAGGACTCACATTGAAATGCAAATGGAAAAGTAAGCTCAAGCCCGCCCCCCCCCAAAAAAAAAGTTTAAAATGTCTTTTTACCAGCCTGTCATTTTTCTAAGATTTTTTGAGCTCATAATTCTAATTTTGTGCACCCATATTGATGTTTTGGTTATGTTGTGTGTACACTTGTGTTCTGTTTGTATGTTTGTGTGTGTAGACTGAGCGCTCATGAAAATTTAAAATATGGATCCAAATACCTTTAACTCATGTGATTTAAAAGTTCTTTACCATCACAAATTCTAAAGCTGGACCTTCGCTCTGGAACTCCAAGATAGAATGCCATCCAAGGGGATGCACACCTTGGAAAAGTTCCAAGGCCCCAAGATGTGCCTTCTGGTTTTGGATTACTAGAGTGAACTGCCACATCAAAAAGAAAATAATAACAATAATAATAATAATTCCTAGTTCTTGCCATCTTATGTCATGTCTTGTCTTGTATTCTACTGTTTTTTTTTTTTTTTGCCTTTTTATTGTGTCTCTTCTCTAGAGTAAATGTAAGAAAAGTAAATTTATAAGTAACTTTGTTTGTTAGACATTAATTTTCAAGGTTAAAATACTGTTAAATATGCCATCAGATAACTTCTTAAATTCCATTGTGCTGGGTTCCAGGCAGGAGGCTGCACCTCCTAGGTGGAAGGCCACACCTCCCAGATACTTTGTGAAAAAGACTACATTTCCCAGGTTCCTCAGCCTGGCCTGCAAACCTGACTAGCAAATGCCCTGGCCATCACCTTCCCTTCCCTCCATGCCATTTTTGTCCCCTACCACGCCACGTGGCACTCCAATAAACCATCCCTTTTCAACACGGCGTTCCAGGGTAACTTCTTGTCCTAACAAATTCTAACACATCGAGTAACATTATTGATTGTTTTCATAAATTAGTCTTGTCATCAATGAAACAGATTAAAATTTCAACAGGTCTAATTCTATATGCATAAATATTATGTTCTTATAAAGTGGTTAACAGATGTGTATGATTCTATATAAAGGTTTATAAAAGATTTCTATATAACATTATATTAAGTTTTGGGTTTTATTTTTTTAAAACAAGTAATCTAAAGGAAATTAAAAATTATATAACTATGGTTGAACAACAATTATTTCAAAATATCATGTTGTTTCTTTAGGAGATAAACTTGATTTATGAAAACATCAATGTAATTGTATATTGTAAAAGCATTTTGCTACTTTTCCAAAAAGGTTAAGTACTCTCGAATTTTTTTTAATCCATTCTAAATGTGATATTTTGTCAGCTAAAGTTCATGAAAGCTCAAGCAGTAATGTATGTAAACACTATGAAATTTTATTTAAGAAACAGGGATCAACTTCAAAATTAAAACACCTGACCTAAGATTAAAGAATCCCACCATACCTGAGATAAGATAAGGCTCTGGTCTTACATGCCAGAATGTATGGTCTAAAGAGTGGTTCTTGTTGTTCAGAAACAGAGATTATAGTATATAACTCAAAATCCAAGACAGTTATTACACAAACTAAATGTGTTTTTAAGTTTGCCTGTTAATGTTTTGTACCACAGACCCCAGCTAATAAGGAGTAAATGACAACTGTAAGTTTATAAGCATTAAATTTAAAGCCCAGTAATCTTAATTTAAGATTTGCTTGCTAGATGTTTAAAATCAAGATTTTTAACTAAATTAAAAGGGTCAAGAAAACCAATATTTGGTTCTTGCCCTCAGAGTCAAGTCTGAATCCAGGAGACAGGGAGGTTCTCTAAAAAGCTTTGCAACTCTGGGCCACATAACTTCCTGATCAGAGAGGTTGTGAGACCTATAGAGAAAAGAAAGCCAAACAGTGACCTTGCTATGAAGAGGAGGGTCCTAAAAAAGGGAGGCATCCCTGCTGCTTCCAAGAGAAGCCACATGGTCAAGCAAGACCTGGATCCATCCTCATGGAAGGCACTAGCAGAATGGGAAAAGCTGTTCTCGAGTTCCCCCCAAAATTACTCCCATGGGAATTCAACCAACTCTTAGCAATAGATAAAGGCAAAAGTCAGTTCTACTTAAGTTCATTTTAAACACCTAGCAAAACAGTTAAAACCAAAAATGCAGCCATTCCTGGGCCTTTTTTAGAAGTGAAGTTAACTTCAGATATACACTTGTAAACAGTTAAACAACTAAGTAACTGCCAAGTCAAAAGTTTTTAGTCAGTTTAAGGCCTACAGATCTTCCTGACCTACACAGGTAGGCTTAATATTCAGTAGGAAGATTATCTAGCCCTAAGTGAAAGAGATAAAAGAGTTCTCTACTAGACACAGAGGTCATGCCAATAGAAAAATTTTATAGGATCAGATGACATTAAGTAGCTTAATTACCATCTTATCTAGATAGACATCTGTAACATTAAATGTTGTGTTTACGTTCCTGATAACTCTATACATACTAAAGATTTAAATTATCATCCTCATGGTATACATTGAAATGTTCCAGATGCTGTAACATTTATTCAGTATTCATGTTTTTTGTTTCTCTAATAGAAGTTCCCATACCTGATGACTTTACAACCTTCCCCAGGCTTCAATCTGACCTGACTTCTAATAAGGGAACTCCAAACTACTTCCCCCATCACTTCGCCCACTTTCAGCTCGAAGAAGCCAGATTCGGTCGCTGTCCTATTCCCTTACAGTAGTAAGGAGTTCCTAAAATTAGAAGGGTAAAAAAGCCAAAATCTCATAGATAATTGGTATCTGTCTTCACTCAATGGCTTATTAAATCCTCTCCACTTGAGGGTTTAAAGGTGCTTTAACCCAGGTTAAAATAAAACAAAAAGGGGGAAACAGCCCCCATAATCAGTTAAAAACAGTGATGCTTAAATTTTTCCAAGCATCAGCCTTTGACTGTCTTTCAGAGACATTGGTCCAACCAGACACCCTACCTATGTGTCTTTCCAATTGGAAAACCAAGCCCTATTTGGGTACCTGCTAGGGACCTCAAATACTGCCAATTAGAACAAAATGACTACCCAAGAGCACATGCTCTTGAGGGGTGATTTTTTCCCTTTTTCCACAGGAATGAAAAACCCACGATGGATCTTCTGTCTCATTGTGATTGGACTTCTCATCATCTCTATCCTGATGTTCATCATGAGCACTGTTGCCTTGGACTCTCCCTTTGTCAGTATTTCAACTCTCTGCGACGAGAGAAGAGGGACTATGCCTATTCCGGAGAGATAAGTGCTATTTCTGTGCCAACTGTCCAGACTTTGTTCTAGACGGCTTCCTTTGGACTGAACTAAATGGTTTGGCTTTAGCTTAAGCGGTTACTTCCTCATGCTGGACTTTATATCTGTCTAATCCCTACCTTCTCTTTTTTTTTTTTTTTTTTTTTTTTTTTTTTGAAATCCCTGACTGTCATTTTCCTTGTGTTCACCTTTGGGCCCTGTGTACACCTTGGTGGTCTGCCAATAATGCCTTCAGCGATGCTGAGTGAGAGCCCTACAGACTTGTCCATGGTCCTTAACAAGATGCGGAGGTCTAAACCAGCCATCCTTGAAAAGCCTTCCCAAAGGTGACTGTCCTGTCCCATGTCCTTCCCCTGGCCACTTGCTGGCCCTGGGTGTGTCCACCTGATAGACACCCCATTTTTTAAAACAAAATGGGGGAGCCCCATTTTGAAAAAAACAAAACGGGGAAATGTCAGGACCTTACACTGCTTTCTAGCTGCTTGCCACATTACCACGCCCTGTTACAGGACCTAGGCTAAGCAGGGGGCGTGGCTGTGAGAACTGAAACCACCCCAAAGATAGGCCAATCGCTCTGCCAATGGCATCCGCCCATGATCCTTATGTGTCCCTATGATTTTTCTGTTGATTGGCCCATGTTCTATATAAGACCGTCCAACTTCCTCAATAAACCGAGTTTTTGGCATTGCTTTCTACCAAAACTCCCCGGGTGTGGCGTGGTGTCCGTCAATCAGGCAGGGGTAAGACACTTGGCGACTTTTGCCCATTAAGCCTATCTTCGCCTCGTAAGTTACTTTAACTCTTTCTGCTGGCAGAAGGAGCCCCCTTTTGGGGCCCAAAAAGGGGGGTAGCTTTAGACCTCGGCCCCATTAAGAAGTAATGCAGCAATCCTGACAAATACTAATGTTAAATATTTTTATAAATCATTTAGTTCATATCTGTCATCCATAGAATAGTTTAATATTTGCCTACATATCATTTTTAATATTTTTCTCTAGGAGATTTATGAACATAATATTTTATTCTAACCATATTATAAGCTTCTAGAAGGAAAAACACATTAGCTACTTTCAAAATTTATTTTCTCTAACCTCAAAGCACTTGACCCAGTTGATCTCTTATTTCTTGGTATTTTTCCTCTCTTGCCTTCTAAACAATATCTTCTTTTTATCTCCCTCCTATATAAACTGTTCCATCTAAACCACCTATGATTATAATTTGTCATCTTTCCAAACAATAACACTCAATTTTTCTCTGTATTCATTTTCTCCATAAGTAAGCTCATAATTTGAATAGTTCAAATAACACTTGTACTCTGGTGATCTCTAAATGTATGTCTTTAGCCCCTGTCTCCTGAGGTTCACATTTGTGTATTTCAATATTTAACAAAAACCTCATTAACTAAGTTGGAATTTTATTTTTTCATTCAATATTGCCGCATATCCCAGTTTTTAAATTCTAATATAAAAAAAAAAATCCGTCAGAAACCTAATAGAGGTGATAAGAAAATTTAGTAAAATAGCAGGATATAAGATCAACATATATAAATCAATCACTTTCCAATACTTCTAAAATGAAGTTGCTGACAAAGATATAAGGAAATATATCTCATTCTCAATAATCTCAGAAGAGGAAGAGGAGGAAGAAGAAGGAGAAGAAGAAGAAGGAGAAAAAGAAGAAGGAGAAAAGAACAACAACAACAACAACTTGGTAATCAATCTATGAATTATCTTCCCTATTTTATGTATATTTCTTTTTTTAATTTATTTTTTAGTTGTAGATGGACACAATATCTTTATTTATTTTTATATGGTGCTGAGGATCAAACCCAGTGCATCACACATGCTAGGCAAGTGCTCTACCACTGAGCTACAACTCCAACCCCCAAGACAGATGTCATTTTAAGACAGATACCAGAGAGCTCTGTAGGGCCACAAAGAGATGAATAGAGAAAATGTTCCTTATTACAATAAAGAAAGTGTTCCTTATTAAGTGAATTAGCCATGATTTTGACTATGGATTTCTAGCCTTCATAAAACTGAAAAAATTTATTTGATGTGTATAATGTCTACTTTGTGGTGTTTTGTCATAGCCACCAAAGTTAACTAAGACAAAACTCATCCTTGAAGTTTTGACACAAATGAAAAGCTACATGGATTTCACTCAGAAATCCAAATTCAACATGTCTAAAATTAGCCTTTATTCTTCCACCTCACCCTGTTTCTCCTCAAGTAAACTCATCAAATGGCAACAGTTTACACAGTCAAGAAAATCAGAAAAGTGAGCATTGTCTTAGACTTCGTTCTCTCTTTCTCCTATAACATTTGATAAAACACAGCATCCAAATTCTTTATATTATTATTAGTAACAGAGTCACTTTTAACATTTTACTTTAGACTGAAGATGATGTTTCAGAATAATCTACAAGCATTGCAGCAGCTCCCCAAAAGTGAATCAAATCAGCAGCTTTGCAGTGGCAATCTGAGGTAGTTACATGGGGGTAAAAGCATGGAGGAAATGCAGCAAGATAATATCAAGAAGAAAACTAAAAGTATTGGTTTCTAGAATGGAAAGAAAAAGTAATTAATACAAAAGATGATGGAAGTGTTGAATGTGCTATGGCTTAACAGGGTAGGAGAAGTTTTTCTGTAACAAACTGAAAGTTCTCCCATGAAGCTTAAAAAGCACAGAGGCTGATTAGCATATTTCCATTGTGACAGAAAAACTCAAAAGACTTGACTGTGCTTACCAGAAAGAAAGACTTCATTGGCCATATTGTTCACTTTAGCAGATGGAATTCCTTCCACCTACCATTGTTTTCTTTAAACAACTCTTTTTTGCTCCTTGCTTTCTCTTCATCGTTTTATTCTCCTATTGTTTGTATACTAGTCTTTTGAATATCAAATGTCAAACAACCATTTTGGCTATATTTTCTGGATTGGTGGGGATGAGAACCAATCTAAGCACAGAAGAGAGTCTGGGACCCTGTTGGGATTCTTCAGATAGGAGAAAAACAAAGGGCTATTTCATTTGACAGTGACAGACTTTTTTTTTTTTTTTTTTTTTTTTTGAAATGAAGGGTGTGACTGATGGGGATGAGGGTCTGTGTATGGGAAGAATTGGATAAAAAAATCCAACACCCCAGGATAGTATACAAACAGAGTCTCTAAGAATTAGAGGCACAATTCAAGACAGGTCAGTCTACAAATAAAGTATATTGAGGAGCTCGACAATTGTCTTACACTCTCATACCTGAACACAACTCCAAACCTATTGTGAAAGAGAAAATATTTAAATATTTATCTTTTTCCCACACTGATTTTTGTTTGTTTGTTTTTTACTTTTTTTTTTTTTCTTGTAATACAGCCTACACTGTATTATATGTCACCCACTTTCCTCTTGATTTAATAGAGTTGTGGATATAATTAGTAATATAGTTTAATAGAGTAGTAGAGGTAATTTATATATGTTGTAATATCATTTACATTTTTGTTTTATTTTTGTTTTGAGTTTGACATTTCTATTTTATTTGCTCTTCTTAGTTATACATTAACAATGTGTGTTATAGTTTACTTTCAAACAACCACTGTTACTTGTGGCACTCTCTCCTTTCAAAAAGGCATTGCTTGTTGAAACTAACACTCTGATTACACTGAGTCAACAGGTTGAAGCTAAGATATACTTTAGTACAGATATTATTTCAGAGGTAACTACTCACTAAAGAACTCTCATTTCTGAGGAAGAGGTATACATCTCAACAAGATGCACAAATATAGGCTGCTGAAAGTGTGAGAAAAAAGGCTAATAAGTCCCCACCCCAAATTTACAATCTTCAAAGATTGAAACACAAATATAGTAAAAGGGGTAAAATTTCAAAGAAAAATTATTAAAAGTTCATTATTAAAATAAGTAAGGACCTAAAAGAAGATATAAGGCATTGATTAGAGAGAAAAAAGAAAGTGAAAGACTATCACTAAAGAGATGTATATTCTGAAAAAAAAATCTGAAATCCTAGAAATAAAAGACGCAATAAATCAAATAAAAATTCAATTCAATTTAAGGTGTCACAAACTGATTAGATCATATACAAAATGAAACTTCAGACTGAGAAGATGGCATATTAGAAGAAGGGTGTACTCTTCAGTACTTCTTTAGCACAAAAATTTAAAAAGAACAAAAAACAAAAACAGGGAGCCTGCAGAGACTGCTCCTCAGCAAGGTGACTAAGGGAATTCAATGAAAATTAGCATTGAATAGCAAAATAATTATAGAGACACCAAAATTTGGAAACTTTGATCATAATATAAAATATATGTTAAAGATGCACCACCATGGCTTGTAGCAATAGGCATTTCAGAGTCACCAGTTAGGCACTGAGGTGCAGGGGAGCACAGGTATAGACAGAAAGCACTATGAATAAAATTGACTTCTGTGAACATACAGAATAGAAAGCTCAATTGTAACTGACCCAGAGACATTGGGGGAAATTGTTGTGTAAAAAGTGATTAAAATGGTTTGGTTGTACGGCAGAGTCCAGGGAGAATCAGAATCACCTCCAAGAGACCTTTATGTGTGAGACTGCATGGCAGCGAGCACAGGCAGGAGATTGGGCACTCCTGAAGGAATTTACCAGCCTGACCCAGCAATCAACTATTGTGAGATCCAGAGAGTGCCAAGAACAATATGATTTAAAAGTGCAAAGAGGAATGTGCCTCAAGTAATTCCAGAGCGGGGAATACTGAGGAAAGAGAACTCCCTTTGTTTCTGGTATCCAATAAAAGCACTGAGAAGATGCTATTAACTGGTCAAACAACTGGTTGTCTGCAATTCAGGTCTGATCCTGGGTAATTCAAATCTATAGAAGTGAAATACATGAAGCTTGCAAAGGTTTAGACTCCTCACCCTAATCGTGGAATTTTTAGGAAGCCCCTGGATCCCAGATATCCAACAGAGATCAGCATTTTCCCTGCAACTGGGGTTGTGGGCCAAATCTCAAATACTTACAGAGTTCCAAAGTTCAGTCAAGACCAAACACAAGCTACTAGAACTTTAGTTTTGAATTCTGCAATATATGTGGTATGGTAGTACACCAGATGTTCACAATCCTCAATTCATCCCATCCAATACTGGGAGACAGGATGATAAGAAGGACTAAAACCACCTTTGGATATTGACCATAATGGATGGAACTTTGTTGAAGAACACAAAGAAATGGGACTTAACAACACATGCCCCTGACCCAAGGGTTGCAGACCATAAAAATAAATACAAAGAATGGCAAAACAAACAAACAAACAAAAACACAGTGAATGCACATCTATTCTTGCCAACAGTTTTGAACATTTCAGTGCGAATAAGTCTTTTATTTCTTATTAAGACTTTTTTATTTCTATTCCAACCTTTTATCCTCTTTGGTTATTTTAAATTTTATTCATTTTGTCTGTTACTTTTACCTTTTTTTTATTCTGCATGGCTATATATATATATATATATATATATATATATATATATATATACATACAGGGATGTGTGTATATGTGTGTGTGTATGTGTGTGTGTGAATGTGGATTTGATATGTACTCATATTTGTTTGTACCTTGGTTTTTGTTTTCCTACCACCCTTTCTTCACTCTCTTTGCCACTAAGAGACATATTTTTATTCCCACTTCCTCTTTCCTTACTTTACTACTTTTAGTTGTTTTTTTTTACTCCTCCATCTTTATACTGATCCTCTGCTACCTATCTCTTACATCTTTTCAGTTCACTTTTAAAATACTTCAATACTTTCTCCTCATTTCCTACCACATTTTTTCTTCACTTATGGAACTAATGCCACTCTTTGATAAAATTATATAATATATATAAATCTCACCCATTCATGTTGTTGTTATTATTAATACTATGGATGATATAGTAGATGCTTGCTTACCTGCTTTTCAGTGTCTGCTTTAGTTTACGGTTGTTTGTGATGATGTTAAATGCTGACATCCCTATTCATTTTGACAGGTAGTAATTAGTGTTATAGATGTCAAAGTAGACACCAGACCTTTATTTTAAGGCTATAAATCAGTTGTTAGTGTTATTGCTATTCTTTGCTCTCTCTCTCTCTAAGAGGAGCTGGAATGTGATTGGGATAGTCCACTTCACAGTGTACATATCCTGCTGCTGTGCAACACTCACAGTTCAACCAGGTAAAAGTGAAAATCTTTCAACATAAGAACTAACCCCACTAAAGCCTTAAAATACTTCAACACATAGAATTGGAAAGGTTAAAACTCCAAACCAACCATAAGGTCCCAAGTAGGAACAACTAGAGGGGGATCTCAGGTCCCACACTCATGCAGCAAAAACAGACAGAAGTACCTAGAACAACAAAAATATATATAACTATGCACCAAAGATCGTGTATATAAAATAGGAAACCAAATCTATCTCCACTGATGCATAAATCCAGCACATTCAAAAACATGGGTAAACAGGCAAAAGAAAAAAAATCCTACAAAAATTCATGAACCCTCAACAAAGGAAACCACAGATATGGAAGTGGATGGAATTTCAGAGAAAGACTATTTAAAAACTGATTATTAAAAATGTTCAATGAGCTAAAAGAACATGTAAGGAAAAATTTAAAAGAGCATATACAGGGGACTGGGGTTGTAGCTCAGTGGTACAGTGCTTGCCTTGCATGTGAGTGGCACTGGGTTCAATCCTCAGTACCACATAAAAATAAAAAAGTAAATAAAATAAAGATGAAAAAAAAAAAAACTTTTTTAAAAAGAGCATATACATATAAAGAAATACAAATATTGAAAAGAAAACAATTAGAATTCCTGAAATGAAAGAAAAAAAGAATCAAATAAATATTTGTAAGTATCAACCACAAAATAGATTGCACAGAAAATAGAACTCCAAGCATAAAGACAGAACATCAGGCTTGAATACAGGTTATATGAATTTGAATACTCATCAAAAAGTAAAAAAAAAAAAAAAAAAAAAAAAAAAAAACTCTTATAGGAATATATAAGAACTCTAGGACAACAAGAGACTAAACCTTAGAGACATTGAGATAGAAAATAACATGGAAATACAGGCTTAATGCTAATGTTGAAGCATTAAGAACTTCTTTAATATGATAATAGTGGAAAACTTTACTCACCTTAGAAATATAGTAGACTTTCACAAGCAGAAGTCATATAGAATATATAAAAGACAAGATCAAAAAAAAAAAAAAAAAAAAAGAACAACTCCAAGACACATCATAATCAAAATGCCTATCTTAGAAAATAAGGAAATAGGACTGGGATTGTGGCTCAGCAGTAGAGCGCTCGCCTAGCACGTGCATGGCCCGGGTTCAATGCTCAGCACCTCATAAAAATGAAGGCATTGTGTACAACTAAAGTAAATAGATAAACATTTAAAAAAAAAGAAAAAGAAAATAAGGAAATAACATTGAAAGCTGCAAGATAAAAACATCAGTTAACATTTAGAGGGAACTGATAAGCCTCTTTGGTAAGAGGCTTATTTCTAACTTCTCAACTCAGACCCTGGAATTACATCTTCCAAGCCCTAAAAGAAAACAATGGACAGCTAAGATTGCTATATCCAGCAAAACTTCCTTTCAAAATTGATAAGGAATTAAAACAATTTCATGGTAAAGATAAATTTTAAAAAAATCATGACCACTAAGCTAGCACACACACACACACACACACACACACACACACACACAAAAAAAAAAAAAAAAAAAAAAAAAAACTAAAGATATACTACACACAAAAGAACTCAAAACAAACCCCAAAGCTCACCAATACATGAAGCTGACTAGAAGAACAATGAATTTAATAAAAATCAAGATCATATTGAATATAGCCAACAGTCCAAAGTGGCAGAAACCACCACCATATGTCCATACTAACACAGAATGCACATGGCCTCAACTCAAAAATTAAAGGACATAGATTGACAGAATTATTTAAAAAATAAGATTCAATCTGGGCATGGTGTCACATGCCTGTATGCCTGTAGTTCCTGTAGCTCAGGAGGTTGAGACAGGATGATTGTAAATTCAAACCATCATCATAAACTTAGTGAGGTCCTAAAAAACTTAGTGAGACCCAGTCTAAAAATTAAAAATAAATAAATAAAAAGAACTCAGTATGTGGCTCAGTGGTTAAGCGTCTCTGGTTAAAAAAAAAAAGCAAGATCTAACTATATGATGTTGCTTTCAAGAGACACATAGGCAAAGACACTCATAAGATTAAATTAAAAGATGAATAAAAATAGCACAGGCAAATGGAGTTAAAAATACATGCAGGAGAAGGTATTCTCCTATATGACAAAGCAGATTTCAACAAAAATTAATCAGATAAAACAAAGGAGACCACTACATATTTGTAAAAGGAAAAATCCAACCATAATAAATAACAATAGTAAACAAAAAGACAAACAAAAACCTTCTTGACATTAAATGCCAGATAGACACCATTATAATAATTGAAAATGCTGGGGGATTCCAACACACCATTATCACCAATAGAATGGCCATCCAAACATAAAAATAATAAAGATATTTAAGACCTAAATAATACTATGAATCAAATGGACCAAACAGATATCTAGAGAATGTTTCACCCCAAAACAGCTGAATTCATTTTCTTCTCAGTAGCTCATGAAACCTTTTCAAAAATAGACCATATTCTAGGCCGTAACATAGGTCTCAGCAAATACCCTCAAGCTGATATAATTTCATTTGTATCCCATCAGATCATAATGGAGTGAAAATAGAAACAACACAAGAAAATTATAGAAATCACATAAACAGATTGAAATTGAGCAATATTCTTTTAAATGAGGATTGGATCAGAGATGCAATAAAAATAAAAAAACTGTTAGAAATAAATGAGAACAGAGATACAACATATCAAAATCTCTGGGACACTCTGAAGATAGTTCTAAAAGGAAAGTTTATAACATTGAGTGCCTCTATTTTTCTTAAAGTAGAAAAATCCCAAATAAACAATGTTGTGCTATACCTCAAGACCTTAGAAAAGGAAGAACAAAGTAATTCTAAAATCAGTAGGAGTCAGGAAATAATTAAGATCAACACACAGTCGACCCTGAAGGGCACGATTGGACAGCTGGTTAGCCAATGACGGCTAAGATCCCCAGAGGGGGACAACCTAAGACAGGCACAGTCAATCCGGATGAGGTCATCACCCATCCACGGGACAGTCTCATGTGGCCGACATATCAACCTAAGACAGGAGTCAAGGGCACAGCCTTGATTATCCGATGACGGGTAAAAATGTTGGTTGCACATGGACGTCCTAGAACATCCCCTGTTTTAAAACAAAAGGGGGGAAATGAAGGAGCCCTAATCAAGGAGATAATAAAGATTGCGATTAGCTGAGAGCCTTAAAGGATGTTCAAGTTTCCACCTAATATTAATACATTATTCAAAGAATCTTTATATGCCCGTGAACACTGTGTGATGCACCTGTAAGCTAGAGCTGTAAGCACTTGTCCTTGTTAAAGCAAAATGTATATAACCAGGTGAGGTTGGTTAGAGGTGGTTGGAAGAAGAAGGTGAATGGTTGGAAGTAGTTGTAGCTGGTTGGAGTGTGGAAGGAGTTTGTTGGAGTGTTGGGAGCTTCTGGACGCTGTCTGCCAAGGGGATGGGCTCTGGTTGCATACCACGCCCTGTGGAGGACCGGGGCTAAGCAGGGGGTGTGGTTATGACGTATCATGAGAGTCGGAACCGTCCTGCTGGTCAATGGTTGGTTATGTTTAGGCCTTTATAAGTACAGTTCACCTTTCAATAAATGAGTTCTGGCATTGCTTTTTACCAAACTCCCTGGGTGTGACTTGGTGTCCGTCAATCAGGCGGGGGTAACGACAGTTGGCGACTTTTACCCGTTAAGCCTGTGTTCGCCAGGTAAGCTACTTTAATTCTTTCTGCTGGCAGAAAGAACCTCCTTTAGGGCCCCAAAAGGGGGGTAGCTTTAGACTTCGGCCCCATTAATAAGTAACGCAGTAGTCACTGGCATTGGAGTTTGTGGTTGGAGTTGGAGAATTTGCTGAAGCCGGAGGGAGAAGAAGAATAAAAGACCCTTTTTCATTTTCATCCTGCCTCCGAATTTTCTCCTATGGTGTCGTTGCTCCAAGTGGCAATCGCTTCAGGCAGCAACACAATAATATTTAAAAATGATATTTCCATGATTTTGTACATTTTTATGCTCTGATTTTATGAGAAAATGATGTGTAAGTATAAATAGATTAGTTTTGTGGGTTTTCATTTTTACTTCTTAGTGTAAACAAAGGGACATTTGTTTATTTCTCCAAAAACACCTCCAAACATTGCTATGCCTAGAGATATTGACAACTTTCATCACAGTGATTTTTATGAAAGAAATCAATATTTTCATTTTATTCACTTCTGAGGTTAGAAATGGATAATAATCTACCTCTTAGGATTTATGTAACTTTATAATGACCTACCCATTGGCAACTGTCTAGTTGTAAACTAACTTGAGATATCTTCTCAGTATATGTGAATGATTTAACAAAGAAGCATTAACTGTAGTTATACAGTATATATCAAGTTTATTTATTTTTATATTAAGAATAATGGCAGATTGGGTTATCCATGATTACCCTCAATACATGTATAAAGAGACAATTGTTGTAAAAATGCTTTATATTAAGTCAGCAACTTGAAAAGAAATATACTAAGTGCATGTATAAAAACTCAAATGGTATGAAAATACTTTGTGTAAAACCAATGACTTGGAAAACTGTGCTCTTTATATGTAATATGAAAGGAATTGCACTCTAAAAACATGTGTAACAAATTAAAATATATAAAAAATTTAAAAAAGAAAACATGGAAAATCTTATGTTTGTATCAAGTTTCTAGTCAAGATCCAAGTGTGTATACACAGAAGTCAACTGAATATTATAAAATTTTCTTCATATGAATGAATAACTTCTTTACATGAGTGAGCTCTCTTTCTGATTACTCAACAGGAAAACTTTGAAATTGACAAATGTTACTGGAAAATTTTTGAGTATATACCAGACATTGTAGAAATGGCATCCAGGGCCCTTGTCTTAGAGAAATCTGAAGTTTTCTTAGTAGCAATAAGACTAGGACATAGTAAAAACTTATATAACAGTAAATTTGTTGTGGTGTGAAGTAATCAATAAAATGAGTAGGAGTGTAAATTATAGGTTATAGATTAGTAATATATATATATAAGTTATAGATATAAAATTTTGATAAGTAAGGTAAGTTAAGACAATTATAAAGCAAGAACTGTCAAAAACAGGCCTAAGACTCCATTGTGTTGCCTTCTATAAAATCTGTTACAAAAGCTGTTTCTGAGAAACTGAAATGAAAGCTGTTTTCTTATAATTTTTTTTTTCTGTACTTTGTACCCCACAAAATGTACTCAACCCAGGATATGGTGGCCTTGGTGACCTATATGACTTTGAAGTAGATTCTCACCCCTGCTAACCACCTGCTCAAACGCAGAATATGGATGTCTAATACCTGCTTAAACCCAAGATGCTGTTGTCTGAGTTTCCCTGCTAACAGCATGTTTTCAGCTTCTGTAATCTTCTTGCCTTCTAACTGAAAAAATTCCAGTCCTACTTAGGGCTCTCAGGTTCTGCTAACTACTGTTTTAGCTTCTATGATTGGCTTGTTTACATGGTGTTAAGGAAAGTCCCTGAGCTATAGTTTTCATCCTTAAATTCTCAAAACACAGGAGGGGAAGTTGCTGTCCTCCCCCAGATCTTCAGCCTTTACTGGCAGGTGACAGTCCCTGGCCAGGTAAATAAAGCTCTCTTTTGTATTCAGACTTAGAGTGTTTTCTGAAGTAGCTCCTCATAACAAATCCTGTATTCTTGAGAAACCAAGAAACATTATTCTAAATTGAACCACTAAAGGAACTTTCCAAGAAGAAAAATTCTCACAGAAAGTCCCCTTAAACTCCTTCCCCACTCCCAGCCCAGTTTGTCCTTAGTAACTTCCTGCATTAATGGGGTACATTTATTACAAGTAATATGTTATTATTAACTAAAGTCCACAGTTTATAATGGGTTTAATGCTTTTTATTGTATAGTCATTTCAATTTTGAAAAATATAGACACATAGATAGACAGAACGGTATAATTGTATTGTATGGTATAATTTCCTTGATATAAAAATATTTTCTGGGCCACCTATCATCCCATTCATGTTTGAAATCCCTATCAAGCACTATTTTTTTCTTTTTTTTTACTGTCTGCATGTATATACCTTTTGTAGAATATCATAAAGTTGGAATCATACAGTTTGTAGACTTTTTAATTCATTTATTTTACCTAACAATATACACTAAGTTTCCTCTATGTCATTTCAAGGGTTGAATAGTCTTTAAAATAAATTTTATTGTTTAGAGATAAAGTATGCAATATGATATTATAGAATACACATTGGTAGTAAAAAGATTACTAGAGTGAAGCAAGTTATCATTTCCATCCTTTCATAGTTTCTGAGTTTTGTTATCTTTTTTAAGGGAAGTGCAGATAAAATCTATTAATCTAGCATGAATGCGCCAAACGGTACTATTTTATTATCCATAGTCCTCATGTTGCACATAAGATCTCTAGACTTATTCATCCTACATATGTTCAACTTTCTATTCTCTGACCTAAGTGTCCCTATTTCCTTTCCACACCCCACCCTCTATCCTGGTAACCACTGTTTTGTTTGCTATCTCTATAAATATTTTTTATGTTTTATGCATAAGTGACATCATACAATGTTTTTTTTTATATAATTCTGTGAATGGGTTATTCTACACAGCTTAATGAAATTCAAGTTCATCCACTTTATGGAAAATGGTAAGAATAATTATACTACCTAATTTCAGAATTTACGATAAAATTGTGGTGATCAAAATGGCAAGTAATTAAAACAAACAAATTGACCAAAGAAACACAATAAAGAAATTAGTGTAAACACATACATCTACAGACTACTGATTGTTTAAATGGTTATAATAATAGGTATTATGGTCTTTTCACTAAATGATATTGGAAAAGCTGTATGTATGCATGCAAAAGAATAAATCTAGACACTAAAATTCCATCATCTACCCAGATAAACTAAAAACATAAAGATTTAAACATAATACCGGGAACTATAAAACTATGATAAAGAAACAGGAGAAATGCTTCAGGATATGTATATGGGAAATAAATTTATTTTGTGTGTTTGAAACCCCAAAAGCCCAGAAAACAAAAGGAAAAATAGAAATATGGAATTACATTAACCTAAAAACATGCAGAGCAAAGGAGACACTTGAGAGAGTGCAATGACAAGCTAGAGAATGGAAAAATATATTTGAAATGCATATGTTTGACAAGGATTGATATCCAGGAATGCCCAAAATAAAGCTGCATAAAAATTACACAAATTTGGGGGCTAGAGCTGTAGCTCAGTGGAAGAGGATTTGCATAGCATGTATGAGGCACTGGGTTCAATCTGCAAAATCACAAAAAAATAAATAAATGAAATAAAGGTATGAAAATAATAAATGAATAAATTACACAATTTTCAAACTGGGCAATAATCCTAAATAGACTTTTCTTGACAAAAGACAAACAAATGGCCAACAATTATTTGAAAAAATGTTCCAAATCATTAAGTTTCAATAAAATGCAAACAAAATCCTCAATGAAATCTCACTTTAGCTCAGTTGGAATGGATAATATAAAATACAAAAAATATTACAAATACTGGTAAGGATGTGGAGAAAAGGACACTCTTGTATACTGTTGGCTAGAATGTAAATTACTAAAACCATGAGAGAACACAATATGACTCTTCTTCAAAAATATTAAACATAGTACTGTGATAGCATCCAGTAACTCCACTACTGACACATAGTCAAAGGAAATTAAATCAGTATGTCAATTAAATTCCTGTGTTGTTATGGTCTTTGCAGGACTACAATATCAAAAAAAAAAAAAAAAAATAGGAAGAACCAAGGTGTCCATCAACTAAGCAAAGAGAATAAAGACAATGTAATATATATGCAAAAGGAAATGTTATTCAGCATTAAAAAACAGAATCCTGTCATTTGTGACATTTGAAACTGGAGATAATTATGTTAAGGGAAACAATTCCACACAGAAAGTCAAGTAACATATGATGTCATTCATATTTGAAATAATTAATTAAAGTTGAGTGTAGAGTGTTGATTACTATAGATTGTGGATAGTGTGCAGGGGGGATAGGGAATGGTGATCAAGGGGCACTGAATTAAGGAACAAGAATCTCATGTGTGTTATTGTATATGGTGATGATAACAGTAATGTAATGTACATTTCAAAAAGTTAAAAGAAATGATTCAAAAGTTTTCAACCCAATGAAATGATATATGATTGAGGACAAAACCTGATTTAAATATAGCACAATGTATACATGTTTCAATAGATGGTATCCATCATGATGCATAAATTTTATGATTTTGCAGATCAGTTGTAAGCTAAAATATAACAAATTAAAGAACAAGGTAAAAATTAGTAAATCATAAAAACAATTTTATGCCAAAGAATGTTTTATTTTTCAATTTTTTTTTATTTGCAAACAATTTTCTTTATTTGTGGCATGCATTGTGATTTATTAATAAGTGTTTAGGATGTGGCATTATTAAATCAGGCTAATTAATATAAAAAATCTGACTAAAAATCATTTATAGAACATTTTATCCAACACTTGCAGAATACAGTCTCTTTTATCAATATATAGAACTATTTGTAGAATGAACCAAAGATTAGGCCACACAAATAGACTTAACAAATTTTTAAAAATAAAGTCATTTTCTATGTCTGCTTTGAACATAATGAAATACAATGAGAAATCAACTAGAGAAATTCTAGAAATCATAGAAATACATGGACACTGAATAATGTAGTTTTGAAAAGAATGAATTATTAAAGAAATGAAAATAAAAATTTAAAAATACTTAAAACAAGTGAAATGGAAATACATAATTAAAAACTTAGGTGAGGGTGGTTGGGTTGTAGTTCAGTGGCAGAGCACATGCCAACTATGTGTGAGGCACTGGGTTTGATTCTCAGCACCACATACAAATAAATGAATAACACAAAGATGCATCAACATCTTTTTTTAAATTTATTTTTATTCTAAGTTGTTAGAAATGACAGCAGAATGTATTACATTTCATATTATATACTTGTAGAGCATATTTTTACATATCTCTGGTTGTATACAAAGTATAGTCACAACATTCCTGACTTCATACATGCACTTAGGGTAATGATATCCATCCCAGTCTACCATCTTTTTTTTTTCTTCACCCTTTTGCCCCCTCTCTTCTCCTCCCTCCCCATTGGCCATTCTAGTGTTCCTCTAATCCTCCTATGTACCCCATCCCAACCCCACTGTGAATCAGCATCCTTATATCAGAGAAAACATTTGGCATTTGGCTTTTTGGGATGGGCTAACTTCACTTAGCATTATATTCTCTAACTTCATCCATTTACCTGCGAATGCCATGATTTTATTCTCTCTTATTGTTGAGTAATACTCCATTGTGTATATATACCACATTTTCTTTATCCACTCATCTGCTGAAGGGCATCTATGTTGGTTCCACAGTTTAGCTATTGTGAATTATGCTGCTATAAATATTGATGTGGTTTTGTCCCTATAGTATGCTATTTTTAAGTCCTTTGGGAATAGACTCTGTAGTGGGATGGCTGGGTCATAAGGTGGTTCCATTCCAAGTTCTCCAAGGAATCTCCATACTGCTTTCCATATTGGCTGCACCATTTTGCAGTCCCACCAACAATGTATGAGCATGCCTTTTTCTCCACATCCTTACCAATATTTATTGTTGTTTGTTTTCTTAATAGCTGCCATTATGACTGGTGTGATATGAAATCTTAGAGTGGTTTTGATTTGCATTTCTCTAATTGCCAGAGATATTGAACATTTTTTCATGTATTTGTTGATTGATTGTATATCTTCTTCTGAGAAGTGTCTGTTCAGTTCCTTGGCCCATTTATTGATTGGGTTATTTGGGTTTTTTTGGTGTTAATATTTTTGAGTTCTTTATATATTCTAGAGATTAGTGCTCTATCTTATGTGCATGTGGTAAAAATTTGTTCCCAATTAGTAGGCTCTCTATTCACCTCACTGATTCTTTCTTTTGCTGAGAAGAAGCTCTGTAATTTGAATCTATCCCATTTATTGATTCTTGATATTAATTCTTGTGCTACAGGATTCTTATTAAGTAATTTGGGGCCTAATCCAACGACATCTTAAAAAATAAAAAAATAAAAAAATCTTTGGTGATACAGCAAAAACATTACTAAGAGGAAAACATCTACTTAAGAAAAATTTAAAAAAGATTTCAAGTAACTCCAAGATGCATCTCAAGGATGTAGAAAAACAAGAATAAATCAAAAGCAAATTTTGTATAAGAAAAGAAATAAATGATCTGAGCAGAAATAAATGAACTGCAAACTAATATAGTAATAGAAATGATCAATGAAAAAATAAATTGGTGTTTTGAATATATAAGCAAAATTGACAAGCTTTAGCCTAGATTTACAAAGAAAAGCAAGAAGACATAGACTAGTTAAATTATAGAATTAAAAGGGATAATAGAGAAACACAAATGATCATTGGAAACTATCACAGACAGCAATATGTAAACAAATTGGAAAACCTAGAAGAAAGGAATAAACTTCTGGACATATATGGATATATTTAAATTGAAACATGAGGATATAAAAGACCTGAATACATGAATAACTTATAACAAAACTGGATCAATAATGAAATTCCCCCAACTAAGAGAAGTCCAATATCGGATGACTTCACTGTTATATTTTATACTCCAATATCTCTCTGATTAACTTTGATGCAACAATTCTCAGTAAAATACTGGCATTCAAATTCAGCAGCACATCATAAGTATCATTCATCATGATCAAGTTGGTTTTATCCCAGGATGCAAGGATATTTCAACATCCTCAGTATAAAATTGTCATACATCACATCAGTAGAATGAAAGAAATAAATTATATCATCATCTCAATAAAAACAGAAAGATCATGAGACAGAATTCAGCATCACTTTATGATCAATATAGAGGGTACATTGACATTAAGAAAAAACTAAGAAGTTGTCATCGATGGAAAATCATACTGAAGAGGGAAATGTTGAAAATGTTTCCCATAACATGTTGAACATTCCAAGAATGCCCACTCTTTCTATTCCTGCTTGCCACTTGAAATTTCATCCATAACAAATAGGCAAAATAAATAAATAAAAGTTTTTCAAATAGTAAGGGAGGAAATCATGGTATCCCTGTTGGCAGATGATATGATTCTTTATAGAGCAAAACCTGAAGATTCCAAAAGGAGCATTTTAGAACTTTTGAAATATTACAATAAAGATGCAAAATGCAAAATCAACATAAAAAATCAGTATCAATATACAAATGGGATTACAAAAAGATAAAAAACTTATTCACAGAAATGGAAAAAATTAATTGATAAAAGAGACAACTTACAGAATGGGAGAAAATATTCACCAACTATTCACATGGCAAAATATCAATATCCAGAATATATAAGGAATTCAATGAACAAACAAAAAAACAAAAATTTATAAAGTAATCTAGCTAAAAAATGAACAAATTATCTGAATAGATATTTTTAACACAAGAAACACAAATTGTCAACAAATATATGAAAAATGTTCATGTCATTATCTACAAGACAAATACAAATTAAAATTACAATGACATATAATCTCATCATTTAGCATGACTATTATTAGAAATAATTTTAATGAATGACAAATGCTGGTGAAGATGTGCAAAAAGGTGCTCTCATACATTATTTGTGCAATTGAAAATTATTACAGCCATATAAAACTATATGAAAATTCCTCAAAAATGTAGAAATAAATCTACCATAAGATCCAGCTTTCTAACTCCTGGACATATATACAAGGGAAATGAAATCAGCATACCAAACAGATACCTGAACATACATTTTTACTCTGACATGATTCACAATGGCTAAGAAATAAAATTAGTGGGTGCAGAAAATGTGGCATGAATACACAGTGGAACATTACTCAGCCATGCAGAAGAATGATATTCTTTCATTTCCATAATTATGGATGGAACTGGCTGTCTCTGTGTTAAGAGAATAAGCCAGACTCAAAAAGACAAGTACCATGTATTCTGTTTCATATGTGGAAGCTAAGGAAAGTCAAACTGAATATAAATTGGCAATTACATGAATGTTGGAAATGGTGAGAGGGAGGGTGTGAAAAAGGAGTTTGGATTTGATTAGCACACAATTGTTGCATATATTGAAATATACTGAAGTACATTAATATATACAACAAATAGATATTAATCAAAACTAAAATAGTTTTTAAAACCTCAGTTGCATTATATACATTCATAGTGAGAAAACAATTTTACTTATATTTTGTTTAAAATATAAAAGAGGAATAAACAGACAAAAGTCTTACTGAAAATTATAAAACACTGGTAAAAAACTAAAGCAAACTAATAAATTGAAAGATATTTTGTATTTATACATTACAATATTTAAGTTAGTTTTAATGTCCACACTCCCCAGAAAAGTCTCCAAATTAAATGAAATTTGAATTAGAAGCCAGGTTGTATTTTTATAAAACAGGGAAAAGTTCTAAGAGTCAGGGATCCTCAAATGACTTCTATTAATCAATGCAAATTTGAGCAGGAAGAACAAAGTTGTAGCATAAAACATCCTGATTTCAAAATATATCTCAAAGTTACATTGATAAAAGGAATATAGTAACATAAAAACAAACATATAAATGATTATAAAAGAATAGAAGGATCATAAATAAACCAACACAATTATTGTCAACTGATCATCAATAAAGTTGCATATAACACACAATAGAAAAATATCTTTAATAATTGGAGAAAACATAAAACTAGAAATATCAATTTAATAAGCATATAAAGCTACAAAATCTATAAATCCACATATAACTGGAGAAAACTAAAAACTAGAAATATCAATTTAATAAGCATATAAAGCTACAAAATCTATAAATCCACATATGAAAGAGTTCATTTGGAAGCTTACCAATCATCATACACAGAAATCAATTCAAAATATATAAAATACTTAAAAGACCTGAAACCATAAAACTTATGGAAGAAAACAGGGGAAATAATTTTTTATATTGGCCTTGACAATAAAATTTTTGGATTTGAAACTAAAAGCACAGGAAATAATATCAAATATAAATAAGTGGGATTGCACCAAAAGTTTTAGCATAGAAAACAATAATGTAAGCAAAACAAAATGTAATGGGAAAATAATGCAAATCATATAGTCCCCCTTACTTAAAACATTTTTTTTTTTTTTTTTGTGGGTACCAGGGATTGAACTCAGGGGCACTCATCCTCTGGATCACATCCCCAGCCCTTTTTTGTATTTTATTTAGAGACAGGGTCTCACTGAGTTGCTAAGTGCCTCGCCATTGCTGAGGCTGGCTTTGAACTCGCGATCCTCCTGCCTCAGCCTCCCAAAGTGCTGGGATTACAGGCGTGCGCCACCGCGCCCGGCCTTAAAACATTTTGACTAAGATATTTTTAACTTTAAGATGTTACAAAAGTTTTACACACACACACACACACACACACACACACACACACATGCACATACACACACACACACATTCAGTAGAAACTCTACTTTAAATTTTGTATTTTCATCTTTCTAGGGTTAGTGATGTGCTGTATGACCTTATTGTAGAGCTGAGATAAAACAGTGAGTCACAGCTTCCAATCTTCCATGTGATCATAATAGTGAACAACTGATAAGTTTCAGTGTACTATCTTACTAAGCTATTATGTTTGGTAGGTTAGGGGTATTGAGTGTACTTTTAAATTTTGGGATATTGAAGTTTACAATGATTTTATAAAGCTGTAACCCCATTGCTAGTCGAAGAGTATCTGTATTAGATAAGAGGTTAATACTTAAAATACAAAAAATCCTACAATTCACTATTTCAAAGAGGGGTATATAAAGGTGTTTTAACATCACTAATCATGACAGAAATAAAAATTAAAACCAAAATGAAATATTACTTTGAATTTATTAGAATGGTTATGAATAAAATTAAAGATTACAAGTATTAATGATATGGAGAAAAGGAAATTTCTGTACAATATTGGTGGGAATGCGGATTGTTAAAACACTATTGGAAACAGTATGATGTTTCCTCAAAAAGATAAAAATAGAACTACTGTGTGTCCTAGCATTCCCACTCTTGGGTATATATCAATAGGATTTAAATAAAAATCCTGAAGCACTATTAGCACTCCATTCTTTATTGCCCCATTATTCCCAAATGCAAGGAAATAGAAGCAGCATGAACATATGTTGAGAGATAAGTGGATAAAGTAAACGTGACATATACATACAATGTTACATAGTTTTTTTATAAAGTAAGGAAAATCTGCCACTTATAACATTTATAAACCTGTAGGATATTATGCTTTGGAAAAAAAAAAAAAAAAGCTGCCCACAAAAAGAAATGCACTACATGATTTCACTTATGTTATGAATCCACATTAGTCAAAATCACAGAAGCAGAGAGTAAAATACTGGTGGCATGCTCTAAATAGAGTGAGAAATTTGAAGATATTAGAAAAAGTGTACAACATTTTGCTTATACAAAATTAATGTCTTAGACATCAGCTATTCAACAATGTGATTTTAGTCAACAATATTTTATAGTACACTTAAGAAGAAAAATCTCATACTAAACGTTCTTAACACCAAGATAATGACAGAAATAGTATGATTTTCACAATGATGGATAGTTTTACAGCACAGTTTATGGTGAGTTTCATGGATTATACTTATCTTCACTATTCAAATTGTGTGCATTATATACACAAAATATTTTTGTGTCAATCATAAGTTAATAAAGCAATGTTAAAAATATTGTGGACTTAGTGCACATTTAATGATGCCTACCAAAATCACTAAAATAATAATAATGAAAAGGGTGTGTCTTGGGGCTGGGGTTGTGGCTCAGTGGTAGAGTGGTTGCTTAGCATGTGTCGGGTACTGGGTTCGATCCCAGGCATAAAATAAATAAATAAATATATTATGTCCACCTACAACTAAAAAAAAACCATTTTTTTTTAAAAAGATGTGTTTTTACAAAAAAAGGAAATTGAATAAACAACACAGATGAACGATATGTCAAAATTGTCAAGGTTGAAAGTTATAACAAAAAGTACAAGCCGGGCGTGGTGGCGCACGCCTGTAATCCCAGCACTTTGGGAGGCTGAGACAGGAGGATTGTGAGTTCAAAGCCAGCCTCAGCAATGGCGAGGCACTTAGCAACTCAGTGAGACCCTGTCTCTAAATAAAATACAAAAAAGGGCTGGGGATGTGGCCCAGTCGTTAAGTGCCCCTGAGTTCAATCCCCGGTACCACAAAAAAAAAAAAAAAAAAAAAAAGTACAACAAAAAGTTAAAATTACACTGGAGATGCAGAGAAACAAAAAGTACCCAGGTAAAATTTTTTACTCCAGAAAGAATGATGACTCAGAAATATCAAATTCTTCTGAAGGTGATAATGCAAATGTGACTGGAAATAGGATGATTTGTTGAGAATTTCTGTGAATAACATGTAATTCATTTAGATCACTTGTTTCACCTTTCATAGTTGGGAAATATTTCCAACAATTCTGCAGCTAAAGAGAGGAATTTATTATCTGAAGAAATTCTCATAGGTAATAGTAGAGTGAAATGTTTTTCTAAGAAGAAGTTTATAAAACTTTGTCAAAAATAAATTGATTGTAAATAATGAGGTTTATTTCTATGCAATTTATCTGCTTTTATGCCAGCACAATGCTACTTTGTCTAAATTATCCTTGCAATAAAATTTAAATTCAAGTAGTTTGACGCCTTAATATTTTGTTCATTTTGCTTAAGAATGCTTTGGACATTTGGGGAATTATCAGCATCAATGTAAATTTTTCTGATTGTTTCTTTTTATTTTTACTTGTTCTTCTTAATTGTATATAAGAGTACAATCCCAGTGGCTTGGGAGCCTAAGACAGGAGGATCATGAGTTCAAAGGCAGCCTCAGCAACAGTGAGGCGCTAAGCAACTCAGTGAGACCTTGTCTCTAAATAAAATCCAAAATAGGGCTGGGGATATGGCTCAGTGGCTGAGTGTCCCTGAGTTCAATCCCAGGTACGAAAACAAACAAACAAACAAAGAATCAAAGAAAAAAGACTGTTTTAAAAATGGGCTGAGGATCTGAGAAAAAAAAAAAATTGGAGGAGGATATATGAAAGGCCAACAGGTATATCACAAAATTGCTCAGAAAATGTGATGAAACAGTTTTAGGCCACAACTTTCAACTGTTCCACAGCTCACAAATAAAGCAATGAAGAACATCTGACCAGAGAGGTGGGTGACAGATTTAAACACTCTAAAACTCAATACTAAAGAGCTTGAAACAGAGGGACCTGAAATTTGAATGCCAGAGAAGAAAATATGGGCAGAAGTCCTTGACCCTCAACCCCAGATTGTGTGGGGTCAGGAGGGAGGGGTAACAGAGAAAGAGAAGACAAAAACCCTTAAACTTACTTCCTTTCCAAGGGCAGTGGCCCAAACCTACTTCCTTTCCAAGGGCAGTAGCCCACATCTGTAACCACATTAGCTTGCGAGGCTGAGCGAAGAAGGTCACAAGTTGGAGGCCAGCATCAGCAACTTAGAGTTCAGTGACCAAAGAATGGAGGAAAGGGACCTGTGCTCCCAAATCAGTTCCTTATTCACATTTGCTTTATGTATTTAGTTTCTATAGTGACTGATAAAGATAGATATTGATATAAATGTAGAGATATTTGTTATATTCTATTGATAATCCCTTTTATAGTTATATAATTATATTAATTTGTTTTGCAGTTTTTTTATATAAGGTTATTTTGTCTGATGTACGTATACCTACTCTGTTTTTTTTCCTTTATGATTTGCAAGAAATATTTTATCAATCTTTTTACTTCAAACACTCTGTGTCCTTATAGAGAAAGTAAGTATCTTATAGGTAGGGTTTTAAAGAAATCTATTCAGCCACTCAACATCTTTTGATTGGAGATTTGGTGCATTTACATTCAAGGGAATTTTAGATAGATAATGCTCACTATTGCCCTTTCTATTTCTCCTATAATCTCACTCAACAACACAGAAGAATTTTGTGAGCAAATTGTGCTTATTTTCCCCAACACTCCATGCAATCAATAAATTCTACAATAAATGTCATCATCCTAATGTTCTCTAACTGAATTTAATTCTGATATTATCTATGTGGAAATAGTATTGGATCCCACAGGTTGAGGTCACAGTCCCCCCAAATTGCCTAAACTTTAAATACCAATCATAAACCTCAGGTTTTCACTGACTACAAATTGGAGTTTGTAAAACCCCCTCCTCGGATTTGATTAATTTGTTGAACTATCCCACATAACTCAGAAAAACTCACTTACTGGTTGGTTATAAAGAATATTTCAAAGGATACTGATGAACACCAAATGAAGAAATGGATAGAGAAATGCATGGGGAAAGAGACATGGAGTTTCATTGTCTTCTTCATTGTCTTCACCCTCTAGGAATGCCACAGATCCAGTTATTCAGAAGCTCTGCAAACACTGTCATTTGGAGTTTTACCTAAGCTTCATTACATAGGAATGCTTAATGAAATCATTAGCCATGGTGATCAACTTAATCTTGTTTCTTCTCCCTTCCTGGAGGTTAAATGAGGTGTGAATATCCCAAACTATAAACTTGCCTTTAACTTTCTGTAGACAAGCTCCCATCCTGAAGTTACTTAGGGATTGACATCCACCAGTCAACTCACTGGCATAAAACAAGATATTTGTTAGAATGAATATTCCAAGAATTTTCAGCCTTGTATATCAGGAAATTGGGACCAACACCAAGTACATATTTTACATTATCACGGGTTGTAATGAACTCTCTAAGCTATTGTTTGTCATGGAATGCCATTCTCTTCCATTCATTTCTGAAAGGAAGATTTTTACATAAACAAATATTTATAGTTGGCTCTTTTCTTCCTTCAGCATAATGAATATATCATCCCACTCTTCTGAACTGTAGTGTTTCTCCTGAGAAACACTGAGCTAGTTTAATCAAAACTCATTATAATATGTTCTTTTTTCTCTCACTCTTTTCAACATTTTTCTTTGTCTTTTATTTTTCATAGTGTGATTATACTATGTAGGTATACTCTATGCTTCATTGGATTGAATTTCATTAAAATTTTTTGTCTTTCTTTTCCTGTATTTATATCTCTCCTTAGACTTGGAAAGTGTTCAACTATTATTTATATAAATAAACTTAAAATTTTTTTTTTCTTGAGCTCATGTAATTTATTATTTAATAATAATTTTATTATAATTATATATTTAATTTTATTCTATATACATAATTTTAATATTATACTATATATATATTTTAAATATTTATTATTTTATAATATTTATATTTAATTATTTTATATATATATATTTTTAATATATTTTATTATATTTATAATTAAATAATATTAATAATTTTTTTATTTATAATAATATTTTTTCTAATATTTTAATAATAATTTCAAATTATAATTTTTTAATAATTTTAAAAAATACTTTATTTATTAAAAATATATTTAATATATAATAATAATTAAATAATTTTAAGAACATTTAACTTTTTTGATATCCCATAAATCCTGATAACTTTCCTTATTCTTGTCTTGTTTTGTTTTAAATTTTTTTCTTTCTTTAATTTTATAATTTTAAAATACCCTGTCATTTAGTTTCCAGCCTCTTTCTTCTACTAGATAAATTCTGCTATTGATTCTATTTCATCTTTAATTCCATTCATTGTATTTTTCAGCCAATAATCCATGTTTGATTGTTTCTTTTATAATTTAATTCCATCTTATTTTGTTAATTTATTATGTTCTCAATTTTGTTAATTTGCTTCTCTGTATATTTTTGAAACTTGTTGAGTTATCTGAAAATTTATCTTTAATTTCTTGTCATGCAGTTTATATATCTCCATTTCTTTTGGTTCTACTATTAAGAAATTATTGTCTGTTTTTTTGTGGTGGTATTTCTTCTTGGTTTTTTAGATTTTTTTTTTCTTTTTTTATGTTGAGGTCCACTCAGATTTTAAAGCCTCATTTTGGAATACTTTTCTTTGTTTAGGGTTGTGAAGGGTCTTTCTGAATAAAGTGAAGCATTTCTGACACCAGTAAAGGCGAGAATGTGAAGTTTCTTTGTAGCGCTGTCAGTTAATATCAGCATTGCAAAAGACTTCAGGAGTCCTCAACTATCAATGAAGTGGATGTTATACAATGGCAGTAAAAGTCACTGGAGGTATTCAGTGATGATATCTACTAAGGTCATATTTTTTTTCTCTTTCCATATTTTTAATTGGTGAATAATAGTTCTGTGTAATGATAGGATTTGTTAAATATTTATACATGCACACAATACAACAATATAATTTGACCTATATCACTCCCCGGCACTCCCCACACACACACACCAAAATTTCACCTCCTGGTACCTTTCCTCTACTTATTTCCCTTTGATTTTTATGAAATTCCTGCCTCCCCACTTTTCTTTTCCTTTTTTCTCTAGCTTCCATATATGAAAGAAAACATACTATTCTTGACCGTGGTCTGTAGTTCCATCCATTTTCCTGAGAATGACATAATTTCATTTTTTTTTTCTTTTTGGCTGAATAAAAATCCATTGTGTATATATACCACATTTTCCTTATCCATTCATCTGTTGATAGACACCAAGGATGGTTCCATAGTTTGGCTATTGTGAATTGTGCTGTATCTTGATTGTTCTTACTCCCACCACAAAGGAGTTCACTCTTCATATTGGATCTGACATGTAGTCCGAATTGTGGGGCAGTGGTTCCAGTGTGTGATGAGTAGTACTTGTGGAATAGTCATAGTTGATGCCTAAAACATTGGCATGGATGGAGAAACTATGGCTCTGGGATTCAGGACAGCAGTGGCACTCATGCACTGGATGCAGCATACCCACTGTTTCCCACTTTTGGATGATTTCCCTAGAATTTGAAATAAATATACAAATAACCCAAGACATTTTCAAGTAGTCCACCTTCTTGTTTAGTGAAGGTACCTTACAGACTATTAGAGATTGACACAGGATTTTCACACAGTACTGAAAGAGAAAAACTCTCAAGACCCCAGAATGCTATACCCACTAACACTATTCTTTAGAAATGAAGGCAGGATAAAGACAGTCCCAGACAATAGCTATGAAAAAATATTTCCACCAAACTTGTAAAAGACATGCCAATGGAAATTATTCAAACTGAAAGAAAGACATGTTAATAAGTACAAGAAAATATAGAAAGTATATTTTGAAAACAAATGCAGAATTCTCTAACATTGTTAAGTGTGGTTTATAAACCATTCACATCTTTAATATGAGGATTAAAAACAAAACAATTAAAATAATAATTACATCAATATCTTAAGTATAGAAGGATATAAAATAAAATATTCAAAATTGAAAATGTGTGAAGGAACAGAATGCAAACATGGAGATTTTTACTATTTTTTTTTGTTCTTTTTTTGGGTGCATATGTATTTATTTTTATTGTGATCCTGTTAAGGTACTATTATTTTAAAATACCTTATGATAACCAAAAGTTGTTTTTGTAAGCCTCATGGTTTCAAGGCAAAAATATATAATACACAAACTACAATTAATAAGAAAAGAACCAAAACACACTACTAGCATGTAAGTCAATCATCAAGGATGTCAATAAGAAAGGTAAAAAGAAAGATCTCTAACAAAAGCAGAAAGAAACTTACAAAATGGCAACAATACAATCTTAACTAGCAATAATTACCTTTACTGGATGGATTAAATTTGCAAAATAAAAGAACCTAGTAACTCAATG
Source organism: Tamias sibiricus (assembly GCA_025594165.1). Taxonomy (NCBI): domain Eukaryota; kingdom Metazoa; phylum Chordata; class Mammalia; order Rodentia; family Sciuridae; genus Tamias; species Tamias sibiricus. The sequence goes on from CM046667.1 coordinate 79,375,073, forward strand.
GTTTAAAAACAAGGTTCAATTATGTTTTGTTTACAAGGAACTCACTTCACCCCCAAGAACACACATAAATTGAAAGTGAAAGGATAGAATGTTTATAGCAGTGCAAATTCCAAAATCCAAGTTTGTGAAACCATCCCAGGGGATCATCAACAGATGAATGGATAAAGAATATGTGGTTTATATGCACAATGGAGTTTTAGTCATCCACAAACAAAAATGAAATTATGACATTTGATGGTAAATGGATGGAAATGGTGAACATCATGCTAAATAAAATAGGCAAGACTCAGAAAGTCAAAGTCATATGTTTTATCTCATAGGCAGAAACTAGGGAAAAATAAGGGGAACAAAGAGGAGGCACCCCATGAAAATATAAGGGAGATAAGCAGAATAGAGAAAAAGGCTAAAGGGAGAGCGAGGAGGGAAAGGAGCGAAGAATGGTGGAAGGAAATAGACAAAATTATGGTTTGTGTATCTGTGAATATACCACAGTGAATTCCACCTTTATGTATAAGAATAGAGCACCAATTAAAAAACAATAAATGAATAGAAAGAAGACTAACAGAGTAAGGGGAATAGGTTAAAGGGGGAGATAAAGGAAAGAGGAAGTTCTGGGGAATGAAGTGAGGCCAAGTATATTCAATGCATGTATCAGTATGTGAAAAGAAACCCCAATATTATATATAACTGTAATTCACTAAGTAAAACATTAAACAATAAAAATAAAAAAGACATTCCATGGAAAGGGAAGACTAAAGACTGAAGGTGTAGTCAGACTATTGTCAGTAAATGAAATTGTAGATCAAAAGCAGTGAAAACAAACAAGAAAGGTCATTATGTGATGTTATGTGGATCAATTCAATAAGAGGAAATCAAAATTTTAAATATGAATGTATTTAATATTGTATCACACAAATATGTGAAGCAACAAATCTAAAAAGAAAGATAAACTCCAAAAAATAATATTTGGGAAATTTAATGTCTCACTTTCATTGTTGGACAGATAATCCAGAGGGAGTATCAAAAAATAAATGTAAGAGTGAAATTGCACCCTAAAGAAAATGGATTTGAGACATATCTACAGGACATTCCATCCAATATTCGACAAATGTACATTTTTTCGTCAGCCATTGGAACATTCTACAGCATATATCATACAATACGCCACAAAAAACACATCTCAAAAAATTGACAGCTGAATTCTCATTTTTAAATATAATATAAAGTCAAGTTTATCACAAAATGCATAGATTTGGTGCAAATGTTTAATTTTATTCATACTAAAGTCTTTAGTCTTAAAATGGAAGACATATAAAAGTTTGGAAGTGATTAGGAATGAAGGAAAAAAGAAAATCTCAATGAATTCTTGAAGATAAAAATGTAGATTTTTTTCTTAGCAAACATTGAAGTAAAATAGAAAGTAAAAACAACTAATAGCTTAGGAACTTTCTTTTTTAATACCACAGGGGAAAATATAAGGAAAATGTGTATTAATATAACACAAAAATGTATCAAAAACATAACATTACATAAATGCTGTCAGAAAAGGAATGGAAAAATTATATTAATGGTGAAAATTAAAGTTGGATTAGCTGTATTGATATCAGACCACAAAGACTTTAAAGCACATGACAACACTGAGGAAAATAGTTACATTATGATTAAATTTGTCTAAGAAATCAGAAAAAAAATCAAGATAAAAACATGAGGTAGAGTCAACAATACTAAGAATAAAAAGATGAACATGATTACAGTAAAATTTTCATACATAATGGGACTTAATATTAATTTTTTTTCAAAATGTTGAAAACTTAATTGTAACTACAAATTTCCTGAAAAAATGCAAATTATTTTTATAGAGACCTTACAATTAAAGATTCCAGAAGAACCTAGATGTTACACTCCAAAAGAGTGACAGAGATGTTGGAAGGGAACTCTTACAAAAGAGTGGGCAAGCTATGAAAACTAAATCAAACAATAGGATCAGAAAGCATAATTTCATCAAGTATTTTTGTCATATTTAGAGATAATGTAGTAAGAGAAATTCATAGTTACCAGGATATATCAAGAACTATTTAATTAGGATAGGTGAAAATAGCTGTGTCTTTAGATTGAAAAAAAATGTAGCCACAAAAAAAATTGAGGTCCAGCAGGGAGAGACCCAGAAAAAGTACCTATTCTGTCCTCCAGCTGTTTATAAAACCTTCCCATTGTCAAAAATCAAATAGAATTGACCATGCCACAAAAACAGGTTGATGTAGTATATACCACTCAGACTCCTGAGTCAGTATTTGAACCAGCATTTCAGGGAAAACCCAGAAAATCGAACACACTCATAACAGATAAACAAGTGCTTGACAATAATCATTAAAAAGAGAAACAATATGATATTAAAAAAATAAGTAATAAATAAGTAAATAAGTAATTACTTATTTCTTTAATATCATATTGTTTCTCTTTTTAATGATTGAACACCTGGGTACTTAACCACCGAGCACACACACACACACACACCTTTTCAAATTTTTTTCAAGATAGGGTCTTACTGAGTTGCTTAGGGCCTTGTTAAGTTGCTGGGACTGGCTTCAAACTTGTGATTCTACTGCCTCAATCTTCCTAGCCACTGGGATTACAGGTGTAATGCACATGTTAAATTAAAAAATAATAATAATAAAAAGTTATTTTAAAAAGAGAACTGTTGAACATTGCTTACTGTTATCTTCATTTGTGTAAAATTAAAATATTTCCCTTGATTGTTCAATCTCTGGTACAAAAAAAATTATATGTATTTTGTTTTATATATATACATACACACACACACACACACACACACACATATCTGACATATACATATATATATCCTGAAAAATTATAAGCAAAAAAAGACATCCAATTACAAGTAGATTAGATATACATCTCCTCCAGGTTATGCATTTACATAAACCACATCCAATTTTGTGTTATTGACCTTTTAGTGTGTTATCATGCTTTTCCACAAATCATGAATATTCACCAATTCAAAACCCAAACGTTACATAAGTATTTTTGATAACCAAGAATACACTACACCAACTTGATCTGTTATAAAAAAAAAAATTGTAATCCTTTCTCGGGGACAAAAGTTTCACTAAAGAGAAATGGCAACAGGCCTCTAGGCAGAAATACTGGCAAAGTTACAACTAAAATAAGGCATTCCTTTAATGCTAAATTTAAAGTTAGACAAAGCAACAGAATAAAACAAGCATGTTTCTAAGAGGTTTCGTTAACAGATTTCTACTACTAAACTATTAGGAAGAATGGATGTTCCTAGTGAATTAAAGTATTCCTATAGTACAGCCAGAAGATGCTCACATATCAATGGCCCACATCAAATATAAATCCCTGAGCACTTGCTCTTGCTTTCCATATGTGCTTCCTTCTGCCACTTTCCTTTTAACCTAATGAACAAGTCCTTATGCACACTTCCTAGAGATAAAATAATTTCATGTTCAAGATACATCTTTTCAGCTGGGCACAGTGGCATCCACCTGTAATCCCAGTGGCTCTGGAGGCTGATGCAGGAGGAGCGAGTGTTCAAAGCCAGCCTCAGAAATGGTGAGGTGTTAAAATACAAAATAGGGCTGGGGGTGTCGCTCAGTGGTCAAGTGCCTCTTGGTGCAATCCCCTGTATGAAAAGAATTTTTAAAAAGAAAAGAAAAAAAATGCATCTTTTCTATCAATTGTAATAAAAAGATATTTATGAGTTGGCAAATTCACTGGCTCCTTGCTTTGGTTGCCTGTCCAGACAAGGTGTGATTTCATGGAGCCACCAAGGAATGGTTCTTAAGGGGGATCCCTGGTCTGGGCAGCTCTGCTGTCTAATATATGGCCCAAAAAAGAAAAAAAGAAAAAAAAAAAAAAAAAAAAAAAAGAACCCTTCCTTTATAGCCTCCAGCTTTGCTTACTTTTGGTAAGGCTGACAAGTTTACATCTTAAGTTACATTAAAAACAAACAAACACCATTGTTTTTCCTTTTAAACGTCAGTGTAGGACTATGCTTCAGCTACACTTTCTTGCCAGTTATTTAAGATCAGGTTGGTTAAAACTGACCTTGTTTTTATCTATTCTTAAGTGTCGGCTGAGATTCCTTAGATATAACTCTTGGTTTATATGTGTGAATGCTTTTGGCTTCTTTAGGTTTCCTCTAGAAGTTGTGCCATCTGCCAGAATGCACCAGTGTCTTATTGACCATACATGGCTTCTCTTAGAAACACCAGTGACATTTCCCTTTCCAATAATCCTCACGGAAGAATATGCATTGGTTGGCTTTCTGTTCTTTAGGGTCTTCTTAATCTCCCTGATCAGCAAATCAGGTGACTCACCAGAATTGCAGGGCCCAGAGAGTAGTCAAGTTGTTTTCTTGGTTCTGGCTGACTTTAGAGGGCAAAGGCCAAAATGTTGGCTGCTTTTTCATTGGCCCTTTTACTTCCTGTACTTTGGTCTCCAAGTTTGGGGTTTTAAACACCAGTAGGTCAGTTTCAACAGTGTTAAAGTGGGAGTAACAGGTTGCAACTTCAATATCTATAATTTTACAGTTATTCCTTTCATTTAATTGGGGTTAGTATTAGTACTGAAAGTCAGGATTATATACTATCTGTCCTGTAGGTGATGACTTATTACCTCAAATTAACTCAAGTTGTTTTATTAGAAGCAGTAACTCTGCCAAACACTAACAGGCAACAGTTATGAAGTTCACAAGGACAATACAAACTGAAATTAACAGAGCAAAAATATTCAAATTGTGCAATAGCTACGAACCAAGAAAAATAATTTTTATAATCTTAAAACTTTACTTAGTTTTATATTATAGCCCTTCTTTGTTTTGAGATCACAATAATTTTTAAAACAAACATCAATCTTTGAAAAACTTTAAATGAGATAAAGTTTAGCCTATGTTGGAGCCATTCTAACAAGGATTCAGGTGAGAGGCAGAGAATTTCTCAGGTAAGGCAGGGTTCTTGACAAATAACACAATGCAACATTATATCTGAAACATGATTCTAACAAAGGCTGAAAGAGCTTTTAAGAATCTTTTTGTGGAAAAAGTGGCAATATGATTCCATGTTTTACAGTGTCACCTTTTGTAGCTGCCTGATGCTGTTGCTTGCAGCTACGACGCCACGGGAGAAAATTCAGAGGCAGGATGAAAATGAAAAAAAGGTCTTTTATTCTTCTTCTCTCTCCGGCTTCAGCAACCTCTCCAACTCCAACCGCTCTAACTCCAACCACCAACTTCAACCACCAACTTCAATCACCCCACACACTCTAACTAACCTCACCCGGTTATATACATTTTGCCTTAAAAAGCACAAGTGCTTACAGCTCCAGCTTACAGGTGCGTCACACAGTGTTCACGGGCATACAAAAATTCTTTGATAAATGTATGAATATCAGGTGAAACTTGAACATCTTTTATGGCTCTCAGCTAACCACAATCTTAGCTATCTCCTTAATTAGGGCTCCTTCAACCTTTAAACAAATCAGACTTTCCTTATTACCTTCCAAAAATATATTTAAATTTCTATTCCAGTTTGAAGAGTATATCCAACTATAAAATATCAAATTACATGAATAAATACAAAGAAAATTTGTTATTTCTATACACATCTGAGACTATTACAACAAATTATTTTAGTTTGGAGAATACTGACTTGATACAGTGCTATCCCCTAAGCTTTATATTTAACTAAGTTTAACTTTTAAAGTAGAATTTAGGACCTCTAATGTACAGTAACAATAATCACAGGTTTGCATGCGTTAGCATTATTAGGAAAAATCAAAGGATAGACTTAAATCTCTTATATATTTGGAAAATAGTTTTAATGATCAGAAATAGACTTAGTCAAAGCAAACAGATATAAGACAGGTTATAAGAGAGCATTTATTGGTTACCTTGCCAGTAAGCCTAAATACACTTTCATTTTATAAATATTTTACATAACACATAGACAAGGCTCAAATAGATATACTTCTCAGATGTGTACTTATATCCAGTGACATGTATTTAGGCTGTGGCAAATATATTGTTATAACCTAAAACAATAGTTGTTTAACCAATTACAAAGTAATCATTTAAAAAACTTAAAAACATGTACAAACACTAATTCCTTTTTAGTTTTCCCAAGTATTAAAACCTAACACATACAAGAAAATTATTGTGGTAGATAAGAGCAGATCAATGTTTGAAACGTTTGCTTCAGTACATTAAAGTTCAAATAAATTTGGCTGTGTTAATTATAGTGAATTTAATCACAAACACAATATTTTTGAGATTTACCTTCTGTAAACCTTCTATGAATTACTTGGACATTCACAACTTATTTGCATCCTTAGTTTTGTTCTCTTTTATCTTGCACTTTGGCACAAGAATATTATTTTACCAGACAAAATATTTTCTCATCCAGAAACATTTCTTTTACTTTCTAATTTTCCATACTATAATATATTTCCATACCTATAACTTCTTTTGTCTTTCTAGTCTCATACCATTTCTTAAATTCATATTCTGAAACAATCCTTATGAATGTTATCTGTGCATTTAACTTAAAACAACAAATTTCATCCCAGGAGAGGGCTAGACAATCTGCCATATACAAAAAAAAAATGTACCTTAATTTTTTTTTTCTCCTAGGTTGTATTCAAGGCTTTAGAGCACAGGATATTTTTGAGCCTGACATGTCTCCCTTATCACAGTGCCATCAACTTTAAATGAATTCCCCACTGTCAATTTTACCCAGAAGCTCCTTTTGGTACCTTTTCTTAGACTAGGTATATTGATATTCAATGGAGGAAGTTCTTTCTGTACTTTTCTTTAGTCTTTCTTAAAGATACCTTTACAGAGATTGCCTACAAAACATGGGTTGGCCTTAGCTTCTGTCTTTTATTCTTTTCTGAGTGCAGTTGTTTACCTGAAAGTCCCCTCATGCATTTAGTTTGATAGGACACTATTATAGTAAGAATTGCTTTGCCCCAGTGAAGGATATGTCCTGGCCAAATGGTGTGTCTTGTGGAATCTTAAAAGTGGAGACTATTCCTGTTCTCAGCTAATAAATTGACAGTATAGAAACCTACTACCCCATTCTTTGTAGCCAGCAGCCTCCAACCCCACCCCAAGGGCAAAAGGGGCTAGAAGGAAGGGCAGAGTCCAGGTCCTCTTTGGCCATTTTTCTACATCCAAAGCAGCTTTTCTGGGATTTTTTTTCCAACTGGGGGCTCTTGTCCTTCATATGGTGAGATGATCTGTGGATGCCTGGGGTCAGGCTGAGAAACAGTGCTGAGAGTGCCAGCCTGGGTTTAAAAGATTTAAATATTTTTAACCCTTTCTTCTGGTGTCTTGGTTTCCTTGCACACTAGAGGCAGTGTCTTTTCACACCTTTAACATAGTTTGTGATTGTTCAGACCCCTTATCATGCAACTGCACAAATACCTGTATACACATAATTTCCTTCATATAGTTTACCCCTGATAGGCCAACTTCAAGATTGTATAATAATCCATAAAAAACATTCAAAGTCCAGATTATGTTACAGTATATCATCTTTCTCTTAGGCTTATACCTAGAGTTGGCACATTCAGTCAAGATCCCTCTACTCAAGAGACTACAGGCAAGATCAACACAGAATGTCCCATGTCTTAAAGGGGCAGTAACAGATACTAAAAACCAGACAGGCAAGTGTGGATCACTGAAACCTGGGCTGACAGATGAGAAACTTTAAAACATACAGACCTGAATATACAAATTTTTTCCACTTAGTTTGCCTTTGATAGACCAACTCCAACTTCAAGATTGTATAATAAGCCCAGAAGCTATTCAAAAGCCAGATCATTACAGTAAAACATTATATTAGGCAGGCTTATACATTTAGGTGGTCCTTTCTTCAACTTACCTTACTTCTGACAGATCAACGCCAATTGCAAGATTGTACTAAAAAGCACACAGAGACACCCAGAGAGGAGTACCAAAAACATGGCCAATAGACAGGATTCTTTAAATTGACAAGGTAAGATCTTTTCCAAGAAAGGACCTATAGGACCAATTCAGTATAGGTCGTGTCTTAATTGGGACAGTAACAGATACAAACAAAACAAAATCACAGAAAGACAACCACAGAGAATTCTCAAATCCAAGGCCAACCAATCAATGAAAACAGAACAGACCAGAAGGGACTGAATATCCCTAGGTTCTCGAGTCCTGCTTAAGTAAGACTTATACACCAGTGACACCACAGATGTACACACAAAGAAGACCAAGAAGTGTGGAATCAAGGGTCTTGAAGTGCACACTGAGATGGTCAAAATTGTCACAACTTTCCTGAGTTTAATTTTCTTTTTCTCAAAGTGGACCATAATGGACAAACTTGTACCATTCATGGAGAGAGGGTCAGAGTTCCCTGAAGCAAACGAAGCTTCAGCAGCTGCTAGGAAGGTTCCTCAGCCCCTCCCTTTACTCACAGGGTTAGCTCTTCTGGTTTGACCTGAGGCAAACTCACCCCTCTTCTAACTCTCCAGCAGTTGGCTCTCAACAAGTTCACCAGTCACCTTGCATCCTCAGCATGGAAATGGGAGTTCCTTGGAGAACCACAATTGCCCATGATAGCTGGAGTGGGGGCTGCTCATGGGTCCAACATTGGGTACCAAATTTGTTACCAAAATCTTAGTCCTTGTCCATGATACCAATTCAATAACAAGGACACAGTTTTGAGAAAAAGGAGAAAGAAATTTTCTTCCTTTGTGAGCAAAAGAGAAACATGGGGGACTCCTATTCCCAAAGCTGTGATTCTTCTTTTTATGTTTTTATTTAGAGACAGGGTCTCACTAAGTTGCCTAGGGCTTCAAGTCCCTGGGATTACTTGTGTGAGCCACTGTACCCAGCTTATCTTTCGGTGTTAACATCAGTTATTTGTCCATAATTCACTATATTTCTCACTATTCCATACCTCTTTTATGAACTCTGATTTCCTCTTTCAATACTCACTCTGGTGCCTAAAACACAATCCATACTCTAAACAGCCTTCTGAAAGAGAAAAACTTAGATGTCATACAATCTATCTCTGTCAGTTCTACATAAGTTAGACTTCAAAATGTGTCTTGAATTATTCTTTTATCAAAATGTTAACTGCTGAAATCCTATTTAAGACACTATTATCTTTAATTTGGGTTAGAGCTATGACACTCTACTTGTCTTTGTGTTAATTTTGACTCTCTAGAGTCTACAAACACCTGAAGTAACATTTTAGAAATGTAAATCATAGCAGTTAACTCAGTTACTAAAAATCATCAGATCCACCAATAGCAGTCAACATTTTATTCTTCACAATAGAATAGAAGACTTCATAGAACTGGTCTCTTACTTGTTCTTATGATCTAATTACTTGGGGTTGTGGCTGTGCCTCAGTGGCAGAATATTTGCCTAGCATGTGTGAGGCACTGGGTTCAATCCCTAACACTGCATACAAAAAAAAAAAAAAAAAAAAAAGCACATAAAATAAAGGCATGCTTTCAATCTACAACTACAAAAAAAATGATTTAATGTTTTACCTCTCTCTTTTATAAACATACAAATTTCTCCTAAAACACTTAAGTACATTCTTTCATTAGATAGCTTATAGTTGACCAGAATTTCTACAAATTTTCATCAAGAGGAAGTTAGGTCAGTTTTTCTAAACCACTGCTGAGTATAGAACTGTCATTCTTCTCCCTCTCTCTCTTTTTTAATTATTTTGTAACAGGGATTGAACCCAAAGAGCTTAACCACTGAGACACATCTAAAGCCCTTTATTTTGTATTTTGAGATAGGATCTATCTAAATTGCTTAGGACCTTGCTAAGTTACTGAGGCTGGCTTTTTACTTGAGATCCTCCTGCCTAAGCCTCCTGTTCCATTGGGATTACTTGTGTATGCCACTGCACCTAGCCATTATTTTGTTTTTAATATGCCACTTTTAAACAGCATAAAAGTGAATATCTTAGTGACTTATTTTCAAGATGGCTCTATGTGTTTGATGAGTGTTTCTGTTTTTTTAATCAGTTAATCTAACACTACCAAATCTGTGTTATTAGTGAACTTGAACTCATTCTTAAAATGTATTTAATTTTTACATAGAAATAATGAAAACCTATAAAAATAAGTCAACGTTTTTTTGAAAATTGTGTTTACCTATGTAACCACTAATTTCAATAAAGATATAAAACTTATCCATCACTCTAGACATTGTTTCTGCTTTTTTCAATCTGTCTTCCTTCTTGGTATGTAAACCACTGTTTTATTTTTGCCTTATATGGATACATTTTGTGGGATTTCTTTGAACTTTACAAAAGGATATTTTGTCCAAATTTTTTCCAAGTATTGCTACTAATGTTGTGGATAAAAATCTAGAGAAGTGAAAATACTTTTGGAAATCAAGTTATTAGATGAACTGGTAATCTGTTGTCAGAAATCCTTAAGTGCCACCGTGAGATAAGATGTGGTATGATTTTGATATTGTGATAGGAATCCATATATTGTTTGCAGAAATTTATTCCAATTAGTTAACAGTGCATTTTTTCCTCTAAGAGAAAATAAGTTTTGGGATTTATGCCACATAAAATCATATGCAGAAAGATGGATCATAACCAGATTATTTTGGAGGTTTCATATGTGAAATATTTTAAATTAGAACATTTTACCTCAGAGAATTAATGAGATGGGAGAGAGATAAATGAGGAAACATGAAAGGAAAAATCATATTTTCTGCCTGTAATAGCATGTAAAAATGAGTTATATTTAACTCATAGTTTAGTGGATTAGGACAAACATTTTAAAAATGCATCCAAAGAATTGATTTCCTATTTCTTTCTCATAAATTCTTTAGGAAAAAAAGTCAACACCAAGTCTATTACTCTGCTTAAAAGCAATAAGATATATTTCGGGTCAAGATTATATTTAAAAATATATTTAAAATATCAGCCTATAGTATTTTGACAAAATACTTAATGTTCCATAAAGCAATTTATATAGAAAATATATGGATATCTATAAAGATATAGAGACATAGATATAGATTATTCATAAAAGCATGGAATATAGAATTGATAGAGTACAGAACTTTTTATGTTATTAAAGATATTAACAGATCTTTTCTAAATTAATCATGTACAAATGTCCTTTCCCTAATTTCATAAAATGTAAATAAATCATGGTTTAAAGTGCTATTTTTGAGTGAAAATGGTGAAGAAAATGGCACCAAAGATCATTTCCCTCATTAAAGAAAATTATTCTGACATTTGTTAAAATAATAGAGAACAATTTATTCAGTACTATTGCAATAATTGCCAAGACTATTAGAATAGGATAAAGAGGTATAGATCAACTCTAAAAATAATGGAAATTAGTAGACATTTATATTAAGAACAATTTTAGAGGATTGGTGAATGTAAAATCACTAAGAAGAAATAAGGATAAAGTTTCTTGGTAAATTGAATTAGGATTCTGGCTGAAGGCAGGCCAAAGGCTTATATATCAATGTTGGGGGATGCAAATTTAATTAGATATTAAAGGTAAAACATTCTCTTTAAACCATCCTAGCAGGATCCTAGCAGGATTCTTCATAAAACTAACTACAGGCTCAGTGAAGATTAAGATTAAAACCTAGTCAACAGGACTCAGAGGGGCCTAAAATTTAACCAAAAAGTCTTTTTCTCCCTTGGGAATTGAACCAAAAAACATCATTTTTACTCTGTGGTAAATATTTGAATACCTTATATTCATGCCTTAGGATTTTGTGATAGGCCAAAATTAAAGGAAATATAGAATTCAGGCAGTGATATCAGTAGTCCCAGTTGCTTAAGGGAGTGCATTTAAACATGCTGCTACAGAACGTACAGTTTATAAAGAGATGATTGCCATTAAAATGAGGTTAGGTGCAGGAGCCCTGTTTGGTCCCGCTTATACGTCCTCATCTTTCAAACAGTTTTGCGCAAAATTCAACATATCCCATAAAACAGGCATCCCATACAATCCTCAGGGTCAAGGCATTATTGAAAGAGCAAACCGCACACTAAAAGTTATGTTGTTAAAACAGAAAGAAGGAAACTGGAAAAATCCTAAGGACAGATTGGCAGTTGCCCTGTTTACTTTAAATTTTTTAACTTTAGACTCTGATGGTTATTCTGCTGGAGACAGACATTGGAACCCACATCAACAACATAAACCTTTGGTTTACTGGAAGGATGTTCTTTCAGGTACATGGAAGGGTCCGGATCCAGTATTAATTTGGGGGAGAGGATCTGTTTGTGTCTTTCCAAAGCATGAATCCTCTCCAATATGGATACCATCTAGATTAATAAAGCAGGTACCACATCAAAAGGATCAAGATGAAGTTGTTGAGGAATCAAGATTAATAAAAAAGGTACAAAATCAAGAGGACCATGATGAAGATATGGAATGATTCCCTTAAAAGAGTCCTTCAAAATATGTCACAACTTAAGTGTCATTCCTCCCGGCTGGGACGAAGAGATCTCTCTTTAGTGTGCACACAATTATATATATATTTTTTTTACATTTATATATGTGTTTATTTGTGTATTTGTCTAAATTTCATGTTAATGTGACGTCACAAATATATGTTTGTATGTGCGTCTGTCCAGTGTGACATCAAAAATAACAAAGCGCTTGTGAATATATATATATATATATATATGGATCCAAATAACTCTAATTCATTTAAGTTTAAGAGTATTCAAAATGGGTAAATAATTTAATAAGTGAAGGTACCTTCAATTTTGTTTTATAGGTGTCCCAGGGACTTCTCTTTAGCAAAAAATATGACTAGTGCTGTATAACCTGATATTTTGGTGTTTTGACATGAGGTTGCTTATTTGTTATTAACTTCATTTGTTTAATAAATGATTAATTTCAATTATTTCAACAGGTAAAGGACTGCTGTGTATGCAGAAACTCGAGAGTTCCAGCTAACAAATTATTTCTCCAAAGTGCTTTTAGTTTTTCTTTAATCTATCTTTAATGCAGTAATTACCCTCAGTCTTTCTTTGTTTTGTTCTAAATATGATATTTTGCCAGCTTATGTTTGTGGGAGCACAGGCTACAATGTGTGTGAGCAGAAATCAACTTATTTTTCCAATCTAATAATTCTATTATTTAGTTTGACAACTCGCCTCTTGACTCAGTGCTGGAATAGCACTGCCTTTCCTTTAACAATTGATGCTTCAGTCTCTAGATAGCGGGCCCTGAAGATTTGCCGGTGGCATCGTCTAGACATAAAAAAGACGGCTGCTTCTACAGCTGCAGGGATCGCGGTCGCTGCAAGCATCCCTGCTGCTCAAATGTCAAACAACCTCACCAGCAGTGTGGCCTCTGCTCTGCATGCGTGGGGCCTCCTAGATCTACGTGTTATAACAAGTGGACATTTTGATCTTTCATTGTTTGGGACTTCATGGGACAGTACCTTGCGGGTATTTGTTTAGAGAACTCACTGTGTTACTTGATAGAACTTAGGGCAGCTGATTTGTTTAAAGAATTTGATATGCTATGCAATTTGACTTGTCACCAAAAGGCTTGTCGCCTTAAAGCCGCAGCATCTCCTCCCAATTGGACGGCTGTTAGTCATCTTACACAGTCGATCCTAAAGGGCTCCATTGGATGGCTGGTTAGCCAATGACGGGTAAGATCCCCAGAGGGGGACAACCTAAGACAGGCACAGTCGCACGGGACAGTCTCATGTGGCCGACATATCAACCTAAGACAGGAGTCAAGGGCACAGCCTTGATTATCCAATGACGGGTAAGAATGTTGGTTGCACATAGACGTCCTAGAGCATCCCCTCTTTTAAAACAAAAGGGGGAAATGCAGGAGCCCTGTTTGGGGAGATAGCTAAGATTGCGGTTGACTATGGGCCATAGACATTTTTGGGCATTGTCGCCTTCCGTAGTCTCATGGGACTTGGCCCAGGATCTCGAGAGATTTGAGCAATGACTCAGCAGATTGACATTTTTGGGCATTGTCGCCTTCCGTAGTCTCACGGGACTTGGCCCAAGATCTCGAGAGATTTGAGGAGTGACTCGGCAGATCGAGCAAGCACCATTCCTGCTCGGGCGCATGGGATGAGACCAGAGAGAGAAAGGACAGGGTTATCGCTATTGTATAGATACATTGTAGTTTCTTGTAAGAGTACGTGGCTTGGTTTCTTGTGAGAGTGTGTATGTAGTGTTAGAAATTACAAGAGACAGAGACAGAAAGATTAAAGAATTTTTTCGTCTCCATCCTGTCTCCGGACTCCTTCCCGCGGCACTGCCGTTCCAGGCTGCAATCCCTTTCCGGCGGCTAACAGTTAGGTACCTTTTACTAAAGCAGTAGAAAGAAGTCTTCTTGTACAAGTCTGTGTATGGAATCATTCCCATGAAATTTGTTTCTCCTTTTTCATCCTTTAAGGTGCTCAGAGGCTACTGCAGCTTGCACCAGTGTCAGACATTGGAGTCATCAGTGTGCTGCTGGTTTTGCAGACATCCAGAATGCAAGATATGTGGGAGTATGGAGGATTCTAATGAGATTTGGAAGGATACCTATGTGTAGGAGCCCTGTTTGGGGATTGGCTTGAATTGCGGTTGACTATGAACCGTGGAGATTTGGCCTTTGTCGTCACGCGCTTCAGGCAACAACACCTATGAGATCCAACAGTGTGGATCAGTGTAAAGAACAAGCATCCCCTATCAGGGTACTGTGTGGAGCTGTGAGAATGAATCTGAAGATATACAATGGAGACACCACAGAGTTAGAGATTCTAGAAACATGAAATGCTTATCTAGGGAAATTGCAAGAAGCAAGTACAGTGAGCGCAAGAATGGTCATGAAGGCTGGAGCCAACAAGGCCACAGAGGTGGACTTCCCTAAGGCCTTTCGAGCTAATATTATGCCACATGTGTCTGAAATATTAGACACAAAGCTATAAGATTTAATTATTTCCCCCTGTGTTTTGATCATCTTTTTTGTTGCAATTATTTTTTATAATCTTCCTATTGTAACCTTTTGGAATGGGAATGTTAACAATGTGCAGTTATATACTGGAAATATGTAACTTGTTCTTCTCATTTTCATAGGGTTCCATAGCTGAGTTTTCCTTGAATCCTGAAGGAGATTTTGTAGTTGGGCTTTATAACAATTCTGGAACTTTTAAGAGTTTGAGGATTGTTGGGGATAGACTGAATATATTTTGTATTGTGAGATTAACATGTTCCTTCAGGAGCCAAGAGACAAAATGATACAAGTTAAAAGTTGAATATCACCCAAAGTCTTATCAAAGGCTTGTTTACCTGACTCTGGAGCTATTTGGAGGTAGGGAAAATTTTAGGAGTTTGGGTGTAGTGGAAGTATTTTAGGTCATTAAGGGTATGCCTTGTAAGTGACATTGGGACTCTAGTTCCCTATTGTTTTTCTTTTTTCTATTTTTTTTAATGTCTGCCATGAGATTAGTAATTTTCTCCAACATAAGCTCCAATCATGATGTATCTGACTTACCAAAGACTCAGAATAATACATCCCACTGACCATGGATGGAAAACTCAAAAACCTCAAGTCAAAATAAAACTTTGCTCCTTACAAATGTTTATCTTAAGTGTTTTTGGTCACACTAATAAAAAGTTGACTAAAAGAGTGACCCATAAAAAAATTTAACAGCTGATTTTGATCCTTCTTCTACCAACAGACTCATTAAAAGGTAGAACAACAAGGCATATCTGCCCTCAACTCACCCACTTCATGTTCAGAACAATTATTACTTAACCTAAGGAAAATTTATTATTTCCCCAAATCTGGCTGATGTAACTCTCTTGTCTTTTTCTCTTTTAGAGAGGCATTTCCCTTCTAGGAAATAAAACTACTAAATATTGATTATGATGAATATGAGATTTTACCCTACTTGAAAACTAACAAATTGGTTTGTCATAGGCTTATGTGGGTGGGAAGAAGGCAAGAATCCTAAGTCAAAGGAAAAATAATTTATCACTCACAACACAGGATATAGAATGAGCTTTATATTCAAAATAGTTTCCCTTGTCCCCCATGGCATATGGGGTCAATGTGGTGGCAGATCCATTTAGTTTTTCTGCATTTTGTAGATCTACATCCATAGTTGAAGAAACCCAGAATGATGGAAACCCCCAAAATGTAGGTAACTGATAGAAAAATTGAGCTGTGTTTGTCCTGGAAATATGTTTTTTCTTTATTACACTAGCCTGAAATTTTTTTTTTTCAGGTTCTATCAGAAAAGACATTATCTCTGAATTTTGGGGGAATTTGCTTCCATGAAATCATCTTGCAAGATAGGCAATAATAAAAATTGTCAATTTCTTACCTCAGAGAAAAATAAATGCATTTGACCCATGGATAAGAGCATTGTAGATTTCTAATTATTTCTGTTTTTTTTTTTTCCCCAGAAACCTCCTCTATTATTTAAAATCTTTTACATAATTGAAAATGTTTTTATGATACTAAGCATGGTCCATCTATGCAAACATGTAATTGTAATTCACAAACAAAAACATGGATATTCTGCAGTAGTACCATATCATGTTCTATACATATCAAGAGGGTCAAAAGGGATGATAGTGTTGTTCAAAAATACGAATAATAATTTGTAAGGTGTTACTTCAATTCTTTTTTCTTCAATTGTTTGTAGTTACAGATGGACAGAATGCCTTTATTTAATTTTTTAAATATTTTTTGCATTTTTTATTCAAAGTTGTTGTATTTGTAATAGTATGCTGGGACTGCTGTGTTAATAATGGGGCCTAGGTCTAAAGCTACCCCGCTTTTTGGGCCCTAAAAGGGGGTTCTTTGTGCCCGCAGAAAGAACGTAGCTTACCTGGCGAAGATAGGCTTAACGGGCAAAAATTGCCGGGCGCCTACCCCCGCCTGTTCGACGGATACCACGCCACACCCGGGGAGTTTTGTAGAAAGCAAGAGCCAAAACTCAAATTTATTAAGCAATGAATTGCACTTAAATAGGCCCAGAAATAACCAATCCTCAACCTGCAGGGCGGTTCGGACTCTCACCATACGTCATAGACACACCCCCTTGCTTAGCTCCGGTCCTCTAAAGGGCGTGGTAAGCAACCAGAGCTCATCCCCTTGGCAGACAGCATCCAGAGTCCCAACAATTCCCCTTTATCATTTTTTTCAAAATGGGGCCTCTCCATTTTATATCTCAAAAATGGGATGTCCCATCTTGTAGGGTGTCCAACTCATTTGAGAGTATGCCTGTCTAGGTTGATTTTTCCTCTCTGGGAAAAATCTTACCCGTCATTGGCTACCATCCTAGCACTTTAGGTGGACATACCCAGGGCCAGCAAGCGGCCAAGGGGAGGACACGGGACAGGACAGTCACCTTTGGGAAGGCTTGACTGGATGGCAAACCTCTGCATCTTGTTGAGGACCATGGCCAAGCCTGTAGGGCTCAGCATGACAGCAGACCACCTAGCTGTATCAGTCTGGTTAGTTATATAGGGCCAAAAAGTGAACACAAAGACAATGACAATCAGGGATTTCACCAAAGGGAGAAAGTCCATCCATTCAGCTTAGTCTAAAGAAAGTCTTTTGGCATAAAGTCCGGACAATTGTCACAGGAATGGCATTCTTCTTTCAGAGTCCAAAGGAATTCATCTAGCATAAAGTCCAGATAATTGTCACAGGAATGGCACAGTCCCTCTTCTCTCATTGCAGAGGGTTGAGATACTGACAAAGAAGGAGTCAAAGATAGTGTTTTTGATGAATTTTGGAATGGATGTGATGAGAAGTTTAATCATAACAGGACAGGAGATTTGTCACGGTGTTTTCATTTCGGTGGAAAAAAGAAAGGATCACCCCTCAAGAGCTTGTGCTCCTGGGTAGTCATTTTGGTTGGATTGGCAGTATTTGAGATCTCTGGCAGGCGCCCATATAGGGTTTTGTTCTCCCATTGGGAAGACAAATCCAAAACCTCTGCCAGCACTTATTAACGGATCAGGACCTCTCCAGAATCCAGTTAATGGGTCTTTCCATTGGACCTCAACTTTTACATAAGGCGTTTGGTTAGACCAGTGTCTTTGAAACGCAGACAGAGGCTGCTGTTTGGAAAAATTTAAAATATTTAAAGTAAGCATAGCTGTTTTTAACTGGTCATGGGGGTTGCTTTCCCCATTTTGTTTTATTAATTGGTCCTTTAGGGTTTTATTATGTCTCTCTAGGATGGCTTGTCCTTTTGGGTTATATGGGATCCCTGTGGTATGCTTAATATGCCAAGTTTGGAAGAACTTTTGTAAAGATTTGCTTACAAAACAGGGTTCATTATCGGTTTTAACCTGTTTTGGCAATCCAAAAATAGCAAAACATTGTAAAAAGTGACTTTCAGCATGTTTAGCCCTTTCTCCAGAATGTGCCGTGGCCCAACAAGCATGTGAATAAGTATCTATGGACATAAATATATATTTTAATTTTCCAAATGGCACATAATGGGTTACATCAGTCTGCCAGACAGCGTTGGGCTGTAGGCCTCTAGGATTTAACCCAGGGGACTGGAGAGGTGGGACCTGTAAGAAGGGCAAACAGGACTTACATGTCCTTACAATTTTTTTAAATCTTTTATAGGAACTAAAGGAAATTTATGATGTAGTCCTCTCCAATTTAAATGAGTAAGGTCATGAAGACCTTGGACTAACTGAAGGTCTTGTTGATATGGGATTGTAACTGTTAATACACCTGTGGTGGCCAAACGGTCAGCGGCCTGATTTCCCTCAGAGAGGGGCCCAGACAAGCCTTGATGTCTCCTAAGATGTTGGAGGAAAACAGGTTCATTACGCCCCTTTAACAGGGATCGAACCTGAATCATCAGAGGGGTTATAGGATTATTATCTATCTTTATATATGAGGCATTTAGAGTAGGTAATAGGTTAATTACATATAAACTATCTGAGAAAAGATTCATAGGCTCTTGGACATGGGTCAAGGCTAAGGCAACAGCATATAATTCTTTAAATTGAGCAGAACCAGTAACTGCTTCAGTCCTTTGGCCTGAGGATGGGTGAAATACTACAACTGCTGCCCTTCTTTTCCTCCATCTGTGAAGACATTTACTGCCTTGGGGAGTGGCTTGATGGAAAACAGGATGGGGGGAGTCCACTCCAGTTTGGGAAAAGAAGAGGTCCATTTGGTTGACCCATAATGACAGTCAACTTTTCCTAGAAATCGTTCTAAAGCATAGGAGACTCTAGGGTTGTTTCTCCGTATCCACTCAAAGTCTGACAAACGGCAAGGAACTGTTAAAATATCTGGGTCTTTTCCATAATGCCTCAATGATGTATCTCTCCCTTTTATTATAAGATCTGCTAATTGATCTAATTGGGAATAAACTTGAGGTGCTCCTCCCACAGAGGAGTGTATGCACTGTGAGGGTTTACCCATCTGGGTGAGAACAGCTATAAGGAGCTTAGCACCTGAGAAAATCCACAGATATAGAGGTTGCTTTGGTTGGTATCGAGCCAATTGAGCTGAATTGAGGGCATCTTGGACTTTTTGTAATATTGACAGATGACCTTCTTCTAGTATAATCACATCAGAGGGGGATTTTCCCCGTAGTAACTCAAAGAGAGGTAATAAATCCTCAGTAGAGATATGAAGCCATGGTCTTAACCAGTTTAGCTCTCCTAATAGCTTCTGTAACTCTGCCAAGGAATAAGATTTTTGAATGACTAGTTGAGGTTTGAGAGGACAAACCGAGTCTAGGCTAAGTTTTGTCCCGAATATTTTGAAGGGAGTAATAGTTTGGACCTTGTCATTGGATATGTGTAATCCTCCTTTTTCTAAGAGCTCTCGAAGGGTCAGGTAAGCTGAGCCCAGTTGCTGGACATCAGCAGCTCCCAGGATGATGTCATTCATATAAACATATAGGGTGAGCTGCGATTTTTTCATTAATGGTGACAGAAGACATGAAACATAATATTGACAAAAGGCTGGGCTGTTAGCCATACCTTGAGGGAGAACTATCCATTCATATTGCTCATCTTGCTTCTGAAAGTTAACTGAGAGGATAGAGAATGCAAACTTTTCATAATCATCTGTATGAAGAGGTATTGAAAAATAACAATCTTTAATATCAATAACAATTGAGGTTAAATCTCTTGAGATAGAAGGGATCCAGGGGAGGTCATGCAGAGGTGTGCCAACAATGAACATCCTATCATTAATTTTTTGGAGGTCTTGTAACATCCTCCATTACCCTGTGGCCTTTTGTATAACAAAAACAGGACTGTTCCATGGGCTAAGAGAAGGTCTAATGTGTCCTAGGGCTACCTGTTCTTGGACAATTGCCCTCAAATGGTTTAGTTTTTCAGTAGGAAGAGGCCACTGCTCGACCCAGATTGGGGGGCCATCTCGCCATTGAATGGCAGGAACTTGGGGATCAGTGGCCCTTAGGATTGGGGGTGAGACCCTATTTGATGATTGGAAGTTTCTGTCCCCGTATCTTTAGTTAATATATCATTTTGAAGCTCTCTATGGGTTGTAGTAATGTAAGCTTCAGCTTTTCCTAAGATGTCTTGGCCTAATAAATTAGAGGTTAATCCAAGGGCCACAGGGGGACGAACTTCCCCTTGATTTCCATCTATGTCTCTCCATCTAAGCCAATCTCTAGTTTCTTCTGAATGAGTGTTTACACCTACTTTGAGTAACTGTGGCCCTGGAATTAATTCCCATTGGGGTGAAATCTCTTCTTTCCTTAGTATAGTACGATCTGCCCCAGTATCAATTAGGCAACAAAATTTCTTTTCTGATATATAAATATCCATCTTTGGTCTAATCCCTGGAACAATAGGAACTGTCCAATGGACCTTAGGGGGACTGTGAGCAGGGGAACCTCCTTGGTGTAACGGGGCTGGAGGATGCCCCTTTAGGAGTTTAAAGGTTTCCCCTGAATATCAAATTTAGATCTGCAATCTTTTTTCCAATGATATCCTCTTTTACACCTAGGACAAAGTGTTCTAGGGGCAGCTGGACTTTGAGTCTGGCCAGGGGAGCATTCTGGAGGCTGACCAGGGCCATTGGGTCAGTCTTTTTAAAATGGCCTTGTCGTCCACACTTAAAACAGGTCCCTTTTCCATTTAAAACTGTTGCTAATACCTCAGTATGGGCATTAAGGGCAGTGGTTAATATTTGAGATTGGTGAGTTGTTGAACCCACATCTTTGGTGGCAATAATCCATCTCCCCATAGATCTATCCTTTAACCCGGCACAGGCCAGCTTGTGATCTGTGGTCATCCCTTCCCAAATTAGCATTTTTGCAAATTGGTCCCTCATCGTACCAGGTGGAAGTTTCCTTTGAAGGCTTTTTTCCACTCTCTCAATAAATGTGGCCAGATCCTCATTAGCTTTCTGAGTGATTCCAGCTATAGGAGGCTCTGTAGGGCCTTCCTCTAGCTTTTTCCATGCTGCCAGCCCTAAAGCTCGCACCTGCTCTCAGTAAGGGGCTGGTATTGCTGCCTGTTGAATGCTTGTGGCATATTGGTCACTAATTCCTGCCAGCATTCCAAAGGTTATTGGTATGGGAGGATTCGCAGCTTGGTTCCTCTCAGCCTGCATATGGCATTCATCAGAAAAATATGCACACCATTTAAGAAATAAAGGTCCCGTAAGCACGGCTTTGCCTAGATCGTTCCAATCTTTAGTCGTGCAGGCGTGATGGGCTAGGTTTGATAAAATACATTCTGCCCATGGCGAGTTCGGACCATCTTCTGACCCTGCTGTTTTTAATTCTTTTAACTCTTGAGTCTCCCAGGGGTACCAAATACCCCGCCTGTTTCCTCCCGGATTTAAATTAACTGGGAACGCCATTACAGGTGAAAGCCCACCAGGGGGCGCTAGCAGCTGTTGTGAAATTGGCGCCTCTTGTTAAAGCAGTGGGGCAGAAGGCCTGGAAGGTGCGGGCTCATAAAATGGCAGATTCCGCTCCCAGGGTGGTGAGCCATGTGGCCGATGACCTTTGTCCTCAGGGAATTTGTTAAAGAGCTCTCTAAGGGAGGGGCTGTAATTTCTTGCTTGTTAGTTTTTCCTAATTCCCTGGAGCGTGATTTCTCTACTTCTAGGTAGTGGTTAGGCTTCTCCAAATCCGCGGACCGGGAGGGGCTGTTTAATTCTCCAGACCTGGAAAGACTAGATTCAGATATTTTATTTTCCCGTAGGGCCTGCTCCGTTACCTCAATTCATATGATTTGAGGTGCCTGATCTGTGGCCTCTGCAGATTCTTTTGCTGTTTGCATGAGAGAGCATGTTTTTAGGGCAGATAAAGCTGGATTGACTCCCGGAGGTGGAACTTCCCCTTGTTCATTTTCTCTCTCTCTTAAAATTTGTTCCGCTTGGTGCCACGTTTTCCACAAATTAAAATCAGCCTTTGGGAGCCAGGGAGCCGCCTGTATTAATGAACTCCATATTTTTTCAGCTTGAGCATCAGAAATTTGGAGACCTTGCTTTCTTAAAATACATCGCCATGCCTCGAGGGCTGGATCCTGAGATTTCTTAAATATTAACGCTTGTTCCATATTAGAGGATACTTTTGCCAGAGAGACGCTGCGTCTCTAACCATGCTAAGCCTACCGATAATTTTTGTGCCCCACACTTGGGCGCCAACCTGCCAGGACTGCTGTGTTAATAATGGGGCCAAGGTCTAAAGCTACCCCCCTTTTTGGGCCCTAAAAGGGGGTTCTTTCTGCCCGCAGAAAGAACGTAGCTTACCTGGCGAAGATAGGCTTAATGGGCAAAAATCGCCGGGCGCCTCCCCCTACCTGCTCCATGGATACCACGCCACACCCGGGGAGTTTTGTAGAAAGCAAGAGCCAAAACTCAAATTTATTAAGCAATGAATTGCACTTAAATAGGCCCAGAAATAACCAATCCTCGACCTGCAGGGCGGTTCGGACTCCACGATATGTCATAGCCACACCCCGTTGCTTAGCCCCAGTCCTCTAAAGGGCGTGGTAAGCAACCAGAGCTCATCCCCTTGGCAGACAGTGTCCAGAGTCCCAACAATAGTAGAATGCATAACAATTCAT
Source organism: Tamias sibiricus (assembly GCA_025594165.1). Taxonomy (NCBI): domain Eukaryota; kingdom Metazoa; phylum Chordata; class Mammalia; order Rodentia; family Sciuridae; genus Tamias; species Tamias sibiricus. The sequence goes on from CM046667.1 coordinate 79,398,175, forward strand.
AATACACATATAGAGCCTCTTTTAACATAACCCCGTTTGTATACAAAGTATATTTGTACTATTCAAGTTTTCAATCATGCATTTAGGATAATGATATCCATCTTATTATACCACACACACACACACACACACACACACACACACACACACTATCAGAACAACAAAATAATTGAGCAAATATTAATAATCCTAATGGGAGGTGTAAATTCTAATAGCAACCCACTTTCAAAAATGGATAGATCACCCGGACAATGATCAACAAGTAAATATCAAAGTTAAAACGATCCCTAGATCAAATGAACTTAAAACAAAAATCTATAGAACACTAATACATATTTTTCTCATCAGCATGTGAGACATTTTTTATGATGTACTCTATGATAGGCCAGACAATGTTTCAGTAACTTATTTATTTACTTATTTTCATAGATATTCTATTTTAATCTGTTAGCTGCTTAAACTTATATTCTGCTTTCTAAAATATTTACAGTATTTAGTATTTCTACTTGTACTGGTGCCTTCTCTTATACTAAGTTTACTATATCTTTTAACTTCTTGAATATGACATACAAACTCTTTTTTAATTAATTAATTAATTTTAATTAAGTGTATATGACAGCAGAATGCATTTTTATTCATTGTACACAATTGTAGCAAAACTTTTCATTTCTCTGGTTGTACATAATGTAGCATTGCACCATATATGCAATCATACATGTACTTAGGATAATTATGGCCACCTCATTCCACCATTTTCCTTCCTCCCATGCCTCCTCCCCACCCTTCCCTTGCCTTTGCCCCATCGGAGTTCCTCCATTTTTTCCATGTCACCCCCCATTTTGGATAAGCATCCTCTTATCAGAGAGTGTAGTGGTACCCACTTATTTACAGAAAATCTTAACAAATCTTTTCTCCAACGTATGTTTTTGGTGTCTTTGTCTAGTATGAGATAACCATATTTATGTGGGTTTGTCTCTGTGTCTTCTATTCTGTACCATTGGCCTACATGTATATTTTGGTGCCAATACCATTCTGTTTTTGTTACTAAAGCTTTGTAGTATAGTTTAGCATCTGGTATTGTGATGCCTGAACATATTTTCCTACTACAGCATTATAAAGCTAAAAATCAATAATAAAAACTTTGGTAGTTATGTAAATACATGAAAATAAATCAACTCTATTTGGACAACAAATGAATCAGAAAAACATCAAGAAGAAAGTTTTAAAAATTTCTTGAGGAAAATGAAAATAGAAGCACAACCTATGGGAAACAGCAAAAACAGTTTCCCATCAAAGGGAAGTTTATGGCAATCAATAAGTATAACAAAAAATCAGAAAGTTATCAAATATACAACCTAACTCTGCATACCTAGGAACTTCAACTAAAATGAAAAAAAAAAAATAAGTAGAAGGAAAATATAATAATATCAGAGCATAAATAAATAAAATGGAGAAAAATAGTGCAAAATATTAATGAGTCAAAAATGATTAAAATTTTTGATGAACTTTTAGCTAGCCTAAGGAAGCTAAAAAGGAGACTCAAAAAATAAAAATAAACTAAAATCATGCATGAAAAGGCACAAAAGATCATTGGAGATTATTATGAACAACTATACATCAACTAATTTCATGATATAAAATAAACAAATTTCTAAACAGGTAACTTAACTAAGATTGAATAATGAAGTAATAAAGAACCCAAAGAGACCAATAACAAGTAACAGAACTCAATCTGTAATAAAATGCTATTCATGAGGAAAGAGCTGTGGAACAAATGGTTTTATTGCTGAATTCTGCAAAACAACAACAAAAAATTTAAAAAAAATTCATACCAATTCTCCTCAAGTTATTTCAAAAATTATAAGAGGAGAGAATTCTTTCAGCCACATCCTATGATACCAGAATTTTCACAATACCAAAACCTGATAATGATATAGCAAGAAAAAAAAAAAAAAAAGCTACAGGTCAATATCCTTGATGAACATGGATGCAAAAATCCTCAAAAAAATAACAACAATCTGAATCCAACAACACATTAAAAGATTATTGATTTTTATAAAGTGGAATTTATGCCAGACAAGCGAACTTGATTCAATGTACACAAATTAATTAATATGATACATCATATCAACAAAGTGAAGAGCAAAATTCATACATTTATTTTGGTAAACAAAAGGCATTTGATAAAATTCAACATTTTGTTATGGTATAAATGCTGAACAAATAAGACATACATATAATGCATCTCAATAAAAAAGGCCATTTATAAGAAGCCAACAGATAATATCCATTGAATAGAGAGAAATAGAAAACTTTCTAAGATCTGGAATTAGAAAATGATGATCATTTTCACCACTTTTATTCAATATACTACTAGAAATATTAGCGAAAGCAATTATGCAAGAGAAGGTAATAAAGGTTATTCAAGTTGAAAAAGAAACCAAATCATCTCTAGTTGCACATGACATGGTCTTATATGGCGAAAACCTCCAAAGACTTCCAGTAATAGCATTAGAATTTACAAATGAATTCAGCAAAGGCACAGGATACAAAATCAACATACAAAATCAACTGCATTTCTGTATGCCAAGAGTGAATTATCTGAAATAGAAAGCAAAAAGACAACCTAATCTACAATAGCTACAAAAAGAATATCCAGGAATAAATTGAACCTAAAATGTCAGAGAATTGTAAAAGAAAATTATAAAATATTGATTAAAGAAATAGGAGATGATTAGAAAAGTAGAAATATATTGTATGTTCATGGATTAGAAGAATAGCTACTGTTAAAGAGTCCATACTACCCAAAGATATTTACAGATTGTGATCCCTATAAAAATACCAATGTCATTATTCACAGAACTAGAAAAATTATAAAATTCATATATAATATCTGAATTTTGAAAGTAATTTTAAGCAGAAAGTACCAAGCAAGAGACATTACACTTTCTGACTTTAAAACATACTCTAAAACTGTAGTAATCAAAGCAGCATGAAGAAAACAGACATATCAATCAATAGAACACAAAACAGAGGCTAGAAGCAAGCCTGTGCAGTACTGATAAATGATTTTGAAAAAAAGTACTAAGAACACATATTGGGAACAGAACAAACTTTTCAATGAATGGTGTTTGGAAAATTTGATATCCATATCCAGAAGAATGAAGCTAGACCCCTCTCTCACCAATCACACAGATCAATTCAGAATAGACTGAACTCTTAAATGTAAGACCTGAAACTACAAAACTTTGAAAAAACATAGGGGAACCATTTTATGAAAGTCCCTGTACAACAAAGAAAATACTCAACAAAGTTCAGAGATAATCTGAAATATGGGAAACTATATGGCTATCCAGAATATATTAGGGACTCTAGAAATTGAATATCAAAAAAGCAAATAACCCATTAAAAATAAGTACTAGATATAAAAATAAATTTCTCTAAATAAGGCACAAATGGCAAACAAGTACCTGAAACAAAAGCTCAATATCACTAATCACCAAAGAAATGGAAGTTAAACCACAGTGATATATCACTTCACTCCAATAAGTTTGACTAATATAAAGAGGACTAAATATAACAAATGCTAGTTAAGATGTGGAGAAAAGTCAACCATTGAACACTGTTTGTAGATATGTAAATATTTCCTAAAAATATTAAAATTAGAACTATCCTTCGATCCCATTAATTTCCATATGTCTAAAGGAAATGAAATCATGTATAAAACAAACAATTGTGTGCCCATGCTTATTGCAACAATATTCATAATAGACAAGAAATGGTATTGGTCAATGTGTTCATCAACTGATGAATGCACTAAGAAAATATGGTACATATACATAATGGAATACTGTTTAGCCATACAAAAAATGAAATCCTGTCATTTACAACATGTATAGAAGTTTAGATTATTATCTTAAATGAAAATCAAATACTACATGCTCTCACTCATGTAAAATACAAAAAGTGTGATCTCATAGAAGTTTGAGCAGAATGGTGGTTACCATACTGTCAACATAAAGAGGAGATAGGATGGAGGAATTATGAATGGGTGCTAAATTACAATTACATATGAGCAAGAAGCTATGGTAACTATAGATAAATGTAATGTTCTGTACATTTCAAAAAACTGTCAGAAAGGATTATGAAAGTTTCACCAAGAGGAAATAATAAACATTTAAATAGTTAAATATTATTATTATTTAAATATTATTAAAATTAATATTATTAAATTAATTAGATGTTATTAATATTAATATGATTTAAATATTATTCAAATTATACATGTATGAAACATTCATTGTACACCATTAATAAGTACAACTTTTGAATTTTAATGTTTCAAAATTTTATAGAAAATAATGATGTAGAAGAGTATATTATTTGTAGTATGGTGATGCTAGTCACTCAATGGCCAAGGTGTAAAAGGATGTATCATCCATACAAAGAATGAGGTGGAAAGAAATGAAAACAAAATATATTATTTGGAGACTATAGACCTTTATAATAAGTAATATTTGTGGAATATCTTTTGCAATATGTTACAATTTTGTACATTCCAGTTTTCTCAAATATTCTTTATAATAAACCAATTTTCTTGATAGGTGAGAAGGTAAATGGTTCAAAAACCATTAAAGAATTAAAAGAGAAAAAATTCCTTTTAGAATACACCTGTATTTATAGGTCAATCTCTCACCCTTTCAATGAGCTATTTCACATTTTCAAAATAAAAATAGAATAAGCTACTGAATCTCTGTAAGCCTTAGGACATAAACAATGATAATCTTGGCAGTGTGAAACTCAGCTTATTTTTATCCATTATTTCTCACAAAAGTGCACATTCCCCATTCTTCTATATCTAGCTTATTTTGCATTTTTGAGACAAATTTTGACTAAATATGCAATAAAAACACATTGAGGAAAAACTTCATATTAAAGTAATAATAGCAGAGTTAGGTTTAAAACTCATTGTAGCTTTTACAAGAAGTGATGTCATATTTTTTCTTTAAAATATAATAATATGTCATATAATTTGCTAAACATGATATTATAAAATATATTATGTGTTGTACTATGTAGTACAATATATAGTATATATAAATAATTATATACATATATTAATGCCAATATTATTTGGGGTTTTTATTATAATCAACAATTACACTATGAATTTGTTCTCTGATTAATTCATTTAAAATTTTATACATAAATTTGAAAGACATACAATTCAGAAAACATTATTTTCTTTAACTCTACATAGATGATAACTATCTTGAGTTTATACACTCTCTTACTGTTCCATTTCCCTAAAGGAAGTACTTTCCATTTTTGTATAAAGCAGGGAGGTGACATTCAATTCTGGAATCATTCTTTGGCTGTGAGAAAAATAGAACAAGATTACTGATGGTTTCCAAAGGACTCACAACTTTAGCATAGCCTCTAACTTTTTCAATTTCCACTCCCCTGAAGATTTATCATACCCTTTTTGTTTGTGTCTTTTCTGCTTACATACTGATGTAGCATCACAACATAACAACCACGTGTTTCATCAAAAAAAAAAAAAAAAAAGGCAGTATGCCTTACATGATCTGCCAAATTACAGAAAAAAAAAAAAAAAAAAAAAAAAAAACTGCTTGGTTTTAAGTGTCTTTATCCCAAAACTTAGAAATTCCACTCTCCAACTACTTCAAGCTGACTTTGAAATTCATGACTAATATTTTTGCAAATCAACAAATGGACATAAACCAGCTAAAATTATAGTGCTGATTTCCTTCCTGTAATTCTCTTTTACTTCATAGCAGCCAATTTTTATTGTTTCTGCATAGATCTACATATTGTATTTTTAAATGAATAAATATTTTTTTTGGATTACAAACTGTACTATTAGTTTTTAGCTAAAAACACATAGACACACATACTGTTATAGTTTAGTTATTAAATGTCCCCTAAAATTTCATCTGTGAGACAATTCAAGAAAGTTTAGATACGAAATGATTGTGTTATAGAGTTTTAACCTAATCAGTGTATTAATCCCCTGATAGGGGTTAACTTCCTAACTGTAGGCAGGCAGGGTGTGGCTGGAGGAAGTGGGTCCCTAGGGGCATGCCTTTGGGGTTTATATTTCGTCCTTGTTGAAAAGATCTCTCTCTCTCTCTCTCTCTCTCTCTCTCTCTCTCTCTCTCTGCTTCCAGGTGCCAGGTTCCAAGTTGCTTTCCTCTGCCTTACCTTTCTGCCATGATGTTTTGCCTTGCCTCAGGCCCAAAGGATGTCTTTGAATTAAGACCTCTGAAACCATGAGCCCCCAAATAAACTTTTTCTCCTTAAAAATTATTCTTATCATGTCTTTTGGTCACAGTGGTGAAAAAGCTAACTAAAACACATCCTCATAAATACCCAATGTTCTTTTAGTCAAATCTGAGTTTACTCTGAATAAAATTGTTGTTTTAAATGAAAAGCTATTAGACTTTATTATGTAACACAATCATCCTCAAAATAGGGTACTTGAACTAAATTAAGCCAACTTAAAAAGGTAATTTATTTATTTAATGTTTAGCTTTGTGTGTTTGAGGAAAAAATGAAACTGAAGTACAATTAAAATGTAAGCAGTTTGACTTTGGAGTGATCTTAGGCCAGTTATTGTATTTTGAATTCATAGATTCTGTTTGAACTAGGGACCTGTATTTAAAAACATTTAGGCTTTCTGTGTGTGTGTGCATGAGTGTATGATATATTTAAACAAGTGTAACTTGTAGCCATATGTTTCACACAGTTATTATATCTTACTATGTATGGAGAAAAACAAGTAAGATAAGGACAGCAGGTTTCTATTTTCCTAACATCATTTGCATAATTAATTAATATTATCCTTAATCTCATTTACTTATCATTATAAATAATGTATTTGAACCAAACAATAGCTATGGAATTGAATGAGGAGAAAAGCAGAATACAAATTATTCACTAAACACACTAGAAAAAAAAAATGATTCCAGTAGCAACCTACAACTTACATTGAAATTCTTGAGAGGATTATTTTTAAGAGCTGATTATGATCTTGGTCGTAGCCCCTGAATCCAGTGTTTCTCAGGAAAGTAGAAGTGGTTCTAGTTCATAGCACATTTTTTTTTTTTCCCTTCAGAATTTCTCTTTCCAAGACCTATGTCATCCTAAATTATCTTATTTGTGAGTTGTTGAACGAATGTGGGAAACACAAAAAAAGGCATTTATTTACCAGTGGAAAAGAAGGTATATCAAGTAGTAAAGAGTCTAGTTCATTAGTATTAAAAGAATGTTGGGGTTTGCTTTCTCCAGTGAAAACTGGGGGAAAAACATCCCTTCAGTCTATTATTTTCTATAAAATATGCATGGAATAACCAAAATTTAGATAAAATTCCAAGTGTAAATTATAAGTCACTATCAACACAGTATAATTATTGTGCCACCCTAACCATACTCCTCTGACTCTATAATCAAGAAATATATGTGGTATGTCTAAGATAATGACAACTGAAAACAGTGCATAGAATATTAGAAATATTTGTTATTTTGCATGCACACAAATATCTTGAAAGGAAGAATTCAAAATAGTGTATTATCATTTTAAAAAGAGAAAAGAAAATACTTGAAAATATATCAATTTCAACAAAAAAAAAAAAAAAAAAAAAAAAGAAAGAAAGGGAAATGTTAACTATAGGGCCACATGACACAACCTTATTTATTCTCCATTCACAGATGTTTTCTATTCCCTTTGTTTCTCAACTCTCTTCTAATTTAGAAATTCTTAGGGTTTGTTTTACTTCTCCTATGAAATGAGTTTCTTTTAGATTCTAGTCAAAAGATTTCTGTTTTTCTTGTTTTTCTTTTACTGGTTTTGTGACCGTACAGAAACACAATTCTAATGTTATGGCCATTTCATCTAAATTAAAGTAGTTAGATATGTCTTTGGGGAATGGGGAATTGCTTTTGATTTTGGCCTTGATACTTTATTACATATTATTAGATCTCCTTCATGTTGTTTGGCTAGCTGCTTATGATATTTCTGTCCACTTGGATAAACACTTTCAGTACATAACCACTTTTCACTGTATACTATGATGTTTTTGGACAGTCAGTGAAGTGGAGAAAGTAAATTTCCTAAACAAATCAGATCACAATTTATTTTTTCTTTGTTTCTTAAGTTTCCAACACATAGTTTCAGGAGAACAAGACCAAAAAATAATGATAGGTAGAAAAATAGAAAAATAGAAAACAACACAGAGAAAGAGAAAGGAATAAAGAGATAAAGTTAGAGGCATAGACTCTACTATCTTCAAAACTACTCCTTAATTGCTTTGTTTCAGGTCCAAGTGCTTTGACTTTGTCTTTGAGGTGAATTGTTTTTTATGAAGTTCTTTACCTTTTCATGAATGTAAACTAGTAAAGGAACTTCCTTACCAGATTTCTAGAAATATTATCACAAATCTGAGTCTTTAAAGATTATCATTTTGGATCACACCCTTGTGCCTTTATTTAAAATTAAATGACAGAGCAACAGTAGGTTTTTGACAAGAAGGAAGACAAGAAATATTATACACAAAATTATCTAATAAAATAAAATGTTAATGAAGGTGAATCAAAAGTATAACTTTCATATGAACCTTTTAAGGAATTAGAATGATGAGACAGTTTATATCTGAAAGATGAAGAACAATTGTGATAAACTGTCTTCATCTCTGAAATTTCTTCAGGTTTGTCATTTATATCTTTGATTCACTGTTCATTTTTCTTGGACTAACAGTACACTTCAACTTGTAGTCTCTAAACAGGGCACATGTTGATCCTTTAAGATGTCTCATCATTCATATTTGCTAGTTGCCCTTGGACAGATATCATCTTTGAGGAGAGACAATAATAATAATATCCATTCTGAGGCTTGGCCTCACATTTATTAGTAAAGTCTCTCCAACAGCAGATGGGAATTAGAAGTATTCTGGTAGCATGATCAAAATAAAAATATATAGATAAGTGTCAAACAGGTAATCAAAGAGCATATGGTTCTCTATTGTCTTGTTATTGAAAGCTAAGTAACGAATGTTAGGTATTGAACATAAAATATTTTCAGCTACACTAACAATAGGAAGACCAGACAAATGATGTAAAGACAAAAGTTTGTAAATCAATGTAATAAAATGAAATAAATAATACCTTTAGGTATTATTGCTGTATTTGATAAATATGAATGTAAGATGCTTAGTTAAATTCAAATCCCATATTAATAATATTTTAATGTAAACATGCCCAAAACCTTTTGGGCAACATTTGATACATATATTTTAAAAAGTATTATTAATAAGAAATTTTAATTTTACTAGATGTCTTGTATTTCACATTGTAACCATTTCTTCACAATTTTGCAATCTCAGGAACAACATATAGTTAAAGATTTTTAACCTGTGATAAGGCCAAAATTATAAACTCATGGGATTTCCTAGATTTTCATCTTTGCATTCTATATAAAGACAATTTCAGATTTGTCATTTCAGTTATTCCCTCCTCCCACACTCTAAAGTGTACTGTTTGGTTGCTAGGTTGCCATGTTCTGTGCATATTGTGATGTAGTCAAAAGAATTGTTGAAAAAAGGAATAAATGGAGAGGGAGAGGGCAGAAGAAAAGGAGAAGAGCAGACTAGGCCTAGTGAAGCATATATTTTGGAGGGATTTGTACTAATGAGATTGAAGATGAAGGGTGAGTGAACAGTGAAAGGGAAATTTTAAGGGGCTTAAAAACTTCTTACTCTACATACCATGTTATAGTATTTAAGAAATTATTTTAAAATTTTCTTTTTATATTGATTTGTCATTTTTTGATGGAGATAGTATTTCTGAGACTCATTGACATGTTAACGTGGATTCTGTGAACATGTGTCAAATGGAGAAAATTACTTGATTTCATTTGTCACTAAACTTTTTGAGTTAAAAAATTGAAATAAAATTAACAAATGTACAAGGGACAGATATTAAGTCTCCTGGGCTGAAAGGGTTGGGAAATAAATCATAAGGGATTCCCTGCTGTTCATAAGTTTAAGACTCCTGAAGATATTTTTAATTCAGGCTTTTTCATCTGAGGTGAAGTTGTATATATTGGAGAATTTGTTATCAGGTAAAGATGGAGCATTCATATAAAGAAGTTTTTACAGGGTTGATGAGTCATTAATATAATTTGCTATTATTATTTTCAGTTTTGGTAGAAGGGACACACTCCCTTCCCAGAGCATGTGGGCTTTGGAGATATAGTATGATTGACTAGAATAAATAGTAATAATCCCCTCAACTTGAAGAGTAATCAAATGTGACTTAGAAAACTCAAAATAAGGTAGTTTTATTTAAGTTAATTTTTTAAATGATACATTAAAACATTTTACAAAAACTTTCCATAAAATTAACTAACATTCATTATTTCAATAAATATATATTAAGTAATGTTTAAATCAGAGTAAACACATTTATTTTCTAAAACATTCACATTTCTTATGACAGAAACTTTAAAAATCCTTTCTTCTAGCTTTTTGAAAAGTGAAGTACATTATCTATAGTCACTCTTCTGTGCCATGCCCCACCAGAACTTATTATTCATATTTAACTGTAACTTAGTACTCCTTGATGCCATTCTTCATCCCAGATACACTTCCCAGTCTACTGGAAACCACCATTATACTTAAAACTTCAAAGGTAAAATTTTAGGTTTGATATATGAGTGATATCAGGCAATGATTATTTTTCTGTGCCTAGATTATTTCACTTAGCATAATCATCTTCACTTCCATCACATTATCACAAATATCATGATTTTATTCCTTTTTATGATTAATATTATTATATTGAGTACATATACTCTCTTTAACCATTCAGAAGTTGTTTTCATTTCTTATCTTTTGTGAATAGTGGTGCAATAAATATGAAAATTCAAATATCTCTGCAACCAACTGCTAGCTGATATGGTAGTTTCATTATTAATATTTGGTTGAACCACCAAATTTTTTTTCATAATGACCTTACTAGTTTACATTATCACCAACAATGTCCGGGGCTTGCTTTTCTTCATATTGTTGCTAGCATCTTTTATCCCTAGTCGTCTTGATAATAGCCATTTTACTGGGGTGAGGTGACATCTCATTATGCTTTGATTTGCATATCCCTGATGATTTTGAATATATATATTAGTGCCAGATGTTTTATTTTTCTTACATGTGCAAAAGCTCACATACACAACACACAGGCTTTGGCACCATGGGAGAGGGAGCATTCCTAGCCTCTGACGGGAGGATATTGGCCTCAGTATGAGAAGGGAGAGGAACATGGTTTCTCTATCTTGCCCTCACTGGGGCCTGAGGGGACCATGAGCAAGCTCCATTCCTTCCACTTCTCAGTTGAGGAGAAGCCACCTTGGTGACATATTTAGTTCTAACCATTATAGTAAACAGTGTATTGGTCTGGTCCCAACCATCACAGGGGAAAGGTAGAAATGTTAAAGGAAGGTACAGTGTGGATTAGGCCATAAGAGGAAGCAGATGACAACATCAGAAGCATGTGAAGGGTGAGGGCAGCGAGTTGGCTTCTGGACTACCTAATCCCCGGTTTAGTGGGAAAAAATAGATGGATGGTGCTTATTGTTTGGCTTTGATGTTGCCTACAAATTTGTGCTTGAGGGAAGCCCACCCACAAGGAAGACATCCACATCAGGCTGGCTTGCTAGCTTTTTACAGGTTCCCCTAGTCACAGAACCTCCATAAATGATGCAAGTGCTCTGAGCTCTGATGCAAGTGCTCTGAATCAGAAACATTGAACTTGGCCCATCTCCAAAGTTTCTCACATACTTCCTGGGCCTGTTGGGATGTTGCCAGTACCAATGAACCACACAGGCTCATAGGCTAGGACAACCTTGTTCCAGTCCTTCACATTATCTGTAATGACCTTGGTTTGCTGGAAAACAACCTTTTCTGTGATGCCAGCTTCCCTCTCATCTAACTTATCCCCAGTGCAGGCAATTACTCTGACTCCCTCTGCTGGAGAATGGGCCACTTTCTGCCCAATCAATTCATCTGACTCCCCAAAGACTTGCCTCTTCTCAGAGCACGCCAGGACTGCCCATGTGGCTCCACAGTCTTTGATCATGCCAGGGCTGATCTCCCCAGTGAAGGCTCCATTAGTCACTTTGTATCAGTTCTGAGGATCCATAGCACTCTTGGGATTTAGCTTCTGCCTGGCAAAGTCAATGTAGGCAGTGGGGGTTGCACAAACCACCTCAGTGTGGGCGGACACCTTGGCCGCATTCAGGATACAGATGAGTTTCCCCAGACACTTCTTCCACCAGTTCATCTTCCAGTTGCCCCCCACAAAGAATTTCCTGGAGGGTGCCATGGCGCTGGTGTCAACCCCCTGAAGGTCAGTATCAACCGATTTTGAATATTTTCCACATATGTATAGCTGCTTTTGACAAATGTCTATTTAGGTAAAGTACTCATTTTATATATATGTATGTATATATGCATATATATGTGTGTGTGTGTGTGTGTGTATTGCAATTGACTTCTTGGTCTTCCTCATACAGCAGATAATAAATTTTTGTGAGATGTATAGTTTAAAAATATTTTACCCCATGTTTTATATAAGTTGTCTCTTCACTCTATTAATTGTTTGTTTTACTGTGCAGAAGATTTTTTGTTATCCATTCCTGCATCATGACATGTTTCCTCTAAGCTTTATTTTCCAATAATTTCATAGCTTCAGATCTTATATTTATGTATTTAATCTACTTTAAGTTCACTTTGTGTAACTGGTAATAAATAAAGATCTAGTTTCATTCTTCTGCATGTGGACATCCAATATTCCCATCACTTTATACTGAAAAGACATTTTTCTAATTTGTGCCTACTGCTTTTGTCAAAAATCTCAAGTGAGTTTATTTTAATTTGTTCTGTTACATTGTTCCATATGTTTTTAGCAATGCTAATACTATTCTGTTTTGGTAACTGCAACTGTGCAGTATGTTTTGAAGTCAAGGCATGTGATGAATACTTCCTGCCTAGTTTTTATCCAAGATATTCTTTGTTATGTAGTTCTACTTATGGTTCCATATAAACTTTACATTCCATTTTCTAGTTCTGCAAGGTATGTCATTACAATTTTAGTAGGGATTGAATTCAATCTGTATATCATTTTAAGATTATGTACACTTTAATATTGTTGATTTTTCCACTCCATGATCATGACACATGTTCTGTGACTCTTCAGTTTCTTCCGTCAATGTTCATTATTTCATTGTAGAGATCCTCCACTACTTTGTTTAAACTTTTGCATGCGCATGCTTCCGTGTACACACACACACAGACACACACTTTGTGTATATGTGATACTGAGCTTTGAACCCAGGGTTGCTCTACCATTAAGGTATATACCTAGCCCTTTTTACATTTTATTTTGAGACAGAATCTTGCTTAATTGCTCAGGCTATCCTCAAATTTATGATCCATTTGCCCCAGCATTCCAAGTTTTTGGAATTGCAGATGTATGCTACCATATCTGGCAGTATTTTAGATATTTTTCAAGACATTGAAGACATGATTGCCTTATTGTTTTCTATTTCAATAATTTTCTGCTATCATATAGCAACATTGAATTCTGTGTCTTGATTTTTTATCCTATAATATTGATTATTTCATTTATCATATCTAATAGTCCTTTTTTCTGTTTACATTGAGCTTCTCTATATATAAATCATGTCATCTGCAAACAGTGAAAATTTGAATTCTCTTTAAACCCATATGCATCTCCTGAATCTCAACAGGACTTCCATATAAAAATCCAATTCAGAGGCAAATATTTGAAAACACCAACCACCATATTAAATTATATAATTTTTAATATAGTGTTTTATGGAATAATCATTTAGAAAAAGGAACCTGTAATATTGTGCTTCCTTAGGCCCACAATTATCAACTCAAAAATATTCTTTTTAATAATTTTAAACATGCAATTTCAAAGGCTATCTGGCATGTCAACATTTATATTTGTTAAGCATAATAATATTGATTTTCTAAGAAACACTGAAATAATTATGTAAAAATATGTATTATGTGTAACATGTATTTTTATATTTATGAAAATATAAAGAAATATAAAATAATTTTACATGTGTTTATGCATATATAATATCATATTTATAATATAATTTATATTTTAATATAAGTATTAAAATATATGTTCTAGGTTAGTAAAAAATATAAAGAACAGAAAATGGAAGAAAATACCAGATTTCATTGTTTGAATAAATCCACACTCACTGGCTGAATTATTAGAAAATGGAAAAGTAAGGAATAACATATGTGAGTTTAAACTATTTCCAAACATAAACAATGAATTAAAATACAAAGCTTAGGAGATCTAACACAATACCTGACAGGTTTCTTGTACAACCAAATGAGAGTTTATTTTTAGATGAGCAATAGTAGCTGTAAATACATAGTTATCTGATGTGACTACATTTCAGTGGGAAAAAATAAACCTTAATATGTAATATACACATTAATGAAAAATCAATCATAACATAGTATAGTAGTGTAAATATCTTTAATAGATATATAAATACATACAAAATAAATACTGGATATATATTGTGCAAAATTTCACTGCAGAATATGGAAGGGAATAAAGAGTCTTACAGTTACTCTGAGATGTGAAAGTGTAAGACCCCATGGAAGAACAAAGCAAAATACACACTTTTCTTGGGGGAAAAAGGTGAAGGAGTTAACAACTGTACCTATTTTTTCATAATGTTTTTTTACTTATTTTCAGGCTGCATCTGACAAAATCTAGATGACAAACAGTCACTTCAGTTCTCACCAAGTAACTGGATCTCATCCTTGCTGAGAAGCAGTTGGTCATTTCTCCAAATTTTGTGAGTTTGACTTGTTTGGACATATTCTAAAGCATAGACTCTATTTATTGTCTTACCTCATTGGTAACTGTTAATGTTGAGATGTTTTGGTAGATATTCTCTCTAATTGCCAAACATGAAATGAAAAATCTCAGTAAAGTTCAGCAAGGTACCATAAATATGCTTGTGAAATTTTTGTGGAGTTTGAAGACTCAGGGAAAAAAAAAGGTGAGGACATGTAGACTATAAGATCAAGATAGAATAAGCAAAATGGTGACAAACTTTCACATGGTAACTGATATGAAGGAATAGTATGCTTTCAAAGTGTATACAAATACGTGACGTTAGAATAGCACTATAAAGTTAAAGATACAGAATAAAACTTTGTTGTAATAATTACCTTCAATAAAAAATGTAAAGTCAATGTGATAAAACAAATAATGATTGTTGCATTAATATCAAACTTTGGAAAATAATTAAGGACTAAATTGAAGACCAAGATGAGCTTGAAATAAAAATTCAACAGCGGTGCCACACAGAAAGAATGTTGAGTGAGTAGAGGAAAGAAAGCTCTTCAGAGGAGAGGGTTCAAGTTGTGGAGGTTCTCTAAAGAAGTCTATAGCATGAAATAATGGTCTGTGTCATTATGAGTGTTTGAATCCAGTTAACCTATTCATAAATTCTGCCTGTATTAGCTCATCAAAACTAGCAATGAGAAAGTAGTGTTTGTTAATTTTTGAAATCCCTGAAGATTTGTTTTCAGTCTATTTGAATTTGCCTTTCTTCATCATTGTCTGGATAAGAACCTGCCTTATCCATTTTCATGCCATGAAAAAAATCTCCCAAATGAGATTGTACCAACCTCACTCATATAGGCACATTTGAAACAAGTAGTTTGCAGAATTAGGATATTTTGAAGATGTTTGAGCAGGAAGGAGGTCAGTAGGAAATAAACAGATAAGAGAGGTAAGAGAAAACAGGTAAGTGGAAACTTAGGTATGCAGATAATAAACTACTCTCCGCAGTAAAGCAACAGTGAGATGCTTACCAGCTTCACTAGGGCTGGGGTAGTGAGAATGAAAAGGAAGTGGTGAATTTGGGAGATAAATGAACTGAGTTTGAAATTGACTACTTTCTTACTCCCTTGTCTCCACTTATCATGTAATTAACAATTGTTCTTCTTTAAACAAGCATTGCTTAAGAACAGGGAAGTTAAAAAAAAAAAAAAAAAAGAAAGAAAGAAAAAAAAGAAAAGAAAAGAAAATTCCAAGGGAAAAACAATTTAAATTTTACCACAAATATTCAAATATTTTATTTTAACATAGGCCTTAATTCTCTCCTAAACATACATAAACATAATAACCGCTTTTTGCTTTAGTGTCATTTTAAACTACAAAGTCATTAATTCAGATCTATCTTACTCAAAAATTCTATTAGATTTACCATCCAAAAAGGAATAGATAATTTGGCTTCATAACCAGAACCACGTGTATTCTAATGTATAAATTACATTGCTGAACTATCAAAAATAGAGATTAAGTTACTCTTGATTTATGTAAATTCCATAAATAATGAGAAGACGTATAAAATAGATGTCTTATATGTTCTCACCATTTTTTTTTAGTTGTAAATGGACACTACCATTATTTATTTATTTTTGTGTGGTGCTGAGGATTGAACCAAGTGCCACACACGTGCCAGGCAGGAGCTCCACCACTGAGCTACAACCCCAGCTCTTCTCACCATTTTGACTTTCTCTTATTTAATTTTTTGTTTATCACCCTGATAAGATATTTATAGACATGAGAAAGCACAGGAATTCAACATTCATAAGCTTTTCATGAGGAGTAAAGAACTGACTTCTTTGAAGTGGAACATTCCCCAATTTAATGCATCTTGTCTTCTTTCTCACAAATAGAATCCAGGATGACTTCTCCTACTAAAGAAGGAAGTGATCCAGCTGACAACGTTCTGAAAATTTCTGAAAATGAGGCTCCAAATGACTATAATGCAGACATAGAGGCTTTATTTGCTGATCCCAGTATTATATCTCAGGTGGAATCCAACCCAATGAACAGGGAGCCAAGCACATCAACCTCCCAGGAGGATGCTGTTCTTCTAACAGCAGAAAATATTGAGGTTGAAGCAGAAAATATTCAAAAAGATTCTCAAAAGGAAGATGAATCACAAGACTCTCTTGTAGTTAAGATGCCTGTTCCTAGAAAATTGATCTTTCTTATGTCAGGATTAAGGAGAATTAGCTATCTGAGTATCCCACTGCTAAAAACTGATAAAAGAATTTCCTTAAGTAACATGCCAATATTCTACCCAGGGAAAGTGCAGGTAAAAGTGAGGAATTTTTGTCACAGCATCATAAATTACAAAATTCCTCTCCAACTTTCAATTCAATGGAGAATACCATTCATTAATAATCATGAGATAAGAGGAATAATTCTCCGTCTGCTGTGTGAAAGACATTTCTCTCAGAGTACAGGACATCAAAATAGCATGTGGGTGAAACAAAAATATATAGCATTCGTTCCTAGACCAAATGTACTCACCCATGGTGAAAGAGCCATAATATTTGGAAGGCCTTTGAGGGTGTACTACTATCGTTCCTTCACTGAGCGAATGACATCAGGAAAATTTTACAAATCGGGCTATAAAGGGAGGGATGGATTTCAAATTTTTGTGAGGCCAGGGTTCTATATTCCAAGGACCCAAATTCAAAATACAACCAACAGAAAAGTTTTTGGAAATCATTTGATATCTCACCATAACATGAGGGTTGTGATCATAAGTATCAATAATGGATGGAAATATCTATGTCCCATCTGTGGGTGTTGTTTCAACAATTTTACTGAATTTAGACATCATTCCTGCAGCTTTCCTGGGAACTAAACTGGGGTAAATTGATTTTAAACTTTAATTCCTAAAAATTTGTAATTTGACTACCAAAGTGAAACAAAATTGCATGAACAAAAATATTTCAGTATTATTAGATGGAGTTGCAGAAAGAAACACAAACCAATAGCATATATCAGTAAGAAATATCTTTGGAAAGAGAGGAATGCCTATATCTATACTGAGCTGTTATGAATAAGTTTTCAAAATATCAAGCTGTGATTTGTATTATCAATTGAATCAAGACAATGTTTGCATTCCCTTAACATCTATTTTTGCAAACTAAGAGACTACTGATAAAGCAAAAATATATTGGATGACTAGACAATCTTATCAGGTGTTCCTACAAATTCTGCATAATTTAATTTCTCCATGAATTCAATAAAAATCATTTAAAGGCATTGACAGTTGTGTTGTATTTTTACAACTTAATAACTCTTCCTATGCCTAGAAAAATATCTGAAAATATAACATATATAGAGGATAATTTTGATGATACAACATAGAAACAAGATGCATAAAATAGCTTTTTAGAAATGAAATATTTTGACATAGAAATGAACAAATCTTAAATTGGCAGCCTATAACTATAAGCCTCATTTCCCCCCTTAAGTGACTGCTTTACTATTGCTCACAATCACCACACAAATTTTACTTTCCCTTTAAACACATAAGTATAAATCTCCACATATATTAAGGGTGTTTTCTATTTTGCTACATGCAGTTTGAATATCTGTGATGCTTCTTTCCTTTTATCTGCAAACTCATGAGGATTAGTTATAAGTGCACTATTTCTAAAACTGTAATGTTTAACACCTTGTCTGTATAGGAATATATAATACACATAGAGTATAGTATGACATATGTAAAATAAAATACACTATATATATAATATGTGATAAATCCCATTATAAATGTATTATGTAATACAATGCAAACTTATTTATCAACCATTATGCATGAAACCTGTGATGAATCAGGTTATACAATAGATAATCTTTAAAACAATGTTAAAGATAGGTATTTTATGTTAAAATTAATTATAGAAACAGTTTCTAGGAAATTGAGTAGTTTTCTTTTTCCCAGTTCACACAATAAGTGCATGCTGTTATCATCATATAATAATGTAATATAGCTGGGATTTACTTCAATGGTAGGCTTTTTGTATATTGTGCCTTACTTAATAAGTATGTATTTCTATATGAAGTAGATTATATTACTAACTTAATACATAGTTATACTGTATTACAGAGATTCCAAACTGTCATTAATAAGAGGATACATAAGCTAAATCTGTGGCAGGTCAGAATTTTTCATCCGGACGTAAACTTGCCACTTTCAGATGTTATTATTCAATGTGAGTAATGTACTAGAGAGAACAACTAAACTGATTATAGAAATTTAGGCATCTAAATCAAATATTTCTCCATTATAGAAAATACACTTTTTAATTTTTATAGCATTTGCTTTTAAATATGAAATACAGTTTGATAAAACATAAACCATCAGTTGGCTATCAAAAGTAAAATTTTAAAAATATATATTGTGTTCTTGACTTTATGTATCTGAGGACAAAAGAAAATTGCAGTTATGTTTTAAAAAAATAAATTTTATCACTGATATATACCAATGAAAGAATTCACATTTTATCTGTCAAAACTACACCAATATTTGAAAACATGATTTGAACACAGAAAAAGTTGTTAAAATAGATAATATTCACATCTTCAATTTTTTAAAAAATTCAGAAGTATATATTAGTTTACATTTTTATAAATTATAAATGAAATTTTTTATTAATAAAGGATGAAGAAATCACAAGAATGTACACCAATGAATCCTAGATACATGCTTCTCTAGCAACTCACTTGAAAAATTTTCACAATTATTATCATGGAAGAAACAAGCTTATGCCTCACAAAAGACATCAGTAATTCAGTCAAATGTTTAAAAAACATAGTGTTTTATGTTACTGAGACAATGTGAAGACTCCCCCTTAAAGCCCTGTTTGTTGGGATCAAATCAGAAAGATTTTGGACACATTATATACAGTAACAGGAATGATTTTATTTGAAGGCATAAGAAAAGGGAAAGTGGACACTCTCAATGGAAAGTGGATCCTCTCACAGAGGAAAGACAACATACCTCTCCTGTTACTCCAGTTTTATTGGTGATCCCAGAGAGTTTCAAGAAAGTCCTTTCTAAGTTCTATCTCCTGACCTTTTTTTGTTAATTTTTAAATGTATTTGTTCTAATCAGTTATACATAACAGCAGAATGCCCTTCGATTCATTGTATACAAATGGAGCACAATTTTTCACTTCTCTGGTTGTACATGAAGTAGGATCACACCGTTCATGAAATCATATATTATGTATGATTAACATCTCATCCCACTGTCTTTCCTATCCCCATATCTCCTCCCCTCCCCTGCCTTTGTCCAATCCAAAATTCCTCCACTCATCCCATGCCCCACGATCAGAGAAAACATTCAGCCTTTGTTTTTTGGGGGGTTGACTTAATTCACTTAGCAACTCCATCCATTTACTTGCAAATACCATAATTTTTTTCTCTTTTATTGGAGAAAAAATATATACCACAGTTTCTTAATCTATTCTTCTATTGAAGGGCATCTAGGTTGGTTCCACAGTTTGGCTATTGTGAATTGTACTGCTATTAACATTGATGTGGCTACATCACTGTAGTAGCTGTTTTTAAGTCCTTTGAGTATAGACCAAGGAGCGAGATAGCTATGTCAAAAGGTGGTTCCATTCCAGGTTTTTTAGGGAATCTCCATACAACTTTCCATATTGGTTGCACCAATTTGCAGTCCCACCAGCAATGTATGAGTGTGCCTTTTCCCCCACATCCTTGCAAACACTTATTTATTGTATTCTTGATAACTGCCATTCTGACTGTAGTGAGATAAAATGTTATAGTACTTTTGATTTGTATTTCTCTAATTACTAGAGGTGTTGAACACTTTTTCATATATTTGTTGATCAAATATATATCTTCTTCTGAGAAGTGTCTGTTCAGTTCCTTGGCCCATTTATTGATTGGGTCCTTTTTTTTTTTTTTTTTTTTTTTTTGGTGGTAAGTTTTGGAGTTCTTATGTCCTGGAGATTAATGCCCTATCTGATGTGTGTGGTAAAAATTTACTTACATACTGTAGGCTTTCTCTTCACCTCATTGATTGCTTCTTTTGCTGAGAAGAAGCTTTTTAATTTGAGTACATCCCATTTATTGATTCTTAATTTTGTTTCTTGCACTTTAGGAGTCTTGTTAAGAAAGTTAGGGCCTAATCCGAAATGATGAAGGTTTGGCCCTATTTTTCTTCTATTAAGTGTAGTGTCTATGGTCTAATTCCTATCTCTTGGCTTTTGAATGAAAGCAGGGTGACATTAGACTTTCATGTCCCCACTTACATGACAACTGCAAGTCACCAGGTCTATGCTGACTGGTTCTAATTATCTTGTTAACCATAAATTCTTACATATTTTATAATTAGGAGGAATTATGCTTATCTCTCTGAGTTTTAGGATCTGGTCTGTGAAGAACATCACAAAAGGTTCCCCATTCAGGGTAAGTTGATTTCCTCTTATTTACATTTTGGGCTTGCCTTTCTCTTACAGATAACAGTTTGCTGAGGAATGTGACATAGTCTGTTCACTTAGTCTTGGAAGGGTTGCAGGTAAATTGCTTCTTGGAAAAGAAAGCATATTGGGGTCAGCACAATGGGTCCATTTTTTAGAATTATTTCTCTTAACCTTGTGTTTTCACCATTCTAATCTGTGTGCTACCTAACAATTTCTATCTTTAAAAGTTTATAAACTAATATAATATGTCAGAGGTGTACTTACTTTTGTTCTCCAAATTAAAGGGAAAATACATTTTATTAATTTCTTATTGTGTTAATTTCCATTATTCCTTTTCACATTAAAAAAAAAACATTGGTACATAATAATTTTACATCATATATACAAAATTAATGCATATCTAAAATAATAGCTTACATTTAACATGACCAATACCAAAAATTATGTACTGAACACATTAAAATATCTTTTTCAAAGAAATAAGATTATATAACCCTGAAGATGCCAATCTTTTACCATTTTAATGTTCTCAAAATTTACTAGTTAGAATTTTAAGCTATGTATCATTTGAATAGTTTATCATATAATATTTTTGTTCTGTGTGGCTCATATTCCTTAGGCTCCATAAATACATCAGATTTTTTTTTTTATAAATTGTATTTCAGACATTTAGCCAGAACAACTCCAAGTTTACATAAGAATTAAACTGCCTCACATATATGATAATGATTTTATTCTAATGTATAAAACATACTCTAAAAGTTAATTTAAAAGCAAGGAAAATGTTCCAGGAAATCTTCTATAATCATATCAAATAATATTTGATTTTATTCTCATACTTAATAGGCATAGTTTGTGTCTGTGTATTTGTTTTACATAAAAGTGAGTCTGAGTAATTCATTTTGTCAATGAAAATAAAGAGACAATATAGGTGTCTCTGATGTATAATTTTAGATCTGTTCTTGTGTCAGAGTTTGGGAGAAAAAATCCACAAATTGTGTATTTATACACTAAAATCTGCAGTTTTGTCTATTTAATAAAATAGACTTCAATTTTAATCAGACATTATTCAGTTCTCCAGTATGTAATATGTTATAATCTGGATGTAAGGTATCCCCTAAAATCTCCTATGCTAATGCAGAAGTGTGAAATTTTTGGATTGTTGTTGTCGCCGGAAAGGGATTGCAGCCTGGAACGGCAGCGCTGCGGGAAGGAGTCCGGAGACAGGATGGAGACGAAAATATTCTTTAATCTTTCTGTCTCTGTCTCTTGTAATTTCTAACACCACATACACACTCTCACAAGAAACCAAGGCACCTACTCTTACAAGAAACTACAATATATCTATACAATAGCGATAACCCTGTCTTTTCTCTCTCTGGTCTCTTCCCATGCGCCCGAGCAGCAATGGCGCTAGCTCGATCTGCTGAGTCACCGTTCAAATCTCTCGAGATCCTCGACCAAGTCCCGCGAGATCCCAGGCCAAGTCCCGTGAGACTACGGAAGGCGGAAATGCCCAAAAATGTCTATGGCCCATAGTCAACCACAATCTTAGCTATCTCCCCAAACAGGGCTCCTGCATTTCCCCCTTTGTTTTAAAAGAGGGGATGCTCTAGGACGTCTATGTGCAACCAACATTCTTAGCTATCTCCCCAAACAGGGCTCCTGCAGATTGTGAGCACTATAACCTAATCAATCCTTCTGATTTTGAATGAATGGACTGGGTGTAACTGGAGGCAGGTGAGCATGGTTGGAGAAGGTGAGTCACTATGTGTTTGCCCTGAAAGGTGATATCTTCCCTTTGGTCTAGTCTCACTTATCTCTCTTTCTCTCTCTGCTTCCTGACCCTGCTATGGACTGCCTGACTTCCCTCTGCTGAGCCTTCCCTCAGAATGATTTACCACACCTTAGGTTTAGAACAATGGAGTCAACAATGCATGAGCTGAGAGATCTGAAACTGTGAGCCCCAACTGAATGTCTCCCACAGTAAGTTGTTCTTGTCAGATTTTTGGTCTCAGTTACACAGAAACTAAAATACAACGTCACAATATATTAATATATTAAAATAAAATGAATTTAGTCCATGGTTATTTGAAGTAAACTTAATCACTTAATTGATTTAGTGATTGTATTGAAGTCAGCCCATAATTTCTATCACAAAGTTTGAACAACTGATCTTAATATTTTTTATAAAAACTTTCATTATTCAAAGATCAAAACTTGGATAATAAGTATTTATGATTTATTTCAACTGGTAACTAGCTAAGAAAAAATGAGTACTTATTGTGCCCTAAAGTAATTATTATGATTATATAAGGATTTGAAACTGTGACAGGCTAACATTTTAACTAATAAGCATGATAAAATCCTAAACTTTGCACAGTTCTTCACTTTTAAAAATCATCTGAGTGAATGAAATGCTTTCTATCCATTATTTTTTTGTGTGTTATTTTCAACTAAACGACAACTTCTTTTCTTCAACAGACTCAAAGCACTAACATCGGTGAGAGCTCACCATGATTGGCATGAATTAATTGTGTGAATGTATGTTGCACATAGCTTAATTAAAAGGGCATTGGTATAATTAGGGATGTTAACATTCTGATCTTCGTTAAATAACATCTTATATGAATGAAAGAAGTTACATATCTGTGTCATGTTTATGGGAAAGAGTTTATAGTAAGTAAATAATACAACCCTCAATAAATTAAATAGTATTAGAAAATTTTATATTCTGGTGGATATTCTAAAGAATATGTATTCTAAACAATATATAACTTCTGGGAAGGAGCATTGCTCAAAATCAAACAGGTATTGGAAAAATGTTAAGGCTATTTGTTAGTCCTTGAGTCTGTAGCCTTTACTTTGTCTAGCCTTCTTATTCCTATCACCCCAGGGCAAAGGAGTTGCCTGGAATGTTTGGAATGTTTCTATAGGTTAACTATAGAAATGAGAAAAAAATATCCTGGATATATTAGAGTCATAGATGTTATCACATTGAATAGTCTATATAATCTACTTTAGCTTGTATTATAGAATCATAGTTTTTCAAAAAAGGAACAGTAATCATTCACCTAAACATATACCCAACATATATATATGTTTATATTATATATTACTATCTATAATATATACTATAAAAATGATACATATATAGATATGTGTATATATATACATATATATTTATATATATCAAAGAAAAGGTAGACTTAACAATACATATTTGGTGTTTATTTAAAAGTTCATATCAAAGCTGATGATATTAAGTAAAGTTTAAATTAGGTTTCCCAAATTAAATATGGAAGTATAGAAAAAAAAAAAAAAAAAAAACTCAGGATGTGTTTCCATGGTGTTCCACTCAGATATCCCTTTTTAACTTTGAGGAACTCATTACCCAAAAATCAAGGATTGTTGCCTGCTGGTCACTAATAATAGAGTACCTCACTATCAATCAGTCTCAACCAGGGGTGCTGCCTTTCCCAAGGCAATGCCTCTTCCCAGAGCCAGTATATATCCAATTACCAGTCAATGAGAAAAACTTGCTCACTATGGTTTATTTAAGGACATATCAGGAGTGCTATCCAAACTGTAGGGATTCCCTGAAATTATGAATTCATTTAATAGTTTTACATTCACATTCTGCTTCTATGTAATCCTGCTTCCTTCATTATCTCACAAGTGGTATTTTCAATAGCACCTCCTTCCTCAAAACTATTCTGAACAAAGTGTCAGTCTCAGAGTCTTTTACCTAGTGCATTTGTTCTAAGACCATTTAAAATTTTTTTTTATTATTCTAATTTGTTATACATGTTTGCAGAGTACATTTCATTTCATATTACATATAAAGAGCACAATTTTTCAAGTTGCTGGTTTTATAAAGTATTTTTACAACAATTGTGTCTTAATACGTGTATTTAGGGTAATCATGGATAACTCAGTCTGCCATTATTCCTACCCCCTTGCCACTTCCCCTCTCTCCTCCCTCTTTACTATATTTAAAGCTCTTTCATTCCTCTCATCCCCTCTCTCTTGCCTTTATAAGTTAGTATCTTCCTATCAAAGAGATCATTTGACCTTTGTTCTTTTGGGGATTGGCTAACTTCACTTAGCATTATTTTTTCTAACTCCACCCATTTACCTGAAAATTCCATGATTTTATTCTCTTTTAGTGCTGAGTGGTGTTCCATCGTGTATATATACCAAAGTTTCCCTATCCATTCTTCTGCTGATGGGCCTCGGTTTTGTTTCCACAATCTAGCTATTGTGAATTGTGCTGCTATAAACATTGATGTGGCTGTGTCCCTGTAGTAAGCTGTTTTTAAGTCCTTTGGGAATAGGCCAAGGAGTGGGATAGCTGGGTCAAATGATGGCTCCATTTCAAGTTTTCCTAGGAATCTCCATACTACTTTCAAGATTGGCTTCACCAATCTGCAGTTCCACCAGCAATGTAAGAATGTGCCTTTTTCCCCACATCCTTGCTAGCATTTATTGTTGTTTGTTTGTTTGTTTGTTTGTTTGTTTGTTTTTGATAGCTGCCATTCTGACTGTAGTAAGATGAAATCTTAGAGTTGTTTTGATTTGCATTTCTCTAATCGCTAGAGATGTTGAACATTTTTTTCATATATTTGTTGATTGTATATCATCTTCTGAGAAGTGTCTTTTTAGTTCCTTGGCCCATTTATTGATTGGGTTATTTTTTTGTTTGTTTGTTTTTGTTTTTTTTTGTGTTTTTTTTTTTTTTTTTTTTTTGGTGTTAAGGCTTTTAAGAGCTTTATAAATCTTTGAGATTAGTGTTCTATCTGATGTGCTGCTTGTGGTAAAGATTTCCTCCCATTCTGTAGGTCCTCTGTTCACCTCACTGATTGCTTCTTTTTCTGAGAAGAAGCTTTTTAGTTTGAATCCATCCCATTTATTGATTCTGGGTTTTAGTTCTTGCACTATAGGAGTCTTATTGAGGAAGTTGGAGCCTAAACCAACATGATGGTGATTTGGGCCTACTTTTTCGTCTATTAGGTGCATGGTCTCTGGTTTAATTCCTAGGTTCTTGATCCACTTTCAGTCAAGTTTTGTGCATGGTGAGAGAAAGAGATTTAATTTCATTTTATTACATGAGGATTTCCAGTTTTCCCAACACCATTTGTTGAAGAGGCTGTCTTTTCTCCAGTGAACGCTTTTGGCACCTTTGTCTAAAATAAGATAACTGTAGGTGTGTAGGTTTGTCTCTGTGTCTTCTATTCTGTATCATTGGTCAACTGGTCTATTTTGATGCCAATACCATGCTGTTTTTGTTACTATTGCTATGTAGTACAATTTAAGGTCTGGAATAGTAATGCCACCTGCTTCATTCTTTTTGCTAAGAATCACCTTGGCTATTCTTGGTCTCTTATTTTTCTAGATAAATTTCATAATTGCTTTTTCTATTTCTATGAGGAATGGTATTGCGATTTTGATTGGTATTGCATTGAATTTGCGTAGTGCTTTTGGGAGAATAGTCATTTTGACAATATTACTTCTACCTATCCATGAACAAGGTAGATCTTTCCATCTTCTAAGATCTTCATTAATTTCTTTCTTTAGCGTGCTGTAATTTTCATTGCAGAGGTGTTTCACTTCTTTTGTTAAGTTGATTCCCCCATTTTTTTTTTTTTTTTGAGGCTATAGTAAATGAGGTGGATTTCCTAGTTTCTCTTTCTGAGGATTTGTCTCTGATGTACAGAAATGCCTTTGATTTATGGGTATTGATTTTAGGTCTGGGGATATAGCTCAGTGGGTAAAGTGCTTACCTCGAATGCACAAGGACCTGGGTTCAATCCCCAGCACCACAAAAACAAAACAAAAAGAGAATTCTAAGTCCATTTATAACAAAGAACAGAGGCAAGAACAATTAACCTAGACAGAAAGAGATAATACTATCCAATGTCAAAATAACTATCTTGACTGTGATTTCAGAGGTATAAACAGGTGTTTTAATAAGAGTTGATTATCTGGAACATCTATATTGCATGAAGCAGAATACAGAAATGGATAATCACTAAGTTTAAAAGTCAAGGCACAAGGTAAATATTTTTAAGACTATAGCAGGCTGTTCTAGTTGTCACTAAATGCTATTAAAGTTTGAGTATATATATATATATATATATATATATATATATATATATATATATACCACTATATACCACTATATATATATATATATATATATATATATATATATATATATATATATATATATATATATATATATATATATATAGTGGTACCGGGGAACTCAGGGGCACTCGACCACTGGGCCACATCCCCAGCCCTTTTTTGTGTTTTTATTAGAGACAGGGTCTCACTGAGTTGCTAAGTGCTTCACCATTGCTGAGGCTGGCTTTGAACTCGCGATCCTCCTGCCTCAGCCTCCCAAAGTGCTGGGATTACAGGCATGCGCCACCGCGCCTGTCTTTATTTTCATATTTAATAGTATATCTTTTATACTTAGAACAAATTTTAAAAAGCATATATCATATTTGGACAGACATGTATATATAATAGCACAAAATGTTACATTAAAACAAGTTAGGCATTAAGAAATATATATCAGATTCAATTTTTCTATCTTAAACCAAGAAACCATTGAAAGTGGTCTTTAACAAAATCCCCAGTCCAAAAAATCTCCATTGACTGCATTCTTTACCCATTTTAAACTTGAAATTGCATTCTCTTCTCACTTGTGTTTCTTTCTTATTATTCATGTTGTGTCTCCTGTTTCATGGAAAGGAGATACAAGCAAAGGAGCTTCCTGAAAATCCTTCAACTTTGTTGTTGAAATGGCAGCTAAAAATCAACTCCTTAGTTTATAGCTGTAAATATTATTAATATTAATGTAATATTATAAATATTAATAGCTATATATTGAGGGTTCAATTTCCTAATTATATACATACAGTCATCATGAATTTGTTTATTAAAACTATAATCTAGATGGAGGGAAAAACAATCAGCTTTACTGACTTCTTGCAATATACATGACACTGTTAGGCAATTTAGTAGTAGTATTTGCCAAATTCAGTAAATTGTATTAACCCCACAAGATGTTATCCAAATGTCACTTGTACTGCTTACATAATAGTTTTATTTAAATTGACTTATTTTCTCTTGTATTTACTTACAAGATACCTGAGTATGTAAGAAAAAAGATAGCTATGAAGTTGCATGGGAGAATGGACTAAAGAGAAAGCTGCACACAGAGTTGAAGAGTAGTGACCAGTTACTTTTAGGATCAAAAGGATGAAGTGTTAATTCAAGTTTTCAAGAGTTAAAATCAATAAATAACATAAAAAGTGACAGAAAAGATGAAAGCCTAGCTGGACCCATGACATCCTGAAAACTCTATAAGGAGATGATTATAAGGGAACTCTATAAGGAGACAAATTTTTTCCAGGTATAGATGCATAAATTGACAGAAGTGAAGGGATTGTCTGCAACTGATTGATTCCTTTAAGGATATTAAAGAATTTTCTGTTCAAATAAGACTATGAGTAAACTTTTAAGGGCTGTATATAATAAGAAGACCTGAGGAAAATATGCATGGCTGGTGTTGATAGATGGAAAGTCTGTAAGAGTCAAAGGTTTGGACTGAAGGAGAAATGTAGAGCAGACATTGATGCCCAGATGTGAGTACTGAGAGTGTTAAAGAAAGGAAAGTTCAAAGGAGATAATTGTGATAACTTAGAAGTATGTTAGACCTTTTAAAATTATATTTGAAAAATCAATGATATACAGGAAACAATCTTAGAAGGTCAATCTCCACATCAGGCTTCAAAGATTTTTTAATACTTTATTTTGTTTATTTAGTTTTTGTATGTGGTGCCGGGGATCAAACCCAATTCCCAAAGAGTGCTAGGTAAGTGCTCTAACCCTGAGCCACAACCCCAGCCCAGGCGTCGAAGATTTTCTTACTGCAACTAGAAGATGAATATAATGGTGATAGTCAGTATTCAATAATTACAATTTATTTGTTAGTGCACCACCTAAGTAATCTGGTTTACCAACAGAAGTATTGATACCATCATAAAGTGATGACATCCATGGACTGAAAACATACAAGAGGTGGTTTGAGAGTTCAAAGAGTTTGGGAGGTAATTTGGAAGATAAAATTTGTAATTTGAAATAATGAGCACATAAGTATGAAAACATGTTCTAAGGGTACTTCAGAAAAATAGAAACTTAAGTGAACAAAGTAATGAGATCACATTATGAGCAAGACAGAAATTATAATATAGACAAGATGGAAAAACATAGATACTTGCATAATGTACAGATAAAATTATAAATGTAGTATCAAAAATATATGTCCCAGACTAGCTTGAAAGAAATGTTTTGGCCATCCCATTAGATAAACAATCATGATCAACTGAGGTTATTAATGAAGGTGAAAGATAGTGTAAGAAAGTAGTTACAAATACCAGCTCTGATCATGTGGCTAGTTGCACAAATGAGAATTGTAACTATCATGAGCATTTCTTCCTTATATTTTTACATTTTTATTTGAATATATACATATATTAGGTAAATATTACTGTTTTCTTTTCTCTAGTATTTTCTTATACTGTAACATAACATGTATTGATTATATGATAGTTTTTCAGTATTGTTAATTTACAAAATAGAATTTAGATTGCAGGGTATTATAGGAAAATTTAAAAATCATTCAAGAGTAAATATTATACTTTATTGGGGGAAGGGACTACTGAAATTTTGGTTGTAAGCAAGAGAGTAACATTATGTGAGGTGGAATTATGATTTATTACTGTTTTGGTAGATTATGTGTGATAAGGGTGCCAATTGACAAGGGGTACAAATATGATGGTTAATTTCATTTTTGAACTTGACTGGACTAAGAGGTCCCTAGACACCTGGTAAAACATTTTATGTCTGCATCTGTGAGGATGTTTCTAGAAGAGTTTAAAATTTGTATGGGTAGACTGAATAAAGAAAATGTGCCCGCTGGGTGTGGTGGCACACACCTGTACTCGCAGTGGCTCTGGAGGCTGAGGCAGGAAAATCACAAGTTCATACCAGCCTCAGCAACTTAGGAAGGCCTTAAGCAACTCTTTAAGACCCTATCTCTAAATTGAACAAACAAACAAAGAAAACATTGCTGTCATCAGCATATGTGGGCATCAATCAATTCACTGAAGGACTGAATACAGCAAAAAGATATGAAGGGTAAGCTTACTCTGAATTCAGCTTAAATATCCACTTTTTCTGCCCTCAGACATTAGCACTCTTGGTTCTCAGACCTTTGAACTCATAAAAAATAATCAAATAAATCAATGAAGTAGAAAGTTTGCTTTCATAAAAGATCAACAATGTTGATAAGCCTTTATTTAGGAAGAATGAGAGAGTTCACATTAATAACAACAGAATTGAAAGGATATATTATTACTGCAGTTGAAGAAATAAAAATGTAACCTATGGGAAAAATTTTTACAAATTAGAAACCTTAGACTAAATGGACAGCATTCTAAAAGAAAGAAACAAAAAAAAAAAATGTATTCAAGGGGAAGCAATTATCTGTGTAAACCTATATTATGTAAAGAGATTTAGTTAGTACTCAAAGGAAATCACACACAGACAAAAAGAAAAAATAAATAAAAATAAAGATGTTTTCATTAGTTAATTCTACCAAAAAGTTTTCAATAGGGATTAGACCCAGGACTTTGTGCATGCCAAGTGAGTACTCTACTACTGACCTACATTTTCATTTCTTTTTATTTTATTTTAAGACAAGATTTCACAATGTTTCCCAGGGTGACCTCAAGTTGGCAATTCTCTTGCCTCATCCTTCCAAACATCTGGGATTAGAGGTACATGATACTGTGCCCAGCTATTCTCCCAAACTTCTAAAAAGAGTGACAGTTTTAACATTTTTTTTTCCTCTATAACAGACATGTACCCTTGCATGGATACACACACACACTCACACACACACACACACTCACACACACACACACACACATACCTCAAAGAGGAAACATATCTCAACTTACTTTGAAATCAATAGTGTCCCTGTACCAAAATCACACATATAGATCACACACACACAAAAAAAAATCTATAGACAAATATTTCTAAGGAATATAGGTGCATAAACTGGCAGCAAAGTATTAGAACCTGATCCAGCAATATATAAAAAATATTATATAATATGAACAACTCACATGTCTCCCTAAAATTGCATGCTTTGGTTCAACAACTAAAAATAAGTATTGTTATATGCTACATCAACATTACAAAGAATAACAATATAATTGTGTCAATAGAGAAAATATATGAAAAACATGTAGCTTTTTTGAAATAAATTTTTCAAAGGAAAATCCCTCCTTCTAATAAAATTTGTGTATGAAAACCACATAGCTAACTTCATTCATAATGGAAAAAAATGAAATGTATTCTAATACCATCAACAAAAACACAAATACCTTCTCTCAAACACAGATATTAGAACATCTTTCCAGGGAATTGTGAAGGAAGGAAGGTAAGAAGGAAAGAAAGAAGGGAGGGAAGGAGGGAGAGACAAGCCAAGAGGATATTTTGGAAAAGAAGAGGTAAAACTTAAGTTTCTGTACTAAAAATTCTAAGGAACACATTAAAAACTAATCTAAAAATTAGATCATCCAGAATGCAGGGTGAAAATTATATCAAAGGATAAAGTACTTTTCAGAGTCACCCAAAGTCTCTATATGCAAATGAAAAATTATTGTCTCCTCAGAACTGCTCAGTTATAGTCATGATGAGAAATGAACTAAACTATTGCAATTTTCCTAAAGTTTTCATACATTAGAGTCACAATATATTAGACTGCATAGATATTTTTGCAAAAAGGCCACACATACAATTCTGATAAATGATAATATTGAAATTATAATGTGTGCAATAGAGCAGAATTAAGATATGTATACTTGTTGAATATTCCTTAAATATTTGTAGGAGCCCTAATTGAGGAGATAGCTAAGATTGCGGTTAGCTGTGAGACATAAAGAGGTTCAAGCATTACCACCTTCAATGGTCTTGCGAGACTTGGCCCAGGTCATTGCGGATCGGGTCAGCGCCATTTGCATGATCTCTGAGACTTGGCCTGGGTCATTTGCGGATCTGGGTGGTGCCATTTAGTGGTGGTGGTTGTAGGAGTGTGGATGGAGTTGGAGTTGTTGTTGGAGCCGGAGAGAGAAGCTAGCAGAATAAAGAGCCTGTTCGTTTCCAGTCTGCCTCTGAACGTATTCGCACAGAGTCGTTGCTCCAAGCGGCAATCGCTTCAGGCAGTGACAAGTGGTGGCCCGTACAGGGAGTTCGGTCAGCAGGTAATAAATAAGAAAATTTAAAAAATGGGAGCAAAAATAACAAAAGGTCAGATAATAAAAGCCATGGATGAGTTTTTCAATATCGCAGATTCAGTGGATAGTGAGGAAAGTGATCAGGAAAGCATAGTCTCTGAGTCAGTTAATACCAGTGAGAAGAGTAGTGGTGTAAAGTCAAAAGTAAGAGCTGTAAAAGGCATCAGAAACTTATTGAAATTAGCCGAAGAATATGTACTCTCCTTAGAAGCTGAACTTCAGGATACCAGTAAAAGTGATAGTAGTAAAAAGGAGCCAAACCATGAAAGTACGATCTCCTCCACTAAGCCGGTTAGGAACTATGAAACTAGTAGTGAAGAGGAATCAAAAGGTGATTCTGGGAGCACAGTCTCCAGTAAAAACAACAAAAAGAAATTAAAAAAGAAAAAGGACCGTCAAGCAGAGGAAACACTTGTGTCCTCTACTCCCCCATGGGTGGAATCCATTACAGAAAATATGAATGGTATTACTAAGCATTTGCATACCCTAGAAACAGAAATAAAAAATCTTTCTGAGTACTTATGCACTCTCGAGGGTAACTCACAGATACATTGGGAACTGCCAGTACTTGAAAATGAAAATGGATAGTGTGTCCACCAGTCAGAGGATTTCAAAACAATAAAAAATCTCAAAGAGGCAGTAATAACGTATGGGCCCCAAGCTCCTTTCATGTTGAGTATGCTGGAGTCCCTTAACACCTTTAGCTTAACCCACTTAGACTGGAAAAATCTATGAAAAGCAGCATTAAGTGGAGGGCAATACTGGGTTTGGCAATTGCAATTTCAAGAACTTTGTATAGAAATGGCTAAAAGAAACGCAGCTGCAGGGTTTGGAGACCATAATATAGAAATGCTCACAGGAGAAGGGCAGTTTGCAGACTTACAGGGTCAAAAATATTATGACCCAGGTGTATATGCTCAGAAAATGCAGCTGCCTTAAACGCATGGAAAACTTTACAAGGACCTGGGAATCTACAAGGTAGCTTGTCAAAAGTGATTCAAGGACCTAATGAGCCATATGCTGACTTTGCTGATCAACTTTTGAGAACTGCAGGTAGAGATGTTGATCAAGCTACGCCATTAGTTGTTCAATAAGCATATGAAAATGCTAATAAATACTGCCAGGAAGCCCTCAGGCCATGGAGAAATAAAAAGGATTTTTTCCATATATATACAACTATGTAAAGATATAAATGATGCCTTTGTCACAGGAAATGTGATTGCAGCTGCAATGAGAGGTGCTTCCACTCAAAATATCACAAGGGCTCAACCTAGACATTATAATCAATCAGAATATTTCAGGCAAAATTATAATCAATCAGGCTATTCTGGGAAAAATCCCCAAAGAGAAATAAGACCAATCTCATACTGTGCCGCAGGCCGCTGCCCCAGGTGTAAAAAGGGAAATCATTGAGCCAATAAATGCCATTCAAAACTTGACATCTATGGAAATCATTTGTCCAGGAATTCAAAAAACGGGACACAGGGCCCAATGCCCCAGGGCCCACAAATGTATGAGGCATTGGAGGAGGAGTATCCTCAAGCATCCACTCAGATGCTTCCCCGACACAATCCCTACTACCCATCCACTCCCTCGCCAGAGGAACAGGAGAAAATGCATGATTAGACCTCTGTTTCACTGCCTGAATAGTGTTAACACCTGAAATGGGGGTTCAACTGATTCCCACAGGGGTCAGGGGACGTCTTCCCTCAGGGAATTTAGGACTTATTCTCAGGTGAAGTCCTAAAAGCTTATTAGATTTGCAAGTGACCCCAGGTGTAATAGACTCAGACTACAAAGGGGAAATAAAAATAATGCTTAGCTCACCCCAAAGTATAAGTTCTGTTAATCAAGGAGATAGAATTGCTCAGCTGCTTCTTTTTCCAAATTTACATAATTCATTTAAAATGAGTATGCCTCAAAAAAGGAAAAATAGAGGATTTTGTTCCACTGACTCAAGACCCATGACTTGCTGGGTTTGGGATTGTTCAAGAAGGCCTATGTATAAAATAAAAATCCAAGGAATAGAGATGGAGGGACTGATAGATACTGGAGGTAACTCTCCCATAATTACTCTACTATGGCAATGGCCCAAGCACTGGCCTCTGCAAAAAGCTTCAACCAATTTAAGAGGTTTGGGATATAATAACCTCCCAGAGAAAAGTGCAGTAATTTTAAAATGGGAGGATGAGGAAGGGTATAAAGAAACATTTCAGCCTTATGTTTTACCTAACCTACCAGTTACTTTATGGGGAAGAGATATTTTGAAACAAATGGGAGTACACCTGGCAAGCAAGCCTGCAGATGTTAAATGTGAAAATCTACAGGGTAATCTTAACCCTAAAATAAATCATTATCAAAAAGTACAGGGTAATCTTAACCCTATAAGAAATCATTATCAAAAGGTACAGGGTAATCTTAACCTTAAAAGAAATCATTATCATAAAGGAAAAATATATTTTGGGGGGGGACCGCTGAGAAAATAATTTTGAAAATACAATGACTTTCTGATAAGCTAGTGTGGGTCCTTCAGTGGCCCCTATCTAAAGAGAAATTGCAAGCGGCCCACCTACTAATTCAGGAACAACTAGAAGCAGGACATATAGAACCTTCCACCTCTCCCTGGAATTCCCCCATATTTGTGATCAAGAAAAAATCAGGACAATGGCGATTGTTACATGATCTTAGAGAAATTAATAAAACCATGCAAATCATGGGCCCCACTCAACCTGGACTTCCTAATCCTGTAGCTATTCCAAAAAATTTCCATCTTATTACTCTTGATATATAGGATTGTTTCTTTTCTATTCCTCTACACCCTCTGGATACCCCCAGGTTTGCTTTTTCAGTTCCTTCTATTAACAATATTGGCCCTGATCAGAGATATCAATGGAAAGTTTTGCCACAGGGAATGGCTAATAGCCCCACTATGTGTCAAATCTATGTAGATAAAGTTATTCAGCCTATCAAAAATAAATACCCAGAGCTTATATGCCTCCATTATATGGATGATGTTTTGCTTGCTCATCCTAATCAAGAAGTCTTATTCACCATATTTATTGATATATCAGAAAACTTGAAACGATATGGACTAAACATTGCTAAGAAAAAGGTTCAAATTAGATCCCCAATATTATATCTGGGATTCCAAATTATGAACACTTTTATTAGGCCTCAAAAATATTAATTAATAAGGAGCATTAGGCCACTCTCAATGACTTTCAAAAATTGCTAGGAGATATTAATTGGCTTCACCCTACACTAAACCTCACTACTGGCCAACTAAAACCTTTATTTGACATCCTTCGTGGGGACCCTGAACCATCTTCACCGCAAACATTGACTCCCGATGCTAGGAAAGCTTTAAAGTTAGTAGAAAAAGCCATCAAAGGAATTCATTGTGATAGATTTGATTTAACTCAACCGCTGATATTGATTATTATTTCTTCACAATATACACCCACAGGAGTATTTTGGCAACAAGGGCCTTTATTATGGATACATTTGTCCGTCTCTCCTAAAGGTATAATTGAGTCTTATACCTCCATGGTGGCTAAACTTATTCTTCAAGGACTTAAGACTTCTACTAAAATATTTGGCATTCACCCTGCTACTATTATTACTCCCTATTTATCATCACAGGTTGAATATTTATGCTTCAATGATAATGATTGGGCTATAGCTAGATGCTCTACTTCTGCAAATTTTGATAATCATCTTCCTAAGTCTCCTATACTATCTTTTTGTATCAATCATCCTATTATATTTCCACAGGTAATAAAAAATCAAGCTATTCCTAAGGCATTTAATG
This sequence comes from Tamias sibiricus, assembly GCA_025594165.1. Taxonomy (NCBI): domain Eukaryota; kingdom Metazoa; phylum Chordata; class Mammalia; order Rodentia; family Sciuridae; genus Tamias; species Tamias sibiricus. The sequence continues at coordinate 79,434,780 of CM046667.1, forward strand.
TATTCACAGATGGGTCCTCAGATGGTACTGCTGCAGTAGTCAATAAAAAAAGAAAATATAACTTAAATAACTGCACACAAATCAGCTCAACTAATGGAACTGGAGGCTGTGGTAAGAGCTCTGGAAAATTTTAGAGAGCAGCCCATGAACATTTTTTCAGATAGCCACTATATTGTACATGCTGTCCCAAAATTAGTGCTAGCAGGACCAATAGCATCTCATACTCCAGCCTTTAAATTGTTTTATCAAATACAAAAACTTTTGTGGGCAAGAAAAGAAGCTCTATTCATAGGGCATATTAGAGCACATACCAACTTGCCTGGTCCCCTCCATGAAGGTAATCAAAAGGCTGATGCCCTTACCCAAACAATCTTTATACTTTCAGCGCTCCAGCAAGCTACTTTATTTCACTCCCAGTTTCACATCAATAGCACCACCTTGCAGAGTAGGTTTAAAATCACAAAGGAGCAATCCAGAACAATTGTAAAAGATTGTAAATCTTGTATGACACATTTGCCCAATCCTCATGATGGTATTAACCCTAGAGGATTAATTTCCAATCATTTGTGGCAGATGGATGTGACTCATGAGCCAAGTTTCGGAAAATTGTGATTTATTGATGTGACCATAGATACATGCTCATGCATGATTTTTGCTTCCTTAAATTCTGGAGAAAAAGTTAAAGATGTTACATCTCATTGTTTTCAAGCTTTTGCTGCATTGGGCATCCCCAAAATGCTTGAAACAGATAATGGCCCTGCATATATGTCCTCATCTTTCAAACAGTTTTGTGCAAAATTCAATATATCCCATAAAACAGGCATCCCATACAATCCTCAGGGTCAGGGCATTATTGAAAGAGCAAACTGCACACTGAAAATTATGTTATTAAAACAAAAAGAAGGAAATTGGAAAAATCCTAGGGACAGATTGGCAGTTGCCCTGTTTACCTTAAATTTTTTAACATTAGACTCTAATGGTTATTCTGCTAAAGACAGACATTGGAACCCACACCAACAACATAAACCTTTGGTTTACTGGAAGGATGTTCTTTCAGGTACATGGAAGGGTCCAGATCCAGTATTAATTTGGAGGAGAGGATCTGTTTTTGTTTTTCCAAAGCACGAATCCTCTCCAATATGGATACCATCTAGATTAATAAAGCTGGTACCAAATCATAAGGATCAAGATGAAGTTGTTGAGGAATCAAGATTAATAAAAATATACAAAATCAAGAGCACCAAGATGAAGGTATGGAATGATTCCCTTCAAAGTGTCCTTCAAAATATTTCACAACTTAAGTGTCATTCCTTCCAGCCGAGACGAGGAGATCTCTCTTTAGTGTGCACACAATTGTATTTTTTTTTCTTTTTATATATGTCTTTATGTCTGTGCATTTGTCTAAATTTTATGTAAATGTGATGTCACAAATATATGTTTGTAGGTTTGTACGTCTGTCCAGTGTGACATCACAAATAACAAAGCACTTATGGATCCAAATAACTTTAATGCATTTAAGTTTAAGAGTATTCAATTTGAGTAAATAATTTAATAAGTGAAGGTACCTTCAATTTTGATTTATAGGTGTCCCAGGGAATTCTCTTTAGCAAAGAATATGACTAATGCAGTATAACTTGATATTTTGGTGTTTTGACATAGGAATGTTTATTTGTAATTAACTTTATTTGTTTTATAGCTGATTAATTTGAATTATTTCAACAGATAATTTCATGGAAGGTTACAGAGACTCGAGCGTTCCAGCTAACAATTTATTTGTCCAAAGTGCCTTTAGCTTTTCTTTACTCTATCTTTAATGCAGTAAATACCCTCTGTCTCTCTCTTTTTTTTGTGGTTCTGAATATAATATTTGCCAGCTTATGTTTGTGTGAGCTCAAGCAGCAATGTGTTTGAGCAGAAATCAACTTTAATTTTCTAATCTAATAATTCTATTTTTTAGATTGACAACTCGCCTCTTGACTCAGTGCTGGAATAGCACTGCCTTTCCCTTTAATAATTGATGCTTGAGTTTCTAGGTAGCGGGCCCTGAAGATTTGCCGGTGGCATTGTCTAGACAGAAAAAAGACGGCTGATGCTACAGCTGCAGGGATTGCGGTCGCTGCAAGCATTCCTGCTGCTCAAGCATGAAACAACCTGACCAGCAGTGTGGCCTCTGCTCTGCATGCATGTGGCCTCCTAGATCAATGTGTTATAACAAGTGGACATTTTGATCTTTCATTGTTTGGGACTTTACAGGACAATGCCTTGTGGGTATTTGTCTAGAGAACTCAGTGTGTTACTCGATAGAACTCAGGGCAGCTGATTTGTTTAAAGAATTTGATATGCTATGCAACTAGGCTCGTCAGCAGAAGACTTATCGCCTCAAAGCCGCAGCATCTCCTCACAATTGGACGACTGTTAGTCATTATACACAGTTGATCCTGAAGGGCTCCATTGGATGGCTGTTAGCCAATGATGGGTAAGATCCCCAGAGGGGACAACCTAAGACAGGCACAGTCGCACGGGACAGTCTCACGTGGCCGACATATCAACCAAAGAAAGGAGTCAAGGGCACAGCCTTGATTATCTGATGACGGGTAAGAATGTTGGTTGCACATGGACGTCCTAGAGCATCCCCTCTTTTAAAACAAAAGGGGGAAATGTAGGAGCCCTAATTAAGGAGATAGCTAAGATTCGGTTAGCTGTGAGCCATAAAGAGGTTCAAGCATTACCACCTCCATGGTCTTTCTTGCGAGACTTGGCCCAGGACATTGAGTATCAGGGTGGTGCCATTTTGTGGTGGTGATTGTAGGAGTGTGGATGGTGTTGGAGTTGTTGTTGGAGATGGAGAGAGAAGCTAGCAGAATAAAGAGCCTGTTCCTTTCCAGTCTGCCTCTGAACTTATTCCCGCGGCGTCATTGCTCCAAGCGGTGTTCGCTTCAGGCAGAGACAAATATTGGGAAATAAATATACTTCCAATTTTAGATTTTAATATTTTTGTATACATTAGACATCTTCAAAACATGATCCAAATCCAAACATAAAACTTATTCATGCTCCATGTACACCTTATAGACTTTGGCCTGAAATGTCATTTTATACAATATTTTAGTGCATCTGACTTGTGACTATTACTCATCAGAAGAGATAAGTAATGAGATATTAAACTTTCTCTCTCATGACAATGTTTACAATATTTTGGATTTTGTAGTATTGGGGATTTTTGTATTTTTTAGATTATGGATGTTAAACAAGTAGTAATCTTAAAAATGTTCTTAGATTTCAATTTAGCACCAGTATAGGTGTATTAAATATACTCACATGTGCATTAATAAACTTTCCTTATCTTTTCAATTATAGACAAATTTTATAAATCAATGTAAATATAAATACATCTGTATCTCCGAGATATATAGAGAAGGAGTGTATTGTGGTTCTCTAGAGACAAAAAGAACCACCACTTATATGCATATGTATTTATTATTTGAATACACTCATGTGAATATGAAAGCTGGGAAGTTCCATGACAATAAGCCATCTGCAAAACCTCAAGTTGGACAACCAGGATAGCTTGTAACATGACTCAATTTTAGTCTGAAGGCTATAAAAAACAGAGGCCCTTTATTATAGTTTAGATATTAGGTGTCACCCAAAAGCTCTTGTGTGAGACAATGCAAGAAAATTTAGAGGCGAAACAATTGTGTTATGAGAGTTTGTAACCTAAACAGTGTATTAATCTCCTGATAGGGATTAACTGGGTGGCAAGTATAGGTAGTACGGTATGGCTGAAGGAGCTGGGTCAATGTGCGTATGCCCTTGAGGTTTATATTTTTTGTGGTGAGGAGCTCTCTCTCTCTCTCTCTCTCTCTCTCTCTCTCTCTCTGTCTCTGCATACTGATGCCATGTTGGCAGGTGTTTTCCTCTGCTATATTCTTCCACAATGTGTTATACCTCACCTCATGGTC